>CANIUD010000711.1:0-600000 GCA_947470075.1 Closterium sp. Yama58-4
GACGCTCAGCTCAGCGTCCAGCCTCCCAGGATGCCGTGCAGATGCCCAAGACGCCGCCCAGACACTAAGGACTGTTGGGTGCAAATTTACATTGCACGACATCCTGCCGTCTGTTTGTACGAGTATGCGTGTGCGAATGCATTTGCGTGTGAATGGTGTTTCGTGTGTTTGTTTGCTTTCGCCTTTTTCGCTTGATGCATTTGCAGGTACTCGCGCAATGTGCGCTTCGGCACAACATTGTATGCGCTATGAACAGTGCAAGCAGAAAGGACGAGCTCGCAAAGGAACCCAAGATGGAAGCTTTGCAGTTCGGTTGAGTTGATTGCGCAGATTCAGTTCTATCCAACTCGGAATTGTACTGTTTTGTTTGGTTAACTATAGTGTAGCAGGAAAGGCACTATAGGGGTACAATTTAGGTGAAGGTTGGATGTTGTTTGTCTGTATCTGCATGCTACAAAGCCAGGGGAAACCAGCGGAACCAGCATTTGGCTGGTTGGGCAAAGACAAAACAGGTTCTGTTTTTAGAACCTGAACCTGGTTGTTGTTTTCCCAGGTTGGAAAAACAGAACCAGAGGTTGTTTACCAACCTACCACCTGCTATTTTGTCCAGCCAGGTTGGTTTTGTTGCTTGGAATTATTTGGGATCATCCCTGGTTGTTCCCAGGTTGATTCCCAAGGTCCTTGCTAGCTAGAACTATTTAATCCTTCTCTGTTTGTACCTGAATATAGTCAAATTGATTCAAGCGAATTCGTTCCTCGCTGGAATTTCGTTTCTGCGCTATTCGACGGCGGAATGCTACCCGAGTCAACGCTAGTATGCTAGCACTCCAACGCTAGGCAAACGCTGTCCGAGCCATAACTTAGTAATGGCAGAACTTTTCGCGAGGCAACTTGGCTCATTTTAAAGCTCTTGGAGCGAGCTTCGATATAGCGAATTCTCAGCTTAATCCGATCGACGGTCTGCACGGCACGCTGCGCGACGTTCAAGGTACTCTTGCTGTTTTGACTAAGTCCTTCTTGATCCCTCTCTCTACAAACTCGGACCCGAGGATAGGGGCTGGTCTTGTACCAGGCACCCAGGGACCCTTGGAGGTGACCCCGAGGAGAGGTTTTAAGTTTGATTAAGTCCTGATAGCTTGAGTTTATTAGGCCCTTACACCAACAAGCTGGTATCAGAGCTGCGTTATAGTGATCCTCGTTATAGGTAGCTATGGCGGGCAACACCTCGGCGGGAGCTGGTGAATCTTCAGCCCAAGATCGTAGCGGCAGCCAAGATTCTGGTCTTTCAGCGCCAAGGGGAGCGCGAACAAACCAGGGCTCGCTTGTCAAGGAGGTGCTGAAGAATTTCACCGTCGAGAAGTTCAATGGTGAGGGCTATGATGATTGGGCCTGGAAAATGCAATTATATTTCCGTCAGATCGGTTTGCTGAAACTAATGATTGGGGAGGAGCCTAGACCGAGTGACCCCACGCTGCAGGAAGATTGGGACGAGCGCTCTTCGGCTGGCTACTATCTGATGTCGCAGAGTTTGGAGCTGAACCAGCGTCACCACGTCATGCACCTGCTGCCGGAGGTTGAATGCGGTCCGAAGGCGTGGACCGTGTTGAAGGAGCTGCATGCCCCGACCTCCGTTGTCGCAACGTTGATGCTGGAGAGGGAGCTGTCCGCGTTGCGCCTGAGCGAGGGAGAGCCGGTGCAACCAGTCCTGGACAAGATGCGCGACCTCTACGCGAAGTTGGCGACCGCGGGAATCACCTACCCGGAGCAGACCAAGTGCTTGAAGATGCTCTCGCTGCTGCCGGAATCGTGGCTTCAATTTACGAGCGGATTGAGCCTGCCGCAGAACCAGAGCTTGTGGACGCTCGAGTGGGTGCGGACGAAGATTCTGGAGGAGGACTTCCGTCGCCGCCAACTGAGGGGTGGAGACGACGGCAGCAGCAGCTACGGGATGCAAGGGAGCCGACGTGGCAGAGGACGTGGCTTTGGTGGTGCTGGACGCGGTGCAAAGAAAGACGACGACTCCAACGACCAACAAGGAGGTACCGGTTGGGGTCGCGGTGCGAAATCTGGACGTGGGGGCAAGTCGGGTGCTGGTGGCAAAATGAAAGGGAGTTGCTGGTATTGTGAGAAGGAAGGGCACCCCTTTTTTTGTGCTATAAGAAACCCGATGGATGGACCCCCAGAATCGTCACCAGGATGGCGGCGCGCGGAGGAGCGAAGAGGAACCAGAAAAACGGCGCCAACATGGTCGCTGATTCGTCCGACAACAACCCGAAGGGCAACGGCGGTGCGGAGAAGAAGAAGGAGCGCACCGCGGGCCAATTTTTCCATGTGGGAGACAAGGGGGAGCAAGGAGACGCCTCTGCCAAAGTTGGAGCAGAGCTGCACCCCCTAGACTATTGGGTGTTGGACACAGGCGCTGCTTGGACGATGACGCCGCGCAAGGACCTGCTGGACGAAGTACGAGCTGCACCGATCAATGAAGTGTGCTCCGCCTCTGGACACATGTTGAAGGTGGCTGGTGCGGGACGAGCTGCGTTTAAGGGAGCGGATGGCAAGCCGGTGATGCTGCACGACGTTCTCTTCGTCCCCGACCTGAAGGCCAACCTTATCTCCCTCCGTAAGCTTGGCAAGGCTGGGGTGAACACCAACACGGATGGGGCACGCACTTATAAGGGGAAGCTGGGCAATCGGGTGCTTTGGGATCTGCACGAGAGCAAGGACGTGTACAGATCTATGTGGCAGCTGCCGGCCCTGGCGTGGCATGGTGGGGGGCAGGCTGGAGAGGGGTCTGCATCCCAGGGGGGAGTGCAATGCCGTTGGAGGGGTTGGTGTGAAAGTGTCGGCCAGATCTGGGGAGACAGATTGGGCAACGGCACACCGGCGCTTAGGGCATGTGGCAATGCCTTTGCTGAAGCAGCTGGAGAAAGATGGAGCCGTTAAGGGTCTGAAGCTGAACGGACAGCCACCCGATGACAACTGTGAAATCTGTTTGCTTTCAAAGTTCACCCGTTTCCCTTTCCATAGTGTGGCTGGCAGGAGCAAGAAGCCTTTGGAGCTGGTCCACATGGACTTGGTGGGGCCGCTGCCGGTGCAAGGGCACAAGGGGGAGCGGTATTTTCTTACAATTGTGGATGACTGGAGCAGGCTGATGTGGGCGTATCCGCTGAAGCAGAAGGACCACGCCGCCTCCACGATACGGGACGATTGGCTGCCATTCGTGGAGAAGCAGGCGGAGTGTGTAGTGAAGCGGATTAGGACAGACCGGGGTGGTGAGTTCCTTGGAGCTGAAATGACGGCCTGGCTCAAGAAGCAGGGCATCCAGAGAGAGCTGACCACGGCTTACACCCCACAGTCCAATGGTGTAGCAGAACGGGCAAACCGGACCATTCTGGAGACAGCTAGGGCGCTGCTCATAGAATCTGGGCTGAGCAATTCTATGTGGCCTCATGCTGTCCGGCACGCCACTGTCGCTAGGAACAGGGTGCTCACCAAGGTTGGGGATGACTCGTGGGTGCCGTTGGAGAGGTGGCTTGGGAGGAAGCCGCCGGTGGACATGCTGAGGGTGTTCGGTTGCATGGCAGTCGCCCACGTCCCCAAGACCTACCGCAGTAAGTTGGGGGCGAATGCAATCTGGTGTGTGCATTTGGGGCTGGCTGCTGAGAGCAAGGGATGGCTGCTGTGGGAACCATCCAAGGGTGTGTTGTTTGACAGCAGGGATGTAAAATTCATTGAGGGCATGATGTATGGGAGCTGGGAGAAACAGCCGGAGGCAAGGGTGTCCCAGCAGATGGAGCAGATCACCATGCAGCTGGACCTGACTCCTAGTGTGTGGGAGGAGGGAGAGGAGGCAGCTGCGGGGAATGGTGATGGAGAGAAGGTACAGGAGGCACCTGCTGGTGGAGAAAATGGTGTGGAAACTGGCGGCAGCACTAGTGGAGCTGCTGGACCCGAGGGAGGAGAGAAGCAGCAGGGAAAAACTAAGAAGCCGAAGGGTGTCGTTATGAAGGGATGGGAGACACCCGTCTCCAGGCCAGGACGTACCCGTATGGCTACTAAGAAGCTGACTGCAGGAACTGATGCAGCAGAGCAGCAGCTAGGGACCGAAGAGGCATTGCTGATTCTACCTCATGGCTATGACCCGGATGAGGAGGATGAGCCTGCGTACTGTTTTCTTGCCCCTGCACCAGAGGAACCAGCTAGCATGGAGGAGGCATTAGCTGGAACAGATAGGGACAAGTGGCTGGCTTCTAGGGATGCAGAGTACCAGAGTCTGCTGGAGAATAGGACATGGGATCTGGTGGTGCTGCCTGATGGGAAGAAAGCGATACAATGCAAGTGGGTGCTGAGGATCAAGACCGATGACAAGGGGCAGGTCACCATCTACAAGAGTAGGCTGGTGGCGAAGGGGTTTATGCAGAAGGAGAAGCAGGACTTCAACGAGATCTTTGCTCCTACTGCCAAACCCCCTACCCTCCGTGTCTTGTTGGCAGATGCAGCTGTTAGTGGGAAATTCATCATTCAGATGGATATTTCAACGGCATTCCTGAATGGGATTTTAGAGGAGGATGTGTACATGACGCAGCCGCCTGGGTATGAGGATGGTACGGGCAGGGTGTGCAAGCTCAACAAGTCCATCTACGGCTTGAAGCAGGCGCCACGCTGCTGGTACCAGAAGTTGGCAGCTGTTTTAGAGGAGATGGGATTCAGGACCAGCAGCTGTGATGAGAGCCTCTTTCTCAAGGGCGAGGGGGAGAAGCTGGTGCTGTTTCTGGTCTATGTGGACGACATTCTTCTCTTCAGCAGCAGCATGAAGGAGATCCAGAAAGTGCAGCAGCAACTGATGGAGAACTTCAAGTGCAAGAACCTTGGGGAGGTAAAGTACTACCTCGGGATGCACGTGGAGAGGGATCCTGATCACAGGTGGTTGAAGCTGCACCAGGAGAAGTTCATCAAGGAGCTGGGGGAGAAGTATGGGATTGAGAATGAGCGCAAGGTTGCAACTCCCCTGCCAGCAGAATTCAAGCTTGTGAAGGCTGCAGAGGATGAAGGGGTTGAAGCCGAGGAGCAGCAGCAATTTCAGTCCTTGGTGGGCAGCCTCTTGTACGCAGCAGTTCACACGAGGCCCGATATCTCTTTCTCGGTTGGGCAGCTGGCTAGGGTGGTGCAGAATCCATCAGAGGAGCAGGTGGATGCAGCTGAGCGTGTGGTGAAGTACCTGAACTCTCACCCAAGCATTGGAGTTCAATACTCCGCATCTGCACAGGTGAAGCAGAAAGGGTGGAGGGCTGAAAGAGAAGGGGGAGAGGCTTGGAGAAGGCAAGCTATTTCTCACTTGCTTTACCGATGCTACATGGGCTTCTGAGAAGGAGGATTCCTCATCTGTGGGAGGATACATCTGCGTAGTTGGGGGAGGACCTGTTAGTTGGAGGTCCAAGAAGCAGACGGAGACGGCACTCTCTTCCGTAGAATCAGAGTACATGGCGATGTTCCATGGGATGAAGGAGGTGATTTGGCTGAGGAGGCTGTTAGAGGAGATTGGCCAGGAGCAGAAAGTTGCTACGCCGCTGTTTTGTGATAGCAAGGGGGCTCTTGGGATGGCCAGAAACGCTGTGCTTCATGGGCTGAACAAGCACATGCGTATCAAGTGGCACTGGCTGCGTAAGGAGGTGAAGAGGGGGACGGTGCATCCGATCTACATCAAGACTCACCAGCAGCCAGCAGACTTTCTCACCAAGAGGCTTGCGGATGAGCCTCATTGGCGTTGTGTGCGCATGAGTGGAATGAGCATGAACTAGCATGGAATGACGGGGATGCAGCCGGCAGGCTGAGGGGGAGTGTGTTGGGTGCAAATTTACATTGCACGACATCCTGCCGTCTGTTTGTACGAGTATGCGTGTGCGAATGCATTTGCGTGTGAATGGTGTGTTCGTGTGTTTGTTTGCTTTCGCATTTTTCGCTTGATGCATTTGCAGGTACTCGCGCAATGTGCGCTTCGGCACAACATTGTATGCGCTATGAACAGTGCAAGCAGAAAGGACGAGCTCGCAAAGGAACCCAAGATGGAAGCTTTGCAGTTCGGTTGAGTTGATTGCGCAGATTCAGTTCTATCCAACTCGGAATTGTACTGTTTTGTTTGGTTAACTATAGTGTAGCAGGGAAGGCACTATAGGGGTACAATTTAGGTGAAGGTTGGATGTTGTTTGTCTGTATCTGCATGCTACAAGGCCAGGGGAAACCAGCGGAACCAGCATTTGGCTGGTTGGGCAAAGACAAAACAGGTTCTGTTTTTAGAACCTGAACCTGGTTGTTGTTTTCCCAGGTTGGAAAAACAGAACCAGAGGTTGTTTACCAACCTACCACCTGCTATTTTGTCCAGCCAGGTTGGTTCTGTTGCTTGGAATTATTTGGGATCATCCCTGGTTGTTCCCAGGTTGATTCCCAAGGTCCTTGCTAGCTAGAACTATTTAATCCTTCTCTGTTTGTACCTGAATATAGTCAAATTGATTCAAGCGAATTCGTTCCTCGCTGGAATTTCGTTTCTGCGCTATTCGACGGCGGAATGCTACCCGAGTCAACGCTAGTATGCTAGCACTCCAACGCTAGGCAAACGCTGTCCGAGCCATAACTTAGTAATGGCAGAACTTTTCGCGAGGCAACTTGGCTCATTTTAAAGCTCTTGGAGCGAGCTTCGATATAGCGAATTCTCAGCTTAATCCGATCGACGGTCTGCACGGCACGCTGCGCGACGTTCAAGGTACTCTTGCTGTTTTGACTAAGTCCTTCTTGATCCCTCTCTCTACAAACTCGGACCCGAGGATAGGGGCTGGTCTTGTACCAGGCACCCAGGGACCCTTGGAGGTGACCCCGAGGAGAGGTTTTAAGTTTGATTAAGTCCTGATAGCTTGAGTTTATTAGGCCCTTACACCAACAAGGACGGCGTCCACCTGCTCGGCGCCCATGCAGTGGCCCCCGTGCCCACTGCTACAGGTCGGCTGCATCTCCCGCGCACCCGACCACGAGGTCGGCTCCGCCCAAGCGAGGACAGGGCCAAACACAACTCCCGATGACACTCCCCTGCCGCGTTCACGCTTGGGCCCCAAGCCCACACGGCAGCACAGCTCGGAAGATAGCTCGGCGGCGTGCACACAACACACAGCACGCCGGTCACCGCACCAGCCATGCAAGAGGGCATGGCACCTACTGCTGCACGTCGTCGTCACCGTCGCCGACTTCAGCCAGGCGCACCTGGCCGACTGCGACGGAGCACCGGTTGAAGGCCGGGTAGTGCAGCGCCTTCGTCAGGAAGTCCGCCGGCTGCTCGGTGGTCGGGATGTACTGCAGCGCAAACTTCCCCCGCTTCACCATGTGCTGCAGCCAGGCCTGTCGCCGCTCCATGTGCTTGAGGTTGCCCATCAACCCCATGCCCTCGGCGACCGTGATGGCCGACTTGTTGTCCACTCGCAGGACAGTCGGCTTCCCGGCGTCCAGCTGCCGGAACTCTGCGAGGAGGAAGCGAAGTCGGCGTCCCTCCTTGCCGGCTTCGACGGCCGCCACGTACTCCGACTCGGTCGACGACAGCGTCGCGCACTTGATGCGCTGGCTCGACCAGGAGACCGCGGCCCCTCCGTAGACGAACACGTAACCACGGCCACTCCGTAGCCGACCAGCTCCAGTGACTCTGGCCTACCGCCGAACTCCAGGGCGGTGTCGCGCGTGTTGGCGAGGTAGGCGAGGCAGCGGTCGACCTCGCGCCAGTGCTGGTCGCTCCTCACCGTGAGGCCGCTCCCCAGCTTGCTGCAGGCGAACGCGATGTCCGGCCTCGTCGTCGTCGCCGCGAACTGCAGCGAGCCGACCATCTGCCGGTACTCCTCCTCCTCGCGCCTGCGCCTCCTCGTCGTCGAAGGTGAGCTCGGCGTAGGCGTTGACCGAGACCGGCGTCTTCGGGGTCCGGCCGCTCTTCTCCTCGTCAATGAAGTGCCTACGCAGCTTGTTGGCGTAGCCCTGCTGGTGCAGCCACAGCTTCCTCGCCGACCTGTCGCGCACGATCTCCAGCCCGAGGTACTTCTGCACCGGCGAGATCTCGCGCAGCTCGAAGGCGGCTTCCAGCAGCTCCTTCAGCTCCTTCAGCATCGCGGCGCTGCTGCTGGCGGCGAGCAGGTCGTCGACATAGACCAGCACCCAGCAGGCCACTCCGTCGTCGCCGACCTTGAAGTACAGAGCCTTGTCAACATGGCTCTTCTTCCATCTGGAGCCGACCAGCACGTCGTTGAGCGCCAAATACCACAGCAGCGGCGACTGCTTCAGCCCGTAGAGGCTCTTCAGCAGCTTACACACCCGGCCGGACCCGTCGTTGAAGTAGTCCGGCTGGTACATGTAGAGCACGCGGTCGAGCTTGCTCTGCAGGAAGGCGTTCTTCATGTCCAGCTGCATCAGGTTGAGGTCGAGGACGGCGACGATGCTGAGGAAGATCCTCAGCGTGACGTAGCTACTCACCGGCGCGTACGTCTCGTCGTAGTCGGCGCCGTACACCTGCGTGAAGCCCTTCACGACCAGCCTCGCCTTCTCGCGCTCGACGGTGTCGTCGATGTGGTACTTCGTCGTCAACACCCACCGGTTCTTCATGATGTTGACGCCGGGGGGCCGCTCAACCAGCTTCCACGTGCCGTTGCTGATGAGGCTGCGGATCTCCTCCTCCATGGCAGCCTTTACCTCCGGACCCTTCCAGCTTGCCAACGCCTCCATTACCGTCATCGTCGCGATGTCCCAGCGGTGCTCGGGGTCAGCGTGCATGTCGGGGTCGAGCTCCGGGAACTTTTCGTCGTACTCGGCGTCGTCGTACGCCAGGTCGTCATCGTCGTTGTCGTCGTACAGCGTGGTGAAGGCAGCCGGGGGAAGACAGACGTGGTAGGTTAGCCGTTCCGGCGGCCTCCGGACTCGTCCTGAACGCTGCAGTTCAGGCTGCCCGGCGTCCGACTGTTCCCCTGCAGCTTCGCCGGCGTCACTGTCCTCGGCGTCCTGCTGCACCAAAGCCGGCTTCCCGACCGACCTCTCCCCTGCTGTCATATCCCCTGCCGACTGCCAGGTCGCCGACTGCTCCTGGGTCGGCCGCGCTGCTGCCTGCTCCCCTGTCGGCGACAACTGCTCGGCCTGCTGCTTCCCCGGCGGCCCCTCTGTCGTCGTGACTTCCTGGCCGACTCGCCGGGCGTCACGGCGGCCACCGGCGATGCTCTTGGTCGGCGCCACAGGCGACGCCCCACTGCTCCCCTCATCGCCGGAGGCCGACGCCGGAGTCAGCCCGCCCAGGTCGGCGGCAAGGGGAGGAGCAGGAGAAGGGGAAGAAGGGTGGACGACCTCGGCGTCCTCATCAGCAAGCTCACCGACCTCGGCGAGCAGAGGGAGCGTTGCCGTCGAGGTATCCGTCGGCGTGGCCACCAGCGTCCGCCCCGACACCGGCCCATGCTCCGACTTCCACACCTCGAGCGACATGGTCTCGTAGAACACCACGTCTGACGTGGTGACCACCCGGTTGTCGGCGATGTCGAGGAGCTCCCAGCCCTTGCTCTCCTCCGACACGCCGAGGTGAAGGCCCCACTTGGCCTTCAGCGTCAGCTTCCCACCCCGCTGCTGCTCAGGGACCAGGAACTGCGTCATGCAGCCCCTCACGCGCGCCAGCGACAAGTCGGGCTTCGTCCCGGTGAGCAGCTGGTACGGCGTCGTCCCCGGCGTGGCCGACCGCTCCAGGCAGTTGCGGACCCAGACGGCCTGCCGCAGAGCGAGGTGCCACCAGTGGTGCTGCACGCCCATGTGCAGCAGCATCGTCCGCACCGACTCCACCACCGTCCGCATTTCCCGCTCCGCCATGCCGTTCTGCTGCGGAGTGTACGGGCAGGTGAGGTCGTGGAGGATCCCCTTGCCGTCCACGAAGGCAGTGAACTGCTTGCCGAGGAACTCCTCTCCTCGGTCAGAGCGCAGCTGCAACACCGACTTCTTCGTCTGCCGCTCCACCAGCACCAGCCACTTCTGGAACGCCTGCAGCACGTCCAACTTCCTGGCGACCGGCTGCACCCACACTTAGCGGGTCTTGCGGTCCTTCAACAGCAGGAAGTAATGGCTGCCATCCTTGGTGGCCACGCGAAACGGCCCGCACAGGTCGATGTGCACGACGGCCAGGGCGTCCTCGGCGTCCGAGCCCTTGTCGGGGAAGGTGTGCCGCGCCAGCTTCCCACCGACGCACGAAACGCAAGGCGAGGCAGCGCCGGACGCCGACGTAAGGTCCAGCCCGGTGGCTACACCCTGCTTCGCCGAGCTCAGGATGGTGTCCATGCCGACGTGCGCAAGCCTCGCGTGCAGCCTGTCCGGCGTCGCCTTCGTCGCCGAGACGATTGCCCGCAGAGCCACTTCCTCCGCCGCAGTCGTCGCCGGGCAGGGACGCAGGTCGGTGCAGAGAACCCGGCCGGAGTACGTTGCTCGACCGAGCACGTCGCCCGTCGCCGAGACGAGCAGCATCCCGTCGCCATCGTCCTGCAGCTTCACGCCGTGCTCCTTCAGCTGGCCGGACGACAGCAGGTTCGCGTGCACGCCCGGGACGTACAGCACGTCGGGGATGAGCACCCGCTTCCCGGCCTCCCCTTGCAGCGCAACCATGCCCCGTCCCTTCACGTCCTGCAGCGCCCCATTGAAGCCGCGCACGTGCTTCACGTTGCCACTCGGCCCCATGTCGGCGAAGACCTCCTTCGTCCCCATCAGGTGGTGGGAGCAGCCACTGTCCAGCAGGACCACCGCCGGGTTCGCCTGCACTGCTGCTGCCATCGCTTGGAAATCCTCACCGGCCTCCGGCGCCAGTGAGACGGTCGGCTCCACGACGCCGACCAGAGAGCACGACGCCGACTTGTCGTCGCTCCCCTTGCCGCCAGCAGAGGAGTCGGCGTCCTTCGCCGAGGTCGACTTGGTCGACTGCTTCTCCTTGCGCGGCTGGTTGCCTCGACGTGGACGACGGCTGGCCGACCTCCCGCGGCCTCCCTTGGCGTCGTCGTCGTCGGAATCACTGCGGTCGGGGCACTCGAAGGAGAGGTGGTCGGGGCTGTGGCAGATCCAGCACTCCCGACGCCGACTTCCTCCTCCGCGACCGCCTTCCTTCGCCGACTTGCCCTTGTCGGCGTCCTTGGCCGGCTTCCCACTGCCGCTACCTCCGCTGCTCGGCTTGCCGCGCTGCCCTGGTCGGCTACCTTGCTTCGCCGGGGCAACGTAGTTCACCTGCGCCAGGAGCTCCTGGGACCGCTCAGCCTCCTGCATCGCTTCGTCCTGCAGGATATACGAGGTCAAGTTGTCCTCGTTGAGCGTCGCCCTCGTGCTCGGCGCCATTGACAGCCGCTTCAGGGGGTTGCAGCTGCTCGAGAGCCCCTGCATCACATGGGTGATGTACGACGCCGTGGAGTACTGCGCGCCAGCCATCCTGATGGTGGCGAGAATTCGCCGGGCTCGGTTGCAGTAGTCGGTCGCCGTCTCCTCGTCGCCCATACGCAGGTGCGTCAGCTGCCCCTCAAGCTGGGCGATGAACAGGTCGTCGGTGACCTGGTACGTCGACTCGATGAAGTGCCACGCCTGGTGCCCGGCGTCAAGGTACTCCCTGCACCACTTCAAGGCGATCTGCACGCCCGGCGAGCAGCACCGTGAGATGACCGTGAAGGTCAACAGCTGCACAGCGCGGAACTCCGCACGCAGGTCGGGGTCGCCCGGCGTTGCCACAGTACCTCGAGCAAAGCTGATTAGCCCGGCCATCTCCAGTTGGGGCTCGATAGCTTCCTTCCAGGTGAGAATGTCGGGTCGACCGACCAGCGGCGAGGTGACCGACATCCTGTCCGGCGTGAACTTGAAGTAGCCACAACTCGGCGCAATCCCGCCCGCCGTCACCTGGGACGCCGACATCGGCGTCAATCCGCTTCGTCGTCCTCCGACGTCGCCCTGCAAAGAGCCTGCAGCCGCCGACGACTGCATCCCTCGCGCCTGAACGCCGCCGACTTCGTCGGCGTGAATCACACCTCTCTGCCTCGACGTGCCTCCCGCACTGCTGCCGACTTGGCCACTCCCGGCGTTGACGCCCACGTCGACGCCGCCCTCGGTGTTCACCGGTCGAGGAGAAGCAGGCCGAGAAGGGTGCTCCGACGCCCACATGCTTCAAAGCCCGGCCTCGACGACCGCCCACGGCAGGTCGCCATACTCGTTGGCCTCGTGCTTTCTCCTCGCGTTCTCCAGCCGTGCCTCCAGGGTGTCCACCACCCCGGCGTCACCTACGGCGCCTACCATGGTGACTAACGCAAAGCTGCCGGCCTACGAACACAATCGGGAAGTGCAAAGTCGGCTAGACTGAACTACGTCGCGGTGTCGTCCACGCTCACCGCACCATGCGGAGATAACTGCTGCAACGGGAGGTTTACTGCGGAGAAGGCACGTGTGTGAGAGGGATCTCTGCGTTCGTTCCTTAGTCGTTTCCTTGTGCGCACACTACTTGCTAGTTCACGGGGAGAATTGGCAAGAGTTTCACTAGGAAAACATGACAACAATGAAAGTTCAGAATGATTGCAACAACATTGACACGCACGACTACATCAAAGCTAGCACAACTGCTGGTCGACCTCCAGCGCAGCACGGTCGACCGCGTTCCAGCGCAGCAATGCTCGCACCGCTCCAGCGCTGCAGAGCTGCGGCGCGCCAACGTTGCAAGTCTGCGGTGCGCCAACGCTGCAGCAAGTCGGCTGCACAGCGTTGCACCCGCATGACAACGGTGCACCTGCTTCGCAGGTGCGCGCAGCTGGTTGGTGCTCCACGCCTGGTCACGAGCACAGCGCAGACGCCTAGATCAAGCCCACGCCAGCGACTGCGCCGACCAGCCATGTCGACCTCGGGATACCACCCCCGAGGTCGTCCTCGCAGAAACGTCTTCCCGGCGAGCTTCGCACACGTCGCCCGGGTATCCCGGTCGACCGGGCAACCCTGCCTGGTCGTCCAGCCCTGCCAGACGCCGACTACACCAAGCCCGGCATCCCCAGGTCGGCGTCCTAGCGTCCTGGTCGGCGTCCTCTCGCCCATGACGCCGTCCAGACGCCCCAGTCGGCGTCCAGACGCCCGGGACGCCGAGCAAGCGCTCAGGTCGGCGTCCAGCCTCTCCGGACGCCAAGCAGACGCCCAGGTCGGCCCAGGACGCCCAGCAGACGCCCCAGTCGGCGTCCAGGGGCACAGGATGCCACGCAGACGCTCAGCTCGGCGTCCAGCCTCCCAGGACGCCGTGCAGATGCCCAGGACGCCGCCCAGACACTAAGGACGGCGTCCACCTGCTCGGCGCCCATGCAGTGGCCCCCGTGCCCACTGCTACAGGTCGGCTGCATCTCCCGCGCACCCGACCACGAGGTCGGCTCCGCCCAAGCGAGGACGGAGCCAAACACAACTCCCGATGACATAGAGGAGCAGGAGGAGGGAGAGGAAGAGGCCGTGGAGGCCGTGGCGGTCGCGGAGGTGGAGCCGCGAACATGAAGTCTGGAGACAACGACAAGGACCCGCGCGACGATCGCTACCCGGGCCTATTCTACTTCGTGTCGACGCAAGTACCAGCTGGTCCAGAGAAGGATGAAGACCTTGAGGAGCCAGCAGCTGTGGGGAAGGTGACCCTACACCCCCTGGACTATTGGGTGATCGACAGCGGCGCTACCTATAGCATGACACCTCGCCCCGACTTGCTCACCGAACTTGAGCCGTCACCGGTGAAGCATGTCACATCGGCTTTGGGGCAGCGAGCAGAGGTGAAAGGCATGGGCAAGGCCATGTTCAAGGGTGCTGATGGAAAGATGGTGGGCCTCAAGAACGTGCTTTGGGTGCCTAGACTTGCTGCGAACCTGATTTCCGTGCGGCGGTTGGCAAAGGCCGGCATGGACACGAACTCGAAGGGAGCCAAGACCTACACCGCGAGGATTGGCGACCGGATTCTTTGGGACCTTCATGAGGACAGGGATGTCTACAATGAGATGTGGCAGATCCCTGTGGTCCCCATGCCTAAGGAGAGGCAAGTGGCAGCAAGCGTCAGCACCAAGAGCGAAGCGGTTGGTAGCGGCGATAGCGCGGACGGTCGCGCTAAGGAGAAGGAGCCCAAGAAGGGCAAACCTGGAGTGACCAGCAAGCTGTGTGACCATAAGGAGAGTGGTGCAGCAGCCAAGAAGCAGCACAAGGGTGAGGAGAACCCCGAGGCAGCAGCGGAGAAGGACAACGGAGAGAGTATGTGGGGCGCTATTGCGAGCGCGGCATTCTCCAATCCGACTTCGGCTACGGGGGAGTGTGATTGGCTCACCTTGCATCGGCGCATGGGGCATGTGGCCCTACCCATCTTGCAGCAGCTAGTTAAGAATGAGATGGAAGCTGGCATACGTGTGAAGGGGGAGCCCGATGAGGTGCTTGGCTGCCCGACGTGCATGCAAGCCAAGTTCACCCGTTTTCCGTTCCCTAGTTCGGAGGCAACGGCAAAGGCACCGCTTGATGAAGTGGTGATGGACGTGGTGGGCCCCCTGAAGCTTGGAGCTGCTGGAGCAGAGTACTTCCTCACCATTGTCGACGTCTACACCCGCATGACCTGGGTGTATGTGCTGTCCAAGAAGAGCGACGTGGCTGAAACGTTGAAGACGGATTGGTTCCCGATGGTGGAGCGGCAACAAGACCGTCTAGTCAAGTCAATCCGCACCGATCGAGGGGGAGAGTTCCTGAGCAAGGATTTTGGGTTGTGGCTGAAGAAGAATGGCATTCGGCACTCCCTTACCATGCCATACTCCCCTGCAATGAACGGCATCGCCGAGAGGGCAAACTGCACAATCACGGAGGCGGCACGCGGGTTGCTCATTGAAGCCGGGCTACCCGACTACTTCTGGCCTGATGCGGTGCGGAGCGCGTGTGTGGCCAAGAACAGAGTTTTGACTCATGTGGGAGCAGACAAATGGGTGCCCTATGTGGAGTGGCTTGGCAGGACTGCTAGTATTTCACATCTCCCATCTTCGAGCACTTGAACTGCATCTCCAGCATCTCCTCCACATGCTCAATCATCGCAGACGACTCGGAGAAAAGGAGGATGTCGTCCAGAACACAAGGAGCATGAGGAACTGCTCCTTCTCCTGTAGCAGAAACAGGCTGTGATCACACTCGATCTTCTTGAATCCCCCAGCCAGCAGTGTGTTATAGTCACAATAGGCTCCAATAGGCTTCAATGTGCCTAGAACCAAAGATAGAGTGCGCAGTCAGATTTCTGCACAGCGGCTTCAAACGTTCATAGCGATCTGCTCACAACTCCAATTGACCTCATTCAACTTGGATCTGGAGCGTCTTAACGTCGCCTACACTAGGCAATTTAGATCGCACGATTTCATCAAGAATTGACGACACAGCGTCAGATTGAACGAACGGCACTATGGCAGCAACATAGTCTTAGGAACACAATTACGAACAGCTAGGAAGAGTTGCGAGTTGGGAAGGACTCCCAGCTCCTACAAACCCCAAGAACCGAGCTACAGTGATGGGGAACAGTGCCACACTGTCCCCAACCAAGAAGGGTCTCAAAACTACCCTCCACAAGGGCCTACACCCATAGAAATGTTACACTACACTTTGTAATGTAACTATCTTCAATATCTTGAGGTGTACCCTTTTGGCCAGCTTCGAAATCACTTGAAGCTTGAACCAAGGCTCGGGTTCTTCATCACAAAACTCATCCTTGAGTTCTTGATGGGCCTGCTGCACACACCTGCGACACACCGAACGTTCGACAAGCGACAAAATAGAAACCGCGCACGACAAAATAGAAACTGCGCGGGACACACAAAATAACCGCGTAATACGCGGCTAGCGATAACTCGCTATTGACTCAACAGACACTCTCGACATCATGACCCATCATACACACACCATTATAAGCATGAAATAAATATTCATTTTATGCACTCATACCACTACATGCACACACGCATGCATGCACACGCACACGGACAACAAGCCGAGTGCAAACCGTAGGGTTGCACCAACACAGTGTCTCCTCCAGCTTGTGGTACCATGCACGAGGAGCCTGCTTCAAGCCATAGATGGCTTTCTTCAGCCTGCACACCCTGCCGCTCCCATCATCCAACCCCTCAGGCTGCAACATGTACAGCTCCTCCAAAATGATCCCATTGAGGAAGGCAGTGATGATGTCCATCTGCTTGATCTTCCATCCACGGTTTGCAGCCATTGCCAACATCGTTCTCGGTGTAGTCCCTTTCCCCACAGGAGCAAAGATGTCGTCAAAATCCTTCCCCTTCGTCTGCTGGAACCCCTTAGCCACAAGCCTTGACTTGTAGCGGGTCAGCTCCCCATCAGGTCCATACTTGTGCCTGAAAATCAGCTTGGAAGAAATGGTCATACTTGTACCAGGGGGCAGCTCACACAGCTCCCACGTCTCATTCTCCAGCAGTGAGTCGTACTCCTCCTTCACACTCTGCTTCCACTTCTCAGCATCGGGCCCACTCAAGGCCTCGGTAAGCGTCTTGGGCTCAGGGACGGCTGCCCAGTAGCAGTGCGCTATCTCCTCCTCATCACACTGCTCGGCCACACTCCCAGCTCGTACCACCTTTGGCTTCCCAAAGCTCGGATAGGTCAGCCGGTTAGGAGGGCGCACATCCCTCCTAGGACGGTCAGCCGAACGTGCGGCACCTTGTGGAGCACCTTGCTGCTGCTGCTGCTGCGGCTGCTGCTGCTGTTGCTGCTGCTGCTGCTGCTGCTGCTGATGATGCTGCTGCTGCTGCTGCTGCTGCTGCTGCTGCTCCTCCACCTCAGGTTCTTCTCCATCCTCAGTCACTCCAGAGATCTCCTTCTCAGAGACAGAAACCTCCACCTGCCTCGAAGGCCGCTGCACCTCATCGGCCTCAATGATCAGCGGTGTCGTAGGAAGCTTCTGCTGCTGCTGCTTCCATTCCTTGGCCCTGTTCGGTAGCCTTCCAGTCACAATGGGCCCACTCAAACTGGGGAAGCCTACGACACGTTTCGTAGCCTCGGGCGTCCAGTCACACTGGAGGGAAGTCTCCTCCACAAAAGCAAGAAGTTACCGTGTGCCTATGGAGAAATTTCAGGCCGTAAATTTTACTGCTGGACGAGGCTGCCCGACTGGCAAACAAAAAATATGCCCGCCAAATTTTAACCATTCGATATGGAAAATAAATTTCAAGAACGGGCATGATCTTTCATTGTCTAAACGATCGGGCTGAAAAGATTTATCTGTTCCGAAAAGATATTTATATAGCGAATGCCACTCTGAGCAGGCCTGCCTGAGTGGAACTGGAAAGCAGAAATGGGTTTGACTTTCACTGACGGTCGATTTTGCCAGAGTTCGTAATTTCATGGTAGTTTTCTTGCCCGCACTTCGACTGGGTTTTTTCACGTGCTCGGGAGCCAAGTCATACTGAGCAGGTCCGGTGTTCTAATAACGATATGGTGGGCTTTAACATGGTTTGAATGTGGGCCATGGAAGGTCCTCCACACCAACCGCAGTATGTTTTATAGTCACAATAGGCTCCAATAGGCTTCAATGTGCCTAAAACGAAAGATAGAGTGCACAGTCAGATTTCTGCACAGCGGCTTTAAACGATCATAGCGATCTGGTCACAGCTCCAATTGACCTCATTCAACTTGGATCTGGAGCGTGATAACGTGGCCTACAATAGGCAATTTAGATCGCACGATTTCATTAAGAATTGACGACACAGCGTCAGATTGAACGAACGGCACTATGGCAGCAACATCGTCATAGGACACATAATTACGAAGCACTAGGAAGAGTTACGAGTTGGGAAGGACTCCCAGCTCCTACAAACCCCAAGAGCCGAGGTACAGTGATGGGGAACAGTGCCACACTGTCCCCAACCAAGAAGGGTCTCGAAACTACCCTTCACAAGGGCCTACACCAACTGAAATGTTACACTACTTTTTGTAATGTAACTATCTTCAATATCTTGAGGTGTAGCCTTTTGACGAGCTTCGAAAAAAACACTTGAAGCTTGAACCAAGGCTCGGGTTCTTCATCACAAAACTCATCCTTGAGTTCTTGATGGGTCTGCTGCACACACCTACGATACGCCTAACGTTCGACAAGCGACAAAATAGAAACCGCGCACGGGACACACGACAAAATAGAAACCGCGCGCGAGACACAAATGACCGCATTAACACGCGGCTAGCGATAACTCGCGATTGATACGACACACACACTCGACATCATGACCCATCATACACACACCATTATAAGCATGAAATATATATTTATTTCATGCACTCATACCACTCCATGCACACATGCATGCACGCACACGCACACGGACAACAAGCCGAGTGCAAACCGTAGGTTGCACCAACAAACTCCCCCTCGGGTTGTTGGCCTTAGGAACTTGCTCTCTCAGTTCAGAGCCATCCCAGCCAGCTTGCAACACTTCCAATGCTGCTGCTCCACCAGCCTCTTAGTCATCATGTCTGCCGGCTGCCCCGTCGTCTTCACGTAGCGCAACTCGACTTCACCCGCGGCCACCATGCTCCTTGTCCAATGCCACTTCACCCTCATGTGCTTCGTCAGACTGTGCAACACAGGGTTCTTGGCTAGAGCAATGGCTCCTTGGCTGTCACAGTAGAGAGGGGTAGGTCATTGCTGGTCCTCCCCCAATTCAGCCAACAAACGCCGCTGCCACACAATCTCTCGTACGGCATGTAAGAGTGCCATGTACTCGGACTCCACCGAGCTCAAAGCTTGGTCAACCTGCTTCTTGCTCTCCCAAGCAGTTGGGCCTCCACCAACACAGCAGATGAAGCCTCCCACACTTGTCATGTCCTCTGGTTCTGATGCATATGAAGCATCCGAGAATGCGGTGAGGAACAAACGCCCGGGTTCCACACCATCCGCGCCCTTTTGGCGCCTTTGTGCCGCCGCCGAGTATTGCAGCCCAACGGTCGGTGTTTGGCCAAGGTACTTGGCCACCCTCATTCCAGCTGCTACCTGCTCCTCATTAGGGCATTGCACAACCCTAGCCAGCTGCCCGGTAGCAAATGCGACATCCGGTCGTGTGTTGACCGCCGCATACATGAGGCTGCCCACCAATGAGTGAAAACGGCGCCTCTCCTCTTCACCCACGCTCTCCTCCTCTGGTCCCTTCACACACTTGAACCCAGAAGGAAAGGGTGTAGCCACATGGCCTTCATTCTGCCCAAAGTTGGCAGCCAATGCCTCCAGGTACTTCCGTTGGTGCACTCGCATGCACCGCTTCTCCACGTCTCGTTCGATGTGGAGCCCGAGGTAAAAGTTCACGTCCCCAAGGGACTTGCACTTGAACTTGTCTTGCAGCTTCAGCATCACCTCCTTCACAAGGTCAGAGGAGGGTGAGAAGATGAGGATGTCGTCCACGTAGACCACCATGAAGCTCCTCTGCTCCCCCTCGCCAAGCATGAACAAGGAGTGATCGGCCGTTGAGGGAGTGAAGCCGATCTCCTCCAACACCTCGCGCAGCTTCAGGTACCACTGCCTAGGGGCCTGCTTCAGCCCATAGAGGGCCTTCTTCAGCTTCCACACCCTGCCGGTGCCATCATCAAACCCCTCTGGCTGCGCCATGAAAATCTCCTCCTCGAGGATTCCGTTGAGGAACGCCGTTACGATGTCTAGCTGCTTCACCACCCAACCTTTGATCGCGGCTCCCGCGAGTAGGGTTCGCAGCGTCGTCGGCTTCACCATAGGAGCAAACAGCTCCTTGTAGTCCACATTCTCCTTCTGCTGGTACCCCTTGGCCACCAGCCTAGACTTGTAGCTCCTCGATCTTTCCGTCGGCGTCAGACTTGATCTTGAAGAGCCACTTGGACGAAACCGCTGTACGCCCCTCCGGTAGCTTCACCAATTCGAACGTGTCGTTCTCCTCGATGCTCTTCAGCTCACTCTCCATTGCCTTCTTCCACTCCTCAGCATCACCACTCTCCAAGGCCTCCTTGAGAGTTGCTGGTTCTCCCGGCATCTCCACCGGAGAGAAGAACGCGAAGGCACACTCCTCGTAGTCACTCTCCTCGTCGTCTCCGACCATCATTGCCGCTCCAGCTAGGGCCGTCTTGCCCTGCTTCCCCGGCGCATCGTAGGTCAGCCTATTAGGGGCTCTGACTCTCCTCTTGCCCCTTCCTTCCTCCTCAGCTGCAGGGACTTGAAGGCCTTGGCGTTGCTGCGGTGTGGTGCGGTTCCGTGGAGCGCTCGTAGTGCGGGAAGGGAGTGTCGGTGCACGCTCGCTCACTTGCTGCACCTCCTCCTCTTCTTCCTCTGCATCCTTGGCCTCCTCTCCCCCATTCACAAGGGAAGATTGCCTTGTGGTGGTGCTGCCGCTGCTCAGCTCCAAAGGCAGCTCCACGTGCTCCAAGCCGGAACTCTTCACCTCCCCAAACCGCACGCCTATCTTCGCCTCATTCTCCGCCTTCCAATCCTTGTACATGAAGTTCTCCATGAACTTGCAGTCCCTGCTCACCATGAACTTCTTGGTGAAGGGGTCCCAAAGAAGCCACCCCTTGCTGTTTTGAGCCATGCCCAAGTGCACGGCCCACACCGCCTTGGCACCAAGCTTGTTGTGCCGTAGATGCTTAGGTACGAGCGCCATGCACATGCACCCGAACACCCGAAGCATATCCACCTTTGGCTTCCTGCCAAGCCACTCCACATAGGGCACCCATTTGTCTGCTCCCACATGAGTCAAAACTCTGTTCTTGGCCACACACGCGCTCCGCACCGCGTCAGGCCAGAAATAGTCGGGTAGCCCGGCTTCAATGAGCAACCCGCGTGCCGCCTCCGTGATCGTCCGGTTCGCTCGCTCGGCGATGCCGTTCATTGCAGGGGAGTATGGCATGGTGAGGGAGTGCCGAATACCATTCTTCTTCAGCCACAACCCAAACTCCTTGCTCAGGAACTCTCCCCCTCGATCGGTGCGGATCGACTTCACTAGTCGGTCTTGTTGCCGCTCCACCATCGGGAACCAATCCGTCTTCAACGTTTCAGCCACGTCGCTCTTCTTGGCCAGCACGTACACCCAAGTCATGCGGGTGTAGACATCCACTATGGTGAGGAAATACTCTGCTCCAGCAGCTCCAAGCTTCAAGGGGCCCACCACGTCCATCACCACCTCATCAAGCGGTGCCTTAGCCGTTGCCTCCGAACTAGGGAACGGAAATCGGGTGAACTTGGCTTGCAAGCACGTTGGGCAGCCAAGCACCTCATCGGGCTCCCCCTTGACACGTATGCCAGCAACCATCTCATTCTTAACTAGCTGCTGCAAGATGGGTAGGGCCACATGCCCCATTCGCCGATGCAAGGTGAGCCAATCACACTCCCCCGTAGCCGAAGTCGGATTGGAGAATGCCGCGCTCGCAATAGCGCCCCACATACTCTCTCCGTACTCCTCCTTCGCTGCTGCCTTGGGGTTCTCCTCACCCTTGTGCTGCTCCTTGGCTGCTGCACCACTCTCCTTAGGGTCACACGGCTTGCTGGTACCTCCAGGTTTGCCCTTCTTGGGCTCATTCTCCTTAGCGCGACCGTTCGCGCCATCGCCGCTACCAACCGCTTCACCCTTGGTGCTGACGCTTGCTGCCACTTGCCTCTCCTTAGGCATGGGGACCACCGGGTTCTGCCACATCTCATTGTAGACATCCCTGTCCTCATGAAGGTCCCAAAGAATCCGGTCGCCAATCCTTGCGGTGTAGGTCTTGGCTCCCTTCGAATACGTGTCCATGCCGGCCTTTGCCAATCGCCGCACGGAAATCAGGTTCGCAGCAAGGCTGGGCACCCAAAGCACGTTCTTGAGGCCCACCATCTTTCCATCAGCACCCTTGAACATGGCCTTGCCCATGCCTTTCACCTCCGCTCGCTGCCCCAAAGCCGATGTGACGTGCTTCACCGGTGACGGCTCGAGTTCGGTGAGCAAGTCGGGGCGAGGTGTCATGCTATAGGTAGCGCCGCTGTCGATCACCCAATAGTCCAGGGGGTGTAGGGTCACCTTCCCCACAGCTGCTGGCTCCTCAAGGTCTTCATCCTTCTCTGGACCAGCTGGTACTTGTGTCGACACGAAGTAGAATAGACCCGGGTACCGATCGCCGCTCGGGTCCTTGTCGTTGTCTCCACTCTTCATGTTCGCGGCTCCACCTCCGCGACCGCCTTGGCCTCCTCGACCTCTTCCTCTCCCTCCTCCTGCTCCTCTACCCTCTTGGCCTTGAGCAGGGGTCCATCCTTCAGGGAGTTTGTAGCAATCGCGCCACATGTGTCCGGTCTTGCCGCAATAGTGACATTCGCCGTCAAATCGTCCGCGACCGCGACCGTAGCTCTTGTCGTCGCTGCCGTATCCACCACTTCTGCGGCCTCCGCCGAAGTTGCTGCCACCAGATCTTCCTCCCCCTCGTCCTCTGCCTTTTCTTCGGCCATATCCACGGCCAATGCTCGCTGTCCCAACGCCATCCGCACTCGCCAAGTCACGGTGGCGGAAGTCCTCCTGTAGGATCGCGCGCTTCACGTTTTCAAGCGAAAGGCGGGGCAGATCACGGTTCAAATTGATGATGAGCGAGGACCACGACTCGGGGAGTAGGGCCAGCAACTTGGTCTTCTTTTGGAGCTCACTGTAGTTCAAATCAGCTCCTTCAAGCCGCGTCAACAAGTCGAAGAATTTCTGCACCCCGTCTTCCACGGGTTCATCTTCCTCAATTCGTAGCGTCGCCATTTGCCGTTCCAACACCACAGCTACCGCCGCTGTTGCAGGAGCGTGTACACCCTTGAGAGCAGCCCATGCCTTTGGTCCCTTCTCTGGATCACGCTGGAAAGGCTTGATGTGACGGATCTGGTTGCTCCCCAATGCTTGCCCAAGTAGGAGATAGCCTTGTGCGCTCTTCCGCACCCACGGGCTCTTCTCCGGGTCGTTCTCGGGACGCTTCTCCGTTCCTTCCATCACCTCCAGCAGGTCATAATGGTCGAACACATTCTCCATTCTGAAGGACCACTCAGCAAAGTTGTCACCGTTGAACTTGTCAAGCCCGAACACTCTTGGCTCATCCCTTGAAGGCCCAAGAGTAGGTTGCACGGGCGCCACGGCTGAATCACGGGCTTGGCCTTGTGCTTGGGCTTCTCCATTGCCTCCAGCACCTCTGCCACCCCTCTCTTCAGGTCCAGCCATCGTCGTAGCTGCTCCAAGGGGCTCTGATACCACTTGTTATAGTCACAATAGGCTCCAATAGGCTTCAATGTGCCTAAAACGAAAGATAGAGTGCACAGTCGGATTTCTGCGCAACGGCTTTAAACGATCATAGCGATCTGGTCACAGCTCTAATTGACCTCATTCAACTTGGATCTGGAGCGTCTTAACGTGGCCTACAATAGGCAAACTTGATCGCACGATTTCATCGAGAATTGACGATACAGCGTCAGATTGAACGAACGGCACTATGGCAGCAACATAGTCTTAGGACACACAATTACGAAGCACTAGGAAGAGTTACGAGTTGGGAAGGACTCCCAGCTCCTACAAACCCCAAGAGCCGAGGTACAGTGATGGGGAACAGTGCCACACTGTCCCCAACCAAGAAGGGTCTCGAAACTACCCTTCACAAGGGCCTACACCAACTGAAATGTTACACTACACTTTGTAATGTAACTATCTTCAATATCTTGAGGTGTAGCCTTTTGACGAGCTTCGAAAAAAACACTTGAAGCTTGAACCAAGGCTCGGGTTCTTGAGTTCTTGATGGGTCTGCTGCACACAACTACGATACGCCTAACGTTCGACAAGCGACAAAATAGAAACCGCGCACGGGACACACGACAAAATAGAAACCGCGCGCGAGACACAAATGACCGCATTAACACGCGGCTAGCGATAACTCGCTATTGACTCGACACACACACTCGACATCATGACCCATCATACACACACCATTATAAGCATGAAATATATATTTATTTTATGCACTCATACCACTCCATGCACACACGCATGCACGCACACGCACACGGACAACAAGCCGAGTGCAAACCGTAGGTTGCACCAACAGTATGACTGGGGGGGCTACCGAACAGGGCCCTTGTAGTACAGGGACTCGAGGAACTTCACATCCCTCGACACAGTCAGCTGCTGGCTGGTCAAGTCCCATATCAGCCAGCCCTTGTGGTCCTTAGCAAGTCCCAAGTGCACACCCCATCTCCCAGAAGCTTCCAGCTTTCCCCTCTTCTCCTTCGGCACATGAAACACCACCATGCACCCGACCGCTCTCAGCATGTTGATTGCTAGTGCACTCCCATACCACTTGGTGTAGGGGATCCACTGCTTGTCCCCCACAGTCGCCAGCACCCTGTTCTTCACAACGACGACCTGCCTTAGTGCAGTCACCCAAAATGGATCCGGCAGCCCTGCACGCCCAAGGAGAGTGCGAGCACCTTCCTGCAGGGTCCGGTTGAACCGCTCAGCCACGCCGTTCTGCTGAGGGTTGTAGGGCACTGTGAGCTGATGCTGAATGCCCTTCTTCTTCAGCACCGCCTCAAAATCAGCGCCAATGAACTCTCCCCCATTGTCGGTGCGGATCACTTTCACCTTGTGTCCGCTCTCCTTTTGCGCTCTCGGCATCCACTCCTTAAGAACAGCCACGGCTACCTCCCCCTTAGTCTTGAGAGGGTAGACCCACACCGCACGTGTGTGGTCGTCCACAATGGTTAAGAAGTAGCGGCTGCCCGAGAGAGAAGGGGCCCTCGTAGGGCCCACCACATCCATGTGCACAAGCGCGAGTGGTGCCTTGGCTGGTCCCGTGCTGCTGCTGAAGGGGAACTTGGTGAATTTCGTCTCAAGGCACGTAGGGCAGCTCCCAATCTCCTTTGCTGCCCCCTTCACCTCCAACCCCTTCAAGCTCCCATCCTTCACCAACTTCTGCAGCATCGGAATGTTGATGTGGCACAACCTCTCGTGCCACGTCTCCCAATTGGCGCCACCATTCCCAGATGAAGCCTTTGCCCATGCGGTTGTCGCATCCACACCAGCAAGCACCTCACCATGATGCTTTTGTAGCTTCTGCACCTTCTTGACTGCATCCAGGGCCCCAGCAGTTGGTGCAGTCTCCTCTCCTCCCGTAGTTGCCTTAGCCGTTGCCGCTGCCTTTGCCATTGCTGGTGGTTTCCCATTCCAAGGGATGATGGGCAGCTGCCACAGGTCCTTGATGCAGCTGCTCTTCTTGTCCAACTCCCACAGCAGCAACTTCCCAAGCTTTGCACGGCAGCTCGTTGGGCCGAATGTAACTTTGGCCTTGCTTTTCTGCAGCCGGCGCACAGAGAGGAGGTTAGCGGATAGACCTTCAACAAGCAGGACATTCCCAAGCCCCACAAGTCCCCCATTGGCTCCCATCACCTTGGCATTCCCAACACCAATCACAGGGAGCAAAGCACCTGAAGCAGCAGCCACAAACTTGATCTTCCCAGGGGGTTTCACCTCATCAAGTAAATCTGCCCGCGGAGTCATGTGACTCGTGCAACTGGAGTCGATCACCCAGTGAGTGAGGGGGTGCATCACAACCTTCCCAACCGAACCCACATCATCCTCACTCTCTTTCACATCCTCAACCATGAGGAACATCCCAGGGTCGGCTTTACCTTGTGCACCATCACCTTGTGCACCTGAACCTTATTTACACAGCGCCACCTCGTACACGTTCACCACTTGGCGGTTTCATGCCTGGGGGCGCCCATCCTTCAGGTCGGCTGAAACACTTGAACCACGGGTGTCCAGCCTTCTTGCAGTACCAGCACGCACCCTCCATTCGGGTGCTCCCCCTGCCACCAGAGCTCCCATGCCCCTCGTTGTAGTCACCTCGGCCTCTTCCTCTGCCAAAGCCTCTCCCACGGCCTCGGCCTCTCCCTCCCCCTCTTCCTCTGCTGCCTCCTGC
Source organism: Closterium sp. Yama58-4 (assembly GCA_947470075.1). Lineage (NCBI taxonomy): Eukaryota > Viridiplantae > Streptophyta > Zygnematophyceae > Desmidiales > Closteriaceae > Closterium > Closterium sp. Yama58-4. The sequence goes on from CANIUD010000711.1 coordinate 25,972, forward strand.
AGCTCCATACCCTTCAGCAGTTTTGTTGGCAGCACCACCTCCCGTGTGGCGCCTGCGGAAGTCCTCCTGCAGGATCTGCTGCCGTAGCCACTCAGGCGTCCACTTGTCCTGCTGAACGTTGAGGGTGGGGATGAGGTTGTCCCACGAGTTGTCGAGCACCGAGATGATCTTGGTGCACTGCTGCATCTCCGACACCTTGCTGCCCGCCGCTGCCATCCTCGCATATGTGTCCTTGATCTTGTCAAGGACCGGTTTCACATCGTCTCCCGGTCGCATGGAGAGGGCCGCCAGCTCCTTCTCCAACACAATCACCATCGGCAGCGTGTTGGGTTGTACCACGTCGCGTAGCAGCTTCCACGCCTTCGGTCCGGAGTCGTCCAGCTCCACCAAATCCTTGATATGCTGGAACATATCGTTGTTGACCGATTGAAGGATGAGGTCGTACAGCACCGCGCTCCGCTCAATCCATCGATCCCGGGCGTCGCCTTCCTCCGGCATCTTCTCTTCTCCCATCGCAAGTTTCCGGAGCTTGTAGCGCTTGAAGGCGCTCCGCATCCGCCCGCTCCATTCCTCATAGTTGGAGCCATCCAAAGCTTCGATCTTGGATGGTGGCGGTTCACTCTTCTTCTCAGCTGCTTCTCCACTCCCTTGACTCATCTCCTCTGCTCCCAATCAGAGGTTTTAGCTCCCCCCTTTGCTGTCCACACCGAAGTCCCACACAATTTTCACAAGTGTCGGCGCCAACAAAATTTCGGCAGAGTTTCCCCTTAGCGGAAGTTACTCCCAACCTCCAGAACTCCACTTAGGCACGCCCACAGGCCATGGTGGGTCTAAGAGGGTCTTCACACTTCAGTAGACTCCCCACAAAGTCCTTAATCAGCTCTGATACCACTTGTTAGAGATTAAGGACGGAGTCTATGAAGAATAGTGGCAGAAATATCACAAAATCGTTGGTCCTAGTTTCTGGACAGAAACCGCGACTTCACAAGAAACGTTGTCGACGAAAATTGCACTGCTGTAATCTCACGAAAACCATTTATGTTGTAGCTCTAGACCGTTGCTACAAGTCCCAATTCGAATCACATGAAAAGGTGGAGTATTTCGCGAGATATTAATTTCGGCGCACTAGGGGGTATGCTGCCACACAAGCTTAACTCAATCACAATTGTTCTCACAAGTTCTCAAGTTGATGCACAGAAGAGAGTTAGAGTAGGCATCAACCAGGTAGGAGGGAAGAGAATGACGAGAGGAAAGGTCCCAAGGGAGTCCCCAACCAAGGAAACCCCATGCCACACAATTTCCCTCTCAATAGGCAACCCAACTTTCACCCTTGTCATTTTCCCAACCTCCACAATCCACCTCACTCCAACTTGGCCACACTTGCTAACCTTTGGCTTCACCCAACCACATGGCAGCATCTACAGTGATGGGACCGAATTTCCCAACCCCAAAAGTCTGTACCCCATATTGAGTCACTCTCACAACTTCCCAAAGTCGCCGCAACCAAAGTACAGAAAGCATACGAACTCCAATGTCCGTAAATTTCTTATTCTTGCTCCGATCGCGACGATTCTTGGTTCGTCGGAAAGCTCTCGAGCAGAGCAAATATTTCAGATTCTGCTCAAGCCAAATAATATTCACACACACTCAGAAAATCCAAACCGCACAAGCATATGATGGAAGGCTGACAAACGTGAATGCGAATGATAGAATCACAACACGTAGAAGGTAAGCGCAAGCGGAATGTAACTGGTGTCACCTGTACCTCAATGAGAAAAGGACCACAGAAGCGAGGCCGGAGTTTGGATGGGAGGTGAGACAAGTTTAAGTTGAGCGTGTCAAGAAGTACCTGATCTCCAACTGCTACTGAGTGATCTCGTCGCTGACGATCGGCATACTGCTTCTGGGAGTTCTGCATTGTGGTGAGACGTCGCTGAGTCTTCTCCCATAACTGCTGCATGGTGGTGACGAAGTCGTGTGCAGCTTGGACGTGTGCCGGTGTGGTTGGCTGCTGTGGTGTGAGTGGTTCTCGTCCGTAACACAGGAAGAAAGGAGATTTTCTCGTGGCCGCATGCGAGGCATTGTTGTAAGTGAAATCTAGGGTCAGGAACTGTATGTCCAAGTGGTTGATGTCGTTTTTGCAAGCTGTGCGCAGTAACTGTTCAACCACCTGATTGAAACGCTCTGTCTGTCCGTCAGTCTGGGGGTGGTATGCTGAAGACATCGCAAGCTTAGTCCCCAACAATCCCATAAGCTCCTTCCAGAACTTACTCGTGAATTTTGGGTCTCTGTCTGAGATGAGTGTAGCGGGGATGCCATGGATGGTGATGATGCGGTCGAAGAAGAGGCGAGCAGTTGCTTCAGCAGTAGCTGTGGCGTTGGTCGGAATGAAGTGACCCATTTTGGAGAACTTGTCGATCACTACGAGGATGGCGTCATGCCCTCGTAAGGTCGATGGAAGTCCTGTGATGAAGTCGAGGCTAACGACCTGCCATGGCTGCTCCGGTACGGGTAGAGGCTGCAGTAACCCTGCTTTTTTCTGCTTGCTACTCTTCATCCGCTGGCACGTGTCGCAGGAGGTGACGAACTGCTGCACGTCTGCTGCCATCCCGGGCCAGTAGTAATACTTCGCTATTCCCGCTAATGTCTTGTTGCTCCCGAAATGTCCCGCGTATGGTACGTCATGAAACTCCTCTAGAAGGATCTGCCGTAGCGGGGCGTAATTCGGTACCCAAATCTTTCCTGAACCCTTCCTTACCGCTAAGTCTTTCTCCCACTGTAACAGCTTCTGTTTCTCTGCCGTTGCGATCTCGCCGTCCACGGAGTACCCATGTTGGAATAGACCCTTGAGCAGAGGGTTCATCCCGTCGAGCTGGATGCCTGCTACATGACCGGGGCGGCTCAACGCGTCAGCTTTGTTGTGTAGCTTAGGTTTGTAGACGATGTCGTTGTGGAAGTGTGTTTCTAGGAAGTCCACCCACCGTACATATCGTCATGAGAGCGTCTGCTGCGACTTCAGGTATTTGAGGCTGTAGTGGTCAGTACAAATTGAAGTCTTGGCTCCCTCTAGGTAACACCTCTATGCCTTGAAGGCTACGAATATGGCTAAGGCTTCCTTATCGTGAATGGGGTAATTCAGTTCTGCTCCATGTAGCTTCTTACTGAGGTAGGCGATAGGCTGTAAACCTCATCCATGATCCTGCATCAGTACTGCTTCGACTGCCTGGTCACTAGCGTCTGCTTCCGCAGCATAGTCATTTTCTGGGTCCGGTAGGATGAGTACTGGCGCTGTGGTCAGTGCTGTCTGTAGCTGTTCCATGGCTTGCTGATGAGGAGTATCCCATTTGAAGGGCGTACACTAATTCAGTAGGTCAGTGAGTGGCGCTACTATCGTAGTGTACTATAGCACGAATCTGTTGTAATAGTTGGCGAAGCCTAGGAACTGCTGCAACTCTTTCACGTTCTCCAATAGTCCACTTTTTAATGGATTCGATCTTCCGCGGGTCCACGTGTACGCCCTCCGCACTCACCATGTGCCTGAGAAACTGCACCTTCTTCAGGGCGAAGTCGCTCTTCGACAGCTTCACGTAGAACTTACGCTGCTGCCCCGCGCACCGCCCACGCAGCCCGCGCCGAGCCCACGCAGCCCGCGCACGGCCCGCAGCTGCCCCGCGCTCTGCCCGCGTTGCTCGCGCGCAGCCTCGGCAACCCGCACGCGGCCCGCTGCTGCCCCGCGCACCGCCCACGCTGCTCGCGCGGCCGGCTACTGCCCCGTCTTGTGTGATGCAACCATATGCATTCACGTCTGTCTGCCTCCCATCATATGCTTGTGCGGTTTGGATTTCCTGAGTGTGTGCGAATGTTATTTGGCCTGAGCAGATACCTGAAGTGACTCATCTGCTCAAGAGCTTTCCGACGAACCAAGAATCGTCGCGATCGGAGCAATATCAAGAAAGTTACGAAGTTTGTATGCTTTCTGTACTTTGGTTGCGGCGACTATCGGAAGTTGTGGGGTTGACTTTTATGGGGTACAGACCTTTGGGGTTGGGAATTCGAACCCATCACTGTAGATTGCTGCCATGTGGTTGGGAGAAGCCAAACCAGGTTGGCAAGTGTGGCCAAGTGGGTTGAGGTGGATGGCATGAGTTGGGAAAGTGACAAATGTGAAAGTGGGGTTGCCTATGGAGAGGGAAATTGTGTGGCATGGGGTTTCCTTGGTTGGGGACTCCCTTGGAACCTTCCCTCTCGTCCTCCTCTTCCCCTCCTACCTGGTTTAGTGCTACTCTAACTCTTGTGTGTGCAACTTTTGTGAAACTTGTGAGAACCATTGTGAGTGAGTTAAGTTTCTGTGTGGCAGCATACCCCCTAGTGCGCCGAAAAGCATAACTCGAGATATACTCCATCTTTTGAGGTGATTCAAATTGGGAATTGTAGCCACGGTCTAGAGCTACAACATAATCGACTTTGACGGAATTCGAACGGTTAGTTGTTCGTCGACGGCGTTTCTTGTGAAATCGCGGTTTCTGTCCAGAATTCTAAGCCAACGATTTTGAGTTATTTGGGCACCTATTCTTCATAGACTCGATCCTTAATCTCTAACACCCCGCGCACCGCCCGCGCTGCACGCGCCGAGCCTCCGCAGCCCGCGCGCGGCCCGCTACTGCCCCGCGCATCGCCCGCGCCGGCCCGCTGCAGCCCCGCACATCGCCCTACCTGCTCGCGCCGCGCCTCTGCAGCCTGCACGCGGCCCGCTGCTGCTTTGCGCGCCGTCCTTACCGCTTACGCGCTTCCTCTCCGGCCCTGCGCACAGACTCGCTTTGCCTGCTGACTTATCCTGCTGCCTTCACCTGCTGCCTTTGCCTGCGGCCTTTGCCTCCGCTACGACTGTGGCGACGTTCAATGTTCTCGCGTTTGAGCCTGACGGTCGCCCGATAGAGTTCGCCACCTGGCTCGACGATCTGCAACTGTTTCTCATGACTGATGCCAAAGATAAAGTTTCGCTGTTCGATCACCCGTCTGGCACTTCCGTTGCTCTTGCTGACACTGCTGCCACTCTTGACCGCTCACAGTGGCTGACTCGTGATGCTGCTGTGCGCCTCGCTATTCGCAACCACCTGCCGATCACTGAGCGCGCGCATTTTAGTCAGCACAAGACTGCTAAGGCACTGTATGACGCTGTAGTTGCGCGCTACTCTTCCCCTGCCACTGCAGCCCTAGATCGCCTCATCCTGCCCTACCTGTTCCCTGACCTGTCCTCCTTCCCCACTGCTGAGAACCTCATCTCTCACCTTCGCGCTAGTGACGCTCGCTTTTACGCCGCTCTTACAGTTAATTTCCTCGCCAAGAATCCCCCTCTGATGTACTTTACCCTCTACTTCCTCGTCACCCGCCTCCCTGACACTCTCAGTTCAGTCAGGGACCACTTCCTCGCCAAAGACCCTACCACTCTTACAGTCGACGACTTCGAGCAGGAGCTCCTAGCAGCAGAAAAGAGTATTCTAGCTGTAGCACTGCTCGTGGCACTCCACGCACTCCCCTCTTTGAGGGGTGCTCCCCCTCCCCTCTTGCCCCCTCCTACGCCTCTGCTGCTGCTGCCGTTGATTTCCTTGGCGCTGAGCAGGTAGCAGCTGCTTCCGCTCCTAGTGGGAAGCACCGCAACGCCAGGGGCGGCAAGAGAAGCAAGGGTGGTGGAGGTGGCGGTGGAGGAGGCGATGATGGGGGTGGCGGTGGAGGTGGAGGTGGTGGGGGTGGTCGTGGGGGTGGAGGTAGTGGGTGGAGTGGCGGTGGTACCGGGAGCGGTGGAGGTGGCAGCGGCGGTAGTGGGGGAGGAGGGAGCGGTGGTGGAAGCGGTGGTGGTGGAGGGGGCTCCGGTGGTGGCCAGGGACAGCAGCAGCAGCAGCAGCAGCCAGCACCAGACCCCCACTTCTCAGCAGCTTCATGACTGGCATACTGGGCGTGGGGTGTCTGGGGGTCCTGGTCGCTGCCCCTATGTCATTCGCGCCGGTCCCCGCGCTGGTCGCCCATGCAACGGCTTTCACACTGAGTACCGCTGCTTCGCTCGGCTTAGCGACGCCTGGCGCGCCAAGTTTCCTGAGGCTACTGAGTTCCCCAACTTGGCAAATCTGCTTAGGCGTGATGTTCCTATCTTTGATCTTGACTATGATGCTATTCTTGCTGCCATGTATGCATTGACTGTTAGTGCTGAGGGTGACTGCTACTTGTGTATGCCGCCTGATCCAGGTATAGAGGCTGCAGCCCTAGGTGCTAGTGAGTCTGCTCCCCCTGGTACTGCGTCGGCTCAGGCCTTGCACACCTTTACACTTGACTCTGGTGCTTCCCGCTGTTTCTTCCGCAACAGCACCACAGTCACTCCCCTCCCTGCACCTGTCCCTGTCTCACTGGCTGACCCCTCTTGGGGCCCAGTGCTTGCACGGTCCACTACTGTGCTTCCGTGCCCGGCGGTCCCGTCTGGTGAGCTGTCAGGTCTTCACATCCCCTCGTTCTCTACGAACCTGGTGAGCACCGCCGTCCTTCAGGATCACTGGGTTGACACCTTTACCCATGGAGGACAACGGGTGACGCACTGCACGTGCTCTCGGACCGGCCGCCACCTGGCCACGTTCACACGTGCGCCTGGGTCCAGTCTGTACACCCTCACCGCTGTGTCGCGCTACACCCCTTTGTCTCCTCAGCTTAGCGCGTCTGCTCAGGTTGCTACTCAGTGTCAGTGCCGTCACCTGTCACACGACACTCTCCTGTGGCACCACCGCCTTGGTCACCCCTCCCTGCCTCGCCTTCGTGGCATGCACTCTCGCTCCCTGGTCTCTGGTCTTCCTAGGTCTCTGCCTGCCCTCCCTCCCTCGCCTGCGCCTCCCTGCATTCCTTGCGTCGAGGGGCGGCAGCGCGCCGCTCCTCACTCCTCCTCGTTCCCTCCCACAGAGGCTCCACTGCAGACTCTCCACCTGGACGTGTGGGGCCCGGCCCGCGTCCAGGGGCAGGGCCGCGAGCGGTACTTCCTGCTGGTCGTCGACGACTACACGCGTTACACTACGGTCTTCCCCTTGCGCAGCAAGGGGGACGTCCCTGCTGTTTTGATCCCCTAGATCCGCGCTGTTCGTCTCCAGCTCCGCGAGCGGTTCGAGTCGGACTTTCCTGTCCTGCGTCTGCACTCTGACAGAGGTGGTGAGTTCACCTCCGACCTATTACGAGCCTTCTGTGAGGAGCGCGGCATCCGCCAGTCATTCACGCTTCCGGCCTCTCCGCAGCAGAATAGGGTTGCTGAGCGCCGCATTGGCTTAGTCATGGAGGTCGCTCGTACCTCCATGATCCATGCGGCGACTCCCCATTTTCTGTGGCCGTTTGCAGTCCGGTACGCAACCTGTGGCCCCGTGTCTCCTTGCCGGAAACCTCGCCCACACTGCTGTGGACGGGGGAGGTTGGCGATGCGTCGCGATTCCGGGTCTGGGGTGCTCGTGCCTTTGTCCGCGATACCACTGCGGACAAGCTCTCCGCTCGCGCCATTCCCTGCGTCTTCCTTGGCTTTCCCCCTGACGCGCCTGGCTGGCAGTTTTACGACCCCGCCTCGCGCCGTGTCTTTGCGTCTCAGGACGTCACGTTTGACGAGTCGGTTCCCTTTTACCGTCTCTTTCCCTACCGCACTGCCCCTCTTCCCCCCCCCCCCCCCCCACTTTTTCTCGCTCCAGGTCCTCCCCAGGTAGACCCCCTCCCCGCGCCAGGTCCTGCTCCTTCAGGTGTTTCTCAGGTAGATCCTCCCGTGCTTGCGCCTCTTGAGGTCACTGGTGACTCAGGTCCTGCTGGAGGTGGTCCTGCTCGGGGTGCTGTCTCTGGGGGTGCTGAGCCTGGGGGTGCGGAGCCTGAGCGTGAGGAGCCTGGGGGTGCTGAGCCTGGGGGTGTGGAGTCTGGGGGTGCTGAGCCTGAGCGTGAGGAGCCTGGGGGTGCTGAGCCTGGAGGTGTGCTGAGTCTGGAGGTGCGGCGCCTGAGGGTACTGAGACTGCTGGTGCGCGGTCTCCTTGGAGCGGCGGCCTTCGTCCGCGTGCGCCTCTCTCCCCGCAGCAGCTGCACGAGTGGTACACTCGCCGTCAGGGTCGCGCTGCTGGAGCTCGGGGCTCAACAGCTGGAGGTGCGTCTGCTGTCGTTGCTGGAGCTGGAAGTAGTGCTGGTACTTTGTCTACCGGAGGTGCTGGAGTCGCAGGTCCCGGAGATGCTCGTACTGGAGGTACTGGAGCTGCTGGGGCTGGAGGTGCTGGGTCTGGGGGTGCTGCTGCTGGAGACACTAACAGCTTGGCTCACCGCTATGAGAGTACGACGGCTTTGCTAGGATTTACTAGCTTGATTATGCTTTATTTTGCTTGCTTTTGCTAGATTTCCTAGGTTCGTTGCTTTACTATATTTATTATAGTTATAGGCACCGAACTAGGTTGAGTGCACCGAATTCTAGGCTTTTCGGTTGCCACCGAATTGCCTTCTACCGAATTCGGGAAGGACCCGTTCGGGACGCTTCGCGACCCGCGGAACCTTCTGGTAACACCAGGGTTACTACCTTTGTGTCGAGCCTATATATAGCCTCGCCTTGTACCCAGGTGCATTATTGAATAGTTTCATCTTTCCTGAACCCCTCACACTTGGTAATCAGAGCGGGTTTACACTCGTGTTATTCTTCCGCTTAGTTCCGGCCTTTAAAAACCGCGGGGGCGACGACGAACGCGCCGATACGGGTATGTAAAACCAGTTCCGCGCGAATTTTTCTAAGTCCCCCTCGATTCGGTTTCGAACACCCCTCAGGATTATTTGCAGAAAAGTTGGAATTTCGAGCGTCAGATCGATTTCCATCTCAACAGCCCTGAGAATTTCGCCCAAAAAAGTTGGAATTTCGACCGTCAGATCGAGTTTTTCTTCAACGGCCAAGATCGGACGCGAATTTCAACTTGGGGAGATTTGCGCGACCTACCGAATTAGTGCTCGTCGATTCTACAGTCGATTCGACTCGCAGTAAGTCGACCAGCACCCATAATTTAATTCTTTTCGTCGCGCTTCTTTCTGTAAATCGCCAAATAGAGGGAAATAGAGATTTCTGTATACGAAAACTCGCGGAGTTACGTGCTGAGCATAAGCAGATATTTGCGGCGCTCCCACGACTTGAAAAATTCCTTGCGAACCAATCGGTAGCCGCAGCAGCAGCAGAAGCGACGACGGCGACACCGATACTTTTACCTGCGACAACGGCGGCAGCTACATTTAATCCCGAAGCAGTAAAGCCAGGGCGACCAGACGCGTTCGATCCTAGAGCGAAAGGGAGCGACGTCCGTCGATTTGTAGCTGTACTAGAAAATTTCTTCGAAGCCGTTGGATGCACGACCCTCAACCAAGACGCATTGCGCATACGGCTCGCAGCAACACTGTTACGAGGCCCAGCTCTAGAGTGGATTAGCAATAGATTTGTCCAAGGCGAAGAGACGTGGGCGCAGTTTCGGGCAGCACTGATCGAACAGTTCGACGCGTTGAACAGTAGCTACTACGGAACACGACGCAACAAGCCAAATAGTGGCATGGAGCGATTGGCACCACCCACGACTGCCGACCCGATGGAGAACGACAAGGGCGATGCGACGCAGTGGCTAGCAAAAAATGCGACGTGCGAATTTTGCGGCGCTACAGGACATCGTATCTTGGCGTGTTGGAAAATGAAGAAAGTACGTGCGGAGCTGAGGGACAAGAACAGTGTGGCACCCCCGAAGCAGAAAACGGACAACGTGGCAACTTCGGAGAGGGCGAAAAAAGGAGAATATGGTGGCGCGAATTTAAAATGCCACGACCAGCCGGCTCCAGGGGAAATCGCCGAGACCAATAGAGACTCCGCGAAACAAGACTCTGCACCGACTGGGAAACTCCAGCCGTACACCCCGACAAGTAAGAATATTACTTCTCGTGGTTTTCAAGCCTATTTTAAGGGAGAGTCAGAAATTAAACCGGTACCGGGTAATATGGGGACCCTACTCCGGAGCGCTGATAAGGGTCGAGCGTTCCGAGGAGTTCATATTCTCTCCCGGCAGCAATATTTAAAGGCTCCCTGTTCCCCACAGGCAAAGCCCACACCGCTGCAAAGGCTTAGGGGAAGGTTCCAGGCCCTAGAGAAGCTGAATCGGCCTCGGATAAATCCTTCTATCCCTGCTAAGTTGGAAACTGAGTCAGCAGCTTCGAGCGCAGGACCAAGGGACGACACATTTGATCTACCTTATGATCCTGTAAGCAACACCATCTACACCTACTCGGAGCGGCAGCAGCCACTAGTACTCGAGGTGATCTGCAACGGGCGACGCCTCCAGGCACTGGTGGACAGTGGTGCGTCCCACTCGGTGTGCGACCGCGGGACGTTGGAGAAAATTGGAGAGTCTGTTGGGTGCAAATGCACATTGCACGACATCCTGCCGTCTGTTTGCACGAGTATGTGTGTGCGAATGCATTTGGGTGTGAATGGAATGTTCGTGTGTTTGTTTGCTTTCGCAATTTTCGCTTGATGCATTTGCAGGTACTCGCGCAATGTGCGCTTCGGCACAACATTGTACGCGCTATGAACAGTGCAAGCAGAAAGGACGAGCTCGCAAAGGAACCCAGGATGGAAGCTTTGCAGTTCAGTTGAGTTGATTGCGCAGATTCAGTTCTATCCAACTCAAAATTGTACTGTTTTGTTTGGTTGACTGTAGTGTAGCAGGGAAGGCACTATAGGGGTACAATTTAGGTGAAGGTTGGATGTTGTTTGTCTGTATCTGCATGCTACAAGGCCAGGGGAAACCAGCAGAACCAGCATTTGGCTGGTTGGGCAAAGACAAAACAGGTTCTGTTATTAGAACCTGAACCTGGTTGTTGCTTTCCCAGGTTGGAAAAACAGAACCAGAGGTTGTTTACCAACCTACCACCTGCTATTTTGTCCAGCCAGGTTGGTTCTGTTGCTTGGAATTATTTGGGATCATCCCTGGTTGTTCCCAGGTTGATTCCCAAGGTCCTTGCTAGCTAGAACTATTTAATCCTTCTCTGTTTGTACCTGAATATAGTCAAATTGATTCAAGCGAATTCCTTCCTCGCTGGAATTTCGTTTCTGCGCTATTCGACGGCGGAATGCTACCCGAGTCAACGCTAGTATGCTAGCACTCCAACGCTAGGCAAACGCTGTCCGAGCCAGAACTTAGTAATGGCAGAACTTTTCGCGAGGCAACTTGGCTCATTTTAAAGCTCTTGGAGCGAGCTTCGATATAGCGAATTCTCAGCTTAATCCGACCGACGGTCTGCACGGCACGCTGCGCGACGTTCAAGGTACTCTTGCTGTTTTGACTAAGTCCTTCTTGATCCCTCTCTCTACAAACTCGGACCCGAGGATAGGGGCTGGTCTTGTACCAGGCACCCAGGGACCCTTGGAGGTGACCCCGAGGAGAGGTTTTAAGTTTGATTAAGTCCTAATAGCTTGAGTTTATTAGGCCCTTACACCAACAAGCTGGTATCAGAGCTGCGTTATAGTGATCCTCGTTATAGGTAGCTATGGCGGGCAACACCTCGGCGGGAGCTGGTGAATCTTCAGCCCAAGATCGTAGCGGCAGCCAAGATTCTGGTCTTTCAGCGCCAAGGGGAGCGCGAACAAACCAGGGCTCGCTTGTCAAGGAGGTGCTGAAGAATTTCACCGTCGAGAAGTTCAATGGTGAGGGCTATGATGATTGGGCCTGGAAAATGCAATTATATTTCCGTCAGATCGGTTTGCTGAAACTAATGATTGGGGAGGAGCCTAGACCGAGTGACCCCACGCTGCAGGAAGATTGGGACGAGCGCTCCTCGGCTGGCTACTATTTGATGTCGCAGAGTTTGGAGCTGAACCAGCGTCACCACGTCATGCACCTGCTGCCGGAGGTTGAATGCGGTCCGAAGGCGTGGACCGTGTTGAAGGAGCTGCACGCCCCGACCTCCGTTGTCGCAACGTTGATGCTGGAGAGGGAGCTGTCCGCGTTGCGCCTGAGCGAGGGAGAGCCGGTGCAACCAGTCCTGGACAAGATGCGCGACCTCTACGCGAAGTTGGCGACCGCGGGAATCACCTACCCGGAGCAGACCAAGTGCTTGAAGATGCTCTCGCTGCTGCCGGAATCGTGGCTTCAATTTACGAGCGGATTGAGCCTGCCGCAGAACCAGAGCTTGTGGACGCTCGAGTGGGTGCGGACGAAGATTCTGGAGGAGGACTTCCGTCGCCGCCAACTGAGGGGTGGAGACGACGGCAGCAGCGGCTACGGGATGCAAGGGAGCCGACGTGGCAGAGGACGTGGCTTCGGTGGTGCTGGACGCGGTGCAAAGAAAGACGACGACTCCAACGACCAACAAGGAGGTACCGGTTGGGGTCGCGGTGCGAAATCTGGACGTGGGGGCAAGTCGGGTGCTGGTGGCAAAATGAAAGGGAGTTGCTGGTATTGTGAGAAGGAAGGGCACCCCTGGTTTTTGTGCTATAAGAAACCCGATGGATGGACCCCCCAGAATCGTCACCAGGATGGCGGCGCGCGGAGGAACCAGAAAAACGGCGCCAACATGGTCGCTGATTCGTCCGACAACAACCCGAAGGGCAACGGCGGTGCGGAGAAGAAGAAGGAGCGCACCGCGGGCCAATTCTTCCATGTGGGAGACAAGGGGGAGCAAGGAGACGCCTCTGCCAAAGTTGGAGCAGAGCTGCACCCCCTAGACTATTGGGTGTTGGACACAGGCGCTGCTTGGACGATGACACCGCGCAAGGACCTGCTGGACGAAGTACGAGCTGCACCGATCAATGAAGTGTGCTCCGCCTCTGGACACATGTTGAAGGTGGCTGGTGCGGGACGAGCTGCGTTTAAGGGAGCGGATGGCAAGCCGGTGGTGCTGCACGACGTTCTCTTCGTCCCCGACCTGAAGGCCAACCTTATCTCCCTCCGTAAGCTTGGCAAGGCTGGGGTGAACACCAACACGGATGGGGCACGCACTTATAAGGGGAAGCTGGGCAATCGGGTGCTTTGGGATCTGCACGAGAGCAAGGACGTGTACAGATCTATGTGGCAGCTGCCGGCCCTGGCGTGGCATGGTGGGGGGCAGGCTGGAGAGGGGTCTGCATCCCAGGGGGAGTGCAATGCCGTTGGAGGGGTTGGTGTGAAAGTGTCGGCCAGATCTGGGGAGACAGATTGGGCAACGGCACACCGGCGCTTAGGGCATGTGGCAATGCCTTTGCTGAAGCAGCTGGAGAAGGATGGAGCCGTTAAGGGTCTGAAGCTGAACGGACAGCCACCCGATTACAACTGTGAAATCTGTTTGCTTTCAAAGTTCACCCGTTTCCCTTTCCATAGTGTGGCTGGCAGGAGCAAGAAGCCTTTGGAGCTGGTCCACATGGACTTGGTGGGGCCGCTGCCGGTGCAAGGGCACAAAGGGGAGCGGTATTTTCTTACAATTGTGGATGACTGGAGCAGGCTGATGTGGGCGTATCCGCTGAAGCAGAAGGACCACGCCGCCTCCACGATACGGGACGATTGGCTGCCATTCGTGGAGAAGCAGGCGGAGTGTGTAGTGAAGCGGATTAGGACAGACCGGGGTGGTGAGTTCCTTGGAGCTGAAATGACGGCCTGGCTCAAGAAGCAGGGCATCCAGAGAGAGCTGACCACGGCTTATACCCCACAGTCCAATGGTGTAGCAGAACGGGCAAACCGGACCATTCTGGAGACAGCTAGGGCGCTGCTCATAGAATCTGGGCTGAGCAATTCTATGTGGCCTCATGCTGTCCGGCACGCCACTGTCGCTAGGAACAGGGTGCTCACCAAGGTTGGGGATGACTCGTGGGTGCCGTTGGAGAGGTGGCTTGGGAGGAAGCCGCCGGTGGACATGCTGAGGGTGTTCGGTTGCATGGCAGTCGCCCACGTCCCCAAGACCTACCGCAGTAAGTTGGGGGCGAGTGCAATCTGGTGTGTGCATTTGGGGCTGGCTGCTGAGAGCAAGGGATGGCTGCTGTGGGAACCATCCAAGGGTGTGTTGTTTGATAGCAGGGATGTGAAATTCATTGAGGGCATGATGTATGGGAGCTGGGAGAAACAGCCGGAGGCAAGGGTGTCCCAGCAGATGGAGCAGATCACCATGCAGCTGGACCTGACTCCTAGTGTGTGGGAGGAGGGAGAGGAGGCAGCTGCTGGAAATGGTGATGGAGAGAAGGTACAGGAGGCATCTGCTGGTGGAGAAAATGGTGTGGAAACTGGCGGCAGCACTAGTGGAGCTGCTGGACCCGAGGGAGGAGAGAAGCAGCAGGAAAAAACTAAGAAGCCGAAGGGTGTCGTTATGAAGGGATGGGAGACACCCGTCTCCAGGCCAGGACGTACCCGTATGGCTACTAAGAAGCTGACTGCAGGAACTGATGCAGCAGAGCAGCAGCTAGGGACCGAAGAGGCATTGCTGATTCTACCTCATGGCTATGACCCGGATGAGGAGGATGAGCCTGCGTACTGTTTTCTTGCCCCTGCACCAGAGGAACCAGCTAGCATGGAGGAGGCATTAGCTGGACCAGATAGGGACAAGTGGCTGGCTTCTAGGGATGCTGAGTACCAGAGTCTGCTGGAGAATAGGACATGGGATCTGGTGGTGCTGCCTGATGGGAAGAAAGCGATACAATGCAAGTGGGTGCTGAGGATCAAGACCGATGACAAGGGGCAGGTCACCATCTACAAGAGTAGGCTGGTGGCGAAGGGGTTTATGCAGAAGGAGAAGCAGGACTTCAACGAGATCTTTGCTCCCACTGCCAAACCCCCTACCCTCCGTGTCTTGTTGGCAGATGCAGCTGTTAGTGGGAAATTCATCATTCAGATGGATATTTCAACGGCATTCCTGAATGGGATTTTAGAGGAGGATGTGTACATGACGCAGCCGCCTGGGTATGAGGATGGTACGGGCAGGGTGTGCAAGCTCAACAAGTCCATCTACGGCTTGAAGCAGGCGCCACGCTGCTGGTACCAGAAGTTGGCAGCTGTTTTAGAGGAGATGGGATTCAGGACCAGCAGCTGTGATGAGAGCCTCTTTCTCAAGGGTGAGGGGGAGAAGCTGGTGCTGTTTCTGGTCTATGTGGACGACATTCTTCTCTTCAGCAGCAGCATGAAGGAGATCCAGAAAGTGCAGCAGCAACTGATGGAAAACTTCAAGTGCAAGAACCTTGGGGAGGTAAAGTACTACCTCGGGATGCACGTGGAGAGGGATCCAGATCACAGGTGGTTGAAGCTGCACCAGGAGAAGTTCATCAAGGAGCTGGGGGAGAAGTATGGGATTGAGAATGAGCGCAAGGTTGCAACTCCCCTGCCAGCAGAATTCAAGCTTGTGAAGGCTGCAGAGGATGAAGGGGTTGAAGCTGAAGAGCAGCAGCAATTTCAGTCCTTGGTGGGCAGCCTCTTGTACGCAGCAGTTCACACGAGGCCCGACATCTCTTTTTCGGTTGGGCAGCTGGCTAGGGTGGTGCAGAATCCATCAGAGGAGCAGGTGGATGCAGCTGAGCGTGTGGTGAAGTACCTGAACTCTCACCCAAGCATTGGAGTTCAATACTCCGCATCTGCACAGGTGAAGCAGAAAGGGGTGGAGGTGCTGAAAGAGAAGGGGGAGAGGCTTGGAGAAGGCAAGCTATTTCTCACTTGCTTTACCGATGCTACATGGGCTTCTGAGAAGGAGGATTCCTCATCTGTGGGAGGATACATCTGCGTAGTTGGGGGAGGACCTGTTAGTTGGAGGTCCAAGAAGCAGACGGAGACGGCACTCTCTTCCGTAGAATCAGAGTACATGGCGATGTTCCATGGGGTGAAGGAGGTGATTTGGCTGAGGAGGCTGTTAGAGGAGATTGGCCAGGAGCAGAAAGTTGCTACGCCGCTGTTTTGTGATAGCAAGGGGGCTCTTGGGATGGCCAGAAACGCTGTGCTTCATGGGCTGAACAAGCACATGCGTATCAAGTGGCACTGGCTGCGTAAGGAGGTGAAGAGGGGGACGGTGAATCCGATCTACATCAAGACTCACCAGCAGCCAGCAGACTTTCTCACCAAGAGGCTTGCGGATGAGCCTCATTGGCGTTGTGTGCGCATGAGTGGAATGAGCATGAACTAGCATGGAATGACGGGGATGCAGCCGGCAGGCTGAGGGGGAGTGTGTTGGGTGCAAATGTACATTGCACGACATCCTGCCGTCTGTTTGTACGAGTATGTGTGTGCGAATGCATTTGGGTGTGAATGGAATGTTCGTGTGTTTGTTTGCTTTCGCAATTTTCGCTTGATGCATTTGCAGGTACTCGCGCAATGTGCGCTTCGGCACAACATTGTACGCGCTATGAACAGTGCAAGCAGAAAGGACGAGCTCGCAAAGGAACCCAGGATGGAAGCTTTGCAGTTCAGTTGAGTTGATTGCGCAGATTCAGTTCTATCCAACTCAAAATTGTACTGTTTTGTTTGGTTGACTGTAGTGTAGCAGGGAAGGCACTATAGGGGTACAATTTAGGTGAAGGTTGGATGTTGTTTGTCTGTATCTGCATGCTACAAGGCCAGGGGAAACCAGCAGAACCAGCATTTGGCTGGTTGGACAAAGACAAAACAGGTTCTGTTATTAGAACCTGAACCTGGTTGTTGCTTTCCCAGGTTGGAAAAACAGAACCAGAGGTTGTTTACCAACCTACCACCTGCTATTTTGTCCAGCCAGGTTGGTTCTGTTGCTTGGAATTATTTGGGATCATCCCTGGTTGTTCCCAGGTTGATTCCCAAGGTCCTTGCTAGCTAGAACTATTTAATCCTTCTCTGTTTGTACCTGAATATAGTCAAATTGATTCAAGCGAATTCCTTCCTCGCTGGAATTTCGTTTCTGCGCTATTCGACGGCGGAATGCTACCCGAGTCAACGCTAGTATGCTAGCACTCCAACACTAGGCAAACGCTGTCCGAGCCAGAACTTAGTAATGGCAGAACTTTTCGCGAGGCAACTTGGCTCATTTTAAAGCTCTTGGAGCGAGCTTCGATATAGCGAATTCTCAGCTTAATCCGACCGACGGTCTGCACGGCACGCTGCGCGACGTTCAAGGTACTCTTGCTGTTTTGACTAAGTCCTTCTTGATCCCTCTCTCTACAAACTCGGACCCGAGGATAGGGGCTGGTCTTGTACCAGGCACCCAGGGACCCTTGGAGGTGACCCCGAGGAGAGGTTTTAAGTTTGATTAAGTCCTAATAGCTTGAGTTTATTAGGCCCTTACACCAACAGAGTCATCGGAGGAGTCCCAGTTCACAGCAACGATGGTAGACGGTACGAAGCTTCCCATCCACAGCGAGTCAACACTGCAGCTGCAGATAGGGGCGTTGAGGTGGAAGCCGACGTTGCCGATCACGAACATCAAGGGTTTAGATTTCATCTTGGGGCGTGATTTTCTGAAGCGGTTCAACCCCGAGATTGACTGGGTCAACCGGAAGGCGTGTATCTACAACAATGGGAAACGTGTGGAGCTGCGAAGCTGGACGGATACAGGGGATGTTCCTGAAACGACACTGGCGCGGTTCGAACGGACGGTGAACGAGAGTAACACGGGTTACTTAGAAATGGTTATGGCAGCAGCAGAGGAGGAAAAGCCGAACTCGGAGCTACCTGCAGCAGTAAAGAAGTTATTGGAGCAGTACAGAGACATCATGCCTGTAGGAGTACCTCCAGCGCGCACCCACGAGCACGAGATCGTGGAGGAACCAGGTGCGAAACCCGTCTCACGTGCACCATACCGCCTTAGTCCGACCGAACTGACAGACATGAAGAAACAGATTGAGTATCTACTGGACAGACAACTGATCCGCCCATCCACCTCTCCCTACGGCGCACCGGTTCTCTTCACTCCAAAGCCAGACGGTAGTTTACGGATGTGCATCGACTACCGGGCACTGAACAAACAGTCCGTCAAGAACAAATACCCCATACCGCGCATAGACGATCTTCTAGACCAACTGCGTGGTGCGACGGTGTTTTCGAAGCTGGACCTACGGTCGTGCGTGGTACCGTACCTGGACGACATTCTGATCTACTCCAAAACCATGAAGGAGCACGTGGAGCATCTGCAGAAAGTCTTCGAGATCCTGCGGGAGAACAAGTTCTACGTGAAGCTGTCGAAGAGCGACTTTGCCCTGAAGAAGGTGCAGTTTCTCGGGCACATGGTGAGTGCGGAGGGCGTACACGTGGACCCGCGGAAGATCGAAGCCGTCAAGAAGTGGAAAGTTCCTGAGAACGTGAAGGAGTTGCAGCAGTTCCTAGGCTTTGCCAACTACTACAACAGGTTCGTGCCGCAGTACGCTAAGATAGCAGCGCCACTGACCAACCTACTGAAGAAGGATACGCCCTACAAATGGGATACTCCTCAACAGCAAGCCATGGAGCAGCTACAGACAACACTGACTACAGCGCCAGTACTCATCCTACCGGATCCAGATAGAGACTACGTGGTGGAAGCAGACGCTAGTGACCAAGCAGTCGGAGCAGTACTGATGCAGGATCACGGACGCGGTTTGCAGCCCATCGCCTACCTCAGTAAGAAGCTACACGGAGCAGAACTGAATTACCCCATCCATGACAAGGAAGCCTTAGCGATAGTCACAGCCTTCAAGGCGTGGAGGTGTTACCTAGAGGGAGCCAAGACTACAGTTTACACTGACCACTGCAGCCTCAAATATCTGAAGTCGCAGCCGACGCTCTCACGACGACAGGTGTGTTTGTGTAAGGGCCTAATAAACTCAAGCTATTAGGACTTAATCAAACTTAAAACCTCTCCTCGGGGTCACCTCCAAGGGTCCCTGGGTGCCTGGTACAAGACCAGCCCCTATCCTCGGGTCCGAGTTTGTAGAGAGAGGGATCAAGAAGGACTTAGTCAAAACAGCAAGAGTACCTTGAACGTCGCGCAGCGTGCCGTGCAGACCGTCGGTCGGATTAAGCTGAGAACTTGCTATATCGAAGCTCGCTCCAAGAGCTTTAAAATGAGCCAAGTTGCCTCACGAAAAGTTCTGCCATTACTAAGTTATGGCTCGGACAGCGTTTGCCTAGCGTTGGAGTGCTAGCATACTAGCGTTGACTCGGGTAGCATTCCGCCGTCGAATAGCGCAGAAACGAAATTCCAGCGAGGAAGGAATTCGCTTGAATCAATTTGACTATATTCAGGTACAAACAGAGAAGGATTAAATAGTTCTAGCTAGCAAGGACCTTGGGAATCAACCTGGGAACAACCAGGGATGATCCCAAATAATTCCAAGCAACAGAACCAACCTGGCTGGACAAAATAGCAGGTGGTAGGTTGGTAAACAACCTCTGGTTCTGTTTTTCCAACCTGGGAAAACAACAACCAGGTTCAGGTTCTAAAAACAGAACCTGTTTTGTCTTTGCCCAACCAGCCAAATGCTGGTTCCGCTGGTTTCCCCTGGCCTTGTAGCATGCAGATACAGACAAACAACATCCAACCTTCACCTAAATTGTACCCCTATAGTGCCTTCCCTGCTACACTATAGTTAACCAAACAAAACAGTACAATTTCGAGTTGGATAGAACTGAATCTGCGCAATCAACTCAACCGAACTGCAAAGCTTCCATCTTGGGTTCCTTTGCGAGCTCGTCCTTTCTGCTTGCACTGTTCATAGCGCGTACAATGTTGTGCCGAAGCGCACATTGCGCGAGTACCTGCAAATGCATCAAGCGAAAATTGCGAAAGCAAACAAACACACGAACATTCCATTCACACCCAAATGCATTCGCACACGCATACTCGTACAAACAGACGGCAGGATGTCGTGCAATGTAAATTTGCACCCAACACACTCCCCCTCAGCCTGCCGGCTGCTTCCCCGTCATTCCATGCTAGTTCATGCTCATTCCACTCATGCGCACACAACGCCAATGAGGCTCATCCGCAAGCCTCTTGGTGAGAAAGTCTGCTGGCTGCTGGTGAGTCTTGATGTAGATCGGATGCACCGTCCCCCTCTTCACCTCCTTACGCAGCCAGTGCCACTTGATACGCATGTGCTTGTTCAGGCCATGAAGCACAGCGTTCCTGGCCATCCCAAGAGCCCCCTTGCTATCACAAAACAGCGGCGTAGCAACTTTCTGCTCCTGGCCAATCTCCTCTAACAGCCTCCTCAGCCAAATCACCTCCTTCACCCCATGGAACATCGCCATGTACTCTGATTCTACGGAAGAGAGTGCCGTCTCTGTCTGCTTCTTGGACCTCCAACTAACAGGTCCTCCCCCAACTACGCAGATGTATCCTCCCACAGATGAGGAATCCTCCTTCTCAGAAGCCCATGTAGCATCGGTAAAGCAAGTGAGAAATAGCTTGCCTTCTCCAAGCCTCTCCCCCTTCTCTTTCAGCACCTCCACCCCTTTCTGCTTCACCTGTGCAGATGCGGAGTATTGAACTCCAATGCTTGGGTGAGAGTTCAGGTACTTCACCACACGCTCAGCTGCATCCACCTGCTCCTCTGATGGATTCTGCACCACCCTAGCCAGCTGCCCAACCGAGAAAGAGATGTCGGGCCTCGTGTGAACTGCTGCGTACAAGAGGCTGCCCACCAAGGACTGAAATTGCTGCTGCTCTTTAGCTTCAACCCCTTCATCCTCTGCAGCCTTCACAAGCTTGAACTCTGCTGGCAGGGGAGTTGCAACCTTGCGCTCATTCTCAATCCCATACTTCTCCCCCAGCTCCTTGATGAACTTCTCCTGGTGCAGCTTCAACCACCTGTGATCTGGATCCCTCTCCACGTGCATCCCGAGGTAGTACTTTACCTCCCCAAGGTTCTTGCACTTGAAGTTTTTCATCAGTTGCTGCTGCACTTTCTGGATCTCCTTCATGCTGCTGCTGAAGAGAAGAATGTCGTCCACATAGACCAGAAACAGCACCAGCTTCTCCCCCTCGCCCTTGAGAAAGAGGCTCTCATCACAGCTGCTGGTCCTGAATCCAATCTCCTCTAAAACAGCTGCCAACTTCTGGTACCAGCAGCGTGGCGCCTGCTTCAAGCCGTAGATGGACTTGTTGAGCTTGCACACCCTGCCCGTACCATCCTCATACCCAGGCGGCTGCGTCATGTACACATCCTCCTCTAAAATCCCATTCAGGAATGCCGTTGAAATATCCATCTGAATGATGAATTTCCCACTAACAGCTGCATCTGCCAACAAGACACGGAGGGTAGGGGGTTTGGCAGTGGGAGCAAAGATCTCGTTGAAGTCCTGCTTCTCCTTCTGCATAAACCCCTTCGCCACCAGCCTACTCTTGTAGATGGTGACCTGCCCCTTGTCATCGGTCTTGATCCTCAGCACCCACTTGCATTGTATCGCTTTCTTCCCATCAGGCAGCACCACCAGATCCCATGTCCTATTCTCCAGCAGACTCTGGTACTCAGCATCTCTAGAAGCCAGCCACTTGTCCCTATCTGGTCCAGCTAATGCCTCTTCCATGCTAGCTGGTTCCTCTGGTGCAGGGGCAAGAAAACAGTACGCAGGCTCATCCTCCTCATCCGGGTCATAGCCATGAGGTAGAATCAGCAATGCCTCTTCGGTCCCTAGCTGCTGCTCTGCTGCATCAGTTCCTGCAGTCAGCTTCTTAGTAGCCATACGGGTACGTCCTGGCCTGGAGACGGGTGTCTCCCATCCCTTCATAACGACACCCTTCGGCTTCTTAGTTTTTTCCTGCTGCTTCTCTCCTCCCTCGGGTCCAGCAGCTCCACTAGTGCTGCCGCCAGTTTCCACACCATTTTCTCCACCAGCAGATGCCTCCTGTACCTTCTCTCCATCACCATTTCCAGCAGCTGCCTCCTCTCCCTCCTCCCACACACTAGGAGTCAGGTCCAGCTGCATGGTGATCTGCTCCATCTGCTGGGACACCCTTGCCTCCGGCTGTTTCTCCCAGCTCCCATACATCATGCCCTCAATGAATTTCACATCCCTGCTGTCAAACAACACACCCTTGGATGGTTCCCACAGCAGCCATCCCTTGCTCTCAGCAGCCAGCCCCAAATGCACACACCAGATTGCACTCGCCCCCAACTTACTGCGGTAGGTCTTGGGGACGTGGGCGACTGCCATGCAACCGAACACCCTCAGCATGTCCACCGGCGGCTTCCTCCCAAGCCACCTCTCCAACGGCACCCACGAGTCATCCCCAACCTTGGTGAGCACCCTGTTCCTAGCGACAGTGGCGTGCCGGACAGCATGAGGCCACATAGAATTGCTCAGCCCAGATTCTATGAGCAGCGCCCTAGCTGTCTCCAGAATGGTCCGGTTTGCCCGTTCTGCTACACCATTGGACTGTGGGGTATAAGCCGTGGTCAGCTCTCTCTGGATGCCCTGCTTCTTGAGCCAGGCCGTCATTTCAGCTCCAAGGAACTCACCACCCCGGTCTGTCCTAATCCGCTTCACTACACACTCCGCCTGCTTCTCCACGAATGGCAGCCAATCGTCCCGTATCGTGGAGGCGGCGTGGTCCTTCTGCTTCAGCGGATACGCCCACATCAGCCTGCTCCAGTCATCCACAATTGTAAGAAAATACCGCTCCCCCTTGTGCCCTTGCACCGGCAGCGGCCCCACCAAGTCCATGTGGACCAGCTCCAAAGGCTTCTTGCTCCTGCCAGCCACACTATGGAAAGGGAAACGGGTGAACTTTGAAAGCAAACAGATTTCACAGTTGTCATCGGGTGGCTGTCCGTTCAGCTTCAGACCCTTAACGGCTCCATCCTTCTCCAGCTGCTTCAGCAAAGGCATTGCCACGTGCCCTAAGCGCCGGTGTGCCGTTGCCCAATCTGTCTCCCCAGATCTGGCCGACACTTTCACACCAACCCCTCCAACGGCATTGCACTCCCCCTGGGATGCAGACCCCTCTCCAGCCTGCCCCCCACCATGCCACGCCAGGGCCGGCAGCTGCCACATAGATCTGTACACGTCCTTGCTCTCGTGCAGATCCCAAAGCACCCGATTGCCCAGCTTCCCCTTATAAGTGCGTGCCCCATCCGTGTTGGTGTTCACCCCAGCCTTGCCAAGCTTACGGAGGGAGATAAGGTTGGCCTTCAGGTCGGGGACGAAGAGAACGTCGTGCAGCACCACCGGCTTGCCATCCGCTCCCTTAAACGCAGCTCGTCCCGCACCAGCCACCTTCAACATGTGTCCAGAGGCGGAGCACACTTCATTGATCGGTGCAGCTCGTACTTCGTCCAGCAGGTCCTTGCGCGGCGTCATCGTCCAAGCAGCGCCTGTGTCCAACACCCAATAGTCTAGGGGGTGCAGCTCTGCTCCAACTTTGGCAGAGGCGTCTCCTTGCTCCCCCTTGTCTCCCACATGGAAGAATTGGCCCGCGGTGCGCTCCTTCTTCTTCTCCGCACCGCCGTTGCCCTTCGGGTTGTTGTCGGACGAATCAGCGACCATGTTGGCGCCGTTTTTCTGGTTCCTCCGCGCGCCGCCATCCTGGTGACGATTCTGGGGGGTCCATCCATCGGGTTTCTTATAGCACAAAAACCAGGGGTGCCCTTCCTTCTCACAATACCAGCAACTCCCTTTCATTTTGCCACCAGCACCCGACTTGCCCCCACGTCCAGATTTCGCACCGCGACCCCAACCGGTACCTCCTTGTTGGTCGTTGGAGTCGTCGTCTTTCTTTGCACCGCGTCCAGCACCACCGAAGCCACGTCCTCTGCCACGTCGGCTCCCTTGCATCCCGTAGCCGCTGCTGCCGTCGTCTCCACCCCTCAGTTGGCGGCGACGGAAGTCCTCCTCCAGAATCTTCGTCCGCACCCACTCGAGCGTCCACAAGCTCTGGTTCTGCGGCAGGCTCAATCCGCTCGTAAATTGAAGCCACGATTCTGGCAGCAGCGAGAGCATCTTCAAGCACTTGGTCTGCTCCGGGTAGGTGATTCCCGCGGTCGCCAACTTCGCGTAGAGGTCGCGCATCTTGTCCAGGACTGGTTGCACCGGCTCTCCCTCGCTCAGGCGCAACGCGGACAGCTCCCTCTCCAGCATCAACGTTGCGACAACGGAGGTCGGGGCGTGCAGCTCCTTCAACACGGTCCACGCCTTCGGACCGCATTCAACCTCCGGCAGCAGGTGCATGACGTGGTGACGCTGGTTCAGCTCCAAACTCTGCGACATCAAATAGTAGCCAGCCGAGGAGCGCTCGTCCCAATCTTCCTGCAGCGTGGGGTCACTCGGTCTAGGCTCCTCCCCAATCATTAGTTTCAGCAAACCGATCTGACGGAAATATAATTGCATTTTCCAGGCCCAATCATCATAGCCCTCACCATTGAACTTCTCGACGGTGAAATTCTTCAGCACCTCCTTGACAAGCGAGCCCTGGTTTGTTCGCGCTCCCCTTGGCGCTGAAAGACCAGAATCTTGGCTGCCGCTACGATCTTGGGCTGAAGATTCACCAGCTCCCGCCGAGGTGTTGCCCGCCATAGCTACCTATAACGAGGATCATTATAACGCAGCTCTGATACCAGCTTGTTTGTGTAAGGGCCTAATAAACTCAAGCTATTAGGACTTAATCAAACTTAAAACCTCTCCTCGGGGTCACCTCCAAGGGTCCCTGGGTGCCTGGTACAAGACCAGCCCCTATCCTCGGGTCCGAGTTTGTAGAGAGAGGGATCAAGAAGGACTTAGTCAAAACAGCAAGAGTACCTTGAACGTCGCGCAGCGTGCCGTGCAGACCGTCGGTCGGATTAAGCTGAGAACTTGCTATATCGAAGCTCGCTCCAAGAGCTTTAAAATGAGCCAAGTTGCCTCGCGAAAAATTCTGCCATTACTAAGTTATGGCTCGGACAGCGTTTGCCTAGCGTTGGAGTGCTAGCATACTAGCGTTGACTCGGGTAGCATTCCGCCGTCGAATAGCGCAGAAACGAAATTCCAGCGAGGAAGGAATTCGCTTGAATCAATTTGACTATATTCAGGTACAAACAGAGAAGGATTAAATAGTTCTAGCTAGCAAGGACCTTGGGAATCAACCTGGGAACAACCAGGGATGATCCCAAATAATTCCAAGCAACAGAACCAACCTGGCTGGACAAAATAGCAGGTGGTAGGTTGGTAAACAACCTCTGGTTCTGTTTTTCCAACCTGGGAAAACAACAACCAGGTTCAGGTTCTAAAAACAGAACCTGTTTTGTCTTTGCCCAACCAGCCAAATGCTGGTTCCGCTGGTTTCCCCTGGCCTTGTAGCATGCAGATACAGACAAACAACATCCAACCTTCACCTAAATTGTACCCCTATAGTGCCTTCCCTGCTACACTATAGTTAACCAAACAAAACAGTACAATTTCGAGTTGGATAGAACTGAATCTGCGCAATCAACTCAACCGAACTGCAAAGCTTCCATCTTGGGTTCCTTTGCGAGCTCGTCCTTTCTGCTTGCACTGTTCATAGCGCGTACAATGTTGTGCCGAAGCGCACATTGCGCGAGTACCTGCAAATGCATCAAGCGAAAATTGCGAAAGCAAACAAACACACGAACATTCCATTCACACCCAAATGCATTCGCACACGCATACTCGTACAAACAGACGGCAGGATGTCGTGCAATGTAAATTTGCACCCAACAAGGTGCGGTGGGTGGACTTCTTGGAGACCCACTTCCACTACGACATCGTCTACAAGCCCGGGCTCCACAACAAAGCTGACGCGTTGAGCCGCCCTGGTCATGTAGCAGGCATCCAGCTCGACGGGATGAACCCTCTACTCAAGGGTCTATTCCAACATGGGTACTCCGTGGACGCAGAGATCGCTACAGCAGAGAAACAGAAGCTGTTACAATGGGAGAAAGACTTAGCTGTAAGAAAGGGATCGGGAAAGATTTGGGTACCGAACTATGCCCCACTCCGACAGATCTTACTGGAGGAGTTCCACGATGTGGCATATGCGGGACATTTCGGGAGCAACAAGACGTTAGCGGGAATAGCGAAGTATTACTACTGGCCCCGGATGGCAGCAGACGTGCAGCAGTTCGTCACCTCATGCGACACATGCCAGCGGATGAAGAGTAGTAAGCAGAAGAAAGCAGGATTACTTCAGCCTCTACCCGTACCGGAGCAGCCATGGCAAGTCGTTAGCCTAGACTTCATCACTGGTCTTCCTTCGACCTCACGAGGGCATGACGCTATACTCGTGGTGATCGATAAGTTCTCTAAAATGGGACACTTCATCCCGACCAACGCCACGGCTACAGCTGAAGCAACTGCTCGCCTCTTCTTCGACCGCATCATCACCATCCACGGCATCCCCGCTACACTCATCTCAGACAGAGACCCAAAGTTCACTAGTAAGTTCTGGAGGGAACTCATGGGACTGTTGGGGACTAAGCTTGCAATGTCTTCAGCATACCACCCCCAGACTGATGGATAGACTGAGCGGCTCAATCAGGTGGTTGAACAGTTACTGCGCACAGCTTGCAAAGACGACATCAACCACTGGGATTTACAGTTACCGACGCTTGAGTTCGCTTACAACAACGCGTCGCATGCGGCCACAGGGAAATCTCCTTTCTTCCTGTGCTATGGACGGGAACCACTTACACCACAGCAGCCAACTACACCGGCACACGTCCAAGCCGCACACGACTTCGTCACCACCATGCAACAGCTATGGGAGAAGACTCAGCGACGTCTCACCACGATGCAGAACTCCCAGAAGCAGTATGCCGATCGACAGCGACGAGATCACTCAGTAGCAGTCGGAGATCAGGTGCTTCTTGACACACGCAACTTGGACTTGTCTCACATTCCGTCCAAGCTCCGGCCTCGCTTCTGTGGTCCCTTTCGCGTTGAGGCGATGGTGACACCAGTTACATTCCGCTTGCGCTTACCTACTACGTGGAAGCTTCACAATGCTTTCCATGTTCAGCTGCTGAAGCCCTACAAGGACCCCAACCAACAGTTCACAGGACGATAGCTACCGCCACCACCACCTGTTCTCGTCCATGATGAACCAGAGTACGAGGTGGAACGAGTTCTCGCTCATCGACGCAGACGCGGCAACACGCTCGAGTTCCTGATACGCTGGAAGGGATATGACCCGTCGGAGGACAGTTGGGTTGCAGAAGCTGATATGGGCAACGCACGCCGTGCTCTCAAGGATTATCTTGTCAAGCAGGGTGTATCTCACGCCACCCAGCTTTGAGGGGGGGACGTGTGAGAGTACGACGGCTTTGCTATGATTTACTAGCTTGATTATGCTTTATTATGCCTTCTCTAGCTTAGCTTTGCTTTATTTTGCTTGCTTTTGCTAGATTTCCTAGGTTCGTTGCTTTACTATATTTATTATAGTTATAGGCACCGAACTAGGTTGAGTGCACCGAATTCTAGGCTTTTCGGTTGCCACCGAATTGCCTTCTACCGAATTCGGGAAGGACCCGTTCGGGACGCTTCGCGACCCGCGGAACCTTCTAGTAACACTAGGGTTACTGCCTTTGTGTCGAGCCTATATATAGCCTCGCCTTGTACCCATGTGCATTATTGAATAGTTTCATCTTTCCTGAACCAGATCCTCACAACCGCAGCCTGCTCCTTCTCCTTAGCAGCCTGGAGGTCGTGCTACGCGTCGTGAGCCTGCGTCGCGTCCTGTCTCGCCTATTCGCACTGTCCGCACTGGTCGAACTGGTAGTCGTGTTCCTCGTCCGCGTCCGCCGGCTGTCCCCGGCACACACCTCATGGCTCTGCGTCCTTCCTCTGCTCCGCAGCGTGTTCCTCTGCCGTCTCCTCCTGCGTCTTCTCTGCCTGACGTCGCAGACCCTGAGTCTGACCAGTTTCGTGCTGCACACCCTACTGTCACGCGTCTGTTAGCCACTATTGTCACTGACCCGTCGTTTGAGTCTGCTGCTGCGTCTGCCTTAGTCGCTGAGCTTGTTGACTTTGCTGCTGCCTGTCGTCTAGACTACACCGCTAGTCTTGTTGCTGAGTCTGAGTCTGTCTGTCCTCCGTCCGTCGGGGGTGAGTGTGCTCTTGGCACGGACGTCCTTGAGGACAGGCACGAGGACCTTGAGTGTCTTGCAGCCGCTGCGCCTCATCTCGTGGCCATGCTGCTTGCCCCTGAGGGAGACCCGGATGCACCACACATCCCGACCCCGCGCTCTTACGCTGAGGCGATCGCGGGTGAGTACTCCTCTCAGTGGCAGACAGCCATGGACGCAGAGATGGCATCCTGGAAGTCCACAGGCACTTACGTCGATGAGGTTCCCCTTCCTGGGGCGAACATCGTCGATGGCATGTGGATTTTCAGGGTGCTAAAGGCTTCAGTCAGCGTGAGGGAGTTGACTTCTTCCAGACCTTCTCCCCTACCCCGAAGATGACCACTCTTCGGGTGCTGCTGCACGTTGCCGCTCAGCGTGACTACGAGCTTCACTCTCTTGACTTCAGCACAGCCTTCTTATAGGGCAGCCTGCACGAGGAGATCTGGCTACGCCGCCCACCTGGCTTCACTGGGTCGTTCCCTCCTGGTACCTAGTGGAGCCTCCGGCGGCCAGTCTACGGTCTCCGCCAGGCGCCTCGTGAGTGGCACGACACACTGAGGACTACACTTGCGGCTCTTGGGTTCGCTCCTTCGACTGCTGACTCGTCGCTGTTTCTGCGCACCGACACTTCGCTGCCGCCGTTCTACATCCTCGTGTACGTCGACGACTTCGTCTTTGCCACTGCTGACACTAAGGCTCTCGCTCTGGTGAAGTCGGAGCTGCAGAAGAGACACACGTGTACAGACCTGGGTGAGCTGCGCAGCTACCTTGGCTTGCAGATCACCCGGGACAGAGCATGCCGCACCATCACACTGACTCAGTCACACATGGTGCAGTAGGTCCTTCAGCGCTTCGGCTTCACCTGGTCCTCCCCACAGTCCACTCCTCTGGCTACAGGTCACTCGCTCTCAGCTCCACCTTCGGACGAGTCCGTAGAGTCGAGTGGTCCT
The DNA here is from genome assembly GCA_947470075.1 of Closterium sp. Yama58-4. Classification (NCBI taxonomy): domain Eukaryota; kingdom Viridiplantae; phylum Streptophyta; class Zygnematophyceae; order Desmidiales; family Closteriaceae; genus Closterium; species Closterium sp. Yama58-4. The sequence goes on from CANIUD010000711.1 coordinate 54,928, forward strand.
TACGCAGAGCTAGTGGGCTGCCTCATGTACCTGATGACCTGCACTCGACCTGACCTCGCGTACCCTCTTGGCCTTTTGGCTCGCTACGTGGCTCCTGGCAGGCACCGAAAGGTGCGTATGGATGCTGCTAAGAGGGTACTGCGCTACCTGTGCAGTACATCGGGGGCTCGTGCTTGGAGGACGGAGCGACGTTGTCCTCACTGGACACTCTGACGCATCTTGGGTTGACGACCAGGCTACGCAGCGGTCGTCACAGGGTTACACCTTCAGCCTTGGCTCTGGCTCTGTTTCTTGGCGGTCTACGCGCTCGTCTTCTGTTCTCAGCTCTAGTTGTGAGGCTGAGATCTACGCCACAGCCATGGCTGCACAGAAGTTACGCTGGCTCACCTACCTGCTGACTGACTTGGGAGAGAGGCCTCGTTCTCCTCCAGTTCTATACGTCGACAACAAGGCCGCCATTGCCTTGTGTCAGGAGCACAGACTGGAGCACAGAACGAAGCACATCGCTCTGCGTTACTTCCTCGCTCGAGAGTTGCAGCAGCGAGGTCAGCTTCGTCTTGCTCACATGGCCACTCGGGCCAACACTGCTGATATATTCACCAAGGCACTTCCGTCTTGTGATCATCAGCGCCTTTGTACTTTGTTAGGCCTTGTGCCTACGTTTCCGCACTTGCTGTAGTCTTTGCTTGTACTGTGATCTATATATATACATGCATGCTTGCTCTTGCTAGGTAGTGATCACTGTGATGCTATTGTTGCATATATACCTCTGCATGTGAACTGGCCTTGTGGCCCTTTGCTTGTGCTTAGTGTGTGTGGTGACGTTGTGATCCACCCTGAGCTTGTTTTGCCTTTCTTGACTGGTCTTGTGACCCCTTGCTCTCCCCCACTTTGCCTATGGGGGTGTGTCAAATTATATGCATGTTATATTTGTGTAGGCTGTAGTGGGGTAGCCAACATGGGGTACAACCCCATTAGGGTTTCATATTTGTACCAAACCCTGATCGAGTAAACTCATTGCTGTCTCTAGTTCCTGACAGTGTGTACCGGGCTGGGGAAAGCAGAAGGATGGAAGTTCCGAGGAGTGGATTGTTGCAGGAGCTGATTTGGATTTTGAAGCTGATCAAGCACAAGCAGGGCGAGGTGGGGTACATTGTAGAAAACGTGGACACCAAAGATGACAGAAGGGAAGCGATGAAGCGGGCAGAAGAAGAGATAAGTGGAGAGCCGAGGGCAGGAGTGGCGTGGAATGCTACACAAAATAGTAGTAGGACTCATTGCACATGCAGGTACTATCATTGATAGTAGTGCCAAAAGCAGTGTTACTTTATGAACTATCATTGACGGAGAGGCCACGACCGCGACTGGTGCTAGATATCCAAGAGCCAGCGAGGTTACCAGCGCCGTCAGGCATCTGGATCACGAGACCAAGTACCCGTGCACTAAGGTGGGAGAACCGAGGCACGCTTGGCCCATGCTTGTGGCGTTCAATAAGGCGAGGAGTTTCAGAATGGTGGAAGGGATAGAAGGGCGAGGGATGGTGCTTGACAGGTTGAAGGGAGTGTAGGATGAATCTACCACCCTTGAAAGGGAATTGGCCATGGCATTTATGGCAGGAGGAATAGCGAGTGCAGAGGTGACAGAGCTGTAACAAAGGAGAGCGCTAGGCAACGCATCGGATGCACTGGCTGGTAGATGTATGTACTGGCATCTAGAGAATAATCGATTGGAGAAGAGGAGCGACCATGCAGCAATAGCAGAGCCAAGGACCAGGGAGGAGGAAATCATGGAGGAAAATTCCAAAATTATGCTGGAGCACCTAGAGCGAGAGGAATGGGAAATGCGGCGGAGAGGAGTTCTGCAATAAAAGAGAATGGAAATGCTGAGTGATAGGCATGGGATCCCAGGGAAGTACCTAGACCAGGAAATGGAAGAGTAAGAAGACTCGGAGGAGCCTGAGACTAATAGGTACTCGGAGCAGGAAGAAGATTCAACAGAGAAGTAGATCCCAGACCCAGACGAAGTGTTCCTAGGGCCACAAGGTGCGCACATAGCAGTAATAGCAAGAGCCAAAGAGGAGTCACAGGGGGAGGAAGGGGAGAGAAGCAACAATAGCAATAGAGAAGGGGCAGGGAGAGGCTAAAGGGGTGGCAATGGCAGCAAAGGAGGGGGCAAAAGTGGTGGACAGAGAGGGGTGAGCTGAAGAGCCTGAGCAGGGGCTAGCGGTGGAAGTGGAGGGATCAAGGGCAGTGGAGCGGGCTGGATCAGAAAGACAGTGGAACATAGGGGCGGCCATGCAAGGGAGACCACAATTTGGCTAGAAGCAGTAATGAGGTGCCACGTAGCAGCCTTCGATTACACATTATAGGATTTAGGAAAATGCATCACCAGCACCTCTTGCCACTGACCACTGAAGTGCCAATCTACCAGAGACGCCGGTGGATGAGCCCCAAGTTATAGCCGCGTGTAGTGAAAAGTGCAAATAACAGTTGGCGACAGGGTTAATATGCATGTCAGCGTTTGACTACGCAGCGGTTGACGGTGGTAGCAGCAAGGACAGATTCCGTAGGTACAATACTGTCTTAGAGGATGTGTGGCAATGTCGCGGGCGGGCTTGACTTGTCACCTAGGGAAATATCGTTTCAGACATAGCAGTGTGAACTTTTTGCGATTTGACGTGGCGGGAGGAGAGCTACGCGTACAAAAGGCTAAAGTGGGGGTACTAGAGAGGGTGGGGCGCTCGAGGGACAGGAGTAGGCTCAAGGTGCAGCTGGGATTTCTGAACTATTATTACAAGTTCATTGCGGACTTTAGCAAGAAGGCGGCACCGCTGAACCGGCTGGAGGAATAGAAGTGACAGTGGGATGAGCCACAAGAAAAAGGTCTGAAGAGATTAATGGAGGCTATGAAGTTGGGAGCTGTGCTGAAGCTGCCAGATGGGAAGGCACCGTTCATGCTGTACACGGAGTCGAGCAGTGCTGGGATGGGGGCGATGTTGAGTCAGATGAAAAAGGGGGACGAGAAGGTAGTGGCATTTGCGAGTAGGACCTGCAGCCCGGCAGAGGCTAACTATTCGTCCTACGAAGGCGAGGGACTGGCAGCGGTGTGGGCAGTGGGGCACTTACGAGAGTACCTGCAAGGAGGACACTTGACCTTGGTGACAGACCACCAGCCGATTTTGTGGCTGATGAACATCCAGACCCTGATGGACAGGAATGCACGGTGGGCTATGAAGTTACACGAATGCACAGGTGGGGAAAGACGATGCAGCACGTTGATAAGTTGTCTAGGAACCCGCCAAGAGACAATCAGGGGCCAGGACCAGAGTTAGGTCCCCCGTTGGCAGCACTAACAGCTATGGTGACGGAGAGAGGCATCAGAAGGAGCAATGCGAGGAGCGGCCAATGCATGGAACGACCCAGAGATATTGGCGTGGATTAGGCTAGAGACTGCAAAGGATGGCGGAGCAGGGACCTGGCAAGGGGGCAGCATTATCGATGGTTTCAAGGCAGGTGTAGCTGTAGACTAAGAACGGGTGGAAGCGAGAGCCAGCACCAGCAGAGTGAGAGGGGATCATCAAGGAGGTGCATGACAAACTGGACACAACAGCTTGCTACAGATTGGATGGTGGTGGGCAGGGATGCGCCAGGAGTTGAAGGAGTGGGTGGAGAAGTGCGAGCTGTGCTGCCGTAACAAGGCCTCACTGTTGAATAGCCAGGCTGGGGTACATGTGGTCACTGAATATAGAAAAATATCTATGTCCAGGAGGGGAAGGAGGTACATTGTGCTGATGATAGAGCACGTGAGAAAATGGGCAGAGGCGAGTAAAAATGTTGGTCCCGTCGAGTTTTATTGCCAGCATTTCCTGGGCAATGTGAAGCTAACCCCGCATCAGGCCTGAACTTGGTCCACGCGTTCCCGTATCCCTAGTGCTGTATAGTCGGCCAGTCGTGCGTCGCTCTAAGGTAAACATCTGTCTAGTGTCAGTATCAGTCTCTGTGCTTTGGAATAATGAAAAATCAAAAGTTGGTTTCCAGGTGGTTGCGGAAATGCGCGGTCCAAAGAGAAAGTGGCTCTGATAGCCAAGTGTTATGTGTGTAATGGAATGAGATAGAGAGGATTGCACAAAGTGTAAAACGAGTACAAATTATGAGCGAAGGCATGTGCAAATACTTATATGCAAAACATGCAAACGGTTATGCGGTACATGCGAGCTAGCTAGTGCAATTCTGGCACCGAGGTTCGGCTAGTCCCGAAGCGTAGGCTGACACGGCCGGTCCTGCGGTGCACGGCTTGGTGAATAGTGCGCACAAATGTTGGCGAAGCCCTATTAGTAGTAACGAGCGAACAACGGCTGCTACTATACGAGACGTTGAAAAATGCGGTAAAGAATGCCGAAAAATACCTAACACTAAGCCACCTTCACCTGACACCCCCATATTTAACCCCATTACTTTATATTGTATGCCAATTTTGTGTTATGAGTGCAATTGAGTTAGCGAACGAAGATTGCACTAGAGAAGCAAATCATTACATCAAGAGAAAGAACGAGCGAGTGCTATCGTAAACGCCTGGATATAAGACAATGTTGAATTGAAGACAGGGGGTGTTTTTTATATTTGAGTGTTTTCATTTTAAGAGACCTATGTGCGTGTAAGAGTAAAGACATACATGTCTTCAAACCGTAATGTATTATACAGAAAAATGAAATAGAGCATACATTTTTACCCTTGCGAAACACGAATTCGGCCACGTGCTGACATGCAATCTTATCATGTGGCGTCCTGAACAATGATTGCCGATGTAGGAACCTTTGAAATAACCACACTCAAGATGAGAAACTCATTGCCATATGTTGGGTGCAAAATGTAATTTGCACGTCAACCTGTCGCCTATTCGTCGAGCAAGGTGAAATTTGGGGGTATTTGTTTTAAGGTAATTTGTGTGGATTGGAATGCCCATTATTGTGCAGTTCATTTTGGCGTTTACAGTTTGTGAATCGCCTTAGCAGTTCACAAGGTATGTGTATTTTTGTGATGTTGCATTTATGAGCGTTCATGACTATTCGCATGTGTTTCGTGTTCGCATAAGAGGAGTTTCGAGTTTCTTGGGTGTTCGAGGTGCTTCATTAATTTTCGAGTGTTCATGAGCCTTCGGGTGTTCATGACTTTTTGCATACGTTCATGTTTTGTTCATGCTTGTTCATGCATTTTCATGATTCTGGGAGTCGAGTGTGCCGAAGAGGTGGGGCTCGATGTTTGACCGAGCCCTTTGACCGGGTTCGCACTGGTCAAAAAGCGCACGACTGTCAGGACCCGCGCATGTGGTCCTGACATGCGCGTGTGGGCCCTCAGGCCCACGCGTCAGGCTCGCACTGTTGCAAGCGCGTGCAGGGCGAACGTTTTGGCGCTGTACAGCACGACCAGTTTGTCTGGTGCGCATGTGTTTCGAAGGGGTGCTATGGGATCCCGAGGGGTGCTCGGGATTGGCTCGAAATTTTAGTTGACTAGCTGAAATTCGAGTCTTGTCTTTAGTGATGTGGCGAACAAGAATCTTCGCCAGAAATGTCGCACACGTAACGCGATGATTTCGTTTCAGGTGCAAAACGGTAAAGTCCGTTTTACAATGGGAAAACGGTAGTTCACACGAGCGTTCATGATTTTACGCATGCGTTCGCGAGTGGAGTTAGCAGAGGCGTTTGGGGGACATGTAATTTGAAGGCGGTTTTCCTACAGACACGGATCAAGCCAAACGCAGCAAATGTTGAACAACCGTTTTCATTGCTTACTTGGCGAAGTTTTGGTAATGCAGTTTACCAACTGTTTGCCACTTTTCTTTGCATATGTGTTAGGCGAAATATAAAATGTGTGCTTGCGTCTGATTGTATTAACAACTTTATGGAGTGAACATTTTCTCTATCAACGTATTGACGCGAGGAGAAATTTCTGCACTCGAGCCAATCAGTCGTTATTGCTTCCGCAAATGTGTTTGGGAGTGTTCTAGTGCACACGACCGGATTTACGCTTAGTGCGTCCCTCGACAAACACGGACCCTCGGGTAGGGGCTGGCGTTGCCAGGCACTTGAGGACCCTTGGAACTGACCCCGTAGGTACTACCTAGAGTGTATTAAAGGTATGCTTAAGAGTTTTTAGATCTGAATAGTAGTCAACACCATATATGTAAGGTCTATGTTAATACAGAATTAATATTCTGTATATCAATCAGTCGGTTGTTACCTTGGAGGTGTGCACGGAACTTTCTACAGCGCTGGGTGAGTCGTTCATTATCGAGCGATCAACGGGGTTTTTAGTTTTGACCAATGGGAGGCAGCGGCTTGGCTCATTGACTTAGTTTGACTCGACTATTTTGACCGAGCAATCACAGCACGAAGTTTCCGCGCACGCCACGAGTTCGCAGCTGCTCAAGCCGACTGCATTGATTGGGTAATGTTCGCGCACGTTCTGAACACGCAGCGCGAACATGTTCCGAATAGGTTCAGAACAGCCGAACATGTTCAAAACAGCCGAACATATTCAGAACAGCCGAACAGGTTCAGAACAGCCGAACGTGTTCAGAACAGCCGAACATGTTCAGAACAGCCAACCAGGTTCAAAACATGTTTCGAACAAGCTGACACGGCAGAAGAACGGGGCAGCTGCTCGCGCACCGACATTTCGATTGCTGTAGTCTCGCTACCTGGAACATCTGGCCTCAAAAGGTGCTCACGGATCGAGAGATCAAAGCATGTGGCAAAATTGCTCACACCACCAGGAATCAAACGAAGGGATTGGCTCGGATCAGCACGCCTGCTCAAACCATCGAGCTGACTCATATAAAGAGAACGAACTGACTGGAGCCGTTATCAGTATAGTGCAAAAATCCTAACAAAAAACGTCGTCAATAAATTTCGCGCGAACATTTAAAATATCCGCCGGCATATTGAAACCTAGCTGAGTCACAAAAATGAAACGAGGGAACTGCGAAATTTGTTCGTGCCTCGCTAATGATAGAAAATGTTTAGAGAAGCTAGACAGCTAGCGCAGAAATAGCCTAGAATATAAATATATGCCCTAAATTATGAAAAATGCACTTTGCTTATCAAGCGTTCTCCCATACTGCTACCAAGATTGTGTTCTCACTGTCAAGGATTCTCCAACTATGCCGTAACATAAGGTTTCTGCTGCTGCAATTTTACGCCACTGAAAAACTATTTCGACAAACTCAGATCCTTGGATAGGGGCTAACTTTGGTCAGGCACCCAAGGACCCGCGGAGGTGACCCCGAGAAAAGTTGATTTAGAAGTGTGGAACTGTTAGCAGTAGGAACTAGGTGACTTATTAGTAACGTAAGAACCATTTGAAGTCTTTCAAATGTTTTTGTTTGCAAGACTTATGAGACACCCAAAATCTCCCCAAATACAAGATATAACATTTCCTAACATTTTTTAGTGTATAAGATATTTCCTACATGTCATAAATCAAGGCGATGATGGCATATAGCAAACTAGCGTGGTAACGGTAACGAGCAAAATGTGGGGTGCGCGACGGGCCCAGCGCCGAGGTTGGGAATTGTTGAGGCAGAGAACTGGAGCACGGGATTCTAACCGAGCCGTGAGGCTGGGTCACGATGTGAGTAGTGATGGGAATGTTGGTCGAGGCGAGTATTGCGAGTGGTAACGGTTTACTGTTGGGTACTATTGGCGGAAATCATCGTGTACGTAGTAAGAAAGGGTGCAAAGTAAGAAAAAAAAAAGTAGTTCTTACACTACCCCCCCTCCCCAAGAAGGCCTCTTTGTGAGAGTGCGTGTACATCCCGGTAATTGCGGCTGCACAGATACTCGGTGAGGACGGGGTGGTTTCGTTTTTATCCAGGGGTACCCAATTGTCTTCAGTGGGTATATGGTCCTTCTACCGTATCATGAACTCAATGTGATAGGCTCTATGTAGGTCGTGCATGCGATAGCTCAAGATCTTCTTGACGCTGACGATCGGCTCCGTAGGGCGGACGTGTCATGCTAGACGAATCGTTGATGGGACGTAGAGGTAGAGGAGACTGACGTGGAATGAGGGCTGACGCGGAGATAACTCTAGCAACGGGAGCTTGACTACGGGGAAGGCACGTGTGTGAGAGGGATCTCTGCGTTCGTTCACTTAGTCGTTTCCTTGTGCGCACACTGCTTGCTAGTTCACGGGGAGAATTGGCAAGAGTTCCACTAGGAAAGCACCACAACAAAAGGTTCAGAATGATAGCAATAACGTTGGCAACAAAGGCTACATCAGAGCTAGCTAGGCTGCTGGTCGACCTCCAGCGCAGCACGGTCGACCGCGTTCCAGCGCAGCAATGCTCGTACCGCTCCAGCGCTGCAGAGATGCGGCGCGCCAACGTTGCATGTCCACGGTGTGCCAACGCTGCAGCAAGTCGGCTGCACAGCGTTGCACCCGCATGACAACGGTGCACCTGCTTCGCAGGTGCGCGCGGCTGGTTGGCGTCCAACTCCTCGTCACGTGCCCAGCGCAGACATTCCCGCCCGTGACGGCGCCCATCAGCCACGTCGACCTCGGGATACCACCCCCAAGGTCGTCCTCGCAGGAACCTCCCCCGGCGACCTTCGCACACGTCGCCCGGGTATCCCGGTCGACCGGGCAACCCCGCCTGGTCGTCCAGCCCAGTTGGACGCTGGCTACGCCAAGCCCGGCGTCCCCAGGTCGGCGTCCTGGCGTCCAGGTCGGCGTCCACTCGCCCAGGACGCCGTCCAGGCGCCCAAGTCGGCGTCCAGACGCCCAAGACGCCGAGCAAGCGCCCAGGTCGGCGTCCAGCCTCCCCGAACGCCAAGGTGTCATCCAAGTCGGCGTCCAGGTGCCCGGGACGCCGAGCAGACTCCCAGCTCGGCGTCCAGCCTTCCAGGACGCCTAGCAGGCGCCCAGGACGCCGAGAAGACGCCCACATCGGCGTCCAAACGCCCGGGACGCCGAGCAGACGCCCAGGACGCCGTCCAGATGCAAGGACGGCGTCCTCATGCTCGGCGCCCTCCAGCTAGGAGCCCCCCAGCACAACACCCTTGCAGTGGCCCCCGTGCCCACTGCTGCAGGTCGGCTGCATCCCCCCGCACACCCGACCACGAGGTCGGCTCCGCCCAAGCGAGGACGGGGCCAAACACAACTCCCGTTGACACAGCAAAGTACCCGTAGGCACGTCCTCACCTCGTCCTCACGTGCAGGTGAATAACTACGAGCGAATCAACTCGCCCGGCGATGACATCCGTGCAGCCATGGCGAAAAATGCGAGCAAGGCGGGAAGATCTACCGCCGCCTCCGGTGCGAACTGTGACGGGGACGACGGCGACGAAGAACACGACGACGACGCCGAGGAGGATTGGCCGGAGAATGGCCACGACGACAGCGCTTCGGGGGATGAATTAGCTCATGCCGACATCGAGGAGGACGAATGGTGGAATCGGCCGGTCGGGAGTGACGACAAAGTGGAAGAGTGGCGGGCTGGTAATTTGGACAACGACAGAGGTGCCGATGCTGATGCGAATGCGGAGGCGGGCGACGAGGCGGAAGCGGATGTCGAGGCAGTAGCGCCCGTGGAGGTGGCCGCCATTGCGGATGCGGATGCTGTGGCGGAGCCGGATAAGGTTGCTGCGGAGGGAAGTGCTGATGTCGTCTTATTTGACGGTGAAAGCGATGACGATGACCCGTGGAGCATAGTAGCAGACGACGATGTTCCGCTACTGAAGCGGAGGCTACGCCATCGCCTAAAGTCCAAGCCAAAGCATGCCAGTGTGGTGCTCTCTGACAACGACAATTTGAGGGAGGAGCGTCGCCTGATACTTACCGCTGCAGAGAAGGGTAAGACCAAGATCGCGGAAGCCCCTGCTAAGGCCACTGTTCGATGCCGCGCAAGCAACAAGAAGCGGAAAACTAACGGCGACCCTGGATCCAGCAAGGGTGCTGCTAAGACGAAGGCGGAGAAGATGCCAGATCCAGACGACATCGTGGTCAACGAGACACAGGGCAGCGACGATGAATACGCGGAAGCAGCGGGCCCGATTCCTTCATTCCCTGAGAAGCCCACGTCGAAAGACGCCACCCTCAATAATCCCAACACCCGCCTACCTTCCCCTCGCAGCAAGGACACTAAATAAAAAGTGACGCGGATGGACCGTACGCAAGAAGCTGAAGTGGGCGCGCCGCTATCAGGAGCTTGGCACCTTGAAGAAGACGAGCTTGGAATCAACCGCATCCATCGCCTGCATCAGACGCTGGAGTGCGGAGGCAGCTGCGGGCTTCTACAAGGGAGCGGCGAACTGCCGCAAGAGGATGCACGGGGGGGGCCGCCACGCACACTACCCCGACATCGAGGCGGCGCTATACTGCTACATCCGCCTGCAGCGCGCTAATGGGGTGGCCATCTCGGTGAAGGACACCCAGAAGTGGAGCCACGAGAGGATGAAGCAACACCACCCCGGCAAGAACTGGAACATGAGCTCCCACTGGAGCCAGCGTTTGACCGCTAGAACCTGGTCATGCGGGTGAAGACCAAGGTCGGCCAACGTTTATCGGCACGTGAGTGGTGAAGGACTTCGTTTCGTGCTCGATGCTTGACTGCATGCTCCTCGCCCAGTTTCTAACCATACCTTGCTTCCGTGGCGTTTGTTCCATTTGCAGAGTGCGCCAAAGACTGCGAGTCGTTCTGGAAGTTTGCGCGCATCAACAAGGCGCGGCATAACATCGACCTGGCCCGCATCATCAATGCGGACCAAATACCACTATTCGTGGAGATGCCGGCCGAGTGGACGATCGAGCACCGTGGCGCGCGCTCGGTCCCAATCCGCACTGCAGGCTACCAGAAGACGCGCTTGACGGTGACGCTCGCGTGCACCGCATCTAGGGAGAAGTTGCGGCCGTGGGTGTGGTTCAAGCTGAAGAATCTGCCCAACTGTGAGATTCCGAAAGGTATGCTCAAGGATTTCAAAAGCCGTATGCCTGATGAGCTTGCCCTCGTTGGCTAATGCCCGTTTGTCCCCTATGTGCCTGGCAGGAATCATGGTCGAAGCACAGGACAACAGGTGGATGGACGAGAGCGCTGTGCAGACCTAGCTGACGAAGGATGTGCTGCCCCATCTTAACCCCCAGCGCGGCCAGAACTCGAGGCATGCGATGTTGGTGTTGGACTCCTACCGAGGCCACATCACCCAGAGCATGCTTCAATCGTACCGCACGCACAGCATCACCCCTGCAGTTATCCCAGCGGGTTGTACGAGCCAGATTCAACCCCTGGACGTTTCCATCGACCGGTGCTTCAAGGCTGCCATGTGAGCGCGCTACGCCAGGTGGTTCATGCGTGAAGGAATTTACCTGAAGACAAAGAAGGGTGAGTAAACCTCCGGGCTTAATATCTGCTCTGTTTCCTGTCCATGTCTCTAACGACTCGCTGCCCCTGCCTCTGTGCCACCTGCAGGGAACCTGCGGAGGCCTTCGCACCCCGTGGTGCTGCAGTGGATCGCGGAGGCTTGGGATCAAGTCCCCAAGCAGGTCATCGTCGACGCGTTCCGCCACTGTGGGATCTCAAGCAAGCTAGACGGAACGGAGAACCACCCGGTGATGTCGCATTTGTGCGCCAGAAGCACCACCGATGTATCCGAGGGCATGTGCCTCGGGGGACCACAAGCGTCAACACGCGCCTGCTTGGGCAGGCTCCAGAGGAGGAGGCTCCAGAGGAGGAGGAGGAGGAGGAGGAGGAGGAGGAGGAGGAGGAGGAGGAGGAGGAGGAGGAGGAGGAGGAGGAGGAGGGGACGTTTGCAGGCGGAGGGCGTGAGGGAGGTGGCCGTGGCAACTGGCCTTGAGGTGCTGTACCAGGAGACCCCCAACTACCGCGGAGCGGCGGCCGAGGCTGACCGCATGATCGAGCCTAGGGAGATGGGTAGGCATGCCTGGCGAGTGCCAGATCTGGGTGTTAGAGAGCCTGCTGTCAGTGCAGGTGAGGAGGCGGTGACCCAGGCGGGCTAGGTAGAAGTATAGATTCATCAATGTATGCATGTACCCCCCTAATGAAAGCAAGGATCGTTTAGAAGACACCCCACTATATATAAGAAAACCCCTAAACCCCGGATCTGATTATAAGACATATATGTCTTATCTCGTACACACAAATAGGTGTCTTATAAAAAGGCTAGCCTGCTTATAAGAGACAACCGGATAATAGACAACCCCTGTCTACTATTCAACACTGTCTACTATCCGGGCGATGACGGTATTGCAGATATGTGCAGCAAACCCTTCAAGACTCAAGGATGAGCTTATTGTGAAGAACCAGAACCTTGGTTTTAAGATTCAAGTGAATTCAAAGTTCTCCAAAAGGGCAAACTTCAAGATAGTGAGAAACCCTACTTTGTGTAGTGCAAAATTTCTCTTACTGTAGGCCCTTGTGGAGGTGTTATAGTCACCGTAGGCTTCAATAGGCTTCAATGTGCCTAGAGCCAAAGATAGAGTGCGCAGTCAGATTTCTGCACAGCGGCTTCAAACGATCATAGCGATCTGCTCACACCTCCAATTGACCTCATTCAACTTGGATCTGGAGCGTCTTAACGTCGCCTACAATAGGAAATTTAGATCGCACGATTTCATCAAGAATTGACGACACAGCGTCAGATTGAACGAACGGCACTATGGCAGCAACATGGTCTTAGAAGACACAATTACGAACAGCTAGGAAGAGTTACGAGTTGGGAAGGACTCCCAGCTCCTACAAACCCCAAGAGCCGAGGTACAGTGATGGGGAACAGTGCCACACTGTCCCCAACTAAGAAGGGTCTCGAAACTACCCTTCACAAGGGCCTACACCAACTGAAATGTTACACTACACTTTGTAATGTAACTATCTTCAATATCTTGAGGTGTAGCCTTTTGGCGTGCTTAGAAAAACACTTGAAGCTTGAACCAAGGCTCGGGTTCTTCATCACAAAACTCATCCTTGAGTTCTTGATGGGTCTGCTGCACACACCTGCGACACGCCGAACGTTCGACAAGCGACAAAATAGAAACCGCGCACGACAAAATAGAAACCGCGCAGGACACGCAAAATGACCGCGTAGTACGCGGCTAGCGATAACTCGCTCTTGACTCGACACACACACTCGACATCATGACCTATCTCGACACCCACTGAAGTGTCCGGCAAGGAGACACGGGGCCAGAGGTTGAGCTGATGCGCGGCGTACCGGACCGCAAACGGCCACAGAAAATGGGGGGCAGCCGCATGGATCATGGAGGTACGAGCGACCTCCATGACTAAGCCAATGCGGTGCTCAGCAACCCCATTCTGTTGCAGAAAGGTCGGAAGCGTGAACAACTGGCGGATACCGGGCTCCTCACAGAAGGCTCGTAATAGGTCGGAGGTGAACTCACCACCTCTGTCAGAGTGCAGACGCAGGACAGGAAAGTCTGACTCGAACCAATCGCGGAGCTGGAGACAAACAGCGCGGATCCAGGGGATCAAAACAGCAGGGACGTCCCCCTTGCTGCGCAAGGGGAAGACCGTAGTGTAACGCGTGTAGTCGTCGACGACCAGCAGGAAGTACCGCTCGTGGCCCTGTCCCTGGACGCGGGCCGGGCCCCACACGTCCAGGTGGAGAGTCTGCAGTGGAGCCTCTGTGGGAGGGAACGAGGAGGAGTGAGGAGCGGCGCGCTGCCGCCCCTCGACGTGAGGAATGCAGGGCGGCGCAGGCGAGGGAGGGAGGGCAGGCAAAGACCTGGGAAGACCAGAGACCAGGGAGCGAGAGTGCATGCCACAAAGGTGGGGCAGGGAGGGGTGACCAAGTCGGTGGTGCCACAGGAGAGTGTCGTGTGACAGGTGACGGCACTGACACTGGGTAGCAACCTGAGCAGACGCGTACAGCTGAGGAGACAAAGGGGTGTAGCGCGGCACGGCGGTGAGGGTGTATAGACTGGACCCAGGCGCACGTGTGAACGTGGCCAGGTGGCGGCCAGTCCGAGAGCACGTGCAGTGCGTCACCCGCTGTCCTCCAGGGGTAAAGGTGTCAACCCAGTGATCCTGAAGGACGGCGGTGCTCACCAGGTTCGTAGAGAACGAGGGGATGTGAAGACCTGACAGCTCACCAAACGGGACCGCTGGGCATGGAAGCACAGTAGTGGACCGTGCAAGCACTGGGCCCCAAGAGAGGTTAGCCAGCGAGACAGGGACAGGTGTAGAGAGGGGAGTGACTGTGGTGCTGTCGCGAAAGAAATAGCAGGAAGCAGCAGAATCAAGTGTAAAGTTGTGCAAGGCCTGAGCCGACGCAGTACCAGGGGGAGCAGACTCACTAGCACCTGTTGGTGCAACCTACGGTTTGCACTCATATTGTTGTCCGTGTGCGTGTGCGTGCATGCGTGTGTGCATGGAGTGGTATGAGTGCATGAAATAAATATATATTTCATGCTTATAATGGTGTGTGAATGATGGGTCATGGTGTCGAGTGTGTGTGTCGAGTCAATAGCGAGTTATCGCTAGTCATGGTGTCGAGTGTGTGTGTCGAGTCAATAGCGAGTTATCGCTAGCCGCGTGTTAATGCGGTCATTTGTGTCTCGCGCGCGGTTTCTATTTTGTCGTGTGTCCCGTGCGCGGTTTCTATTTTGTCCTATGTCGAACGTTCGGCGTGTCGCAGGTGTGTGCAGCAGACCCATCAAGAACTCAAGGATGAGTTTGTGGTGAAGAACCCGAGCCTTGGTTGCAAGCTTCAAGTGATTTCGAAGCTGGACGAAAGGGTACATCTCAAGATATTGAAGATTGTTACATTACAATGTGTAGTGTAACATTTCTATGGGTGTAGGCCCTTGTGGAGGGTAGTTTCGAGACCCTTCTTGGTTAGGGACAGTGTGGCACTGTTCCCCATCACTGTACCTCGGCTCTTGGGGTTTGTAGGAGCTGGGAATCATTCCCAACTCGTAACTCTTCCTAGATGTTCGTAATTGTGTTCTAAGACTATGTTGCTGCCATAGTGCCGTTCGTTCAATCTGATGCTGTGTCGTCAATACTTGATGAAATCGTGCGATCTAAATTGCCTACGGTAGGGAACGTTAAGACGCTCTAGATCCAAGTTGAATGAGGTCATTTAGAGTTGTGAGCAGATCGCTATGATCGTTTAAAGCCGCTGTGCAGAAATCTGACTACGCACTCTATCTTTGATTCTAGAACTATTGGAGCCTATTGTGACTATAACAAGTGGTATCAGAGCGCCTTGGAGCAGCTACGACGATGGCTGGACCTGAAGAGAGGGGTGGCAGAGGTGCTGGAGGCAATGGAGAAGCCCAAGCACAAGGCCAAGCCCGTGATTCAGCTATGGCTGCCCGTGCAACCTACTCTTGGGCCTTCAAGGGATGAGCCAAGAGTGTTCGGGCTTGATAAGTTCAACGGTGACAACTTTGCTGAGTGGTCCTTCAGAATGGAGAACGTGTTTGACCTGCTGGAGGTGATGGAAGGAACGGAGAAGCGTCCCGAGAACGACCCGGAGAAGAGCTCGTGGGTGCGGAAGAGCGCACAAGGCTATCTCCTACTTGGGCAAGCGTTGGGGAGCAACCAGATCCGTCACATCAAGCCTTTCCAGCGTGAACCAGAGAAGGGACCAAAGGCATGGGCTGCTCTCAAGGGTGTACATGCTCCTGCAACAGCGGCGGTAGCTGTGGTGTTGGAACGGCAAATGGCGACGCTACGAATTGAGGAAGATGAACCCGTGGAAGACGGGGTGCAGAAATTCTTCGACTTGTTGACGCGGCTTGAGGGAGCAGATTTGAACTACAGTGAGCTCCAAAAGAAGACCAAGTTGCTGGCCCTACTCCCCGAGTCGTGGTCCTCCCTAATCATTAACCTGAACCGTGACTTGCCCCGTCTCTCGCTTGAAGACGTGAAGCGCGCAATCCTACAAGAGGACTTCCGCCGCCGTGAGTTGGCGAGTGCGGATGGCGCTGGGGCAGCGAGCCTCGGCTGAGGACGAGGTAGAGGACGAGGGGGAGGAAGATCTGGTGGCAGCAACTTCGGCGGAGGCCGCGGAAGTGGTGGATACAGCAGCGACGACAAGAGCTTCGGTCGCGGACGATTTGACGGCGAGTGCCACTATTGCGGCAAGAGCGGACACATGTGGCGCGATTGCTTCAAACTCCCTGAAGGATGGACCCCTGCTCAAGGCCAAGAGGGTGGAGGAGCAGGAGGAGGGAGAGGAAGAGGCCGTGGAGGCCGTGGTGGTCGCGGAGGTGGAGCCGCGAGTATGAAGAAGGAAGATAACGAGAAGGACTCGAAGGACGATCGGTACCCGGGTCTATTCTACTTCGTGTCGACGCAAGTACCAGCTGGTCCAGAGAAGGATGAAGACCTTGAGGAGCCAGCAGCTGTGGGAAAGGTGACCCTACACCCCCTGGACTTTTGGGTGATTGATAGCGGCGCTACCTACAGCATGACACCTCGCCCCGACTTGCTCACCGAACTTGAGCCATCACAGGTGAAGCATGTGACATCGGCTTTGGGGCAGCGAGCAGAGGTGAAAGGCATGGGCAAGGCCATGTTCAAGGGTGCTGATGGAAAGATGGTGGGCCTCAAGAACGTGCTTTGGGTGCCCAGCCTTGCTGCGAACCTGATTTCCGTGCGGCGATTGGCGAAGGCCGGCATGGACACGAACTCGAAGGGAGCCAAGACCTACACCGCGAGGATTGGCGACTGGATCCTGTGGGACCTTCACGAGGATAGGGACGTCTACAACGAGATGTGGCAGATCCCTGTGGTCCCCATGCCTAAGGAGAGGCAAGTGGCAGCAAGCGTCAGCACCAAAGGTGAAGCGGTTGGTAGCGGCGATAACGCGGACGGTCGCGCTAAGGAGAAGGAGCCCAAGAAGGGCAAACCTGGAGTGACCAGAAATGCGTTTGACCCTAAGGAGGGTGATGCAGCAGCCAAGGAGCAGCACAAGGGTGAGGAGAACCCCGAGGCAGCAGCGGAGGAGGACTACGGAGAGAGTATGTGGGGCGCTATTGCAAGCGCGGCATTCTCCAATCCGACTTCGGCTACGGGGGAGTGTGATTGGCTCACCTTGCATCGTCGGATGGGGCATGTGGCCCTACCCATCTTGCAGAAGTTAGTGAAGAATGAGATGGTTGCTCGCATACGTGTGAAAGGGGAGCCCGATGAGGTGCTTGGCTGCCCAACGTGCTTGCAAGCCAAGTTCACCCGATTCCCGTTCTCTAGTTCGGAGGCAACGGCAAAGGCACCACTTGACGAGGTGGTGATGGACGTGGTGGGCCCCCTGAAGCTTGGAGCTGCTGGAGCAGAGTACTTCCTCACCATTGTCGACGTCTACACCCGCATGACCTGGGTGTATGTGCTGTCCAAGAAGAGCGACGTGGCTGAAACGTTGAAGACGGATTGGTTCCCGATGGTGGAGCGGCAACAAGACCGTCTAGTCAAGTCAATCCGCACCGATCGAGGGGGAGAGTTCCTGAGCAAGGAGTTTGGGTTGTGGCTGAAGAAGAATGGTATTCGGCACTCCCTCACCATGCCATACTCCCCTGCAATGAACGGCATCGCCGAGCGAGCGAACCGGACGATCACGGAGGCGGCACGCGGGTTGCTCATTGAAGCCGGGCTACCCGACTATTTCTGGCCTGATGCGGTGCGGAGCGCGTGTGTGGCCAAGAACAGAGTTTTGACTCATGTGGGAGCAGACAAATGGGTGCCCTATGTGGAGTGGCTTGGAAGGAAGCCAAAGGTGGATATGCTTCGGGTGTTCGGGTGCATGTGCATGGCGCTCGTGCCTAAGCATCTTCGGCACAACAAGCTTGGTGCCAAGGCGGTGTGGGCCGTGCACTTGGGCATGGCTCAAAACAGCAAGGGGTGGCTTCTTTGGGACCCATTCACCAAGAAGTTCATGGTGAGCAGGGACTGCAAGTTCATGGAGAACTTCATGTACAAGGATTGGAAGGCAGAAAACGAGGCGAAGATAGGCGTGCGGTTTGGGGAGGTGAAGAGTTCCGGTTTGGAGCACGTGGAGCTGCCTTTGGAGCTGAGCAGCGGCAGCACCACCACAAGGCAATCTTCCCTTGTGAATGGGGGAGAGGAGGCCAAGGATGCAGAGGAAGAGGAGGAGGAGGAGGTGCAGCAAGTGAGCGAGCGTGCACCGACACTCCCTTCCCGCACTACGAGTGCTCCACGGAACAAAGCTACACCGCAGCAACGCCAAGGCCTTCAAGTCCCTGCAGCTGAGGAGGAAGGAAGGGGCAAGAGGAGAGTCCAAGCCCCTAATAGGCTGACCTATGATGCGCCGGGGAAGCAGGGCAAGACGGCCCTAGCTGGAGCGGCAATGATGGTCGGAGATGACGAGGAGAGTGACTACGAGGAGTGTGCCTTCGCATTCTTCTCTCCGGTGGAGATGCCGGGAGAACCAGCAACTCTC
The DNA here is from genome assembly GCA_947470075.1 of Closterium sp. Yama58-4. NCBI lineage: Eukaryota > Viridiplantae > Streptophyta > Zygnematophyceae > Desmidiales > Closteriaceae > Closterium > Closterium sp. Yama58-4. The sequence continues at coordinate 73,361 of CANIUD010000711.1, forward strand.
AAGGAGGCCTTGGAGAGTGGTGATGCTGAGGAGTGGAAGAAGGCAATGGAGAGTGAGCTGAAGAGCATTGAGGAGAACGACACGTACGAGTTGGTGGAGCTACCGGAGGGGCGTACGGCGATTACGTCCAAGTGGCTCTTCAAGATCAAGTCCGACGCCGACGGAAAGATCGAGCGCTACAAGTCTAGGCTGGTGGCCAAGGGGTACCAGCAGAAGGAGAATGTGGACTACAAGGAGCTGTTTGCTCCTATGGTGAAGCCGACGACGCTGCGAACCCTACTCGCGGGAGCCGCGATCAAAGGTTGGGTGGTGAAGCAGCTAGACATCGTAACGGCGTTCCTCAACGGAATCCTCGAGGAGGAGATTTTCATGGCGCAGCCAGAGGGGTTTGATGATGGTAGTGGCAGAGTGTGGAAGCTGAAGAAGGCCCTCTATGGGCTGAAGCAGGCCCCTAGGCAGTGGTACTTGAAGCTGCGCGAAGTGTTGGAGGAGATCGGCTTCACTCCCTCAACGGCCGATCATTCCTTGTTCATGCTTGGCGAGGGGGAGCAGAGGAGCTTCATGGTGGTGTACGTGGATGACATCCTCATCTTCTCACCCTCCTCTGACCTTGTGAAGGAGGTGATGCTGAAGCTGCAAGACAAGTTCAAGTGCAAGTCCCTTGGGGACGTAAACTTCTACCTCGGGCTTCACATCGAGCGCGACATGGAGAAGCGGTGCATGCGGGTGCACCAACGGAAGTACCTGGAGGCATTGGCTGCCAACTTAAAGCAGAATGAAGGCCATGTGGCTACACCCTTTCCCTCTGGGTTCAAGTGTGTGAAGGGACCAGAGGAGGAGAGCGTGGGTGAAGAGGAGAGGCACCGATTTTACTCGTTGGTGGGCAGCCTCATGTACGCGGCAGTCAACACACGACCGGATGTCGCGTTCGCTACCGGGCAGCTGGCAAGGGTTGTGCAATGCCCTAATGAGGAGCAGGTAGCAGCTGGAATGAGGGTGGCCAAGTACCTTGGCCAAACACCGACCGTTGGGCTGCAATACTCGGCGGCGGCACAAAGGCGCCAAAAGGGCGCGGATGGTGTTGAACCCGGGCGTTTGTTCCTCACAGCTTTCTCGGATGCATCCTATGCATCGGAACCAGAGGACATGACAAGTGTTGGAGGGTTCATTTGCTGTGTTGGTGGAGGCCCAACTGCTTGGGAGAGCAAGAAGCAGGTTGACCAAGCTTTGAGCTCGGTGGAGTCCGAGTACATGGCACTCTTCCGTGCCGTACGGGAGATTGTGTGGCAGCGGCGTTTGCTGGCTGAATTGGGGGAGGAGCAGCAAGGACGTACCCCACTCTATTGTGATAGCCAGGGAGCCATTGCTCTAGCCAAGAACCTTGTGTTATACGGTCTGACAAAGCACATGAGGGTGAAGTGGCACTGGACAAGGAGCATGGTGGCCGCGGGTGAAGTTGAGCTGCGCTACGTGAAGACGACGGGGCAGCCGGCAGACATGATGACCAAGAGGCTGGTGGAGCAGCAGCATTGGAAGTGTTGCAAGCTGGCTGGGATGGCTCTAAACTGAGAAAGCAAGTTCCTAAGGCCAACGACCCGAGGGGGAGTTTGTTGGTGCAACCTACGGTTTGCACTCGGCTTGTTGTCCGTGTGCGTGTGCGTGCATGCGTGTGTGCATGGAGTGGTATGAGTGCATGAAATAAATATATATTTCATGCTTATAATGGTGTGTGAATGATGGGTCATGGTGTCGAGTGTGTGTGTCGAGTCAATAGCGAGTTATCGCTAGCCGCGTGTTAATGCGGTCATTTGTGTCTCGCGCGCGGTTTCTATTTTGTCGTGTGTCCCGTGCGCGGTTTCTATTTTGTCCTATGTCGAACGTTCGGCGTGTCGCAGGTGTATGCAGCAGACCCATCAAGAACTCAAGGATGAGTTTGTGGTGAAGAACCCGAGCCTTGGTTGCAAGCTTCAAGTGATTTCGAAGCTGGACGAAAGGGTACACCTCAAGATATTGAAGATTGTTACATTACAATGTGTAGTGTAACATTTCTATGGGTGTAGGCCCTTGTGGAGGGTAGTTTCGAGACCCTTCTTGGTTGGGGACAGTGTGGCACTGTTCCCCATCACTGTACCTCGGCTCTTGGGGTTTGTAGGAGCTGGGAATCATTCCCAACTCGTAACTCTTCCTAGATGTTCGTAATTGTGTTCTAAGACTATGTTGCTGCCATAGTGCCGTTCGTTCAATCTGACGCTGTGTCGTCAATACTTGATGAAATCGTGCGATCTAAATTGCCTACTGTAGGCCACGTTAAGACGCTCCAGATCCAAGTTGAATGAGGTCCATTGGAGCTGTGACCAGATCGCTATGATCGTTTGAAGCCGCTGTGCAGAAATCTGACTGCGCACTCTATCTTTGATTCTAGAACTATTGGAGCCTATTGTGACTATAACAGCACCTAGGGCTGCAGCCTCTATACCTGGATCAGGCGGCATACACAAGTAGCAGTCACCCTCAGCACTAACAGTCAATGCATACATGGCAGCAAGAATAGCATCATAGTCAAGATCAAAGATAGGAACATCACGCCTAAGCAGATCTGCCCGGTCGGGGAACTCAGTAGCCTCAGGAAACTTGTCGGAAGGCTCGCAAGAGGTCGAAGGAGAACTCACCACCTGTGAGAGTACAACGGCTTTGCTGGCTTTGCTAGCTTGCCTAGACTTTATTATGCATTATCTAGCTTAGCATTATTTTGCTTTGCTTGCTTTTGCTTGATTTCCTAGGTTCGTTGCTTTTATTCTATATAGGCACCGAACTAGGTTGAGTACACCGACTTCTAGGCTATTCGGTTGCCACCGAATTGCCTTCTACCAAATTCGGGAAGGGTCTGTTCGGGATGCTTCGCGACCCTCGGAACCTTCGCGTAACACCTGGTTACTAGGCCTTGTGTCGAGCCTATATATAGCTCCGTATTGTACCCAGGTGATCATTCAATTCAGATCTTCTTTCCTGAACTAGGTCCTAGATCCTCACACTTGGTAATCAGAGCCTGTTTACACGCGAGTTTTTCGACCGCTAAATCCTAGCTTTTAAAATTGCGGAGGCGACGACGAACACGCCGATTTCGGGTACGTAACAAGTTCCGTGCTGTTTTCTAACGTCCCCCTCAAACCGTTTATCGAACACTCCTCAGATACATTGGCAAAAAAGTTGGAATTTCAGCCGTCGGATCGATTCGAACATCAACGGCCTTGGGAATTTCGCCAAAAAAGGTTGGAATTTGGGGCGTCGGATCGAATTTCAGCTCAACGGCCGAGATCTGACGCGAATTAAGGCTAAAGGGGGGACTACGCGACTAGCAGAAACAGAGCTCGATATTTCTACAATCGATTCTATTCGCAGTAAGTTGACCAGCGCCTAGATTTCAATTATTTCTGTCGCAAATCTTCCTGTAAATCGCCAAATGGAGGAAAACGGTGATAATTCCGTACGAAAAAATACGGACTTACGCACCGACCTGGACCAGATGCGAGCGGCACTCCAGCGAGTAGAGGAGCTTCTCGCGAACCAGTTGAAAACCGCCACGGCAGCTACAACGGCAGCAGCAGCATCGACACTTCACCAAGCAGCAGCCACAGTGAATCTTGAGGCGGCACGTCCGAGGCTACCGGAGACATTTAATCCGAATGCGAGAGATGCTGACGTCCATCGATTCATTGCGACACTCGAAATTTATTTCGAGGCCGTTGGCTGTACGACCCCGACACACGATGCAATGCGGATTCGGCTCGCAGCGACACTGTTGCGAGGCCCGGCGCTCGAGTGGATTTACAACAGTAAGCAGATCCAAGGCGAGGGGTCATGGACGCAGTTTCGGGCAGCTTTAATTCAACGCTTCAAACCAATTAATTCGAGCTACATGGCGCGGCAGCAGATTCATCGAAATAAACAGTACGGCCGTGTAACACAGTACACGCATCAGATTGAGAGCCTCTTCAACCGATTTACCGACTTGACTGAAGGGGAAAAAATGCAAGCGTATACTGAGGGGCTAAAAATGGAAGTACAACGACAGGTGATTGCTGCGAACTACAACAACTACCGCGACATGGTGTGTGCAGCAGAGAGATTCGATGCGCTGACGCGAGGTCCTCCTGAGACACGGCGCCACATGCCGAACAGATCATTCGACACGAAGCGATCGGCACCACCCACGACCGCCGACCTGATGGATATCGACAAGATTGACGAGAAGCAGCGGCCGACAAAAAATGAGAAGTGCGAATTTTGCGGCGCAGCGGGACATCGACTCTTGGCGTGTTGGAAAATGAAATAGGCACGAGCAGAGCTGCAGGGCAACAACAGTGCGGCACCCACGAAGTCAAAATACGTGGCGACTTCGGAGAGGGCGAAAAAAGGAGGACATGATGGCGCGAATTCAAAACGTCACGACCGGCCGGCACCAGGGGAAATCGCCGAGGCAAATGGAGGCTCCGCGAAACAAGACTCTGCACCGACCGGGAAACTCCAGCCGAACACCCACGAAAGTAAGAATTCGTTAAAGTTATCCTATAAAGATACTTTAACTAAGAATATTACTTCTCGTGATTTTCAAGCCTTCAGGGGAGATTTAGAGGCTAAGAAAAAGCCCTTAAAGATTATTCAGGTACCTGAGAAGTTGGGCAAACCACTCCGGAGCGTTGAAACGGGTCGTGCGTTCCAAGGAGTTAATTTTCTCTCCCCGCAGCACAGTGTTAAGGCTCCCCATTGCCCACAGGAGAAGCCTACACAGCTGCAACGGCTTAGGGGAAGGTTCTATGCCAAGACGAAGCTGAATCGGCCACAGATAAATCCTTCTAACCCTGCTCAGTTGGAAACTGATATTGAGACAGCAGCTTCGAGCGCAGGACCAAGGGGTGACCTATTCGACGTACCCTATGATCCTATAAGCGAGACCATCTACGGCTACTCGGAGCGGCAACAACCACTGTCAGAGGTCCACTTGGGATCCCCGATGATCCTAGGGAAGGGTTACAGGCACGTTGGCCTGGGGGGTTATGGGCGCACTCACCCGCTATATAAACAAGCCCTTTTATCCCAGTGGTTAGTGGCTGGGATTCTGACAACCACTACTCCTCGAGGTGACCTGCAACGGGCGACGCCTCCAGGCGATGATTGACAGCGGTGCGTCCCACTTGGTGTGTGTCCGCGGGACGTTGGAGAAAATTGGAGAGAAGGCGGAGGAGACTCAATTTTCAGCAATGATAGTGGACGGTACGAAGCTTCCCATCCACGGCGAAACATCAACTGCATATAGGTGCATTGAGGTGGAAGCCGACACTACCGATCACGAACATCAAAGGGCTAGATTTCATCTTGGGGAGAGATTTTCTGAAGCGGTTCAACCTCGAAATCGATTGGGTCAACAGCAAAGTGTGCATCTACAACAACGGGAAACGAGTGGAGCTGCGAAGCTGGACGGATACAGGGGACGTTCCTGAAACGACACTGGCACGGTTCGAACGGACGGTGAACGAGAGTAACACGGGTTACCTAGCACTGGTCATGGCAGCAGCAGAGGAGGAGAAGCCGAGTTCCGAGCTACCTGCAGCAGTAAATGAGGTCTTGGAGCAGTACAAGGATATAATGCCCGACGACCTACCCGCAGGCGTACCTCCAGCACGCACCCACGAGCACGAGATCGTGGAGGAACCAGGTGCGAAACCCGTCTCACGTGCACCATACCGACTAAGTCCGACCGAACTGACAGACATGAAAAACATCTCGAGTATCTACTGGTCAAACAACTGATTTGCCCATCCACCTCTCCCTATAGAGCACCAGTTCTCTTCACCCCAAAACCAGACGGCAGTTTACGGATGTGCATCGACTACCGCGCACTGAACAAACAGACAGTTAAAAACAAATATCCCATACCGCGCATAGACGACCTACTGGACCAACTGCGTGGTGCAACAGTCTTTTCGAAGCTAGGCCTACGGTCGGGTTACTGGCAGATCAAGATGGCGGACAACTCAATCCACAAGACGGCGTTCCGTACGAGATACGGCTCCTACGAATACTTGGTGATGCCGTTCGGACTCTGCAACGTGTCATAATCTCCTCTGCTAGCCACTTCTCCTGCCTCCTTCATTCCTTTCATACTCACCTCTCCCGTCCGCCCTTCCATGTCCCGATGTTAAGCGCTGCCCTCTCTGTCTTGCCTCAGCTACTACCTGCCCCCTCCTGTGCTCGTGCTCGAGCTGCTCAGGCCCGAGTCACAGGACTTCCCAGCTGAGGTCGGCTGCTCTGCCCCACTGCCGTGAAGGTCTGGTGGCCCACGCTCTGTTCCCCCCCTTCTCCCTTCCAGCACCAGCGATCTCGGACCCCTCCGATTCCTCGCCTGCCCTCTCTGCGTGCCCGGCGCCATTCCCAAAGAATCCTTCTTCCTCCTCCACAGGGACACTTTCTATCTCACTTCCACTGCTGCCTTTGTTCTTGTTGTCGGCTTGCTGCTGCCACTCCTCTTGCCTGTGCGCCTCTCTCATCTGCTCTGTATGCAGGTTCGTCAGGGCTGCCGGCAGCATTTCTTCCAGGAACCTTGCCCTGACTGTCGCCCGTGCCTCGCAATTCTCAGCCCCTCGTATTCCCGCTATCTCTGTCATGAGTACGACTTCCCTCTCCTTCCTGGTCATTGCCTCCCTCTCCGAACACTTGGCTTCTTCCTTTGCTGGCCCGCATGCCCATGCCTCAACCTTTTCGTCCTGCCCTTCCGCTGCTGCTGCCACTGGTACACACGCTCCTGCCCCCACCTGCTCCTCCTTCTCCTCTGCTTCTGCTGCTGCTGGTACACAAACTCCCTGCCCCCACCTGCTCCTCCCTCTCTTCTGCTTCTACTGCTGCTGGTACACATGCTCCCGCCCCCACCTGCTCCTCCTTCTCCTTTGCTTCTGCTGTTGCTGGTACACACGCTCCTCCCCCACCTGCTCCTCCTTCTCCTCTGCTTCCGCTGCTGCTAGTGCACACGGCCCTGCTCCAACCTGCTCCTCTTCCGCTTCTGGTGCTGCTGGTTTGCACGCCCCTCCCCCCTTTTTCTCGTCCTTCCGAGCCCTTCTGCGGCTGCCTTTGCCCTCACCTCCTCGTCCTTCCCTTCAGTGCCTGCTGCTACTGGTTCACCCGCCCATGCCCCCACTTTCTTGACCTTCTCTTCCGCTTCTAGTGTTACTTGCACACACGCTTCTGCCCCCACCTGCTCATCCCGTTCCTCCGCTCCTGCTGCTGCTGATACACACGCTTCTGCCCCCACCTGCTCGTCCCGTTCCTCCGCTCCTGCTGCTGCTAGTGTTACTAACATACACGCCCATGCCCCCACCCTACTCACCTGCTCCCGTCGTCCGTACCTGCCCCCACTGCACAGCCTCATATCTTCATGGCCACGCAGCACCGCAAAAGAGTGCTCAGGCTTCTGCTCCTCTTCCTCCTCCTCCCCTTCCTTCCTCTCTGTCTTTCCTCCCAGTGCCTGTATTTGGGCTTTTAACCTTCTGATCTCGTCCTCAATTTCCCCGGGTGACCTCTTTGGTCCACCTGCTCCCTGGTAGCATTCCCTGCCCTGATGTCCCCTTCTCCCACACTCCTCACAGGTCGGTGCTTTCGAACAGTCTTTCCGGCAGTGTCCAGGCCTTCCGCATACATCACAGATTTGCAATCTCTCTTGATATGCCCCACCTGCCCGCACCTGTGGCATGTACGTGTCTCTGGTCACTTCTTCTGCCACTGCTCCTCCCTGTCCCCGTCCTCAGGTATCATCGCCGTAGCCCACGTGGGCTGCCTCTTCTCTGGTACCTTTGGCAGGTACGCCTCGTACCGCCTCTGTGCCAGCTCCACCCTCTCCGTTAGCTCGAACACCTCTTCTAGTGTAGCGTCTGCCCCCAACTCATACACTCGCATGCGCAACCCACCACTCAGCCCTTCATCCAGGCCTCCCAAAAACTTACTAATTGGCATGCTGCTGTCTGTGCATACCACGTCTTCTGCCAAGTTAACCAACCTTCCGAAGTACGTTAGCAGTGACTCACTCTCCCCTCGCCTAAACTCTTGAAACTCTTATCCTGTCAGCCGTGTGCCCAGGGAATTGCTTCCTTAGCCGCTCTAGGAACAACGAGGTCGGGTCCTCGTCATCCTCCTCCGCCCGTCTCAACCATTCCGTCATCTTCATCCGGTACAGCGTCTCTGCATCTCCTCCCAAGGTATTGGATAAGCTTAGAAAGAACTCAATTGGATCCATCCCGCTCCGATCGCACCGATACTTCACGTTGCCTATCTGCATGAGATAATTCTTAAGTCCCGTCCCTGTCCCCGCGCTCCCTGTGAATCTGACAGGTACCTCCACCTTTGGCAGCTCCATGGCTCTCCACCTCCCCGTTTCCCATGTCATCAACACCCCTCCGCCCGTCTGACTATTCCTTCTGCCCCACGCTTCCGATCCCTTGCTCCTCTCCCTTGCATCATACAGCACCTGCTCCATATTTTCTCTGGCCACTCTTGCTCCTGCTAAGCTTCCCCCCGCCCCCCATGGCCTATCGTGCCTATGTAAACTCCTCATCCTTTCCCGTACTGTATTCTGACTTTCCTTCCCTCTTTACTGTATCCTTTTCATCAGGGCGGAATCCCTGTTGCTGATGCTTCCCCTCACCACTTCGCTGGTGCTCTTGTCTGAACCACTCTTTTCCACCTTCGCTCTCTCCTCCCCTCAACTTCTCCCTTACTCTGCGCTATTCCTCACCTCTCCCCCTCGTTTCTTCCCCTCTCTTTCTCCCTTTCATCTCTTCAGCTGCTTTCCTTGTCTCCCTACCCCTCTCTCCTGTCCCATACAAGATGCGGTTGATGCCCTCCCTAGCCGCCCTCGCTTCCCTGGAGCCCTCCCATGAATGCTGCGGCCTCCTATACCACACCGGACTCGGGCTTCTTCCCCGTTCATTCTCATACGCCTCCCTTCGCCTTTCTGAACCTCCCCTCTGCCCGTCTTCCTTTTTAGGCGAATATTCCCTGCGACGCCTCTCCCGCTCTCCCCATTCTTGGCGGCTATGGTCCTCTCTTCCAGCCTCCTCACCAGGTGATAGCTCACGGCGATAGCGCTCTCCCTCGCCCTTGCTGATTCGTCCCTCTCTCTCTTGTCGCCTCCTTGCCTCTCCGCCCAAATCCTTCGCAGCCTCTGCCCTTCCTCATGGGTACACCTCCTTTCCTTCCCGGCTCGCTCTTGCATCTGCTCCTGAGGGGCCTGGCGACGAACGGTCACCACTTCTGACCCGCGCCTTCCCCTGGTGGCTCCGACCCCCATGCTGGCGAGCGCAGCTCGCGCCTTTCCTCATAATCTTCTTCTGCTTCCTCTTCCTGCCTCTCCGGCGATCGCCGTCCGCCCATCGCCATGCGCCTCCTTCTCTCATGGCCTTGCCTTGGCTCGGGCGAGTGATACGCTTCTGCGGGTTCATGACATCGACCCTCATCTTCTCGACGCCCAGCTGCCGCGTGATCTGCCGCCATGTTCCCGCGACGCCTCATGCCACTTCCGCGCGGCTCCCCTGGCGTCTCACGTCACCTCCGCGCACCTCCTCTGGTGCGCAATCTGCATCTGCGCGGCTCCCCTGGCGCCTCACGTCACCTCCGCGCATCTCCTCTGGTGCGCGATCTGCATCCGCGCGGCTCCCCTGGCGCCTCTCGTCACCTCCGCGCATCTCCTCTGGTGCGCGATCTGCATCCGCGCGGCTCCCCTGGCACCTCACGTCACCTCCGCGCATCTTCTCTGGTGCGCGATCTGCATCCGCGCGGCTCCCCTTGCGTCTCACGTCACCTCCGCTCACCTCCTCTGGTGCGCGATCTGCATCTGCGCGGCTCCCCTAGCGTCTCACGTCACCTCCGCGCACCTCCTCTGGTGCGCGATCTGCATCTGCGCGGCTCCCCTGGCGTCTCACGTCACCTCTGCGCACCTCCTCTGGTGCGCGATCTGCATCTGCGCGGCTCCCTTGGCGTCTCACGTCACCTCCGCGCACCTCCTCTGGCACGCGATCTGCTTCCGCGCCCCCGCGTCGCCTCTCACCACGCCCACGCACTTCGTCTGCTGAGCGATCTGATCCCGTCGCCTTCCCTCGCTCTTCGCGTTTTTCTCCGTGACGCCTCTCGCCTGCCTTGCTCATGCTGCCCGGCGAGTGATCTGCTCCCACGTCCTTTTGATAATCCTCCACCGACTCCTCGCCGTCGGCCTCGTTTGCTGACGTCAGCGACTCCGTCTCCTCTGTGTCCTCCTGCCGCCTTACTCCCGCGCCCTGCTGGCCTTTTGCCAAATCCCAGGAATCGCTCTTTGACGGCTGGGTTCCTGGCGCCGATCTCATCTGCAGACCGAGCTCGCCTTCACCGTGCAGTCCGTCACTGGTCGCCATCCAATCTGCCCGATCCGCCTCTCTGCTAGGCGAGCGACCTGGCGATCTTCCGCACTCCCTTGAGCGCATCCTTCGCGACGGTGGTATCTCCCGCCGCGAGTACGTCTGCAGCCACCGCAGCTCATGGCAGTCCATACTGCCGAGTTCATGGCAGCTCATGATGCCGCAGCTCATGGCAGTCCATATTCTGTGACAAACGCACCAGCGACGTTCCAGGCGGAGATGAACCATATCCTACGGCCCCTGGTGGACGGGTGCGTAGTGGTGTATCTGGACGATATCCTCATCTATTCCAAGAACATGAAGGAGCACGTGGAGCATCTGCGGAAGGTGTTCGAAATCCTGCGGAAGAATAAGTTCTACGTGAAGCTGTCGAAGAGCGACTTCGCACTGAAGAAGGTGCAGTTTCTCGGGCACATGGTGAGTGCCGAAGGCGTACACGTGGACCCGCGAAAAATCGAAGCCGTTAAGAAGTGGAAAGTCCCGGAGAACGTGAAGGAGTTACAGCAGTTCCTAGGCTTCGCCAACTACTACAACAGGTTCGTGCCGCAGTACGCTAAGATAGCAGCGCCACTAACCGACCTACTGAAAAAGGATACGCCCTTCAAATGGGATACTCCTCATCAGCAAGCCATGGAGCAGCTACAGACAGCACTGACTACAGCGCCAGTACTCATCCTACTGTACCCAGACAAGGACTACGTAGTTGAAGCAGACGCTAGTGACCAAGCAGTTGGAGCAGTACTGATGCAGGATCACAGACGCGGTTTACAGCCTATCGCCTACCTCAGTAAGAAGCTACACGGAGCAGAACTGAACTACCCCATACACGACAAGGAAGCCTTAGCTATAATTGTGGCCTTCAAGGCGTGGAGGTGTTACCTAGAGGGAGCCAAGACCACAGTCTATACTGACCACTGCAGCCTCAAATACCTGAAGTCGCAGCCGACGCTCTCATGACGACAGGTGCGGTGGGTGACTTCACTTCCACTACGACATCGTCTACAAACCCGAGCTACACAACAAAGCAGACGCGTTGAGCCGCCCAGGTCATGTAGCAGGCATCCAGCTCGATGGGATGAACCCTCTGCTCAAGGGTCTATTCCAACATGGGTACTCCGTGGACGGCGAGATCGCAACGGCAGAGAAAGGTCCACAGAAGCGAGGTTGAACAGTTACTGCATGGACCACTCACTTCGAAGCAACGAAACACACCAGTATACGTCCAGGCCGCACACGACTTCGTCACCACCATGCAGCAGCTATGGGAGAAGACTCAGCGACGTCTCACCACGATGCAGAACTCCCAGAAGTAGTATGCCGATCGACATTGACGAGATCACTCTGTAGCAGTCGGAGATCAGGTGCTTCTCGACACACGCAACTTGAACCTGTCTCACCTACCATCCAAACTCCGGCCTCGCTTCTGTGGACTTTTTTTTGTGGTTCCACCTACCATTCCAACATGGGTACTCCGTGGTTGAACAGTCACTGCGCATAGCTTGCAAGGACGACATCAGCCACTGGGTGTTAAACTGCATTATGCTTGTAGGCTGTAGTGGGGTAGCCAATATGGGGTACAACCCCAACTAGGGTTTGCTACTTGTACCCAACTGTTTCATTCAATGCACCATTCTTGCCTAGTTCTTCTGACATGGTATTCAGAGCAGGAGGTCCCTAGGACCTACCGACCGTTTTTTTTTTAAGGGCCCACCACCGCTCGCATGCGGTTACCACGCTACCCCGTGCCCTAGCCTCGTAGCGCCCTCGTTAGCGCCCTCGCGCGCCCCTCGTTAGCGCCCTCGCGCGCCCCCCTTCGTTAGCGCCCTCGCGCGCCCCTCGTTAGCGCCCTCGCGCGCACCCTCGTTAGCGCCCTCGCGCGCCCCTTCGTTAGCGCCCTCGCGCGCCCCTTCGTTAGCGCCCTCGCGCGCCCCTTGCTAGCGCCCTCGCGCGCCCCTCACTAGCGCCCTCGCGCGCCCCTCGCCGAGCCGCCCGCTCGCAGCCCGCCCGCCCGCTCGCTGCCCGCTTCGCGGCCCGCTCGCTACGCAGCCCGCCCGCCCGCTCGCTGCCCGCTTCGCGGCCCGCCCGCTTCGCAGCCCGCTCGCTCGCTGCCCGCTTCGCGGCCCGCCCACTTCGCAGCCCGCCCGCCCGCTAGCTGCCCACTTCGCGGCCCGCCCGCATCGCAGCCCGCTCGCCCCGCTGCCCGCTTCGCAGCCCGCCCGCCCGCCCGCTGCCCGCTTCGCGGCCCGCCCGCCTCGCAGCGTCGCCCGCCCGCCGTGCTGCCCACTTGCAGCGCCGCCTGCCCGCCGCGCTGCCCGCTTCCCGGCCCGTCCGCCGAGCTGCCCGCTCGCAGCGTCGCCCTCCCGTCGCGCTGACCGCTTGCAGCGCCGCCTGCCCGTAGCGCCAGCCTCGCCCGCTGCTCTCTATCCGTGCACAGTCGCCTTCCCCTGCTGCGGCAGCTTGCGTTACTCTGTCACACTGTCGCTATGGCTTCCATCCGCGTACTGTCGTTCGATGCTGAGGGCCGCCCTGTGCGGTTCACCGCTTGGCTAGATGACCTGCAGCTGTTCCTCCTGAGCGATAGCAAGGAGCATGTGTCGCTCTATGATTACGCGTCTGGTGCTGCGCCTGCCCCTCCTGCCACAGCTGAGCTTAGTGTTCGTTCCCACTGGCAGACTCGTGACGCAGCTGCTCGCCTAGCCATTCGCAGTCACCTGCCGTTAGCTGAGCTAGAGCATTTTGGCGACTGCAAATCCGCTAAGGCCCTGTACGACGCTGTCGTCGCTCGCTACTCCTCGCCTGCCACAGCCGAGCTTAGCCGCCTCATGCTGCCGTACCTGTTCCCCGATCTGTCCACCTTTACTACAGTCGCCGATCTTATCACCCACCTTCGCACTAGTGATGCTCGCCTGCGTGCCGCTCTTCCCACCGAGTTCTGCGCTAAGAACCCCCCTCCACTGTACTGGACACTCCACTTCATAGTCACCCGTCTCCCTGACACCCTCCGCTCAGTTCGAGACCACTTCCTTGCTCGCTGTCCCACTGAGCTCACAGTCGCCCTCCTAGAGGAGCACCTGCTCGCGGCCGAAAAGAGCATTGTAGCTGTCGGTGCTGCTCGTGGCGCTCCTCGCACCCCCATCTTTGAGGGGTGTTCTCCCTCTCCCCTCGCTCCCTCCTACGCTGCTGCTGCTGCTGTTGACTTCCTTGGTGCTGAGTCTGTTGGCGCTGCTTCTACTCCTGGTGGGAGGCGCCGCACCGGCAAGGGCAAGGGGGGCAAAAGTGGTGGTGGTGGCGCTGGGGGGGGAGGAGGTGGGGGAGGTGGGGGGGGAGGCGGTGCTGGAGGGAGCGGTGGCGGGAGCGCTGGTGGGAGTGGGGTCGGTGGTGGAGACGGGGGCGGCGGAGGAAGCAGTGGCAGTAGTGGCGGCGGCGGCGGTGGCGGCGGTGGCGGTGGTGGCGGTGGTGGCGGTGGTGGCGGTCGGAGCGGTGGTAGTGGTGGCGGCGGAGGTCGGAGTGGAGGCACTGGCTCGGGCCAGAGCTCCCAGCAGCAGCAGCGTCCCCAGACGACCCAGCAGCTTCGTGAGTGGCTTGCTCAGCGTGGGACGTCGGGGGCCAGTGCCCGCTGTTCTTATGTCATTCGCACAGGTGACCGCAAGGGACAGACGTGTGGGAGGTTCCACACCCCGTACCGCTGCTTCTCCCGCCTTGACGACGCTTGGCGTGAGGAGATGGGTGCGGATGTTGAGCGCCCCCGCTGGGCTGAGCTCATGAGGGCTGGTGTTGATGTCTTTGCTCTTGACTATGATGCTATTATTGCTGCCATGTATGCATTGACTGTTAGTGCCGAGGGAGACTGTTACTTGTGTGTGCCGCCTGACCCAGGTATAGAGCCTGCTGCCCTGGGTACTAGTGAGTCTGCTCTCTCTGGTATGGTGCCCCCTGTACCTGCTCCCCCCAGTGCTGTCCCGGCTGGTTTCGAGTCTGCTCTCTCAGGTACAGCACCCACACAGACTCCTCTCTCAGGTACCGCACCGGCTGAGGCCTGTCACACCTTCACCCTTGACTCAGGTGCTTCCCGTTGCTTCTTTCGTGACAGTACTGAGCTCACACCGCTTCCTGCACCGGTCCCAGTCTCCTTGGCTGACCCCTCTGGGGGCCCAGTCCTTGCCCAGTCCACCACTGTCCTCCCTTGTCCGGCGGTTCCGTCTGGCTCGTTGTCGGGTTTCCACCTCCCCTCGTTCTCGACAAACCTGGTGAGCAACGCTGTCCTCCAGGATCAGTGGGTTGACACCTTTACCCCTGGCGGACAGCGTGTGGCGATCTGCACGTGCTCCAGGACCGGCCGTCACCTGGCTACGTTCACCCGTCGGCCGGGGTCGAGTCTCTACACACTGACCACTGCGTCTCCCCAGGTAGCTGCTGTCGGTCAGGTGTCTGCGTCAGGTCTGGTGGCCCACGCCTGTGAGTGTCGCTCCCTGTCGCACCAGACTCTTCTCTGGCACCACCGCCTGGGTCACCCCTCCTTGCCACGCCTTCGTGGCATGCACCGTCGCCTCCTTGTGTCCGGTCTTCCCAGGTCCCTCCCTCCCCTCCCTGCCTCGCCTGCGCCGCCTTGCCTTCCTTGCGTCGAGGGGCGGCAGCGCGCCGCTCCTCACTCCTCCTCGTTCCCCCCGACAGAGGCTCCTCTGGAGACCCTCCACCTGGACGTGTGGGGCCCAGCCCGCATTCGTGGTCAGGGCGGTGAGCGGTACTTTTTGCTGGTTGTCGACGACTACTCGCGTTACACCACGGTCTTCCCCTTGCGCACCAAGGGTGAGGTCCCTGCTGTTCTGATCCCTTGGATCCGCACGGTTCGTCTCCAGCTCCGCCGCCGTTTCCGGACGGATCTTCCTGTCCTGCGTCTGCACTCTGACAGAGGTGGTGAGTTTTCCTCCGATCTCTTGAGGACCTTCTGTCAGGCGGAGGGCATCGAGCAGACCTTCACGCTTCCGGACTCCCCACAGCAGAATGGGGTTGCTGAGCGTCGCATTGGCCTGGTCATGGAGGTCGCTCGTACCTCCTTGGTCCACGCGGCGGCTCCCCATTTTCTGTGGCCGTTTGCTGTCCGGTACGCCGCGCATCAGCTCAACCTCTGGCCCCGTGTCTCCTTGCCGGAGACCTCGCCCACACTGCGTTGGACGGGGGAGGTTGGCGATGCGTCGCGCTTCCGGGTGTGGGGTGCTCGTGCCCTTGTCCGCGATACGTCTGCGGACAAGCTCTCCTCCCGCACGCTTCCCTGTGTCTTCCTTGGCTTTGTCCCTGACGCGCCTGGCTGGCAGTTTTACCACCCCACCTCGCGCCGGGTCTTCGCCTCTCAGGATGTCACCTTTGACGAGTCGGTCCCTTTTTACCGTCTCTTCCCCTACCGCACTGCCCCCCTCCCTCCCCCGCCGCTTTTCCTTGCTCCTGGTCCCCCTCCGGTAGACCCCCTTCCCCCTCAGGGTCCTGCTCCTTCAGGTGTCTCTCAGGTAGACCCTCCTCCCGTCGCTGAGCCTGTCGAGGTCACAGGTGACTCAGGTGCTGCTGCGGGTGGTGCTGCTGGGAGTGCTGAGCCTGGGGGTGCTGAGCCTGGGGGTGCTGGGCCTGGGGGAGCTGGGGCTGCAGGTGCTGGGACTGCGGGTGCTGGAGCTGAGGGTACTGTGCCTGAGAGTTTGCCGCCTGGGGGTGCTGAGCCTGGGGGTGCTGCGACTGGGGGTGCTGAGCCTGCGGGTACTGAGCCTGCGGGTACTGAGCCTGGGGGTGCTGCTACTGAGCCTACGGAGCCTCGGGTTACTGTGTCTGGGGGTGCTCCGGTTCGGGGTGCTGAGCAGTCTCTCACACCGCAGCAGCTTCGTGACTGGTACGTCCGACGCTTTCGCCGTCCTAGTGGCTCGGCTGGAGTTGGGGGTGCTGGAGTTGCTCGTCCTGGGGGTGCTCGTACTGGGGGTACTGGAGCTGCCGGGACTGGCTGTTCTGGGAGCACTGCGACTGGAGCTGCTGGAGCTGGGGACTCTGGCGCTGGCGGTGCTAGCGGAGTTGGAGCTCCCGACTCTGGGGGTGGCACTGCTGCTGGTGCTGCGGACCCACCTGGTGGAGCTGCTGCTGGAGCTGGGGACCCGGCCGGTGGAGCTGCTGCTGGTGCTGTGGACCCGGACGCTGGAGCTCCTACTGGTGCTGAGGACCCGGCCGCTGGAGTCCCTTCTGCTTCTGGAGACGCTGCACGGCCGCGACCGTACTTCGTACCGCTCCTTCAGCAGGTTCTTGGGCAGGCTCCTCCTCCTTGTCCTCCTCCCTCCGTAGAGTGTCCTCCGCCTGTCCAGCCGCAGTCACAGTTACCGCCTACCTCGCCTCTCCCTGCTCCCTCTCCTTACACTGGTCCCACAGGAGGTCTTACAGAGCGTCGTGAGCCTGAGTCTCGTCCTGCGTCGCCTGTTCGTCCTGCTCGCACTGGTAGTCGTGTCCGTCGTGAGCGTCCTCCTCCTGTCCCAGGCACTCACTACATGACTCTGCGTCCCTCTACTGCTCCTCGGCGTGTCCCTCTACCGTCTCCTCCTGCGTCCTCTTTGCCTGCCGTTCCGGACCCTGAGTCTGACCGGTATCGCGCTGAGCACCCTACAGTCACGCGTCTCCTTGCTACTGTTGTCACTGACCCCACCTTTGAGTCCTCGGCTGCGTCTGCTCTGGTCGCTGAGTTGGTTGACTTTGCTGCTGCCTGTCGTCTAGACTACGCTGCTAGCCTTGTCGCTGAGTCAGAGTCTGCGTCTGTCTGTCCTCCGTCCGTCGGGGGTGAGTGTGCTCTTGGCACGGACGTCCTTGAGGACAGGCAGGAGGACTTTGACTCACTTGCGGCTGCTGTACCTCATCTCGTGGCCTGGTTGCTTGCCCCTGAGGGAGACCCGGATGCAGTAGACATCCCCACTCCGCGCACTTACGCAGAGGCGATCTCGGGTCCCTACTCCTCTCAGTGGCAGACAGCCATGGACGCAGAGATGGCATCCTGGAAGTCCACAGGCACCTACGTCGACGAGGTTCCCCTTCCTGGGGCGAACATCGTCGATGGTATGTGGATTTTCAGGGTGAAGCGGCCGCCAGGTTCTCCGCCTGTCTTCAAGGCTCGTTACGTTGCTAGAGGCTTCAGTCAGCGTCAGGGGGTCGACTTCTTCCAGACTTTCTCCCCCACCCCGAAGATGACCACTCTTCGGGTTCTGCTGCACGTTGCTGCTCAGCGTGACTACGAGCTTCACTCTCTTGACTTCAGCACAGCGTTCCTGCAGGGCAGCCTGCACGAGGAGATCTGGCTGCGCCGCCCACCTGGCTTTACTGGGTCGTTTCCCCCTGGTACCCAGTGGAGTCTCCGCCGGCCAGTCTACGGTCTCCGCCAGGCGCCACGTGAGTGGCACGACACACTGAGGACTACTCTTGCGGCTCTTGGGTTCGCGCCGTCTACTGCTGACCCGTCGCTGTTTCTGCGCACAGACACGTCGCTGCCGCCGTTCTACATTCTCGTGTACGTCGACGACTTGGTCTTTGCTACTGCTGACACTGAGGCACTCGCTCGTGTGAAGTCGGAGCTGCAGAAGAGACACACCTGCACTGACCTGGGTGAACTGCGTAGCTACCTTGGCTTGCAGATCACCCGGGACAGAGCTCGCCGCACCATCACCCTGACTCAGTCACACATGGTGCAGCAGGTCCTTCAGCGCTTCGGCTTCCAGTTCTCCTCACCACAGGCCACACCTCTGGCTACCAGCCACTCGCTCTCAGCTCCACCTTCGGACGAGTCCGTAGAGCCGAGTGGCCCGTACCCAGAGCTTGTAGGCTGCCTCATGTACCTGATGACTTGCACGCGACCTGACCTCGCGTACCCTCTTAGCATCCTTGCTCGTTACGTTGCGCCTGGGAGACACAGGCGAGAGCACTGGGAGGCTGCTAAGAGGGTGCTGCGTTACCTGTGCAGTACATCAGGCATGGGGCTGGTGCTTGGAGGACGCGACAGAGTTGTCCTCACTGGTCACTCGGACGCCTCTTGGGTGGACGACCTGGCTACGCAGCGGTCGTCACAGGGTTACACCTTCAGCCTTGGCTCAGGTTCTGTCTCGTGGCGGTCCACCCGCTCTTCCTCTGTTCTCGGCTCTAGTTGTGAGGCTGAGATCTACGCCACAGCCATGGCTGCACAGGAGTTACGCTGGCTCACCTACCTGCTGACTGACTTGGGAGAGCGGCCTAGTTCTCCTCCAGTTCTGTACGGTGACAACAAGGCGGCTCTTGCCTTGTGTCAGGAGCACAGACTGGAGCACAGGACGAAGCACATTGCTCTTCGCTACTTTCTTGCTCGAGAGCTTCAGCAGCGCGGTCAGCTTCGGCTTGTGTACGTGGACTCGAAGGCCAACACTGCTGATATCTTCACCAAGGCGCTCCCGCCTAGTGATCATCAGCGGCACTGTACTTCTTTAGGCCTTGTGTCCACGTTTCCTCACTTGCTCACTGCTTGACATTCTTTGTACTGTACTTTATATATATCTTGTTGCTTGCTTGCTAGGTTTTGATCACTGTGTTGCTTGTCTTGTACTATATCTAGCACTGCATGTGAACTGGCCTTGTGGCCTTTACTTGTGCTCGGAGTGTGGTGACGTTGTGATCCACCCTGGGCTTTGCTTTGCTTTGCTGGACTGGTCTTGTGACCCTTTGTTCTCCCCCACTTTGCCTATGGGGGTGTGTTAAACTGCATTATGCTTGTAGGCTGTAGTGGGGTAGCCAATATGGGGTACAACCCCAACTAGGGTTTGCTACTTGTACCCAACTGTTTCATTCAATGCACCATTCTTGCCTAGTTCTTCTGACACTGGGATCTACAGTTACCGACGCTTGAGTTCGCTTACAACAACGCGTCGCATGCGGCCACAGGGAAATCTCCATTCTTTCTGTTCTCCGGACGGTAACCACTCACACCACAGCAGCCAACCACACCAGCACACGTCCAAGCCGCACACGACTTTGTCACCACCATGCAGCAGCTATGGAAGAAGACTCAGCGGCGTCTCACCACGATGCAGAACTCCCAGAAGCAGTATGCCGATTGCCAGCGACGAGATCACTCAGTAGCAGTCGGAGATCAGGTGCTTCTTGACACGTGAAACTTGAACCTGTCTCACCTACCATCCAAACTCTGGCCTCGCTTCTGTGGTCCTTTTCTCGTGGAGGCCAGTTTCATTCCGCTTGCGCTTACCACATACGTGGAAGCTTCACAATGCTTTCCATGTTCAGCTACTGAAACCCTACAAGGACCCCAACCAACAGTTCCAGGGACGGCAGCTACCGCCACCACCACCTGTACTTGTGCAGGATGAACCAGAGTACGAGATTAAGCGCATTATCAATCATCGGCGCCGCGGCGGCAAGACCCTCGAGTTCCTGATACGCTGGAAGGGATACGACCCCAATCAGGACAGTTGGGTTGCAGAAGCTGATATGGGCAACGCACGCCGTGCTCTCAAGGACTATCTTGTCAAGCACGTTGTATTTCACGCCACCCAGCTTTGAGGGGGGGACGTGTGAGAGTACGACGGCTTATGCTGGCTTTGCTAGCTTGCTTGCTTTTGCTTGATTACCTAGGATCGTTGCTTTTACTATATTTATTATAGTTATAGGCACCGAACTAGGTTGAGTGCACCGAATTCTAGGCTTTTCAGTTGCCACCGAATTGCCTTCTACCGAATTCAGGAAGGGTCTGTTCGGGACGCTTCGCGACCCTCGGAACCTTCGCGTAACACCTGGTTACTAGGCCTTGTGTCGAACTTATATATAGCCTCGTATTGTACCCAGGTGATCATTCAATTCAGAACTTCTTTTCTAAACTAGATCCTAGATCCTCACACCACCTCTGTCAGAGTGCAGACGCAGGATAGGAAAGTCCTTCGACTCGAACCGCTCGCAGAGCTGGAGACGAACAGCGCGGATCCAAGGGATCAGAACAGCAGGGATATCCCCTTTGCGCTGCAAGGGGAAGACCGTGGTGTAACGCGTGTAGTCGTCGACAACCAGCAGGAAGTACCGCTCGCGGCCCTGCCCCTGGACGCGGGCTGGGCCCCACACGTCCAGGTGGAGCGGAGCCTCTCTGGGAGGGAACGAGGAGGAGTGAGGAGCAGCGCGCTGCCGCCCCTCGACACAAGGAATGCAGGGCGGCGCAGGCGAGTAAGGGAGGGCGGGCAGAGTCCTGGGAAGACCTTAGATCAGGGAGCGAGAGTGCATGCCACGAAGGCGGGGCAGGGAGGGGTGACCAAGGCGGTGGTGCCACAAGAGAGTGTCGTGCGACAGGCGGCGGCACTCACACTGGGTAGCTACCTGAGCAGACGCGTACAGCTGAGGAGATCGCGACAAGTGGTGAGGGTGTACAGAACCCAGGCTCACGGGTGAACGTGGAGGTGGCGGCCAGTCACCAGATCGCCACACACTCAGGAGTGTGTCAACCCAATGGTGTGTAGAGAACAAGGCCTGGGCTAACGCAGTACCAGGGGACAGCAGACTCACTGGCACCTAGGGCTGCAGCCTCTATACCTGGATCAGGCGGCATACACAAGTAGCAGTCACCCTCAGCACTAACAGTCAATGCATACATGGCAGCAAGAATAGCATCATAGTCAAGATCAAAGATAGGAACATCACGCCTAAGCAGATCTGCCCAGTTGGGGAACTCAGTAGCCTCAGGAAACTTGGCGCGCCAGGCGTCGCTAAGCCGAGCGAAGCAGCGGTACTCAGTGTGAAAGCCGTTGCATGTGCGACCAGCGTGGGGACCTGCGCAAATGACATAGGGGCAGCGACCAGGACCCCCAGACGCCCCACGCCCAGCATACCAGTCATGAAGCTGCTGGGAAGAGGGGGTCTGGCGCTGACGCTGCTGCTGCTGCTGCTGCTGCGGCTGCTGCTGCTGCTGCTGCCCCTGGCCACCACTGGAGCCCCCACCGCCACTGCCACCACCACTCCCCCCTCCGCCACCACCGCCGCTGCCACCGCCACTGCTCCCGGTACCACCGCCGCCCCCACCACCATCTCCACCTCCACGACCACTCCCACCACCTCCACCTCCCCCGCCGCCTCCACCACCGCCCCCTCCACCGCCACCTCCACCTCCCCTGCCGCCCCTGCCTCCCCTGGAGCCGCTGCGCTTCCCACTAGGAGTGGAAGCAGCTGCGACCTTCTTAGCACCAAGGAAGTCGACAGCAGCAGCAGCAGAGGCGTAGGAGGGGGCAAGAGGGGAGGGGGAGCACTGCTCAAACAGGCGAGTGCTGGGAGTGCCACGAGCAGCACCTACAACGAAAATATTCTTTTCAACTGCTAGGAGGTGCTTCTCGAAGTCGGCGACAGTGAGAGTGGTAGGGTCTAGGGTGAGGAAGTGGTCCCTGACTGAGCTAAGAGTGTCAGGGAGGCGGGTGACGAGGAAGTAGAGAGTGAAGTATATAGGGGGGGGGGGGGTCTCGGCGCGGAACTCGGCTGGAAGGGCGGCTTGAAAGCGAGTGTCACTAGCGCGAAGGTGAGAGATGAGGTCCTCAGCGGTGGTAAACGAGGACAGGTCTGGGAAAAGGTACGGTAGCATGAGACGACCTAATGTTGCCGTGGCCGGGGAGGAGTAGTGCGCAACTACAGCGTCGTACAGTGCCTTAGCAGTCTTGTGCTGGCTAAAATGCGCGCGCTCAGTGATCGGCAGATGATTGCGAATAGCGAGGCGCGCAGCAGCGTCGCCAGTCTGCCACTGTGAGCGGTCGAGAGCAGGAGCATCGTCAGCAGGAGCAACGGCAGTGCCAGACGTGTGATCGAATTGTGAAACGCCGTCTTTGGCATCAGTCTTGAGGAACAGTTGGAGATCGTCGAGCCACGTGGCGAACTCTATCGGGCGACCGTCAGGCTCAAACGCGAGAACATTAAGCGTCGCCATAATCTCAGTGCAGGCAAAGGCAGTAGGTATAGTCAGCAGGCAAAGAGAGACTATGCAAAGCAGCTGCAGGCAGCGGACAGGGCAGCAGCAGGCCGCGCGCAGGCTGCTGAGGCGCGGCGTGAGCAGGTAGGGCGGCGCGCAGGTCTGCGGCGGGCCGCGCGCGGGCTGTCGAGGCGTGGCGCGGGCTGCGCGGGCGGTGCGCGGGGCAGCTGCAGGCCGCGCGCGGGCTGCGCGGGCTCAGGGCGGGCTGCGCGTGCGGTGCGCGGTTTAGCTGCAGGCCGCGCGCGGGCTGCGCGGGCGGTGCGCGGGGCAGCTGCGGGCCGCGCGCGGGCTGCGCGGGCTCGGCGCGGGCTGCGCGTGCAGTGCGCGGGGCAGCAGCGGGCCGCTCGCGAGTTGCCGAGGCGCGACGCGAGCAGGGAGGGCGACGCGCGGGGCAAAAGCGGGCAGCGCGCGGGAATTAGGTCTGCGCGCGCGAAGCAGCAGCAGACAGCTCAGACAGTAGGCAGCAGGCAGCAGGCAGACGGCGCGCGCAGCGCAGCACGTCACAGGCACAGTCGCAGTCGTGGGGTAGCGGTAGGTGGGCCCGAAAAACAACGATCCTACGGACCTACTGCTCTGAAACCATGTCAGAAACTAGAGACAGGAATGAGAATGACTAGATCAGGGTTTGGTACAAATATGAAACCCTAATGGGGTTGTACCCCATATTGGCTATCCCACTACGGCCTAAACATATATAACAAACATATAATTTGACACTAGTTAGTGTATTAAAGTTCCGGATTCAGATTATGTAGCAATAGCCACACTTTTGGGGGCTTTCGGTTAGGATTTGTGCTGATGCTAGCCGAGAACAGTTCTTTTCCAAGACCAGGCTACCTAACCACATCATATTGGATGACACTAACAGAGACGTCGTCCAGGATACCTAACCACACCAATTTCAACCTGCTATTGCATTTATTGGCCGCACATGAAAAGGCTCATTGTAATGAACCCCGTCTTGGTGGTGCCCGCTAATTCAACATGCTACAATCCTTTGCTCGCCTCTCTGTGATCCGCCCCCACAGCCTCTGCCACTGACGCAAATCCATCGCGAGCAAGACACTCCGCCAATTCTTTCTGCCGATAGGGAGGATGCAAATCAGGTAATGAGAGGACAGGAGGAGTGGGGAGAGAGAGGAGAGGAAAAGTGAGGGGAAGAGTATGGGGAAGTAAAGATGTGAGCAGCTTGTGAAAAGAGAATGAAAGGGAAACCGTTGAGAGTAAAATGAGCATAGCCCACTCCACGGATGCTCCCACACTCAACTTCAGCCCGGGTTTGAGAGCATGAGCATGACAACACTATTCTGGGCCCAGAGCAGCCTGCTTTGTCTCATTGGATTCGCTTGTCTCGCCTCGACTTGGCTTGACTCACCTTGATTTTCGGCACCACTCCAGCTCCCTCAAAGACCATGGAGGTGTACAGCTGGACCAATGAGGCCCCTGCCCGGATCTTCTTATAAGCGTCCTCGCCACTGTACCAGGGATGCAGGGGAATGATGGGAACAAAGAGAGGTTACATAAATATAACTTAAAACGATAAGGCGAACACGTCATGAGGTGCCTTGGCTAGATTGGGTGGGGTGGTGGAGGAAGAGGGAAATGAAGAGCACGAATTGAACCTAGTGGCAACTAAGTTGTGATTATCTCATGGTGGTGGGGCAGGTGTTGTGGCGCACAGTCTTGAACCATCGCAAAAACAGAAATGAGGAACATCTGACTTGACTCATATGATAGACAGAGGTGAAAATCCTATGGTGGTGGGTCAGGGGTGTATGATGCATGAGATAAGAGGGGAGGGATTTATTAGAGGTGGTGTGGGAGAAGGAAGGGAGGGAAGTGGAGTGTGTGGGAGAGAGAGGGAGCGTAATGTGTTGGAGGGTTGGAGGGAGAATGGGAAGAAGAATGGAAGGATTGGGACGGAGGGAAAGGAATAGATACCTGTAGATGCCACCACAGCCGATGATGGGGATTTGACCCTGAGGGAGGAGAGGGAGGAGAAGTAGGAAAGGGAAAAGAGGACAAGAGAGAATTGGGTTGGAGTGAGCGATTGTGAGTGATCACAGAGGGACCTGTAGATGCCAACACAGGCGATGATGGGGATTCGACCCTGATGGAATGGAGGAAGGTGAGTGACAGTGAGGGGTGAGAGAATAGAATAAGTGAGTGGGGTGAAGCGCGAGGTAGAGTGCAGTGGGTGACGTGTAGGACCTTGATGGAGGAGGAGAAGGGGAGGACGAGAGAGAGGGGCAGCATAAAGCAATAGACTGTGAGAGATGAGGAGGGGGAGTTTATGGGGGAGGGGTGTTAGACGCCAAAAGTGAGCGCGTGATGAGTACATCAAGTAACGCACCTTAGTGAGCGAGTACATCTGGCGCAGCACAGCAGTGGAGAGCTCAAACAGGGGCTTGCCACTGAGGCCCCCCACCTCGTCCGCATTCACCACCCCCAGGACACTGTCCGGGCGCGAGATGGTCGTGTTGCTCACCACCTGGTGGGGTGTCAAGGGGGGTGGAGAGCGGTGGGGAGGAGTGGGGGTGCAGATATGGAAGATGGTTCCCCACCTCGTCCGCATTCACCACGCGCAGCACGCTGTCTGGCAGCGAGATGGTGGTGTTTCTCACCACCTGGTGGGTGTGGAGAGGGGTCAAGAGGGGTAGGGACGGGTGGGGAGGAGTGGGGATGCAAAATATTGGAAATTGCCCCTCCACCTCGTCCGCGTTCACCAGGCTCAGGACGCTGTCAGGGCGCGAGATGGTGGTGTTGCTCACCAGGTGTAGGCGGGGAAGGGTGGAAAGAGGTGCAGAAGGGTAGAAAGGGCGGGGGTGCAAACATGGGAGTGCCCCCCTCCTCGTCCGCATTCACCAGGCCCAGACTGCTGTCTGGGCGGGAGATGGTCGTGTTGCTCACCACCTGGTCTGGATGGGAAGCGGTGGAGAGGGGTCGAG
Organism: Closterium sp. Yama58-4; assembly: GCA_947470075.1. Taxonomy (NCBI): domain Eukaryota; kingdom Viridiplantae; phylum Streptophyta; class Zygnematophyceae; order Desmidiales; family Closteriaceae; genus Closterium; species Closterium sp. Yama58-4. Next base: position 98,725 of record CANIUD010000711.1, read on the forward strand.
AGGGGTGAGGAGGGGTGGGGAGAGGTGAGGTTAATTTGGGAGACCCGTCCCCCACCTCGTCCGCATTCACCACGCCCAAAACGCTGTCAGGGTGGGAGATGGTGTTGAGCACAACCTGGTCTGGGTGAACGGGGGTGGAGAGCGGTGGGGAGGGGTGGGGGTGCAGATATGGAAGATGGCCCCCTTTCTCGTCCGCGTTCACCAGGCCCAGGATGCTGTTTTTGACGCGCCTAAAGAATCGTCTCATGGTTTGAGGCGCCTCAAGAATTCACCAGGCCCAGGACACTGTCAGGGCGGGAGATGGTGGCGTTGCTCACCACCTGGTATGTGTGGAGGGGGGCACGAAATGGTTTTAAAGGCGCCTCAAAACTTTTGACTTTTGAGCCGCCTCAAGATTTTTTTAGGTGCCTCAAAAGCCAGGCCCAGGATGCTCTAAGGGCGGGAGATGGTGGTGTTGCTCACCACCTGGTGTGGGTGAAGGGCGACAGGAGATGGTTGTTGGGAAAAGCGGATGGGAGGGGGTCTCAGTTGGGTTGCATTCACTATTCTTGAGTCGGGCTTAAAAATTCATGACACCATTTATTGTGCACTTCATCCTCGGTAACATACCATACGATACCAGTCTGTCGATCTTGGGGAAGCGGGCTACAGCAGCAATATCCTACGTCCGTATATCATGTGGTCAGAGTAGGGGTTGTTTTCAGAAAAGTCTCTCCCAATGCACTCCAACCTCACTATAATCACACTCGTTAACATACCAGTCCGTCAATCTTGAGCGAAAGGGCGACAGCAGCAATATCCGCCATGTCTTCGGTGGTGAGATCAGGGGCTATCTTGAGCAGCAGAGGGGGCGGACCCTCCTTGCCCCACTCCATCTCATTCCGTGCTGCTTGCACCTGGCAGGGAGAGGTCAAAGGGAGATGGCAGGGAGAGGTCAAAGGGAGAGGGAAGGGAGATAGCGCATGAGTCGACGAGTGGACAGTGCTCTTGATTCCACCTACAAGTGCTACTTGCGGTGCCAAGCAGAGAGAGTCCAGGAGGTCATGGGCGTTACGAGGAGGGCAGGAGAGCAGGAGACAGGAATGCTATGGCGGAAAATCAGCCACCAAGCTGAGTGGCAGCAGAGCTGGGAGGATTCATTTGTAAAAGAGTTCTACAAAGGAGCACGCTGGCTTAGCAGTCAGTACGATCCCTCTAGTCACCAATCGATCGTTCCCCATTCCTACCCTCCATTAACAATCTCGGCCCTCTCACTCACTCCCTCCCAACTCACTCGATAACCCCTCACTCACTCACTCTCTCCCAAGTCACTTACCCCCAAGCTCCCTTATCCCCCCCATTCCCCCGCCCACTCACCCGCTGCAGCAGTTCCTGCAGTTGCGACCTTCCCTGAAGCTTCCTCAGCCCGGGCGTGTTGGGCGAGGACACGTTCACCACCAGCACGTCAGCGAACTGCCCCAGCGCGTGCACGCCCTTCACATAGTCCCCCGCCGCATCCTCGCTCGTCTTGTTCTTCCCCAGATTCACCGCCAGCACTCCGTCCCTCACTCTCTCCTCCACCACGTTTTCTTTTTTCGGCGCCTGCCCGTCCGCCGTCCGTTTCTGCTCCTGCGCTGCCCGATGCTGCCGCCGAGCCTGCCACACGCCGAGCCTCTCCGCCACGTCAGCAATTCCCGCGCTATTGAAGCCGTACCGATTGATCACGGCCCTGTAGCGGGTGGGGGGAAGGGGGAGGAGGAGAAGGGTGGAGCAGGGGGGACGGGGTAGATCAGGGGGGACTGGGTGGAGCAGGAGCATGGGAGGGCTGATTGGGCGAGCTGGCGAGCTAGCTAAGAAGATAGGCCCCTCACTGTTCAGGGCTTTAAGGCAAACACCTACCTCTACACCTAGGGTCAAACGAGATAGGTCTTGAAGTTCCTGAGTGCAAACATGGAAGTCAACACGAGTGGCCTTCTCTGAACCCTCCAGGGTTTAAGGGTTCAGGGTTCTGAGAGCCTAAAGCAGCTGGTTTTGGGGTTTCCAGGCTGCGGCAGCAGCGTGACACTTCCAATCTTGGTAAAGCAAGTTACGGCTAAACCCGAGGGCTAATCACAGCGCGCATCCTTGTCAAACCCCTCTAGAGTGCGGGGTTCAAGGTTTCGGATTTAGGACTCTCACTTTTGCTCTGTGAGGCGGAAGCAGCGGGGTTTAGGGTTGCCAGGTTGGGGAAGCGGCGTGACACTCCCAATCTCGGTGAAGCCAAGACCGAGTGCGAACATGGAATCAACGCAGCGCGCGTCCTTGTCAAACCCCGCCGCCATGCCCACGGGATTGCTGAAGCGGCGCCCCCAGACTGTCGTCGCGAGGGAGGGCGGGTCGGGGCGGTAGTCGCGCGGCGTGAGGCCCCACTCGCCTGAGAGAACGGCCAGCTGGTGCGAGGTCTCGGGGTCGAGCAGACGGATGAATGGCGTCATGTAGTCCGTGGCTGCGAAGGAGAGCGCGCTGGGGTGGGCATCGGGGGGAGGGGCATGGGGGAAGGACATGGGAACATGATTTCGGGAGGGAAAAGAAAAGGGAGGCACAAGAACAGGTCAAAGGAGGCGGATGAATAGCGTCATGGAGTCTATTGCTGCGAATGAGAGCGCGCTGGGGGATTGCAAAGGGGGGGGGAGGGAATGCAGGGCAGCACGAGGTTTAACTTCGTGAAGGAAATTGAAAAGCGCAATTTTTGAGCTTCTAAAATGTTGTATCCGTGGCGAAAAATGGTAGTGCCCGCCGAAAGTCATCACAGTAGCAGTGTCATCACGTCGGTCGAGTCGCACCTGAAGGTCTTGGGATCCATGGCCGTGGCTGCGACAACGTACCGCAACTCTTTTTAACGGTAACGAGCATAGCCGGTTAACCACCCGCGAGTCGCACCTGACGGCCTTGGGGTCCATGGTGGCTACCGCAATGCCCGCGGCGGCACTCGATCCGATCGCGCACGCGGCGAGAATGCGCAGCTGCGGGGAGGAAGACGAAGAAAAAAAATGTGATATTGGAAATGAAGTTAAAGCAACGTCGTTGCAAGTTGACGACTTTACGTGATGGCTGACGAGCGGAGGACCAGACGATACCAGCTGGAGCAGTTGCGTGAAAGGAGGGGCAGTTTGCATAACAACGGGCCTGGCTACTAGAGCAATGAAAATGCATCCAGCCCGATACGATGTGCGAAAGGTACACACGCGAAATGTAGACGCGCGAAAGGTAGACGCGTTCAGCCCAAGTGGAACAAGAGTATATACTGTCCAGATCAGATACTGACCAGATCAGATACTGACCAGATCAGGCTTGTGCTTCGGAACGGAGTCAGCGGAGGCGGAGGAGGAGAAGCGCCGAGCGCCGTACGATGGCGAGAGCATCGGGTTGGCATTGACGGGCAGCACTGGGGGTTTAAAGCGGCCGCACGCATGGCGGTGACCGTTACCAATGTAGGTAGTTATTGCGGGGCTGCTGCCTCCTCCGCTGCAGGCCACGTGGCGCTGCAGGAGAGGCTCTGCTCTGCCCAACAGGGCTCTTGCGACCTGTCGACTCATTGGCTCGGTCCGGCGCGGTTCGTTCGCAACGGCTACTCTATGACGAGGTGGATCAGCGAGTAGAACGACGATAAGTTCGTGCGGTCGCGCCGCGGTGATGAGTGAGATGAGGTTGATTCCGAGGAACGTTTGTGGACGTGGTTACAATGTACACTATGGCTGCTTTAAAATGCGGCGATCGCACGGGAGCGACCTCGATCAGACATAAGCGGAGGTCGATCGAGTAAGAAACGATGCCATGCCGTCGTGGAGAGTGATGGAAGCAGAAGAAAGAGAAGCAAGCCTGAGAACGTTGGGAGAACGTCAGCAAGTGTCCAATGCCGAAAGTTCTATCTGATGCAGAAAGGTCCCCTGAGAATCTCCAGCCACCGATTCCCCAGCGCCTGGATTTCTCCAGTCGCCATCGATTTCTCCAGCCTCTCTCCAGCGCGTGAGCAAGCAGCAACCATGTGGAACACGACCCCAGCGAAAACAATTCGAAGCGCTCGCGCTTGACAGTGGTGATTGGACAGAGAGGAAGTCATGGCAGCAGGCCAAAAAAATCAACCGACAATTTGACGAATCGGAAATGAGACAACTCCAAGATGTCCGCGAAGGCGGGGACACCTGGACCTGCGCTGGACTTACCCTCCTGAAAATCCCGCAACTACTGCCAGCAAAGGTTGTGCTTGTGTCGCGACGCGATTACAAGAATATTCAGTTGACGGATATTCATCAATAGTGGAAGTGTACATTGGAACTAAAGAGTGGAGCATGAATGCTAGACTAGGAAGTTAACTACGGTATTGATAGAAAGAAGCTCATAACATGAAGGAGCGTGCTTTTTGCTGCGATAAAAAGGAGTGTTAAATAATATATATTTACATTAAATGCATATAGCATAACCTAGTGTGGTCATCTTTCATGTTAGGTGGTGCACCTCTCATTGCTTTGATTCCTGTATAACTCGGGCCTTTGGCCCTTTAGTTAAAGCTCCGGTATACATTTAAAAGGAGGGGTTCAAGCTCCTTAGGAACTTGAAAAGTTGCCCCAGAATTGTGAGGCCCACTTATAAACCCTAAACCTCGCTGACAAATGTATACTAGCGCTTTAAAACCCTTTTTGCCTACTCTCTCACGCCATCTAAACCAAATTCATAAGCCCTAGTATCTCCTAATCTCAACATGCTATCCGAGCAGGTCCCGATCTAGGACCTATTTCCTTTTCAATTGGCCCACCAACCACTGTCGCAGGCCCCAAAATGTCAGGGTAAAATACCCTGATTGCCCTGACTGGCGGCCGCTTTTTTTGGGGTTGCCCTGACCCAGTCAGCCTTCCGGATTTCTTACCCTGACTCAAAAAGAGTTACGATTTTTATACCCTTATGAAATCCGAGTTAGCGATTGTTTCCTGTTACCTTAATAAGTGTTTTAACCCTGTTACAGAAATACCGAGTATTCGTAGCGAGGATACAGTGGATGTTACGCAAAACAGCGATAATCTCCCGTCTACAGTATCGAACCCACTACCTTCCCAGTCGCATCAACATCCCTAACTAGCTGAAACACTTCCACTCACGATAAGAAATTCGTGTTTGTTTTTTATACGCTAGGTAATCAGATTAACTTTATTTTTACCTTGTTTCCATCACTGTACCAGATTTTTTACCCTAGGAGTCAGGGTTGGTCCACCCTGGAACTCTGATTTGACAGGGTGGGCCAAAACCAATTTTGGGCCCTGCACTGTCGCTATGGCACGCCCCGTTACCGAGCTCGTCATCCCACCCGCCAGCGACCCGCCAACACGTGCATGCATGCGCTCGCAAAATCGCTAGCAAAAACTACAGTTTAACCGTAGCTCGCGGCCACGCTGCACCGGCGCCGTTTCGTCGCCCCACGTCCCCCCGTCGCCCCACGCCGTTTCGTCCTCCCCCCCCCCCCCCCCCCCCCCCATATACCGCACCTTTTCGTCGCGCCATGGCCTCGTCAACCGTGGCCCCGTCGCCCACTTCCCGTCACCCCCTCCCCCCGTCGTTATGCGCTGCCGCGCGTACTACACCTGCGCATGTTTGCAGCTATGCGCAGCTGCGCACGCGGTGACTACAGTCCGCGCAGCTGCACGCGCAGCTACACACGAATCTGCAGCCGCATTTGCAGCCTCTACTCCGCCTTCCTTCTTCTCCCTCTCTCTGCTGCGCATGCAGCAGAAGAGGGGGAGGGGGGGTGAGGGTGTTGGGGGTCGGGGTAGTGGCGGTAGGGTTGCCTGCGCCTGTGGGGTGAAGGGTGATGGGGGGGGGGCAGATAATGGAGGTTAAGGGGGTGGCAGGAGGAGACCTGCAGCACCAGCCGCCTCCTCCCTCCCTCTCTCCTCTTTGTTTCCGTGGGGGAAGGTTTGGGGAGGAGGAGGGGAAATTGAAAGGGGGGGGGGCCGCTGTGAAGCCAACACCTCCAGTTGCCCGTGAGCCCATTGTTCCAGTCGCCCGTGAGCCCGTTGCTCCAGTCGCCCGTGAGTCCGTTGCTCTAGCCGCTCGTCTAGCCGCAGAGCCAGTTACTCCAGTTGTCCATGTGCCAATTGCTCCAGTTGCCCGTGTGCCAGTAGCTTCAGCTGCCGCCCACCACCTCCTCTCCTATCATGGTCCCTCCTCCTCCTCACTTGCCTTCTCCTACTTCCGCTGCATTTGCTGTACCCCTTTAGGGGGTGTTTCTGCATGCAGTTTGGGGGTATGTTAAATAATATATATTTGTATTAACTGCCTGTAGCATAACCTCGTGTAGTCATCTTTCCTGTTAGGTGGTGCACCTCTCCTAACTTTTATTCCTATATAACCCAAGCCTTTGGCCCTTTAGTTTAAACCTCTTTTGCCTGCTCTCACACGCCATCTAAACCAAAGTCCTAAGCCCTAGTATCTCCTAATTTGAACAAGTGGATCATAACCAGGATCACCTGGGGAAGGTTCGCACAATGTGTATGGTAGTGGTGGGCCCTTGTCCTCAAATCATAGTGAATGTAAAATGGTTAAGATTATAAAAGCATGCATATACAAACATATAAATATGAGTACAAGGGAATACAGAACGTTCTAGCTAGCCATGTACTCTAAGGGGTACATTTCCTTATTCGAATTCAAACCCAACCGTGCGGCGCGTACAGTTACGAAAACTGTTCCAACGATTTTCCTTGCTCCTGCAGCTATCGATGCTGTCTGATTCGATGGTCCAGATGCTCTCCAACTGTTTACGTTGCTTGAATCATTTCTGACTCTTCGTTTTCCATCCTAGATAGTATGTGCTTCGTTTGCTACTGTCAGGAGTGCATAGCGCCTTTTTCTTAAGTTTACCATTCGTAACACCCCCCTTCACTCCTGACCGTAGCTCGACTTGACCCGATTGATTGCTCCGCTGAGCTCGGAGTTTTGCTAACACTGCTGACCTGGCAATCGCTTCGTGAGGGAATCAGCTTCCATGTCACCTGTTGGGCAGTGGGTCAAGTCCAGGAGTACCAGCCACAGCAGCAAGGGAGAGTAAAGGAGAGGCCATGACTGCAGCAGCAGGTGCAGTTGCAGCTGCAGCAGGAGAGGGCAGAGGAGGAGTCACGACTACAGCAGCAGGTGCAGTTGCAGTCACAGCATGAGAGATTAGAGGAGTCACGGCCGCAGCAGGAGAGGGCAGAGCAGGAGTCCCGCCCGTACCACCAGGTGCAGTTGCGGACATAGCAGGAGAGAGTAGAGGAGTCGCGGCCGTAGCAGGAGAGGCAAACCAGGAGTCCTGCCTGCAGTAGCAGGTGCAGTTGCAGACACAGCAGGAGAGAGTAGAGGAGGAGTCACGGCCGCAGCAGGACATGGTAGCGCAGGAATCCTGCAAACAGCACCAGGTGCAGTTGCAGACATAGCAAGAGAGAGTAAAGGAGGAGCCACTGCTGCAGCAGGAGAGGGTAGCGTAGGAGTCCCGTTCGCAGCATGAGGCACAGCTGCAACTGCAGCAGGAGAGGGCAGATGAGGAGCCACAGGAGCAGCAGCAGGGGTAGGTGCCGTTGCAACAGATGCAAGAGGAGGCGGAGCAGCAACAACTGCGCGACTTGCTTGACCATGCACCTGCACGCTTGGTTCCTGGTTCCTGTTCCCCCTGTCGAGTCCCTTTCCTCGTCCCTGTGGACTCGTCATTCTCCCCTCAGTCGAGCTATGTCTCCTAAGCCCTGTCGATCTCGTTATCGTGCAGACGGCCCATCTCACCTTGTTCTCCGCTCTCGTGTTCCACCTCCTCCAGTCTGACCACAGTTTTCTGAGTCGTCCCTCACTGTGTTTCCCGACCCGTTGTCCGACTACCCCCATGCTTCCCATCATGTCGTCTCCCGTGTTTTGTCCGCGTTGGTCACTCACTTGACTGCACCTCTGTTGTCTGTCTCAGCTCATGTTACCACTATCGCTGGCTTTGCCTCTTCCCACCGCCTTGACTACGCCGCTCACCTGGTGAGTGGCCCTGCTCGTTCTCCGTTCTCTGGGGGTGCTCCTGTCTTTCTGTGAGAGTATGACGGCTTATGCTGGCTTTGCTAGCTTGCCTTTACTTTATTATGCATTATCTAGCTTAGCTTTGCTTTATTTTGCTTGCTTTTGCTAGATTTCCTAGGTTCGTTGCTTTTACTATATTTATTATAGTTATAGGCACCGAACTAGGTTGAGTGCACCGAATTCTAGGCTTTTCGGTTGCCACCGAATTGCCTTCTACCGAATTCGGGAAGGGCCTGTTCGGGACGCTTCGCGACCCTCGGAACCTTCGCGTAACACCTGGTTACCTGCCTTGTGTCGAGCCTATATATAGCCTTGCCTTGTACCCAGGTGAAACATTCAATTCGAATTCTCTTTTCTGAGCTCGATCCTAAGATCCTCACACTTTTCCCTGGAGGTCTTCAAGGACAGACAGTTCGAGTTTGGTTTTCTTGCGACTGTGTTCCCCATCTCTTCGCCATGATGCATTGCCCTGAGGGGGATCCAGACACCCTTGACATCCCGATCCCTCGCACTCACGCCGAGGGAGTTTCGGGACCCTGGCCTCGTACTGGATAGTAGCTGAGGAGGCAGAGATGGCATCGTATTGGTACACAAGCACCTACGTCGACGCCGTCCCATTACGTGGGACGAACGTCGTCAATGGCATGTTGCGGCCTCGATCACCACCGGTGTTTAAGGTACGCTATGTGGCGAGAGGCTTCAGTTAGCGCGAGTGGGTAGACTTCTTTCAGACCTTCGCTCCCACCCCGAAGATGACCACTCTTCGGGTACTGCTGTGCTGATGCATATCGCAGCTCAGTGCGACTACGAGTTGCACTCCTTAGACTTCTCCACATCGTTTCTTCAGGGGAGCCTGCACGAGCAGATCTGGCTGCGTCGCCCCCCTGGCTTCACTGGGTCATTTCCTCCTGGGACCTAGTGGCAGCTGCATCGACCGATCTACGGCCTGCGCCAGGCTCCCTGTGAGTGGCACGACACACTTCACACGACTCTTGCGGCGCTTGACTTATTTCCCGTCGTCTACAGACCCGTCACTTTTCATCCGCCGTGGCTCGACCCCGCTCTTTGTTTTGGTTTACGTTGACGACCTGGGTTTTGCCACTCCTGACAGACGCGCAATAGCCTCCATGAAGGATGTACTACAGAGGAGACACACTTGCACTAACCTTGGTGAGTTGCCGTGCTACCTTGGCCTGCAGATTACCAAGGACAGAGCAGCTCGCACCATTACACTAACGCAGTTTTTTTTTTTTTTTAATGCAAAATACACTAAAAAAGTGCAAAATACATCGGCAGTCGTAACTGTAGCTGATGGGCCTAGGGGGATAATACCCTCCGTACCCATCCTGAGCTTCTAAGGGGGACGGAAAGCAGCCCCCGGGTTGGACCAGATGGCCATGAACCCTTTAGACCACGTGGCTGGTTGTGCTGTGTTGTCGAGGATGTGGCTCAAGACCCGGCACTCTTCATCATCCATACCAGGACGAGTGGCGCCGAGCCTCTTAGATGCCGCCTTAGCACGCTTGTAGATTCTGACATGCAGCTGGAAAGACGCCGCGATCCTCCTCAGTGCCCTCCTGGCTCGGAACTTGCTACGTTCGAAGACCGCGTCACACCTCTCTACCCAGATTCGGTGAAGCGCAATCGCTGTAATCGTAGCCTCGAGGAAGCCCGAAGCTGTCCCCTCCTTCTTGAAAACCAAGTCCCCCAGCGACTCGATTTTCCGATGCGGATTCAGCATGCGGAGCGCCTTCAGTAATGCCCGAACCACCGGCTGGATACGTGGGCAGAGAAACAGCCCGTGCTCCAGCGTCTCTCTCTCCCCACAATGCGGGCACGCGACACCAGAACCCAGGAAGTGTAACCGCTCCCCCACCTGCAGGTTCCGACTGTGGATCCGGAGCATCACGTCCCGCGCACGAATCGGAAGGGCCATTGAGTCCCTCACGTCGAGCACCCTTCTCCAGTCAATCTGACGGCCAATAGACTCCTCCCAAGTGGTTTGCTGCTTCGGCTTTCCGCCACACCGCTTTAACCCCTCCAACCGCTTCAGTTGCGTCGGGCGGTCCCCATCCTAGATGGGCGAACATAGCAACCTCGCTCTGGAGGCGCCTGCAGGGCCAAGAAAGCGACCCTCCCTGACCACCGCAGGTATCACCTCACGCGGCTGGAAGTTGCGCAGCTTCTCCTCCGCGTCCCCCAATACCCCCCGAACACAACCGATAGCTCGGCAGACTAGGGTTTCCCCCTCCACACATTCAATTCTCCAGACCCCGTGGCTCGTCCCTGCCTTCAACACGAACTTGGAGGCAGCTAGCACCGTATGCGCCGTGACAGGCGCCAGCAGCAACTGCTTCCACTCATCCGGGGCAGCGTCGAAAACCCTCTTCGCCAGCTTCGCACCTGCCGAACCCCCGAATTCCCGCTCGAGCTCCTGGGTGTCCTTAAGAGCTCTCGAGCCGTCCACGACAACCCTGATTAGATCCTTCATGTTTGACTGCTTCAGAACTTTAGCCGCCTTCTGCCGTCCAGCAGGTGTCCTCCCGTTTAGAAGCAGCTTCCGATTAAAAAGTAGCAGCTCCTGTTCCACGTCCCACACCGACGACACGCTGATGCACGAGGGGAAGCTAGACTCCAAAAACAGCTTGCAGGTCCGCTTCCACCTCGTACACCTCCCTTCCCACTGCTTTATCAGCCCCGTGTGCGCCCAGAAGACCTGAAGGTCCGGGACATCCAGCGCTGCAAACGCAAGATCAGCACGCAGCCCCAGCGGCTGTGCCGCCAGCAGCGCGACCCTCTTGGCCGCCAGGCCCCCCAGCTCAGCACACGGGTCCCGGACACCGAGGCCACCTTCTCCCCACTCTTTGAACAACAGCTCCTGGCTCCAAAGCGCAAACTGCTTTCCTGCCGTCGAGTGATTACCGGTGACGAAATTATGAAGCAGCTTCACCAGCTTTGCCCAGATCTCAACTGGAGGGGGATAGACCTGCGCCTGGAAGGCGAGGATCGGGTTGATGTACCCGTTGACCACTGCGACCCTGCCTGACGTAGTCAGGTAGTGAATCTGCCACTTCACCAGCTCCGCCGTCGCCCTCACCAGGGTGATTTCCCAAGTCACCGACACGTCTCCAGAGGGTGAGACCCACACCCCCAGGACCCTTTCCGCTTCCCCGGGCAGCACCCATTTGAAAACTGATTTCTTGTGGCTTCTTGCGCAGGTTCCTCCCCAGGGGCATCAGCGCGGACTTGTTATTGTTTACACGAAGCCCCGATTGATCCCCGAACTCGTCCAGCAGCTTCACCGCTCGTCCGATCTGCCTTTTCCCCTTGAGCACCAACGTGGTGTCATCAGCATACCCCAGGTATGCAAGCCTCTCCCCGTACGGGTTACTAATCCCGAGATTCCTTCTTTTCGCTTCCTGGCAGAGAGGCTCCACCGCGCAGAGGAAGAGATAAGGCGCCAGACGACATCCCTGCCGCACCCCCTTCCTGACCGCTACCGGATCTCCTAACCATCCGTTGAGCAACAGCCTCGTCGTTGAGCCCGCATGAAGGCCTTCGCACCACTGCACAAATCTCCGCGGGAAGCCCATTCTCTCCATTGTGCCAAACAGGTACTCGCGTGAGACGGAATCGAAGCTTTTTGAAAATCCACCAATAGCAAATACCAATCTTCGTCTCTACACTTCGCCGCCTCCACAACGTCCGCAATCAGTGAGACACTGTCCGCCGGCCTCCTTCCAGGTAAGAAGCCATACTGCTCCTCCGAAATAACAGTATGCAGCACTTTCCGCATTCTGTTCGCCAGCACCCGCGCCACTAACTTGTACGTGCTGTTGAGCAGTGTGATCGGCCGATAGTTCTGCACCTGGTCCTTCGCTCCCTTTTTATGCAACAAGACTGTGACCGCCTCCGGCGCAGCCGATGGGAGGACTGCAGATTCCTCAGCATCCTAAACCGTAAACCCCAAAACCCTAGACGCATCTGTGAGCAACGGCATCAGCGACACCGAGACGAGAGCCCGGTCAATACGTGAGCTGGTCTTGGCAGACCTGGAAAGAAAGGTGAACTCCTTCAGCACCGGGTTCATCCAGCGGAAAGCATCGGTAAGGCAGTGTGCCGAGCAAATCTGCAACACGCTGTCGTTTTCGCCCGACGAGCCCGCTCCGGACGACCGGTCAAGCAGAGGGTCCTCCACCATGTTAAGATCCCCAATCAGAATGAAAAATTTCTTCCCCGCAGAGTTCGCCGTGAAAGGAGCAAGCACACCGGCGTAAAACAGTCGTCGCCTGCAGGCCTTCGCCGGGAAATAAGCGGCCAGAATCGTGCAGCAGAAGGAGTCCCACTGGACATCAGCTTGAATCAGCCGGCCCGAACTGTGCGCGACAATGTTAGTGAAGACGAGAGACTTGTTAAAACTTAAAATGGCTACTCCCCCTGCCTTCCCAGCAGGTCCAATGGCGTGACAGTGCGGGACTTTGAGCCTCTTCCAGAAATCATGATCTGCGCCAATGCGTGTGTCAGCTAAGACGAAGAGGTGGTTTTTTAAGCCATGCCTTCAGATGTTTCTGCTTCCCCCTGCTCCCGAGCCCGTTGACGTTGAGCTCGCGTATGGTCAGGTAAGAGGCTTTATTCATTGGGAAACCGCCGAGAAGCCCCAAGCATCCACGGGCTAAGTGAGACACAGGTAACAGGCTTATATAATGTTGTGTGATGCAACCATATGCATTCACGTCTGTCTGCCTCCCATCAAATGTTTGTGCATTGCATGCGTGGTGTGAGCGTGTGCAAGAATTGGTGATATGCGCGGTTTGGATTTTCTGAGTGTGTGTGAATGTTATTTGGCTTGAGCAGATATCTGAAGTGACTCCTCTGCTCAAGAGCTTTCCGACGAGCCAAGAATCGTCGCGATCGGAGCAATATCAAGAAAGTTACGAACGTTGGAGTTCGTATGCTTTCTGTACTTCGGTTGCAACGTCTATGGGAAGTTGTGGGGTTGACTTTATAAGGGGTATCGACTTTTGGGGGTTGGGAACTCGAACCCATCACTGTAGAATGCTGCCATGTGGTTGGGTGAAGCCAAACCAGGTTGGCAAGTGTGGCCAAGTGGGTTGAGGTGGATGGCATGAGTTGGGAAAGTGACAAATGTGAAAGTGGGGTTGCCTATGGAGAGGGGAATTGTGTGGCATGGGGTTTCCTTTGGTTGGGGACTCCTTGGGACCTTCCCTCTCGTCCTCCTCTTCCCTCCTACCTGGTTTAGTGCTACTCCAACTCTCTTGTGTGTATTACTTGTGAACTTGTGAAACTCTTGTGATTGAGTTAAAGTTTCTGTGGCAGCATACCCCCTAGTGCGCCGAAAATCATAACTCGAGATTTACTCCACCATTTGATACGATTCAAATTGGGAAAGATAGCCCTGGTTACAGGCTATGTAACATACAAGTTTTGGGACAATTTTAACGGTGCAATTTTAGCCGACGACGTTTCTTGTGAAGTCGCGGTTTCTGTCCAGAATTTGAAGCCAACGATTTTGAGTTATTTGGGCACCTAATCTTCGTAGACTCGATCCTTAATCTCTAACATATAAGACAAATACAGACTCGAGCGACCCTAACATGCAGCCACTCCCCTTCCTCTTCCCTTCTACACCCCATAGTCCTTTTTCAGGTGCTTGAGGTTGATATTCCCCTTCAACAACCGGAGCGACTCCCCCCCTTTCGGAGCCCCATGGCGGTGCCGCTGGGACAACGCATTATGCGCAGCCTGCTCGAACGACGAACCATGAGCCTTCTTGCAGCTGTCCCGAAGACAAACCCTCTCCTCCCGATTGCCGCTGGTGGAGATAAGCACCAGGGACGGGTCCTTGAGTATGATCTTGGTTGTATCTGTCGCAGTGGTCGCAGCAGCTGAGGAGCAACGATGTGAGTCATTGTCATTGTCATCGGGCAGAACTACATCTTACGCCAACGCAGTCGCAGATGGCCGAGCAGATCCTCATGGGGTTTCGCTTCCCATTCTCCAAGATACAACTCACCCTCTTGCTATGGATCATGGGCTCACGGCTCCATCTTTGGACGAGCCATTGGTCCATATCCTGGGTTGGTGGGTTGTCTCATGTACCTGATGACCTGCACTCATCGCCCAGTCCTAGCTTACCCTCTTAGCGTCGTGGCGTGCTTTATTGCGCCTCGGAGATACCGACCTTCCCGTTGGTATATGGCTAAGAGGGTGGCGAAGCATGTGATGAGTACATCAGGCATGGGACTTGTCCTTGGAGGGAAGCAGCCAGTTACACTCACAGGTTACTCGATGACGAGAGTCGCTGCGGTCTACACAGGGTTACTGCTTCAGACTTGGGACCGGAGCTCTTTTGTGGAGGTCGAATTGGGCGTCATCAGTCTCCAGTTCTAGCTGTGATGCAGAGGTGTGTTAAACTGTATTATGCTTGTAGGCTGTAGTGGGGTAGCCAATATGGGGTACAACCCCAACTAGGGTTTCATATTTGTACCCAAACTTCTGCTAGTTCATTCATTCTTGCCTAGTTATTTTGAGATGGTATTCAGAGCAGGAGGTCCCTAGGACCTACCGACCGTTTTTTTTAAGGGCCCACCACCGCTCGCATGCGGTTACCACGCTACCCCGTGCCCTAGCCTCGTAGCGCCCTCGTGCGCCCTCGTTAGCGCCCTCGCGCGCCCCTCGTTAGCGCCCTCGCGCGCACCCTCGTTAGCGCCCTCGCGCGCCCCTCGTCAGCGCCCTCGCGCGCCCCTTGCTAGCGCCCTCGCGCGCCCCTCACTAGCGCCCTCGCGCGCCCCTCGCAGTGTCGCCCGCCCGCCGAGCCGCCCGCTCGCAGCCCGCTCGTCCCGCTGCCCGCTTCGCAGCCCGCCCGCCCGCTCGCTGCCCGCTTCGCGGCCCGCCCGCTTCGCAGCCCGCCCGCCCGCTCGCTGCCCGCTTCGCGGCCCGCCCGCTTCGCAGCCCGCTCGCCCCGCTGCCCGCTTCGCAGCCCGCCCGCCCGCTCGCTGCCCGCTTCGCGGCCCGCCCGCTTCGCAGCCCGCTCGCTCGCTGCCCGCTTCGCGGCCCGCCCGCTTCGCAGCCCGCCCGCCCGCTCGCTGCCCGCTTCGCGGCCCGCCCGCTTCGCAGCCCGCTCGCCCCGCTGCCCGCTTCGCAGCCCGCCCGCCCGCTCGCTGCCCGCTTCGCGGCCCGCCCGCTTCGCTGCCCGCTCGCAGCGCCGCCCGCCCGCCCGCTACCTGCTTCGCAGCGTCGCCCGCTGCCTCACTGCCCGCTTGCTGCGTCGCCCGCCCGCCCCGCTGCCCGCTTCGCAGCCCGCCCGCCGCGCTTCTCGCCTGCTGCTCCCTGCCTGTGCACCGCCGCTTGCTCCTGCTGTGGCTGCTAGCTTCGCTCTAGCGCGTCCCCTCTGCTGCTGCCGCTGCTCTGCTGTGCCCTCACGCCTGAGCTATGGCCTCTATTCGCGTTCTTTCCTTCGATGCTGAGGGCCGTCCCGTGCAGTTCACTTCCTGGCTCGACGACCTGCAGTTGTATCTTATGAGCAATAGCACGGACCACGTCTCCCTCTATGACTACGCGTCTGGTGCTGCCGCTGCTCCTGCTGCCACAGCCGAGCTTAGTGTTCGTTCCCACTGGCAGACTCGTGACGCAGCTGCTCGCCTAGCCATTCGCAGTCACCTGCCGCTAGCTGAGCTCGAGCATTTTGGCGACTGCAAATCCGCTAAGGCCCTGTACGATGCTGTCGTTGCTCGCTACTCCTCGCCTGCCACAGCCGAGCTTAGCCGCCTCATGCTGCCGTACCTGTTCCCCGATCTGTCCACCTTTACTACAGTCGCCGATCTTATCACCCACCTTCGCACTAGTGATGCTCGCCTACGTGCCGCCCTTCCCACCGAGTTCTGCGCTAAGAACCCCCCTCCACTGTACTGGACACTCCACTTCATAGTCACCCGTCTCCCTGACACCCTCCGCTCAGTTCGAGACCACTTCCTTGCTCGCTGTCCCACTGAGCTCACAGTCGCCCTCCTAGAGGAGCAGCTGCTCGCGGCCGAAAAGAGCATTGTAGCTGTCGGTGCTGCTCGTGGCGCTCCTCGCACCCCCATCTTTGAGGGGTGTTCTCCCTCTCCCCTCGCTCCCTCCTACGCTGCTGCTGCTGCTGTTGACTTCCTTGGTGCTGAGTCTGTTGGCGCTGCTTCTGCTCCTGGTGGGAGGCGCCGCACCGGCAAGGGCAAGGGGGGCAAGGGTGGTGGTGGTGGCGCTGGGGGGGGAGGAGGTGGGGGAGGTGGGGGGGGAGGCGGTGCTGGAGGGAGCGGTGGCGGGAGCGCTGGTGGGAGTGGGGTCGGTGGTGGAGGCGGGGGCGGCGGAGGAAGCAGTGGCAGTAGTGGCGGCGGCGGCGGCGGCGGCGGCGGCGGCGGCGGCGGCGGCGGTGGCGGCGGTGGCGGTGGTGGCGGTGGTGGCGGTGGCGGTCGGAGCGGTGGTAGTGGTGGCGGCGGAGGTCGGAGTGGAGGCACTGGCTCGGGCCAGAGCTCCCAGCAGCAGCAGCGTCCCCAGACGACCCAGCAGCTTCGTGAGTGGCTTGCTCAGCGTGGGACGTCGGGGGGCAGTGGCCGCTGTTCTTATGTCATTCGCACAGGTGACCGCAAGGGACAGACGTGTGGGAGGTTCCACACCCCGTACCGCTGCTTCTCCCGCCTTGACGACGCTTGGCGTGAGGAGATGGGTGCGGATGTTGAGCGCCCCCGCTGGGCTGAGCTCATGAGGGCTGGTGTTGATGTCTTTGCTCTTGACTATGATGCTATTATTGCTGCCATGTATGCATTGACTGTTAGTGCCGAGGGAGACTGTTACTTGTGTGTGCCGCCTGACCCAGGTATAGAGCCCGCTGCCCTGGGTACTAGTGAGTCTGCTCTCTCTGGTATGGTGCCCCCTGTGCTTGCTCCCTCCAGTGCTGTCCCGACTGGTTTCGAGTCTGCTCTCTCAGGTACAGCACCCACAGAGACTGCTCTCTCAGGTACCGCACCGGCTGAGGCCTGTCACACCTTCACCCTTGACTCAGGTGCTTCCCGTTGCTTCTTTCGTGACAGTACTGAGCTCACACCGCTTCCTGCACCGGTCCCAGTCTCCTTGGCTGACCCCTCTGGGGGCCCAGTCCTTGCCCAGTCCACCACTGTCCTCCCTTGTCCGGCGGTTCCGTCTGGCTCGTTGTCGGGTTTCCACCTCCCCTCGTTCTCGACGAACCTGGTGAGTAACGCTGTCCTCCAGGATCAGTGGGTTGACACCTTTACCCCTGGAGGACAGCGTGTGGCGATCTGCACGTGCTCCAGGACCGGCCGTCACCTGGCTACGTTTACCCGTCGGCCGGGGTCGAGTCTCTACACACTGACCACTACGTCTCCTCAGGTCGCTGCTGTCGGTCAGGTGTCTGCGTCAGGTCTGGTAGCCCACGCCTGTGAGTGTCGTTCCCTGTCGCACCAGACTCTTCTCTGGCACCACCGCCTGGGTCACCCCTCCCTGCCACGCCTTCGTGGCATGCACCGTCGCCACCTTGTGTCTGGTCTTCCCAGGTCCCTCCCTCCCCTCCCTGCCTCGCCTGCGCCGCCTTGCCTTCCTTGCGTCGAGGGGCGGCAGCGCGCCGCTCCTCACTCCTCCTCGTTCTCCCCGACAGAGGCTCCTCTGCAGACCCTCCACCTGGACGTGTGGGGCCCAGCCCGCGTTCGTGGCCAGGGCGGTGAGCGGTACTTTTTGCTGGTTGTCGACGACTACTCGCGTTACACCACGGTCTTCCCCTTGCGCACCAAGGGTGAGGTCCCTGATGTTCTGATCCCTTGGATCCGCACAGTTCGTCTCCAGCTCCGCCGCCGTTTCCGGACGGATCTTCCTGTCCTGCGTCTGCACTCTGACAGAGGTGGTGAGTTTTCCTCCGATCTCTTGAGGACCTTCTGTCAGGCGGAGGGCATCGAGCAGACCTTCACGCTTCCGGACTCCCCACAGCAGAATGGGGTTGCTGAGCGCCGCATTGGCCTGGTCATGGAGGTCGCTCGTACCTCCTTGGTCCACGCGGCGGCTCCCCATTTTCTGTGGCCGTTTGCTGTCCGGTACGCCGCGCATCAGCTCAACCTCTGGCCCCGTGTCTCCTTGCCGGAGACCTCGCCCACACTGCGTTGGACGGGGGAGGTTGGCGATGCGTCGCGCTTCCGGGTGTGGGGTGCTCGTGCCCTTGTCCGCGATACGTCCGCGGACAAGCTCTCCTCCCGCACGCTTCCCTGTGTCTTCCTTGGCTTTGTCCCTGACGCGCCGGGCTGGCAGTTTTACCACCCCACCTCGCGCCGGGTCTTCGCCTCTCAGGACGTCACCTTTGACGAGTCGGTCCCTTTTTACCGTCTCTTCCCCTACCGCACTGCCCCCCTCCCTCCCCCGCCGCTTTTCCTTGCTCCTGGTCCCCCTCCGGTAGACCCCCTTCCCCCTCAGGGTCCTGCTCCTTCAGGTGTCTCTCAGGTAGACCCTCCTCCCGTCGCTGAGCCTGTCGAGGTCACAGGTGACTCAGGTGCTGCTGCGGGTGGTGCTGCTGGGAGTGCTGAGCCTGGGGGTGCTGAGCCTGGGGGTGCTGGGCCTGGGGGTGCTGGGGCTGCGGGTGCTGGGACTGAGGGTGCTGGAGCTGAGGGTACGGTGCCTGAGAGTACGGAGCCTGGGGGTGCTGAGCCTGGGGGTGCTGAGCCTGCGGGTGCGGGGCCTGGGAGTGCTGGGACTGCGGGTGCTGGAGCTGAGGGTACTGTGCCTGAGAGTTTGCCGCCTGGGGGTGCTGAGCCTGGGGGTGCTGCGACTGGGGGTGCTGAGCCTGCGGGTACTGAGCCTGCGGGTACTGAGCCTGGGGGTGCTGCTACTGAGCCTACGGAGCCTCGGGTTACTGCGTCTGGGGGTGCTCCGGTTCGGGGTGCTGAGCAGTCTCTCACACCGCAGCAGCTTCGTGACTGGTACGTCCGGCGCTTTCGCCGTCCTAGTGGCTCGGCTGGAGTTGGGGGTGCTGGGGCTGCTCGTCCTGGGGGTGCTCGTACTGGGGGTACTGGAGCTGCCGGGACTGGTTGTTCTGGGAGCACTGCGACTGGAGCTGCTGGAGCTGGGGACTCTGGCGCTGGCGGTGCTAGCGGAGTTGGAGCTGCCGACTCTGGGGGTGGCGCTGCTGCTGGTGCTGCGGACCCGCCTGGTGGAGCTGCTGCTGGAGCTGAGGACCCGAGCGGTGGCGCTGCTGCTGGTGCTGGGGACCCGGACGTTGGAGCTCCTGCTGGTCCTGAGGACCCGGCCGCTGGAGTCTCTTCTGCTTCTGGAGACGCTGCGCGGCCGCGACCGTACTTCGTACCGCTCCTTCAGCAGGTTCTTGGGCAGGCTCCTCCTCCTGTCCCACGCACTCACTACATGACTCTGCGTCCCTCTACTGCTCCTCGACGTGTCCCTCTACCGTCTCCTCCTGCGTCCTCTTTGCCTGCCGTTCCGGACCCTGAGTCTGACCGGTATCGCGCTGAGCACCCTACAGTCACGCGTCTCCTAGCTACTGTTGTCACTGACCCTACCTTTGAGTCCTCGGCTGCGTCTGCTCTGGTCGCTGAGTTGGTTGACTTTGCTGCTGCCTGTCGTCTAGACTACGCTGCTAGCCTTGTTGCTGAGTCAGAGTCTGCGTCTGTCTGTCCTCCGTCCGTCGGGGGTGAGTGTGCTCTTGGCACGGACGTCCTTGAGGACAGGCAGGAGGACTTTGACTCTCTTGCGGCTGCTGTACCTCATCTCGTGGCCTGGTTGCTTGCCCCTGAGGGAGACCCGGATGCACTAGACATCCCCACTCCGCGCACTTACGCAGAGGCGATCTCGGGTCCCTACTCCTCTCAGTGGCAGACAGCCATGGACGCAGAGATGGCATCCTGGAAGTCCACAGGCACCTACGTCGACGAGGTTCCCCCTCCTGGGGCGAACATCGTCGATGGCATGTGGATTTTCAGGGTGAAGCGGCCGCCAGGTTCTCCGCCTGTCTTCAAGGCTCGTTACGTTGCTAGAGGCTTCAGTCAGCGTCAGGGGGTCGACTTCTTCCAGACCTTCTCCCCCACCCCGAAGATGACCACTCTTCGGGTTCTGCTGCACGTTGCTGCTCAGCGTGACTACGAGCTTCACTCTCTTGACTTCAGCACAGCGTTCCTGCAGGGCAGCCTGCACGAGGAGATCTGGCTGCGCCGCCCACCTGGCTTTACTGGGTCGTTTCCCCCTGGTACCCAGTGGAGTCTCCGCCGGCCAGTCTACGGTCTCCGCCAGGCGCCACGTGAGTGGCACGACACACTGAGGACTACACTTGCAGCTCTTGGGTTCGCGCCGTCTACTGCTGACCCGTCGCTGTTTCTACGCACAGACACGTCGCTGCCGCCGTTCTACATTCTCGTGTACGTCGACGACTTGGTCTTTGCTACTGCTGACACTGAGGCACTCGCTCGTGTGAAGTCGGAGCTGCAGAAGAGACACACCTGCACTGACCTGGGTGAACTGCGTAGCTACCTTGGCTTGCAGATCACCCGGGACAGAGCTCGCCGCACCATCACCCTGACTCAGTCACACATGGTGCAGCAGGTCCTTCAGCGCTTCGGCTTCCAGTTCTCCTCACCACAGGCCACACCTCTGGCTACCAGCCACTCGCTCTCAGCTCCACCTTCGGACGAGTCCGTAGAGCCGAGTGGCCCGTACCCAGAGCTTGTAGGCTGCCTCATGTACCTGATGACTTGCACGCGACCTGACCTCGCGTACCCTCTTAGTATCCTTGCTCGTTACGTTGCGCCTGGGAGACACAGGCGAGAGCACTGGGAGGCTGCTAAGAGGGTGCTGCGTTACTTGTGCAGTACATCAGGCATGGGGCTGGTGCTTGGAGGACGCGACAGAGTTGTCCTCACTGGTCACTCGGACGCTTCTTGGGTGGACGACCTGGCTACGCAGCGGTCGTCACAGGGTTACACCTTCAGCCTTGGCTCTGGTTCTGTCTCGTGGCGGTCCACCCGCTCTTCCTCTGTTCTCGGCTCTAGTTGTGAGGCTGAGATCTACGCCACAGCCATGGCTGCACAGGAGTTACGCTGGCTCACCTACCTGCTGACTGACTTGGGAGAGCGGCCTAGTTCTCCTCCAGTTCTGTACGGTGACAACAAGGCGGCTCTTGCCTTGTGTCAGGAGCACAGACTGGAGCACAGGACGAAGCACATTGCTCTTCGCTACTTTCTTGCTCGAGAGCTTCAGCAGCGCGGTCAGCTTCGGCTTGTGTACGTGGACTCGAAGGCCAACACTGCTGATATCTTCACCAAGGCGCTCCCGCCTAGTGATCATCAGCGGCACTGTACTTCTTTAGGCCTTGTGTCCACGTTTCCTCACTTGCTCACTGCTTGACATTCTTTGTACTGTACTTTATATATATCTTGTTGCTTGCTTGCTAGGTTTTGATCACTGTGTTGCTTGTCTTGTACTATATCTAGCACTGCATGTGAACTGGCCTTGTGGCCTTTACTTGTGCTCGGAGTGTGGTGACGTTGTGATCCACCCTGGGCTTTGCTTTGCTTTGCTGGACTGGTCTTGTGACCCTTTGTTCTCCCCCACTTTGCCTATGGGGGTGTGTTAAACTGTATTATGCTTGTAGGCTGTAGTGGGGTAGCCAATATGGGGTACAACCCCAACTAGGGTTTCATATTTGTACCCAAACTTCTGCTAGTTCATTCATTCTTGCCTAGTTATTTTGAGAAGGTGTACGCTGCAGCCATGGCCACCCTGGAGCTTCGCTGGCTGTCTCTCCTCCTTGCCGACCTTGGTGAGAGGCTTCGCTCTTCTCTAGTCTTGTTCGCCGACAACAGGTCTGCTATCTTATTGTGCGAGGAGCCCTGACTGGTTGGGAAGGCGAAGCACATCCAGCTTCGTTACTTCCTTCTACACGAGTTGCAGCAGCGTGGCTAGGCCCGCGTGGTACGTGTGGTCTCTGAGGCCAATACTATATATATCTTCACCAAGACGTTGTCGCCTTGTGACCACCAGCGTTTCTGCACCCAGGTGGGGCTTGTGTCTACAGCCCTCACTTGCTTGCGTATAGATGCTTTGCATTGTACTCTGGCATCTCTCTAAATTTGTTACATCTGTCTGTTTGTGAATGGCCTTGTGGCTGTTGTTTGATGCTATCATTCGCATTCACGTCTGTCTGCCTCTCATCAAATGTTTGTGAATTGCATGCGTGGTGTGAGCGTGTGCAAGAATTTGTGAATGTTTGTGATGTTTGCGCGGTTTGGATTTCCCGAGTGTGTGTGAATGTTATTTGAGTTGGGCAGATATCTGAAGTGATTCATCTGCTCAAGAGCTTTCCGACGAACCAAGAATCGTCGCAATCGGAGCAATATCAAGAAAGTTACGAACGTTGGAGTTCGTATGCTTTCTGTACTTTGGTTGCGGCGACTATGGGAAGTTGTGGGGCTTGCTCAATATGGGGTACAAACTTTTGGGGGTTGGGAATTCGAACCCATCACTGTAGATTGCTGCCATGTGGTTGGGTGAAGCCAAACCAGGTTGGCAAGTGTGGCCAAGTGGGTTGAGGTGGATGGCATGGGTTGGAAAGTGACAAATGTCAAAGTGGGGTTGCCATAGGGAGGGGATTTGATGTGATATGGGGTTTCCTTGGTTGGGGACTCCCTTGGGACCTTCCCTCTCGTCCTCCTCTTCCCTCCCACCTGGTTTAGTGCTACTCTAATGTTCTTTGTGGAACTTTGTGAAACTTGTAAGAACCATTGTGAGTGAGTTAAGTTTCTGTGTGGCAGCATACCCCCTAGTGCGCCGAAAAGCATAACTCGAGATATACTCCATCTTTTGAGGTGATTCAAATTGGGAATTGTAGCCACGGTCTAGTGCTACAACATACTCGAGTTTGACGGAATTCTAACGGTTAGTTTTTCGTCGACGGCGTTTCTTGTGAAATCGCGGTTTCTGTCCAGAATTCTAAGCCAACGATTTTGAGTTATTTGGGCACCTATTCTTCATAGACTCGATCCTTAATCTCTAACAAGTGGTATCAGAGCTGATTGAGGACTTTGTGAAGAGTCTACTGAAGTGTGAAGACCCTCTTAGACCCACCATGGCCTGTGGGCGTGCCTAAGTGGTGTTCTAGAGGTTGGGAGTGACTTCCGCTAAGGGGAAACTCTGCCGAAATTTCGTTGGCGCCGACACTTGTGGAAATTGTGTGGGACGTCGGTGTGGACAGCAAAGGGGGAGCTGAAACCTCTGATTGGGAGCAGAGGAGATGAGTGGAGAAGCAGCTGATAAGAAGAGTGAACCGCCACCGTCCAAGATCGAGGCTTTGGACGGCTCCAACTATGAGGAATGGAGCGGGCGGATGCGGAGTGCTTTCAAGCGCTACAAGCTGCTGAAGATTGCGATGGGAGAGGAGAAGATACCCGAGGAAGGAGATGCCCGCGATCGGTGGATTGAGAAGAGCGCGGTGCTGTACGACTTGATTTTGCAGTCGGTCAACAATGATATGTTCCAGCACATCAAGGACTTAGTGGAGCTGGACGACTCGGGGCCGAAGGCGTGGAAACCGGACCTCATTCCAACGCCGGTCCATGCTCCGTTTTCCATACCTCAAGCGACATCATCTCGTAGAAGATGGCTTCCATGATCGCGACAATACGATTGTCGGTGAGGTCGAGCACCTCCCAGCCCTTGCTCTTTGGCAAAACACTGAGGCGAGTTTCCCATCGTGCCTTGAGCACCAACTTTCCACCTTGCTGCTGCTTTGGGACCTTCAACTGCACCATGCGGCCCCATAAGCGCGCTAGCGTAAGGTCCGGCTTTTTTTTTTCAAGCAGCGGTTCATACGGCGTCGTCCTCGGAGGAGGGGAAGCCCGTTTGAGACAATTGCGCACCGAGATGGTCTGGCGAAGGACGAGGTGCCATCAGTGATGCTTCACCCCCATGTGAAGCAGCATCGTCTGCATGGATTCGACGACCGTGCGCATCTCCCGCTCCGCCATGCCATTCTGCTGCGGAGTGTAGGGGCACGACAGGTTGTGGAAGGTCGGTGAATCTCCTGCAAAAGAATTTGTCTTCACCGTTTTCGACAACTGCCGCTCCACCACCTTCATCCTCTTCTTGAATACGCCGAGCACGTCGCTCTTTTTTCGCGATTGGACAGACCCACGCAAAGCAAGTCTTACGGCCCTTGAAGAGGAAGAACTAGAGGCTCTCATCCACTGCGGCCAGACTGTAGGGGCCGCAGAGGTCAATGTGCACGACGTCGAGCGTGTTTTCAGCGTTCGCGCCCTTCTCAGGGAAGGATGCTGCGCCAGCTTGCCGCCGACGCAGGAGGCACACGGCTGGTTGGCTCCGGACGTATGCGAGCCTCGCGTGCCACATATCCGGCGTCGACTTCGTCGCCGAGGCCATGGTCTGTAGAGTAACTATCTCCGTCGAAATCGGATTCGGTTTTGACGAGCAGAGGCAGAGGTCAGTATAGAGGACTCGACCGGTGTAGCGTGCTCGACCAAGCACATCTCTTGCAGGGGAAACAAGCAGCATTTCGTCGCCCTCGTCCCGCAGCTGCGGAGATAACTCTAGCAACGGGAGCTTGACTGCGGGGAAGGCAAATGAGTGAGAGGGATCTCTGCATTCGTTCACTTAGTCGTTTCCTTGTGCACACACTGCTTGCTAGTTCACGGGGAGAATTGGCAAGAGTTCCACTAGGAAAACATAGCAACAAAGGTTCAGAATGATAGCAACAACATTGGCATGCATCACTACATCAGAGCTAGCACAGCTGCTGGTCGACCTCCAGCGCAGCACGGTCGACCGCGTTCCAGCGCAGCAGTGCTCGCACCGCTCCAGCGCTGCAGAGATGCGGTGCGCCAACGTTGCATGTCCACGGTGTGCCAACGCTGCAGCAAGTCGGCTGCACAGCGTTGCACCCGCAGGACAACGGTGCACCTGCTTCGCAGGTGTGCGCAGCTGGTTGGTGCTCCACGCCTTGTCACGAGCACAGCGCAGACGCCTAGATCGAGCCCACGCCAGCGACTGCCCCCACCAGCCACGTCGACCTCGAGATACCACCCACGAGGTCGTCCTCGCAGAAACGTCCCCGGTGACCTTCGTACACGTCGCCCGCATATCCCGGTCGACCGGGCAACCCTGCCTGGTCGTCCAGCCCTGCCAGACGCCGGCTACACCAAGCCCGGCGTCCCCAGGTCGGCGTCCTGGCATCCAGGTCGACGTCCACTCTCCCAGGACGCCGTCCAGGCACCCAAGTCGGCGTCCAGACGCCCGGGACGCCGAGCAAGCGCTCAGGTCGGCGTCCCGCCTCCCCGGACGCCGAGCAGGTGCCCAGGTCGGCGTCCAGGCGCCCAGGACGCCGAGCAGACGCCCAGCTCGGCGTCCAGCCTCCCAGGACGCCGTGCAGAAGCCCAGGACGCCGCCCAGACGCCAAGGACGGCGTCCACCTGCTCGGCGCCCATGCAGTGGCCCCCGTGCCCACTGCTGTAGGTCGGCTGCATCTCCCGCGCACCCGACCACGAGGTCGGCTCCGCCCAAGCGAGAACGGGGACACACAACACTCCCGTTGACACTCCCCTGCCGCGTTCATGCTTGGGCCCCCAGCCCACACGGCAGTACTTCTCGGAAGACAGCTCGGCGGCGTGCACACAACACACAGCACGCCGGTCACCGCACCAGCCATGCAAGAGGGCATGGCACCTACTGCTGCACGTCGTTGTCGCCGTCGCTCACTTCATCCAGACGCACCTGGCCGACTGCGACGGAGCACCGGTTGAAGGCCGGATAGTGCAGCGCCTTCGTCAGGAAGTCGGCTGGCTGCTCGGTGGTCGGGATGTACTGCAGCCAGGCCTGTCGCCGCTCCATGTGCTTGAGGTTGCCTGTCAACCCCATGCCCTCGGCGACCGTGATGGCCGACTTATTATCCACCCTGAGGACAGTCGACTTCCCGGCGTCCAACTGCCGGAACTCTGTCAGGAGGAAACGAAGTCGGCGTCCTTCCTTCCCGGCTTCGGTGGCCGCCACGTACTCCGACTCGGTCGACGACAACGTCGCGCACTTGATGCGCTGGCTCGACCAGGAGACTGCGGCCCCTCCGTAGACGAACACGTAGCCTCCCGTGCTCGTCCGGTTCTGCTTGTCGCCGGCATCGTCGGCGTCCACGTAGCCGACTAGCTCCAGCGACTCTGGCCCACCGCCGAACTCCAGGGCGGTGTCACGCGTGTTGGCGAGGTAGGCGAGGCAGCGATCGACCTCGCGCCAGTGCTGGTCGCTCCTCATCGTGAGGCCGCTCCCCAGCTTGCTGCAGGCGAAGGCAATGTCCGGCCTCGTCGTCGTTGCCGCGAACTGCAGCGAGCCGACCTTTTGCCGGTACTCCTCCTCCTGGCGTTCCTGCGCCTCCTCGTCGTCGAAGGTGAGCTCGGCGTAGGCGTCGACCGAGACCGGCGTCTTCGGGGTGCGCCCGGTCTGCTCCTCGTCGATGAAGCGCCTACGCAGCTTGTTGGCGTAGCCCTGCTGGTGCAACCACAGCTTCCCCGCCATCCTGTCGCACACGATCTCCAGGCCGAGGTACTTCTGCACCAACGAGATCTCGCGCAGCTCGAAGGCGGCTTCCAGCAGCTCCTTCAGCATCGCAGTGCTGCTGCTGGCGGCGAGCAGGTCGTCGACGTAGACCAGCCCTCAGCAGGCCACTCAATCGTCGCCGACCTTGAAGTACAGAGCCTCGTCGACCTGGCTCTTCTTCCACCCGGCGCCGACCAGCACATCGTTGAGCGCCAAGTACCACAGCAGCGGCGACTGCTTCAACCCGTACAGGCTCTTCAGCAGCTTGCACACCCGGCCGGTTCCGTCGTTGAAGTAGTCCGGCTGCGACATGTACAGCACCCGGTCGAGCTTGCTCTGCAGGAAGGCGTTCTTCATGTCGAGCTGCATCAGGTTGAGGTTGAGCACGGCGACGATGCTGAGGAAGATCCTCAGCGTGACGTAGCTGCCCACCGGCGCGAACGTCTCGTCGTAGTCGGCGCCGTACACCTGCGTGAAGCCCTTCACGACCAGCCTCGCCTTCTCACGCTCGACGGTGTCGTCGATGTGGTACTTCGTCGTCAACACCCACCGGTTCTTCATGATGTTCACTCCCGGCGGGCGTTCTACCAGCTCCCACGTGCCCATGGCGAGGAGACTGCGGATCTCTTCCTCCATGGCGGCCTTCACCGCCGGGCCCTTCCAGCTTGCCAACGCCTCCTTCACCGTCATCGTCGCGATGTCCCAGCGGTGCTCGGGGTCGGCGTGCATGTCGGGGTCGAGCTCCGGAAACTCCTCATCCTCCTCGGCGTCGTCGTACAGCACGTCGTCGTCGTCCTGCACGTCGTACACAGTGGTGAAGGCGGCCGGTGGGTGGCAGACATGGTAGGTTAGCCGCTCCGGCGGCCTCCGGACTCGTCCTGAACGCCGCAGTGCAGGCTGCTCGGGGTTAACCTCCATTTCGTCCTGCCCAGCGTCCGACTGCTCCCCTCCAGCTTCGCCGGCTTCAATGTCCTCGGCGTCCTGCTGCACCGCGGTCAGCTCGCCCTACTGCACCGTGGTCGGCGTCCCAACCGATGTCTCCCCTGCGGTCAGCTCCCCTGCCGATGGCCAGGTCGCCGACTGCTCCTGGGTCGGCCGCGCTGCTGCCTGCTGCTTCCCCGGCGTCCCTTCTGTCGACTTCACTTCCAGGCCGACTTGCTGGGCGTCACGGCGGCCACCGGCGATGCTCTTAGTCGGCGCCCCAGGCGACGCCCCACTGCTCCCCTCATCGCCGGAGGCCGACGCCGGAGTCAGCCCATGCAGATCAGCGACGAGGGGAGGGGCAGGGGAAGGGTGGACGACCTCGGCGTCCTCATCAGCAAGCTCACCGACCTCGGCGAGCAGAGGCAGCGTCGCCGTGGAGGTGTCCGTTGGGGGGGTGGTCGGCGTCCATTCTGACACCGGCCCGTGCTCCGACTTCCACACCTCCAGCGACATGTCCTCGTAGAACACCACGTCCGACGTGGTGACCACCCGGTTGGCAGCGATGTCGAGGAGCTCCCATCCCTTGCTCTCCTCCGATACGCCGAGATGAAGGCCCCACCGGGCTTTCGGCTTCAGCTTCCCACCACGCTGCTGCTCGGGGACGAGGAACTGCGCCATGCAGCCCCACACGCGCGCCAGCGACAAGTCGTCTCCGGCGTCGCCGATCGCTCCAAGTAGTTGCGTACCCAGACGGCCTGCCGCAGAGCGAGGTGCCACCAGTGGTGCTGCACGCCCATGTGCAGCAGCATCGTCCGCACCGACTCCACCACCGTCCGCATCTCCCGCTCCGCCATGCCGTTCTGCTGCGGAGTGTACGGGCAGGTGAGGTCGTGGAGGATCCCTTTGCCGTTCACGAGGGCGGTGAAGTCCTTCCCGAGGAACTCCCCTCCTCGGTCAGAACGCAGCATCAACACCGACTTCTTCGTCTGCCGCTCAACCGTCACCAGCCACTGCTCGAACTCCTGCAGCACGTCGGACTTCCTGGCGACCGGCTTCACCCACACGTAGCGGGTCTTGCGGTCCTTCAGCAGCAGGAAGTAAAGGCTGCCATCCTTGGCGGCCACACGAAACGGCCCGCACAGGTCGATGTGCACGACGGCCAGGGCGTCCTCGGCGTCCGAGCCTTTGTCGGGGAAGGTGTGCCGTGCCAGCTTCCCACCGACGCACGAAACGCAAGGCGAGGCAGCGCCGGACGCCGACTTGAGATCCAGTCCGGTGGCGACCTCGTGCCTCGCCGAGCTCAGGATGGTGTCCGTACCAACGTGCGCGAGCCTCGCGTGCAGTCTGTCCGGCGTCGCCTTCGTCGCCGAGACGATTGCTCGGAGAGCCACCTCCTCCGCTGCAGATGACGCCGGGCAGGGACGCAGGTCGGTGCAGAGAACCCGGCCGGAGTACGTTGCGTGACCAAGCACGTCGCCCGTCGCCGAGACGAGCAGCATGCCGTCGCCGTCCTCCTTCAGCTTCACGCCGTTCTCCTTCAGCTGACCGGCCGACAGCAGGTTCGCGTGCACACTGGGGACATACAGCACGTCGGGGATGAGCACACGCTTCCCGGCCTCCCCTTGCAGCGCAACCGTGCCCCGTCCCTTGACGTCCTGCAGCGCCCCATTGAAGCCGCGCACGTGCTTCACGTCACCGTTTGGCCCCATGTCGACGAAGACCTCCTTCGTCCCCATCAGGTGGTGGGAGCAGCCGCTGTCCAGCAGGACCACCGCCGGGTTCGCCTGCACTGCTGCTGCCATCGCCTGGAAATCCTCACCGGCCTCCGGCGCCAGTGAGACGGTCGGCTCCACGACGCCGACCAGAGAGCACGACGCCGACTTGTCGTCGCTCCCCTTTCCGCCAGCAGAGGAGTCGGCGTCCTTCGCCGAGGTCGACTGCTTCTCCTTGCACGGCTGGTTTCCTTGACGTGGACGACGGCTGGCCGACCTCCCGCGGCCTCCCTTGGCGTCGTCGTCGTCGGAATCACTGCAGTCGGGGCACTCGAAGGAGAGGTGGTCGGGGCTGTGGCAGATCCAGCACTCCCGACGCCGACTTCCTCCTCCGCGACCGCCTTCCTTCGCCGACTTACCCTTGTCGGCGTCCTTGGCCGGCTTGCTACCTCTGCTACCACCGCTGCTCGGCTTGCCGCGCTACCCTGGTCGGCTACCTTGCTTCGCCGGGGCAACGTAGTTCACCTGCGCCAGGAGCTCCTGGGACCGCTCAGCCTCCTGCATCGCTTCGTCCTGCAGGATATACGAGGTCAAGTTGTCCTCGTTGAGCGTCGCCCTCGTGCTCGGCGCCATTGACAGCCGCTTCAGGAGGTTGTAGCTGCTCGAGAGTCCCTGCATGACGTGGGTGATGTACGACGCCGTGGAGTACTGCGCGCCAGCCATCCTGATGGTGGCGAGAATTCGCCGGGCTCGGTTGCAGTAGTCGGTCGCCGTCTCCTCGTCACCAATACGTAGGTGCGTCAGTTGCCCCTCAAGCTGGGCGATGAACAGGTCGTCGGTGACCTGGTACGTCGACTCGATGAAGTGCCACGCCTGGTGCCCGGCGTCCAGGTACTCCCTGCACCACTTCAAGGCGATCTGCACGCCCGGCGAGCAGCACCGCGAGATGACCGTAAAGGTCAACAGCTGCACGGCGCGGAACTCAGCTCGCAAGTCGGGGTCGCTCGGCGTCGCCACGGTACCACGAGCAAAGTTGATCAGCCCGGCCATCTCCAGCTGAGGCTCGATGGCCTCCTTCCAGGTGAGGATGTCAGGTTGGCCGACCAGCGGGGGAGTCACCAAGATCCTGTCCGGCGTAAACTTGAAGTAGCCGTAGCTCGGTGCAATCCCGCCTGCTGTCACCTGGGTTGCCGACATCGGCAAAGATCCACTTCGCCGACCTCCGACGTCACCCTGCGAGGAGCCTGCAGCCGCCGACGACCGCATCCCTCGCGCCTGAACGCCACCGACTTCATCGGCGTGTATCACTCCTCTCTGCCTCGACGTGCCTCCCGCACTGCTGCCGACCTGGCCTCCTCCGGCGTTGACGCCCACGTCGACGCCGCCCTCGGTGTTCACCGGTCGAGGAGAAGCAGGCCGAGAAGGGTGCTCCGACGCCCACATGCTTCGGAGCCCGGCCTCGACGACCGCCCACGGCAGGTCGCCATACTCGTTGGCCTCGTGCTTTCTCCTCGCGTTCTCCAGCCGTGCCTCCAGGGTGTCCACCACCCTGGCGTCACCTACAACGCCTACCATGGTGACTAACACAAAGCTGCCGGCCTACGAACACAATCGGGAAGTGCAAAGTCGGCTAGACTGAACTACGTCGCGGTGTCGTCCACGCTCACCGCACCATGCGGAGATAACTCTAGCAACGGGAGCTTGACTGCGGGGAAGGCACATGCATGAGAGGGATCTCTGCGTTCGTTCACTTAGTCGTTTCCTTGTGCGCACACTGCTTGCTAGTTCACAGGGAGAATTGGCAAGAGTTCCACTAGGAAAACATAGCAACAAAGGTTCAGAATGATAGCAACAACATTGGCATGCATCACTACATCAGAGCTAGCACAGCTGCTGGTCGACCTCCAGCGCAGCACGGTCGACCGCGTTCCAGCGCAGCAGTGCTCGCACCGCTCCAGCGCTGCAGAGATGCGGTGCGCCAACGTTGCAAGTCCACGGTGTGCCAACGCTGCAGCAAGGCGGCTGCACAGCGTTGCACCCGCAGGACAACGGTGCACCTGCTTCGCAGGTGTGCGCAGCTGGTTGGTGCTCCACGCCTTGTCACGAGCACAGCGCAGACGCCTAGATCGAGCCCACGCCAGCGACTGCGCCCACCAGCCACGTCGACCTCGGGATACCACCCCCGAGGTCGTCCTCGCAGAAACGTCCCCGGCGACCTTCGTACACGTCGCCCGGATATCCCGGTCAACCGGGCAACCCTGCCTGGTCGTCCAGCCCTGCCAGACGCCGGCTACACCAAGCCCGGCGTCCCCAGTTCGACGTCCTGGCATCCAGGTCGGCGTCCACTCACCCAGGACGCCGTCCAGGCACCCAAGTCGGCGTCCAGACGCCCGGGACGCCGAGCAAGCGCTCAGGTCGGCGTCCCGCCTCCCCGGACGCCGAGCAGGTGCCCAGGTCAGCGTCCAGGCGCCCCGGACGCCTAGCAGACGCCCAGCTCGGCGTCCAGCCTCCCAGGACGCCGTGCAGAAGCCCAGGACGCCGCCCAGACGCCAAGGACGGCGTCCACCTGCTCGGCGCCCATGCAGTGGCCCCCGTGCCCACTGCTGTAGGTCGGCTGCATCTCCCGCGCACCCGACCACGAGGTCGGCTCCGCCCAAGCGAGGACGGGGCCACACAACACTCCCGTTGACAGCAGCTTCATGCCGCTGTCCCTTAGCTGGCCAGACAACAGCAGGTTCGCGTGCACACCCGGGACGTACAACACGCTGGGGATGAGAATTGGCTTTTCGAGCTCCCCTTTCAGCCCAACCGTGTTGTGAAGAACTCTTCGCCAGCCTCAGACGCCAATGAAACAGTTGCTTCGACCACGCCAACCATCGAACACGAGGCTGCACCTCCGCTCGAAGCACCGGCCTCTCCTATCAACGTCGTTTTCGACGACTCCGGCTTCTCCTTGCGCAGCCAGTTGTCTCGACGACGACGGTCGGCGTCAAACTTCTCGTACTCTGATCGACAAACGTTTTCAGACTTTCCGTGGTTTCCTCTCTAATCAACGTCGGACTCGTCGCGGCCGGGGCAATCGTACAGGAGGTAGTCTATATCTCCGCAAATATAGTAGCAGCGTCATCCTCGACACCAACCACTGCTACCGCGAACATTGCCTTTCGCCGACTTTTCGCGGTCGGCGCCCTTTGTCGACTTGGTGTTCAACGACTTTCTGCCATCGCCTCCGCATCCGCCCGACTTCCCACGCTACCCCAGTTGATGGACTTGCTTCATTGGGGGGACGTAGTTGGCCAAAGGAAGGAGCTCCGTAGGCTGCTTACACCCCTGCAAGAACTCGTTCTGGATGATGTGACGCGAAAGCGACTCCTGGTTCAGAGTCTCGCGTGAGCCAGGCATTGTCAGCATTCGGCACATCAGATTGTACCCCAATAGGAGGCCCTTATAGACGTGCGCGATAAACGCTACCGAGTAGTTTACACCAATCCGCATGTCGTCCAAAATTTGCCGAGCTCGATTGCAGTACTCAGTCACCGACTCCTGCTCGCGCATCCGAATGCTGGTCAATTGCTACTCCAGTTGGCCGATATAGAGGTCATCAGTCGCCATATAGGTGCTCATGATGAACTGCCACGCTTGATAGCCGGCGTCCACACGAAGTCGGCACGGCTTTAAGGCGACTTGCACGAGCTTTGAGCAGCATCTTGAAATGACCACGAAGGTCAAAAGGTGAGCTGCGCGAAATCCCGTCCAAAGTTCAGAGTCATTATCGTCCGGATCTACCACATCATAATCGACGAACTTCTTCAATCCGCCGATCTCTAGCTGAATTCTCTCCAGGTTAGCAAGTCATGTCGATCTTTGGGCGACTTCGGCACAGCGATCTAGTCCGGCGAAAATTTGAAGTAACCGTATGCTTGCGCGATCCTTCCATCTCGACCAACCGATACATGAGTCGTCGAAGTCGGCCTGATTCCACTCCGCAGGGGAGAATGACGTCGATCGTCAAAATTGACATGCGAGGTGCATGCAGCCGTCGTTGACAGCAGCACGTGCGCCTGCACTCCGCCAACGCCGATGTCGGTGGCCCGAATCACTCCACGAATCGCCCTTGTGCCGCCTTCGCCGACTACATTGTTGCCGTCACCTTCGTCGTGCACGGGTCGGGGAGAGGCAGACGCATTGTCCGCTTTAGCACGGGGAGGGGGATGCTCACGAGCCAACTGCGCACAAAATCTTAGGATAAATATCTCCAACTCTGCCTCGCCGTACTCGCCAGTATCGTGGCATGCTCGAACATCATCAAACCGCGCTTGCAGAGTATCTCTTACTCCTGCACTGACTCTTTGGTCGCCCATGGCGTTCTAGACGGTTGCCGACCTACAACGACTTGAGTAATGAGTGCAAAAGTCAGCTAATCTGAAGGTCCTGAACGCGGGACCGTCCATGCTCACCGCGCCGTGCGGAGAGTCACCCTACAATGGGAGTGGATTACGGAGGAAGGCACGTGGTTGTGCGAGTGACCGTAGCACTCTAGTAGAGTTCTTTCTACTTGCTGTATTCAAAGAGAAATTTGGCAAGAGTTTCACTAGAGAAAATTGAAATGAGCATTGAATAGAGCACAAAATGAGGCATGCAAGTCGATATGAGTGAATGTCACTGCAACGCCTAGCACGCATTTTGCAAAGCGAACTATCAGCGCATCATCAGAGCGTCTTGCCATCGCTGCAGAAGGGCGCCCTGCCAGCGTAGCAGCACAGGGGCTTGTTAGCGCTCAGACTGTTCTGGCCAACAGTACCCAACACTAAAGCATTACCGCTCGCGACACTCACCTCGACCACTGTTCCCGCTATTATTCACATCACTTAGAGATCGGTTGGTAACCGAACGCCCCAGACCTCCGCCTTTACAATTTCCAACCTCGACGATGTTGGAAATATGCATTGGAATGGCCTAAAGTGGTCCACCAAGGGCTACAAATGTCGTCCTTGGAGGGTACGGGTGCGTTGACTCACCAAGGAAACATGCCCTTTTATCCCAGTTGGTTAGCG
The DNA here is from genome assembly GCA_947470075.1 of Closterium sp. Yama58-4. Classification (NCBI taxonomy): domain Eukaryota; kingdom Viridiplantae; phylum Streptophyta; class Zygnematophyceae; order Desmidiales; family Closteriaceae; genus Closterium; species Closterium sp. Yama58-4. The sequence goes on from CANIUD010000711.1 coordinate 133,046, forward strand.
AACAGGAATGCTATCCCTTCATGGTGCGGTGAGTGTGAGAAGTCCCGGGTTCGAATCCTGCTCGGCGGATTTCTTGTGCCCTTGTGGTGGGCCCTCCCAGTAAAGGGAGTGTTGGAAATAGACACAGAAATGGTCCGAAGTGGTCTCCCAAGGGCTACAGTGTCAGAAACTAGAGACAGGAAATGAGATGACTAGGTCAGGGTTTGATACAAATGTGAAACCCTAATGGGGTTGTACCCCATACTGGCTACCCCACTACAGCCTACCAACATATATAACATACATATAATTTGACACACCCCCATAGGCAAAGTGGGGGAGAGCAAGGGGTCACAAGACCAGTCAAGAAAAGCAAAGCAAGCTCAGGGTGGATCACAACGTCACCACACACACTAAGCACAAGCAAAGGGCCACAAGGCCAATTCACATGCAGAGGTATATATGCAACAGCAGCATCACAGTGATCGCTACCTAAAAAGAGCAAGCATGCAGGTATATATATATATATAGATCACGGTACAAGCAAAGACTACAGCAAGTGTGGAAACGTAGGCACAAGGCCTAACAAAGTACAGAAGCGCTGATGATCACCAGACGGAAGTGCCTTGGTGAAGATATCAGCAGTGTTGGCCCGAGTGGCCACGTGAGCAAGACGAAGCTGACCTCGCTGCTGCAACTCTTGAGCCAGGAAGTAACGCAGAGCGATGTGCTTCGTTCTGTGCTCTAGTCTGTGCTCCTCACACAAGGCAATGGCGGCCTTGTTGTCGACGTACAGAACTGGAGGAGAACAAGACCTCTCCCCCAAGTCGGTCAGCAGGTAAGTAAGCCAGCGTAACTCCTGTGCAGCCATGGCTGTGGCGTAGATCTCAGCCTCACAACTGGAGCTGAGAACAGAAGGCGAGCGAGTAGAGCGCCAGGAAACAGAGGCAGAGCCAAGGCCGAAGGTGTAACCCTGTGACGACCGCTGCATAGCCTGGTCGTCAACCCAAGACGCGTCAGAGTGTCCAGTGAGGACAACGTCACCCCGTCCTCCAAGCACGAGCCCCATGCATGATGTACTGCACAAGTAGCGCAGTACCCTCTTCGCAGCATCCATGTGCACCTTTTGGTGCCAACCAAGAGCCATGTAGCGAGCCAGAAGGCCAAAAGGGTACGCAAGGTCAGGACGAGTGCAGGTCATCAGGTACATGAGGCAGCCCACTAGCTCTGGGTAAGGACCACTCGGCTCTACGGACTCGTCTGAAGGTGGAGCTGAGAGCAAGTGACCTGTAGCCAGAGGAGTGGACTGTGGCGAGGACCAGGTGAAGCCAAAGCGCTGAAGGACCTGCTGCACCATGTGTGACTTAGTCAGGGTGATGGTGCGGCGTGCTCGGTCCCGGGTGATCTGCAAGCCAAGGTAACTGCGCAGCTCACCCAGGTCAGTGCACGTGTGTCTCTTCTGCAGCTCCGACTTCACCAGGGCGAGAGCCAAGTGGGCGGCACAGCCAGATCTCCTCGTGCAGGCTGCCCTATAAGAAGGCTGTGCTGAAGTCCAGAGAGTGAAGCTCGTAGTCACGCTAAGCGGCAACGTGCAGCAGCACCCGAAGAGTGGTCATCTTTGGGGTGGGGGAGAAGGTCTGGAAGAAGTCAACTCCCTCTCGCTGACTGAAGCCTCTAGCAACGTAACGAGCCTTGAAGACAGGCGGAGAACCCGGCGGCCGCTTCACCCTGAAAATCCACATGCCATCGACGATGTTCGCCCAAGGAGGGGGAACCTCGTCGACGTAAGTGCCTGTGGACTTCCAAGATGCCATCTCCACGTCCATGGCTACCTGCCACTGAGAGGAGTAGGGACCTGCCCGCGCTCGTCTTAGCGTAAGAGCGCAGGGTAGGGATGTCTGGTGCATCCGGGTCTCCCTCAGGGGCAAGCAGCATGGCCACGAGATGAGGCGCAGTGGCCGCAAGACACTCAATGTACTCCTGTTTGTCCTCAAGGACGTCCGTGCCAAGAGCATACTCACCCCCGACGGACGGAGGACAGAAAGACTCAGACTCAGCAACAAGACTAGCGGCGTAGTTTAGACGACAGGCGGCAGCAAAGTCAACAAGCTCAGCGACCAGGGCAGACGCAGCAGCAGACTCAAACGACGGGTTAGTGACAACAGTGGCTAACAGACGCGTGACAGTAGGGTGTGCAGCACGAAACTGGTCAGACTCAGGGTCCGCAACGTCAGGCAGAGAGGACGCAGGGGGAGACGGCAGAGGAACACGCTGTGGAGCAGAGGAAGGACGAAGGGCGACGAGGTGCGCGCTGGGGACAGCCGGCGGACGCGAACGAGGAACACGACGACTGGTACGACCAGAACGAACAGGCGAGACAGGACGCGACGCAGGCTCATGACGCTCAGCAAGACCCCCTGTCCGCTCAGTGTAAGGAGAAGGAGCAGGCAGCGGTGAGCCAGGCAGTAACGGAAGACCAGTAGGTGACGGGAGGCTAAGAACCCAGCGAAGCACAGATTCAGGCGGTGGCTGAGACGACGGAGACGGCGGAGCAAAGAACAGTCTTATCAGTGCAGTGCCACCAGCTCCAACAGCTCCAGCACCTCCAATAGCTCCAGCACCCCCAGTAGCTTTAGAACCTCCAGCGCTAGTACCTCAAGGACCAGCTCCACCAGCAGCAGCACCCCCAGAACCGGCACCTCCAGTCCCAGGGTCTCCACCATCAGTGTCTCCAGCAGTAGCACCCCCACAACCGGTACCTCCGGACCCAGGGTCCCCAGCCTCAGTATCTCCAGCAGGAGCTCCCCCAGACACAGTACCCCCAATCCCAGCAGCTCCAGTACCTCCAGTACGAGCACCTCCGGGACCAGCGACTCCAGCACCTCCAGTAGACAAAGTACCAGCACCACTCCTAGCTCCAGCGACGTCAGCAGAAGCACCTCCAGCGGCAGAGCCCCGAGCTCCAGCAGCGTGACCCTCACGGCGACCGTACTACTCATGCAGCTGCTATGAGTTGAGAGGCGTACGCTGACGAAGGCGGCCACTCCAAGGAGACCGTGCACTAGCAGGCTCAGCACCCTCAGGTGCCGCACCCCCAGACTCAGCACCCCCAGTGTCCCCACGCTCTAGCTCAGCACCCCAAGACGCAGCACCCCCAGGAGCAGTACCTCCAGTCTCCTCACGCTCAGGCTCAGCACCCCCAGACTCCGTACTCCCAGGCTCAGCACCCCCAGGCTCCGCACGCTCAGGTCCAGCACCCCCAATCTCCTCACGCTCAAGCTCCGCACCCCCAGGCTTAGCACCTCCAGGCTCCGCACCCCCAGGCTCAGCACCCCCAGCAGGACCACCCCCAGCAGGACCGGAGTCACCAGTGACCTCAACAGGTGCAGGCACGGGAGGGTCTACCTGAGAAACACTTGAAGGAGCAGGACCTGGCGCGGGGAGGGGGTCTACCTGGGGAGGACCTGGAGCGAGAAAGAGCGGCGAGGGGGGGGCGAGGGGCAGTGCGGTAGGGAAAGAGACGGTAAAAGGGGACGGACTCGTCAAAAGTGACGTCCTGAGACGCAAAGACACGGCGCGAGGTGGGGTCGTAAAGCTGCTTGCCAGACGCGTCAGTCGGAAAACCAAGGAAGACGCTGGGAATGGCACGAGCAGAGAGCTTGTCCGCGGTGAGATCGCGGACAAAGGCACGAGCACCCCAGACCCGGAAACGCGACGCATCGCCAACCTCCCCCGTCCACAGCAGTGCCGGCGAGGTCTCCGGCAAGGAGACACGGGGCCAGAGGTTGAGCTGATGCGCGGCGTAGCGGACCGCAAACGGCCACAGAAAATGGGGAGCCGCCGCATGGATCATGGAGGTACGAGCGACCTCCATGACTAAGCCAATGCGGCGCTCAGCAACCCCATTCTGCTGCGGAGAGGCCGGAAGCGTGAACGACTGGCAGATGCCGTGCTCCTCACAGAAGGCTCGCAAGAGGTCGGACTCACCACCTCTGTCAAAGTGCAGACGCAGGACAGGAAAGTCAGACCCGCACCGCTCGCGGAGCTGGAGACGAACAGCGCGGATCCAAGGGATCAGAACATCAGGGACCTCCCCCTTGCGCTGCAAGGGGAAGACCGTGGTGTAACGCGTGTAGTCGTCAACAACCAGCAGGAAGTACCGCTCGCGGCCCTGCCCCTGGACGCGGGCTGGGCCCCACACGTCCATGTGGAGAGTCTGCAGCGGAGCCTCTGTGGGAGGGAACGAGGAGGAGTGAGGAGCGGCGCACTGCCGCCCCTCGACGCAAGGAATGCAGGGCGGCGCAGGCGAGGGAGGGAGGGCAGGCAGAGACCTGGGAAGACCAGAGACCAGGGAGCGAGAGTGCATGCCACGAAGGCGGGGCAGGGAGGGGTGACCAAGGCGGTGGTGCCACAGGAGAGTGTCGTGCGACAGGCGGCGACACTCACAATGGGTTGCTACCTGAGCAGACGCGTACAGCTGTGGAGACAAAGGGGTGGAGCATGACACAGTGGCGAGGGTTTACAGACTAGACCCAGGCCAGGTGGCGGCCAGTCTTGGAGCACGTGAGGATCGCCACACGCTGTCCTCCAGAAGTTCAGGTGTCAATCCAATGATCCGGAAGGACGGCGTTGCTCACCAGGTTCGTAGAGAACGAGGGGATGTGGAGACCTGACAGCTCACCAGACGGGACCGCCGGGCACGGAAGCACAGTCGTGGCTCGTGCAAGCACTGGGCCCCCAGAGGGGTCAGCCAGTGAGACAGGGACAGGTGCAGGGAGGGGAGTGCTTGTGGTGATGTCGCGAAAGAAACAGCGGGAAGCACCAGAGTCAAGTGTAAAGGTGTGCAAGGCCTGAGCCGACGCAGTACCAGGGGGAGCAGACTCACTAGCACCTAGGGCTGCAGCTGCTATACCTGGATCAGGCGGCATACACAAGTAGCAGTCACCCTCAGCACTAACAGTCAATGCATACATGGCAGCAAGAATAGCATCATAGTCAAGATCAAAGATAGGAACACCACGCCTAAGCAGGTCTGCCCAGTTGGGGAACTCAGTAGCCTCAGGAAACTTGACGCGCCAGGCGTCGCTAAGCCGAGCAAAGCAGCGATACTCAGTATGAAGGCCATTGCATGGGCGACCAGCGCGGGGACCTGCGCGAATGATATAGGGGCAGCGACCAGGACTCCAAGACGCCCCACTCCCGGCATACCAGTCATGAAGCTGCTGAGACGTGGGGGCCGGGCATTGTCGCTGCTGCTGCTGCTATCCCTGGCCACCACTGCTGCCACCACCACTGGCTCCCCCCCCCACTACCGCTGCTGCCACCGCCACTGCTCCCAGTACCACCGCCGCCCCCACCACCACCGCCACCGCCTCGACCACCCCCACCTCCTCCACCTCCCCAGCCACCACCACCACCGCCCCCTCCACTGCCACCTCCACCTCCCCTGCCAGCCCCTCTGCCCCTGGCGCTGCGGCACTTCCCACTAGGAGCGGAAGCAGCCCCGACCTCCTCAGCACCAAGGAAGTCGACAGCAGCAACAACGGAGGCGTAGGAGGGGGCAAGGGGGGAGGGGGAGCACCCCTCAAAGAGGGGAGTGCGAGGAGTGCCACGAGCCGCACCTACAGCAAGGATGTTCTTCTCAGCTGCGAGGAGGTGCGTCTCGAAGTCGTCGACGGTGAGAGCGGTAGGGTCTAGAGCGAGAAAGTGGTCCCTGACTGAGCGAAGAGTGTCAGGGAGGCGGGTGACGAGGAAGTAGAGCGTAAAGTACATCGGAGGGGTGTTCTTGGCGAGGAACTCGTCTGTAAGGGCGGTACGAAAACGAGCGTCACTAGCGCGCAGGTAAGAGATGAGGTCCTCAGCAGTGTGAAACGAGGACAGGTCGGGGAACAGGTAGGGTAGCATGAGACGACCCGGGGTTGCAGTGGCCGGGGAGGAGTAGCGCGCAACTACAGCGTCATACAGTGCCTTAGCAGTCTTGTGCTGACTAAAATGCGCGCGCTCAGTGATCGGCAGATGGTTGCGAATAGCGAGGCGCGCAGCAGCATCACGAGTCTGCCACTGTGAGCGGTCAAGAGCGGGAGCAGTGTCAGCAGGAGCAACGGAAGTGCCAGACGCGTGATCGAACAGTGAAATGGCTTCTTTGACATCAGGCATAAGAAACAGTTGGAGGTCGTCGAGCCACGTCGCAAACTCTATTGGACGACCGTTGGGCTCAAACGCGAGAACATTAAACGTCGCCATAGTCACAGTGCAGGCAAAGGCAGTAGGCGAAGGCAGCAGGCAAAGGCAGCAGGCACAGGCAGCAGGCAAAGGCAGGACTGTGCGTGGGGCCGCAGAGTGAGCGCGCAAGCAGCAAGGGCGGCGCGCAAAGCAGCCGCAGGCAGTGCAGGCAGCAGACAGCAGGCAGACGGCGCGCGCAGCGCAGCACGTCACAGTCACAGTCACAGTCGCGGGGTAGCGGTAGGTGGGCCCTGAGGCGAGGAAATCGTCTTAGGGTTGCGAAGCTGTTTTCACATATCCTGTTTTTTTTTTTGTTTTGTTTTTTTTTTGTTTTTTTAATCTTATTCTCAACCTTGCCTAGGAGTGTTTTTATCTTATCTGATATAGAATGTCTGTTTAGCAGAAACTGCAAAACGGTTGCAGCAAGTATCTAACCCAGCACTTTCCGATTGTGAGACAACCTCAAAACGATTGTGCTACGTGGCTTGAGCGAAGCTTGGCATTTGACATCTAGGAAATTAATCGATGCGTGCCTTAGGGTTTCGTTTTGGTTTCCTCTTTCTCCCGCTTTCCTATCGTTAGAGATGCCTAGTTATGTTGCCTCCAGCCACTCATGCTTTTCCTACCACTCAACAGTTAAGAGAATCAAGCTGCCATCTAGACCTTACCATAGTTGATCTAAGATCCAGACTCTTATTCTAGTCATTTAGTTGAGTGTATCTAAGAACTTCGTTAGCTGACGGTAAGAAGTATCAATTTTTGTCATTAACTTCAGCGCATCGAATGGTAGTATTTCAGGTCGTTGATAAGCTGCACCTATTCTCATTGATTTATGTCGTTTTCAAGCACGTTTTGACCTAGTAGTATGTCGTTTTTAATCTTTTGTTGACGTCCGTTTCAAGGGCTGCAACAGTCAGGCACATCGTTGTCTTGTCAGAGGTCCACTGGAGATCCCCGATGATCCTAGGGAAGGGTTACAGGCACGTCGGCCTGGGGGGTTATGGGCGCACTCACCCGCTATATAAACAAGCCCTTTTATCCCAGTGGTTAGTGGCTGGGATTCTGACATGGTATCAGAGCGAAGGTCTCGGGTTCGATTCCCGGTGTGTGCACTTCGGGCATCCCAGTGCGGGGGGGTGTCAGAGGTCCACTGGAGATCCCCGATGATCCTAGGGAAGGGTTACAGGCACGTCGGCCTGGGGGGTTATGGGCGCACTCACCCGCTATATAAACAAGCCCTTTTATCCCAGTGGTTAGTGGCTGGGATTCTGACATGTCTCACTCTTTTGGCTAACTGTGCGTTGAAGTTTGAACAGCATATTGCGAAAGAGAGGGGAAGAGAGAAGAGAGCTGAAGAGTAGTGACACAGAAAATGGCCAAGAAAGTGATAGTGAGCATGAGAGAGAACGAAATCTGGTTTTTGTTAGAACATGTTGGTCATTTCGACCCGGTTTCGTTGGTCTTTTCTCGTACATTTTTTAAAACTAGGATGGCGCATAATAGCGAGATTTTCATTCTGGAATCATTTCTCTCGTCTCTTGCTCTAATTCGTCATTGCTTCTGTTTATAAATATTGTTTCTTCTTCATCCATCTCTTTTTGTCTTAGTTTATGCACCACCTCATTAGCAATCTGTTTGCCAATTCTGTTTTCATCTAAACGTAGTTAACAAGCCGTCCACTTTCCATGGCCCTTCGTTGCCCTTTCTTAATAAGCACTAGCAGTTTAGTATGTTGTTTGTAGGTCGTTTGTTCTTTTGTCTTTCCAAATTGATTTCGTGATGTTCAAGTGTGTATTTGCTGATTCTTACAAATTCGTTTTATTTTTTGTGATCTTCAATTTCCTGATTGTTTCATTGGGATTTTTCATTATTTATATCTCCTTTTGCCCATTCTATTTGCCATTTCTCTCCATGTTTTCTCCTCAGAGGCTTTGCTGTACTTTCAAAAAGTCAAGTGGTATATGAAACAATAACAATGGGTGATGATCTGTATGATTATTGTATTGTTTTGGTAAAATTACTTGCATGTTTTCTGTTTGTTCCCTTCGGATGTTTCTGTGCGTACGTGTGTGCTTGTGTTTGCATGTTTGTATGATAGATCCCCCGTATATAGGACCCCCCCCCCAGTTGTAGACCTCTGGGTCTATAATACGGACCCGGGTACTCTATTCAAGTACCTAGATGGCTCCTAACATTATAAGACCCCCCCACATCCTAGAGAAGTGTGGATTTTACAAAATTGCAAAATGGTGGCTAAGGTGGAGATAAAGTGGCTGCTAGCTTCGAGGCGAAATGGAACAGGCAGCCATCTTCTATGCGGCAGCCAGCCGAGCACAGTACGGGGAAAGAAACAAGAGGGGGAAGTGAAGTCAGCCCGATGAACAAGGATGTGCCAGAATACAGTAGGGGTGTCTGGAAGATCCCGCCCTTTTCAGGACTGTGCAGTCCGCACGAAGCATGCATGGGGTGTGAAGGCCGAGGCGATTCATCAAACGGTGCCCTGCATGGGGCGTCCTGCGTCGCCTATTCGTACTGCTCGCACTGGTCGTCGTGTCCCACGTGAGCGTCCTCCTCCTGTCCCTGGCACTCACTACATGACTCTGCGTCCCTCCACTGCTCCGCAGCGTGTCCCGCTGCCGTCTCCTCCTGCGTCCTCTCTTCCTACTCTTCCTGACCCGGAGTCTGACTCCCGTCGTGCTGCCAGTCCCACTGTTACGCGTCTCCTCGCTACAGTTGTCACTGACCCGACCTTTGAGTCCTCTGCTGCGTCTGCTCTGGTCGCTGAGTTAGTTGACTTTGCTGCTCGCTGTCGCCTAGACTACGCTGCCAGCCTTGTCGCTAGGTCTGAGTCTGCGTCTGCCTGTCCTCCGTCCGTCGGGGGTGAGTGTGCCCTCGGCACGGACGTCCTTGAGGACAGACAGGAGGAGTTCCACTGCCTTGCTGCTGCTTTGCCCCGTCTCGTGTCCTTGCTAGTTGCCCCTGAGGGAGACCCGGATGCACCAGACATCCCGACCCCACGCTCTTACGCTGAGGCGATGGCGGGTCCCTACTCCTCTCAGTGGCAGACAGCCATGGACGCAGAGATGGCCTCCTGGAAGTCCACAGGCACCTACGTAGACGAGGTTCCCCCTCCTGGGGCGAACATTGTCAGTGGCATGTGGATTTTCAGGGTGAAGCGGCCGCCGGGTTCTCCGCCTGTCTTCAAGGCACGCTACGTGGCTCGAGGCTTCAGTCAGCGAGAGGGAGTAGACTTCTTTCAGACCTTCTCCCCCACCCCGAAGATGACTACTCTTCGGGTGCTGCTGCACATAGCCGCTCACCGCGACTACGAGCTTCACTCTCTTGACTTCAGCACTGCTTTCTTGCAGGGCAGCCTGCACGAGGAGATCTGGCTGCGCCGCCCCCCTGGCTTCACTGGGTCAGTTCCTCCTGGCACCCAGTGGAGGCTTCAGCGGCCGGTCTACGGTCTCCGCCAGGCGCCACGTGAGTGGCACGACACACTGAGGACGACACTTGCGGCTCTTGGGTTCGCTCCCTCTACTGCTGACCCGTCGCTGTTTCTACGCACCGACACCTCGCTGCCGCCGTTCTACATCCTCGTGTACGTCGACGACTTGGTCTTTGCCACTGCTGACACTGCGGCACTCGCTCACGTGAAGTCGGAGCTGCAGAGGAGACACACGTGCACAGACCTGGGTGAGCTGACGAGCTATCTTGGCTTGCGGATCACCCGGGACAGAGCACGGCGCACCATCACCCTGACTCAGTCACACATGGTGCAGCAGGTTCTCCAGCGCTTCCGCTTCACGTACTCCTCGCCTCAGTCCACTCCTCTGCCTACCGGTCACTCGCTCTCAGCTCTGCCTTCGGATGAGTCCGTAGAGCCGAGTGGCCCATATCCAGAGCTTGTGGGCTGCCTCATGTACCTGATGACCTGCACTCGACCTGACCTTGCATACCCTCTTAGCATCCTAGCACGCTATGTCGCTCCTGGCCGTCACCGGAAGGAGCACATGGATGCTGCTAAGAGGGTGTTGCGCTACTTGTGCAGTACGTCGGGCATGGGGCTTGTGCTTGGAGGGCGAGACCGGGTTGTTCTCACAGGGCACTCAGACTCTTCTTGGGCAGACGACCAGGCTACTCAGCGGTCGTCCCAGGGTTACACCTTCAGCCTTGGCTCTGGCTCAGTTTCTTGGCGTTCTACTCGCTCTTCTTCTGTTCTCAGCTCCAGTTGTGAGGCTGAGATCTACGCCACAGCCATGGCTGCTCAGGAGCTACGCTGGCTGACCTACCTGCTGACCGACCTCGGAGAGCGGCCTCGTTCTCCTCCAGTGCTGTACGTCGACAACAAGGCTGCCATTGCCTTGTGTGAGGAGCACAGACTGGAGCACAGAACGAAGCACATCGCTCTGCGGTACTTCCTTGCTCGAGAGCTGCAGCAGCGTGGTCAGCTTTGTCTGCGTTACGTGGCCACGGAGGCCAACACTGCTGATGTGTTCACCAAGGCGCTTCAGCCTTGTGACCATCAGCGCTTTTGCACTCTGCTAGGCCTTGTACCTACTGGGCCTCACTTGCTTACCTCTTGACCTTGCTTGTACTGTGATCACTATATATATATGCCTACTTGTTTACTTTTGCTAGGTTGTGATCACTGTATCTCTTGCTTTGTTATAAACCTGCATGTGAACTGGTCTTGTGACCGCTTGCTTGTGCTCGGAATTTGTGTGGAATCCTTGAGATCCACCCTGAGCTTACTTTGCTTTACTTTGACTGGTCTTGTGACCCTGTGGTTGTCTCCCACTGCGCCTATGGGGGTGTGTCAAACATTGTATGTTTATATTGTGTAGGCTGTAGTGGGTTACACCTTAGGGGATACACAAAGTTAGGGTTTCCTACTTGTACCAAACTCTGTGCTAGTTCAATTCATTCCTGCCCACGGAGTGGTGTCCGGTTCGTGGTTGGGAGGAGGAGTGCGAAATGGGGTGGTGATGCCGACGGGAGCGATGCCGAATTTCTTGGCGAGGCTCTCGGCGTACTTCGCGGCAGAGAGGTGAATAGAGTCGGCGCTCTGCGTGACGTTGAGACCGAGGAATTGGGTGACGTCGTGGTCGATGGTCACCTCCAGCTTCTCCTGGATCTCGCGCTCGAAGCGATCGAGCAGCTCGGAGTCGTCCCCGGTGTAGAGAAGGTCGTCCACGTAGGCGACGAGCAGGATGAAGTGGCCGCGTGATTCAAGGCGATACATCCCCTGGTCGTGGGGGAGCTGTTGGAAGCCGAGTTTGATGAGGATGGTGTGGAGGTACTGCTGCCACAGGCGCGGCGCCTGCTTGATGCCGTAGAGTGACTTCTGGAGGAGGCAAATGGCGTCGCCATCCTCCTCGAAGGCGTGCGGTTGTTCGACGTAGATTATGGCGTCGACGATCGCGTACAGGAAAGCGGTGGAGACGTCGATCTTGCGCAGAGGGCGCTGTTTGACGGCGGCGATGCAGAGAAGAATGCGTACAGACGTGTGACGGCCGACAGGTGCGAAGGTCTGGTTGTAGTCCACGAATTGAGTTTGCTCGAACCCGCGGACGACCCATCACGCCTTGTATCTGTCGATGGTTCCGTCCGCCAGGGTCTTGATCCTGAAGACCCATTTCCCTGTGAGTATTTTCCTCCCCTTTGCGTGTCGTCGTGGGACCAGCTTCCAGGTTCCTCGTCGCTGAAGAGCAGCGACTTCTGCGGCCATGGCGGCTCTCCATTTTTCGGCATCGGGCCCACTGAGGGCTTGGCGAACAGTGGTGGGCTCCACCAGTTGGTGGTTACCCCGAACGGCGACGGCGAGACCGAGGATGCGAAGGCCGGTGAGGTTGGATTCGGCTGCATTGGTTACTTTGACCACGTCGTCGTCGTCGTCGCCAGGGATGTCGCAAATTGTGTCCCGAGAGGAGTCGCGAACTGGGTCTTCGTCCATGGGTGAGTGCATTTCTGCACTGGTGTAGTTATGTGAGCTTGTACTGCTTCGCGGGTATCAGTGTTGGTTGGGAAGAAGGTGGGTGTTTCGAACTGCTCCGTAACGGATACAAAGGGTGTGGTATTTGTTGCGTCTTCGTCCGGCTGTTCTCCTGCCACGTCGATGTCATCCTCGTCATTGGCAAAGCTGTGCTGTCCCTGAAAAATGTTGTCTGGTGCTTCCTGTGCAGTGCGGTGCTGGCGGTACAGTGGCAGGGTCAGTCTTTCGTAGAAGATGCAGTCACGTGAACGCGTGAGCTGGTGGGTGGCGAAGTCCAGAATTGTCCAGGCGTGGTATTCGGATTCGATTCCGAGGTGAATGCCCCAGCGGGCACGGTCTTCAAATTTTCCGGTTCGGGCAGTGTGGGGTCGGTACTGTACCATACATCCGAAGACCCGCAGCATGCGTGTGTCGGGGTGTTTTCCGGTCCATTCCTTGAACGGTGAACTGTTGTTGGGCAGGGCCTTCGAGGAGAGCATGTTGTGCAACCGAACTGCATGCGCCATGGCATAGGGCCAATACTTGGTTGGCACAGCTGACTGCTTCATGAGAGCTCGCATCTTTGTCGCGAGGCTCCTGTTGGTTCGCTCGGCCAATCCCTGCTGCTCGTGAGCGTAGGGGAGCGAGATCATCCTCTTGATGCCCTTCTGCTTGCAGAGGGTTTTGAAGTCCTCTGACATGTATTCCAGGGCTCCGTCTGTCTGGAAGGCCTTCACCTTCCGGCCGTCGCTCTGAGTTTCTGCCATGCTGAGCCAGACTTCGAAGCAGTGGTAGGCGAGGTAACGATCGCTGACGTTTACAGCCCAGACGAAGCGTGTGCCAGCAACGATGAAGGTGAGTGTGTATTGCTCCCCACCGACTCCTTTTGCCGTGAGAACCAAGAAATCGCTGTAAACTTTCTCCAGCGGTTCGTAGCGTTCTGCTCCAGGGATTTTCTCAGCGAAAGGCGTGTGGCGAAGTGCAGCTGCCGGGCAGACAGGGCAGTTGGGCAGGTCAGTTCTCGGCTTCAGCAATTTTCCGTCTGGCAGCAACAGTGCGTCTTCCGCAAAGACTTTTGCGTTGATGCAGTTGTTGAGCACCTCGATTGATGGGTGACCCATGCGTTGATGCCAGATGTCACCGTCGGCCCGATATCCCTTGGTGCGAGTGTACAGCTCCTTTTCTCGTGCTAAGATCTCTTCTGTGGTTGTCCTCCTGGTTTCCTCCGCAGGTTCGTCGGGCACAGTGATGTGGACCGCCGCTGCTTGGATTGTTGCGCCGTGATACGTCTCGCTGGTATCGCCGATGGTGACGGTGTCAATCGTCACTGGCAGCGTCGGTGGTTCTTCAGGAGATGAGGGTGACGTTCGCTGGCGGCGCTCGTCAGGCCGTGTGATCTCGCCTTCTCTAGAGGGTGCATCGCCGATCGCCACTCCCCTTGTCTCGAGGCGGAGATAGTCCCTCCCGTCGGTCGTGATGGGGATCAGGTGAGGTCCGTATTCCGTTAGTAGCTCTTCTTCTTCTGCTTCTGGTGCTTCTTCAGCGACTTCTGGTAACTCCACCGTTTCGGTTGTCTCTGCTGCAGGTTCTTCGGTGGTGGTTCCCCATCCTGATGTCTCTGCTGCTACGGCTTCTCCGAGCGCGGTGTTGTCAGCGACCCAGCGTACGTCGACTGCGTCCCAACCTTGAGTGGTGTTCCAGCCAGTTGGGTGAGTGACAGGAGGCCAGGTTTGTTGCGGGACTTCTGCCTCTGCAGTTTCGGTCGTCGCGATTGCCGTGTCTGACGTGCCTTCCTCTCCCTCTTCCACTGCTTGCGTTCCTGTGCTTCCAGGATTCGTGGTCGAAGCGACGGGCACGGCGAGGGCGCGGAAGGTACCGTCGAGGCCAGGCCGCTGGTAGTCGGTCTCCTCAGGATGACTCCATCGTGGTGGCGACGGGTGACCAGGAGGGTCAAGAACGAGGATGTGCTCGTTGTCGCCAGAGGTTTTGGGTGACTCGAAATCAAGCACGAACAGTCCTTCCACGCTTGTCGCCTTCCCGATGAAGATCCCGTTGTAAATTAAGTGCATCTCGTCTTCTGTTGTTTCCAGGCCGACTCCGCACTTCATCAACTGGTGGAGGGACAGAACGTTGTACCGAAGCTCAGGCACAATGAGCACGTCGCTGATGTGGATGCAGTACCCGGTGTCGTGGGACTCCAGCTGGATCTGCCCGCGGCTGTTTGCGTAGATGGTTTGGCTGTTGGCAACGGTGATCTCCACTTCGTTGAAGAGGCGTTCACTGTTGAGGATGAAAACGTCTGACGACACCATGTGTTGTCCGCAGCAGCTGTCCAGGTACCAGGTGTTGATTTCTTTTCTTGCCTTGGCGAGGTTGGCGAGCCTTGGAGTGATGTGATGCTCCATGTCGTGCTCGTGTTCGTAGTCATATGTATAATCCTCGTCTTCGTATGCCTCGCGTGCAGGTGGTGACTCCTGGATCCAAGGCGGCATTTCCCAGTCATACTCCATGCGTCCGACCGTTAGCTCGTCGTATGTCGGGTCGTTTTCTTCTTCGTCTTCGACCGACCCTTCAGGACGCTCTTGCGGCGGATCCGCGAACATATCTTCCCAGCTACGGAAGAAGCGGTAGTGTCGGTTCGGATGAGGTGGACCTCGTCGCACCATGCAAGTTAACACCTTGCTTTTGCCCTTGTCGGTTGTGTTCGCAGAGACGCGCGCCGGAGCTTGGGATGTGCTTGCGACGGCTGGTGGTGACACGGTTTGATTGCGCACTGGAGTCCTTCCTTGCTCGTAAGTGGCGGCTCCCTTCTGGTTGTTGTTGTCGTTCAGCTTCCAGCAGTCTTGGATTGTATGTCCAGTCTTCTTGCAGTACTTGCAGAAGAGTCTCTTCTTCTTGTCCGGTGACGCTTGTGCGTAGAAAGCGATCTTCTCCTTCTTGTTGCCTCTCTCGTTGTACAGGTCCATTTCCTTTTGCTCGGAGAGGAGCGTTGAGCAGAGGGCGGTTTCGCTGACGGTTCCTTGAGTGCGAAGGAGCGACTTGCACTGGCGCCATTCCGGGCTCAATCCAGCGAGAATGATTGTGACGAACATGTCGTCAGGGAAGTTTCCGCCGCTTTTCCTGAATTGGTCTCTCAGGTTTCTGCAGCGGTTGATGTAGGATCCGGCCTTTTCGCCGGGGAACATCTTGACGTTGTTCCGCTGGTTGAGTAGGCGACTGAGTGTCACTGAGTCTGTTGCCATGTGGCAGGTGCGCAGGTGTTCCCAGGACTGTTGCGCGGGTGCCCACTCGTTCTTGAATGTGCGGATGCTCAGCTGTTCTTCGGGCGACAAGTTCCGGATCAAGACGGTGAAGGCCAGGAGAGATTCGTTGTAGTACTGCGTCTTCTCCTGAGGTGAGCCGTTAGTCGGGAAGGGGTACGAACCGTCGCAATACATCCAGATCTGGGCGCCTTGAGCTAGTAGTTCGAATTCGAAACAACAGGTGTAGAAATATTGTCCGTCGAACGGTTTTGTTGTCCTGAGCTTTGACGTGGACAGGAACTTGCTCTGCATTGACGCCATTGTCTCGAGATGCGCATGTTGTGCTTGAGCAGGTCCTGGAGCTCCGCGATTGTCGAAGGTGAAGGATCGTTCAGATCCAGCTCCTTGAGGATCGGGAGGTCTTCGGGCGTAGCTGGAGCCGTCAATGCTCATTGGCTGATGGCTCTCCAGTGCGCTGATGCGGGAAATCAGCTGCTCGAGAAGTGGTGTGTCCACGGTAGTTGTGGTAGAGGTAGCATTAGTGGACGGATGTACTGGATTCTCTCCAGTTTCTCCGCAGTCGGCGCCTGGCATGTTTGCTTGCCCTTGTAATAAGTTATATGAAAGGTTGTCTTTTGAGAAAGGTCTTTTTAGCAGTTCCTATAATCCAAACTGGCTCTCATACCATGTTAGAGTGAGGATCTTGGATAGGATAGGAAGTGCCTTTGGAAGAGTTGGTAGCGGAAGTCTTGGTAGGAACCTTGATCATAGTGAATGTAAATGACAAAGTTGATTAAAGGATAGAATACAAGCAGAATAAATAGTCCTAGCTAGCCATGTACTCTAAGGGGTACATTCTCTTATTATAACTGTTTTACAGGCAGTACAACAGTGACTCTGACTATTGCATTTCCTTTCTTGTTACCGAGTCGCTGCTTGTAACCGTGCGTACGGTTACGCCTGTTGCCATTCCTCGATAGTAGGTCAATCGTCGGTCCAGATAGTCAACAGTCGCGACAGTTGACTCTTGCGACTGTTGACTTTCCTGCCTTTGATATGGGCTGATCCGACATCTGTTGCTCGCGCTGCTTCGATAGTGACTGGTGCGATGTAGCTGCACCTTCGGGAATGCTTAAGTGAGGTTCCCTTCATTCTCCAACACGTTACATCAGCGTTGAGAAGACCAATGCAAGGTGAGGTCCTCGTATACGTACCACAGTGCGCCACTCTGCATGTTCTTTGTACCGTTTTTCACCACTCGTTTTTTCCCTATTTCGTGCAAGATGCTCGTTCTGGACCACTCTGTTCATACTTTCATGTACCATGCCCGTACCTCACCTCTGAGAATCAATCGCTCCACCTGCACCACAACTGATACTAGGACTTGTAGATATGTGTATCTCTGAAACATAACCAACTACCACAGATCTAGTAACTTAAGCTTCCCCCCACTTAGAGCTGCTGGTGCTAAGACCATATGGCAACGCATTAGTCGTACACTCAGAGCAGTCAGCCTGGCATCATGGCGTCTAATCCCGCTTTTAAGATCCTCCGCGCAATGCATTCCGTGAAAGATTCCACCCCTCTTCCAGAAGAGCCCGACGATGATGCGCCACTTGAGCTAGGCGGGCTGTACTCATCGCGAGATAAGTGTTTCGAGGCTTTACAGGAATACGCTATGACGCATCACTTCGGTTATCATGTGCACATGACGAAGAAGAAGTATGTATTGGTCGGGTGTAAGGCGGTGGCTGATAAATTGCCGAATGTGGCATGTTTCTGGCACTGCGCATATCACGAGGAGACTGACACTGGTTATTGGCGGATTACGACCCTCGTCCTGCCGGAGACCCATAACTGCCCGGCACAAGACCGGTACGAGTACGCAGTTTCCATCGCTAACAAGTTACCTGTCTTACTACGAGCCTACGGCAACATGGTCCGCGCCGATCCGTTCGTGGCACCCATTGAGCTGATGAAGCTCATGGAGGGTCAAGGGGGGGTCGAAATCCATTACTGGCAGGCATGGCGTCTGAGAGAACACATCATCAAGGAATTCTACGGCGATTGGAAGGAGTCCTTCCGGCAGATCCCATTGCTTGTCGACCGTTTCCAAGTCATTGACCCGGAGGTGAAGGTGCATCTCGATACGCTTGGTGGACTCTTTCACCGTTTTTTTATCCGCCCTTCTGCCGCCCGGCACGCCCTCACATTCTGCCGTCCAGTGATAGCGTTCGACGGTACCCACCTCATCAGCGCGCAGAAGGCAGTGCTCCTGGTCGCCGTTACTCTTGATGGGAACCAAAAAGTCCTCCTGCTGGCGTGGGGCTTGGTGGAGTCGGAGAACAAGGAATCCTGGACATGGTTTTTGAAGCACTTCATCGATGGGTGCCCTGAGTGGACGCAGCGGAAGCACGCCTCCATCATCAGCGACAGAGATAAGGGTCTGGTTCCAGCAGCGCGCGAGGTGATGCCCAGTCACATCCCTCACTACTTCTGCGCATGGCATCTCGAGCAGAATCTGAGGCGATTCAAAGCAAAGGCGCAGAAGTACTTCTGGAGGCTGGTGAAGTGCTGAAGCATGATAAAGTGGATCGCCCTGGTTCTGGCGTGCAGATACCTCTTCCCGGAGATGGCACTGTATCTTTTCGGCCCCATGGAACCACCCGCACAGAGCGTACCCTCCCCTGCTGATGCTCAGCCCCCCCCCACAGGAGCGGTCAACGTATGAGGGCGCGCGAGCATACGTTTTTGCAGCAGGCCGTCAGGGACGACGAGAGGCCCGAAACGCCCGCCACGGTGGCGCGGGGGGTGGGACCAGGGGCCACAACCAGCCTCAAGGTGGCATGGGCGTCCCCGGTGTCGGCACCGCCCGGTTCAACCGGGCTGGTGGCGGTATGGCGGGGAGGGGTGGCATCAACGCTCCCAATGCACAGGTCTTTGGGCGAACCTTTCGAGGAGCGGCCGGCAGCAGGGGAGTTCAAGGTGCCTCGGAGAGTGATTCGTCAGGGGATGATGCTCCCGGTTTAACTGGTGGGGAAGTACGTGGACGGGCCACGCCTGGCACAGGAGCTTTCCAGTTCGGGGGGGCAGGTTTGGGTGTCGGAAGTGGGACAGGTTGCGAGATGTTTGGGCCAAGTGGCAGCAGGGGCTTTGGCTATGGCCGGGGTGGCGGGGGATCAGGGTCTGCTGCACCGCGACCACGATTCGGTATGGAGAGTGGTCAGGGTGTCGGACGGAGTGGCAGCGTGCCTGGTGGAGATTTTGATCGCGCGTCTGCAGGAGGTGGGATGCCAGATTCAGGCGGACATGGCGACGGGGAGAACTACCTAGGAGGCACCTGGGATGACGGCCAGGGGGCCGGCGGAGTTGGGTTGGGAACGCAAGAGAGTACGGCTGGGGTGGGAGGGTTGGGTATGGGAATGGGAGCTAGGGTCGGTGTCGGGGAGTTCGGCATGGGATCAGGAGGCGCCGGTGGGTTGGGGATTGGAACAGGCCGAGACGTGTGGGCGTGGGACAGGATTGACCAGGAGGGAGGGGTGGGCTCGTGGGTGGGGTCCGCGGAAGGCATGGGGGGCTTGGGCTTAGGCATGGGATCTGGAGGAGGAGTGGGAGGGGTGGGCGTGGGTGCGGGGACTGCACGAGGTATGGGGGGCTTTGGCCTGGGGTTAGGGTCAGGGGCAGGAGTGGGAGGGGTGGGCGTGGGTGCAGGGAGTGCCGCCAGGTTTGCAGGTGTTGGCCGTGGGGTGGGATCTGGAGGAGGAGTGGGAGGGGTGGGCGTGGGTGGGGGACCTGCACAAGGTATGGGGGGCTATGGCCTGGGGTTAGGATCAGGGGCAGGAGTGGGAGGGGTGGGCGTGGGTGCAGGGATTGCCACCAGGTTTGCAGGTGTTGGCCGTGGGGTGGGGTCTGGCGGAGGAGTGGGAGGGCTGGGCATGGGTGCGGGGACTGCACGAGGTATGGGGGGCTATGGCCTGGGGTTAGGGTCAGGGGCAGGAGTGGGAGGGGTGGGCGTGGGTGCAGGGAGTGCCGCCAGGTTTGCAGGTGTTGGCCGTGGGGTGGGATCTGGAGGAGGAGTGGGAGGGGTGGGCGTGGGTGGGGGACCTGCACAAGGTATGGGGGGCTTTGGCCTGGGGTTAGGATCAGGGGCAGGAGTGGGAGGGGTGGGCGTGGGTGCAGGGAGTGCCGCCAGGTTTGCAGGTGTTGGCCGTGGGGTGGGATCTGGCGGAGGAGTGGGAGGGCTGGGCATGGGTGCGGGGACAACACAAGGTGTGGGGGGCTTTGGCCTGGGGTTAGGATCAGGGCCAGGAGTAGGAGGGGTGGGCGTGCGGGTGGGGACTGCTGAAGGCGACGGGACTAGTCTTGTAACGGGCGGTGAGGGAGTTGGCATGGGGCCAGGCTCTGGCTTGGGTGGTGAGTGGTTGGGAGTGGGAGCAAGAGCAGGGAGGGGTCATGGTGGCGCGGGAATGGGTGCTGGAGCCGGGATGGGAGGGGTGGGGTTGGGGATGAGCACGGGAGCAGGGTTTGGAGGTGTCGGCATGGGCCCGGGGTTCACCAGTGGCACAGGGAGTGTCTTTCGTTATGGCAGCGTGGGCATGGGCCATGGAAGCGGGCAAGGTACACAAGACGGGGGTGCCGGATTCGGTGGTGGTGGTGGATCACCGACGGGGGGTGTGGCACCGTCCGGAGGAATTCCCGTCGCACCAGGAGCCACAAGAGCGGGTGGACCGTTCAACCTGGGTGCAATTAGGGGGAGAGCACAGGAGGGGTACAGCGCTGCAGCAATCATCAACGAAGTAGCTGCCCAACCGGGTGACACCGATCAGAACAGCTGGCGACATTCGGCGTTGGATGTCGACGATAACTTGCACGCTGGCCTCACAGAGATCCTGGCGCTGCCATGGCCGGATACGGGACCGCATGGCGACGCCCTTCATGCTGGCGAGGAAGAACCCGGTTACGAGGATGACGAGGATGTGCCCGGGGAAGGTGTGCCAGGAGCGGGTGACGTTGAGGACGAGGAGGAGGGGGGCATTCATGTGCAAACCGGGTTTCATCGCAACAGGCAAGGATCACGGTACAGAATCGGCGGGATCCAACTAGTGCACTGGGCCAGGTTTGCCGCAACCCGCAGGTACGGGATTTACACCAGCAACGTCGCGGAGACCCTGAACGGAGCAATAAAAAAGATCCGGATGCTGCCCCCAACCTGGCTGCTGGCGTCATTGTGGGACTGGTTTCGGGATAAGTGGTATGAGCACCGCGCCGAAGCTTGGCGGAGAGACGATCATTTGACTGCAGCAGCAGCAGAGCGAATGACCATCAAGCTCAGACGTTCTAGAGATTACTTTTTCCTCGGAGGAGATGATAACATCGGGACGATCCAGACTCGTGGGGGGGAGCACGACGAGGAGTTGAGGAGCTACAACGTCAACTTGGTCACTCGATCATGTGAGTGTGGGAACTGGCAGGAGTACAAGTTTCCTTGTGCACATGCAGTGACTATGTGTGTCCGGAAGAGGAGGTGCCCAGAGATCCTAGTATCGCACTACTACACCACAAGCAACCAGCGTAAGATGTACGCCCCGGACGTACATGGAACGTGCGTGGACAGGCTGGTTCGTGAGGCCCCTCCTGCACCAGCAGGTGTGTGTGACGCCCCACACTTGATTGAGACAAGGGTCGGCCGCCCGGAGAACAACGAGCGCATGGAGGCTAGAGGCATGAGTTACAAGTGCGGGAGATGCGAGCAATACGGTCACAACAGGAGCACCTGCAAGTGGAAGTTTGGGGGCTATGGCGTTGGGCAAGGGTTTGGGATAGGTGCTGGGGGTGGTGCTGGGCGAGGTGCAGGGCGTGGTGCATGGCACGGAGTTGGTGTAGGTGCAGGGCATGGCGCAGGACCTGACGCGGGGCATGGGGCTGCAGCTGACACAGGGCCAGGAGCTGGGATTCCACCTGGCAGCGGAGTTGGGACACCTGCCGAGGCTTGGAAAGGGCTTGGTGCTGGGAGAGGTGGGGGGCGGGGAGCAGGGAGAGGTGCTGGGCGAGGCGGTAGGCGAGGTGGTAGGCGGAGTGCTGGGGGAGGTGCTAGGAGAGGTGCTGGGAGAGGTGTGGGGCATGGTGCTGCTGTGAGTGGAGCTGGGAGTGGTACTCCCGAGAGTGGTGCCGGGCGTGGTGCTGCAGCGAGTGGCCCTGCTGGGCATGGTGCCGGGAGTGGCCCTGCTGGGCATGGCGACGGGAGTGGCCCTGCTGGGCATGGCGACGGGAGTGGCCCTGCTGGGCATGGCGACGGGAGTGGCCATGCTGGCCATGGTGCCGGGAGTGGCCCTGCTGGGCAGGGCGCGGTGAATGGTGCTGCAGGGCAATCTGCCTGCGAGTAGTGCTGCTGTGGGTGGTGCGATGTTGAGCATTGGGAGTGGGGCTGCTGGGCATGGTGCTGGCCATAGTTCTATGAGTGATGCATGAGATGGTTAGGATGTATTGTTGCTGCGGCCCGGGGCCTTTAGACTTATTTTACATACTTAAAATGATTTATAGGGATTACTGCCACTTGAATATGTGACATTTAGGACGCATGCATGTGGTTGCAAACAAATCTGAACTTGGGAGTATAGATGCGGTGGGCAAATCAGAAATAAACGTGAAGATGGTCATACTGTTGTGCCGCTACACACCCGTCGTATCCCGCCAGCACCCCGTCCAGATTTGAGTGATTGCCGTTATCCACCAGGGACTCCCCCGGCAAAGGTGCGTTAAGGCTCCGTTTGTTGCCCGCGACGTGCCATTAAACCATGCGTTAAGCCCTCGTGTCGAATACCACCGGCCCACGAGTGCTTAAACGCGCGGCCGTCACGTCTATTCCCCGTCAAAGGGCGGAGCTGCGACCCAAACGTAGTTAACCACGCGTGTAGCTCGCGTCTGACCTACGTGAGACATCTGGTTGAAATACGTCTAGTCCCCGTCACAGTCTATTGTTGGGTCCCATCAGATCCGCGCGTGACCGAGGTAACCCAGGTGTAGTTCGCGTCAGACCTACGTGAGACATCCGGTTGGGCTCCGTCTAGTCCCTGTCAGAGGGTACTGTTACGTCCCATCGAATCCGCGAGTGACCGAGGTAACCACGCGTGTGGCTCACGTCAGACCTACGTGAGTTACATCGCGCTGGGAGGGTCCGCGTTAGCACTTTTCTGGTCACACGTGGGTTTTGCTATGGAATGACACGCGGTAACGGATTGAATCGTGTGTCCATTTGACGAACACTCAAAATGCAACATACGGTAAAAATTATGTCGACAGGCTGATGTGTCAAACATGTACACGACCCATAACTGTCCTACGGTGGCAACCAGTGGTGGTGTGGCCTTTTCGAAAACCAGAGATAAGTTGTAACCAATACGAGGAAAACTATAACCAATACAAGGCTGGTGTCTTTCTTTCCCTTTTCCTTCTCCCTCTTTCCCTTTTCCTCTTTCAAAAGCGTGAAGCCAGTTTCTGGGACTTAATACTGATATCGTATGTGAAGTACATGAAATAAGGATAACGGAGGATAGTGTAGGATATATTGTAGGAAAAAAAAAAAACTATTTCCCGCCATTATTAGGTCTTTCAACGTGCGAAACTAGCCAAAATGACCGGCCACTCCTGCAAGGAAAAACGACAAATAGAATAGCACTAAAATTCTAAAAAGGATTGCTATCACTAGCTCAATATATGGCATCAAACTGGTTATACAATTGCCCCTAATCCCTACACTAGCTTAACTCCTACACACATTTAGGTGTCGTATACTGCGGCTAGCATGTTGATAAGAGGCAATGGGATTATAGACAACCCATGTATCCTATTCAACCGTGTCTTATATCTGGGTGATGACTGTAGTGTTTCTACAAGGCAGAGGCGCTTAAATCACTTGTTTCCGACAACCACACGGATCTATTGATATTGATACGTATACTTAGACCCTTTGAAGGACTCATAAAAAGTATGTGCGGTGGCCTAGTTGAATAATGCTTGAAGGAGATCAAGATTCCGAAAAGACATGAGCACATGTGATTAAATAGCAACTGTAGTCCAGTAGTCCAATAACCACTACACTACACTACATCCCTCGGGTCTTGTACAAAAGACCCGTTAGGAGTAAAGCCTGCCTTAGTCTCAAGGTATACAGAAATCTCAGAGTTATAATTCTCTGGCTCTTGAAGAATCAGAGTATTCATTTTTTTGGAAAATGGGCATCAGTCAAATAATTTATGAAGGTCCCAAAACAATCATAGTGGTTTTAATGGAACAGTCAGCCCTGCAGAGGCCATGTGCTTGACTCTTGTCTGAGCGAATCTAGCTGAATGGGATAATAAGACTAGTATGTGTGTAATTGATTTTCCCATGCGTTAACAGCTCACTACGATTTGATTATTGGAGATAGGGAATGCTATAAACGATGACGTGCGTGTGGTAAACTGTTATAAAACGGTTTCCAATGGTGTCACAACATGTACACTTTAGATGCATGGTTGCACGTATAATCGTGATGCGCCAGAATGCAATGACGCGTTTCCTTCCCCGTAGGGTAGTGTGCTGCATGCACCCTGCCGAGAATCTGGCCCAGCGCAGTCGGATCAACCCAACCCGGATCCCATTCGATGAGAGCGACGTCATTGAGCAGTCCAATGCGAGAGCGCCACATGGCGTCGATCCCCATCGTGGGCCGCTAAGGCATATGCCCGATACGTTTACGTCCTGTCAAAACGGCACTCAGTTTCCACCGACTGCGATTACCATAAAAGGAGCTAAGACGCGGGTCTGTCTATGTGCGTTTCCAATCAGTGACTACTACGCTAGTTAGAGAGGTGTTCATTGCCCAACTCCTGTGAACTCGCTATTACCACAATGTCCCGTAAACCCGGCAAAACGGGTGGCAGGCGTCGCGCGAAAGGTACGCAGCATGCGGCAGGCCCGACACGAACGGCGCGTATGTGGATTTTGACGTTCCCGTCAACATAGTGGGGGACGGACGACTGCCCGAACCCGACGACATAATCGCTAGGATGGCTAACGGCGTGCAAGTTCCAGAGTCGCTCAGCGACAACCTTCCTTCAGACCTCAGCACCGATTATTTTCCCAGCCAGGAAGTCACAAACCACATTGGGCAGAGGGCCAAGGTGGGGCTGCAGGATGCCCTCCGCATTCAAGACGGATACGATATCCCAACATCCACGATCGACTTCCACAACGTGTAAGAACCCTGGTGAGATGCATCGATCATTGCCATATACCATGGTTGTGTCCTCAAGTACACCCCCGCTATTTCCCGCAGTGTTGTGAGCCTACTTCACGAAAGGCTTCAAACCGGCAAGACGTGGGTTGCTCTGGATTCATCTGCTTACCAGTCAGCCGACTGCGCGGATTTCACTTGTGGTGTCGATGGTCGGAATTTGTTAACGTTCGACTACATTTGCATTGTAGTGACTGGAGTGTAAGTTGGTCAAATCCCAGCGTTGCATCATTTAATGCCCTCGTGGGCCTACATCACATACTAAGTTGGAGTTCCATTCTGGATCCGCAGGAATCCGTCCCCCCACCACAAAAGCATGGCCGTAGTTAAGGGTGCTGCGGCGTTGAACAGGACGGAGGAAGAGTGGGCTTGGTCGATGGATGAGATGCCCCAGGTTGTCCTTTTCGACCCGGGCAGGATCCACACCCGCGTCTCTCGAGAGGTCTTCAGAGCTATCAACACGTACGTACTGAATGTGCTTTGTGTCACGTGTCGTAAACCCCGCTAAACCATGATGTATGCCGGATATTGATGCAGGCTGCTTGGTAGAGCACTCGCACACGCTTGCCCCAACCTCAATGCGGGCGAACTGACGAATCGCCTTCATCGTGTACACAGCCGGGCGCTGAATGTAAGCGTGCAAGTGCTGTCTGCGTAATTGATCTGTTTATGTTCCGAGATCATCCTGCATGATATGAGCAACACCATTGATGCACCCTGGGTTCCATGTGTAGGCGAACCAGGTCCTGCAAGAGGAACACGAAGCTGATTCCGGCATTTACGTGTGCATGTTCCTGTACGACCTTGTCACACGGTCGTTCAATGGCATGGATAACGGCATCAGGGAGCTCCCAACCTGTGCTGACCATTTCCGCCGATGGTTAAGGGCTTTAATGTGCTATGCTGGGAACGGTCAGCTGGTAGAGAGGCTGCTGTGCGGAACAGTGGATCTGCCGACACCTTGTCGGCATCATGCTGGAGATGATGTCCACGCAGCAGTCGTGAACACAACTATGGACGTGGAGACGAGGGTGCGGTACATGGGGGCGGCGCTCGGGGTTCACGGGATGCGCCTCGATCGCGTCGATAGTGATATCACAGCTGTCAAAGACGTTGTGACAAACTACGGCAACACTTGGGAGAGTATGGCTGCCCATGTGTCACAGGTGCATGTCATCCTGACGCAGTTTGCGGAGAGGTATGGGCTTAGCACTTCGAGCGATTCCATGGCCAGAGCCCAGCCTGAAGACCCTTTTGCAACCACTCGCGTGACAGATGTGAGGAAGTGGAAATACGTGGGTGTTTTCCGTAAGCCAGACAGCAACACGTGGGTTGCTAAGCTGGTCTGTGATCGGGCCGCTGACGCATCGACCATCATCAGCAGCAAGTTTCGGTCTGAGATCGAGGCCGCGAGATCTGTGGCAGCTGGGGCGCATGTGCTCTTCGGGCCATATGATGGTCCCCGTGGCAACGTAATTGAGCTGACCGCTGAAGACAAGGCGAAGTTACAAGATTGCTCGAGGGAGAAGTGTTTGTTGATGATCCGGCACAAGTTCTGGCCTAGGTGGGAGAACTGGAGGGATGCCTGGCAGGATTGTGTGGAGAAGGTACGGGCGATCGAGCGAAGGGGTGTGTTCAGTCGGGCCAAGGGTCGGAAGCGAAAGACAGATGTGGTGCCGGGCAAAAAGCGCAAAACTCGCTGAATATGCATGTCACTATGTGGCTTTGTTTGCTGCGCACATTTGGAGGACCTGTAGGGTAGTTGATCGTTTGTGTTTTTTGTTAACGGTGGTAACGTTGTGTGCTGGATGGCTGATTAGTGTTTTTATTAACAAAAACCCAACTGAACGGTATGTGCAATGTGATTTATACGCAGATGACTAAGTTGCATCGCGAGGAAGCCAGACGAGACCCTTACGGGTGTGATACGCTGCAGGATTTGGGGTTGCTAGCGTTACGGACCCTTTACGTGGCGTCCTATTTGACATTTAACAGTGACGGAACATTGACGGGAGTTGATCGGGACAGAGTGTGACGGGGTTCTGACGGGACCAACGCAAGAAAGTTTTTTTGACGCGAGCGTGGGTGTTACTGCACCCGCACTGGTTGGTTACGGGAATTTCACGGGGCCCACGCGGAGGGACATTTTTAATGTTCGATAGGGAGTTACGTACAGGTATGTTACGGGATTGCGAATGGAATCAGACAGGACCCTTGCGGGGGGCATTTCCAACGTAAGCGTATGTCTCACGGTCCCGTGACAAGTTCGTATCAGAGGATTGTGAGGGGATTCTGACGAGACCCTCATGTTGAGCATTTCGGACGTACGCGTTGTGGATTGTGAACACCCATATACAGAGGCCATTACATGGTGCTGTTCTCCTATACTATTGCGAGCTGAATTAAAATGACAAGGAAACACACATGTTGCATGCACACATAACCCAAAACGACAGTTCCAGTTATTGGAGACTAAACTGAACACACACGAGGCGGCCAGACCGAACTCCATGGCCACGAACCCTAACCATTGGTCCCCATACCCTCTTGGTCATGTCGTGCAGACGAGCCAGCAGCATCGTTTTGTGGATCATCCCCCGTCCTCGCCATTTTGCGAGGGCGGTCCTCCCCTGAAGCCAACACCTGCTGAAGCTCAGCCTGCTTCTCAGCGTTTTTACGCTCCTTCGCCGCCAGCTTAAGCCTGCACTCCTCCCATGCTGGCCTCCAGTTCTCCCATCTTTCTTAAAATTTCTCCTCTATCATCAACTTACACATGCGAGCGTCGCATCCCTGGAGCTTTGCTAAGTCCGCATTGGACAGCTCGGTCATATTGCCCTTGTATGACGGGTCACGTCCCCACACCAGGTGCCGAGCTGCCGCGTACGCACGCGCGGCCTCCACTTCCGATCTGAACTTGCTGCTGATGGTCGTCTGCGAGTTCGTTTTCCGCTGGAGCACTATTTTTGCTGTCCAGGTGTTGCTCGTACTCAACGGTGTATTGGGTCTTGATGATATCTGGCTTGCCCCCCTTGCTCTGCAGGCGCGACATGCTCTCAGACGCAGCTGGCCCACGGTGACTCTGTGCACCTAACCCGGTGCCGCTGCATGTCGGGGAAGGTGCGACGTGTGGTACCCCCCCAGGTGCAGCGAGGGGCGCGTGAATGGGGACCGGCTCTTGTGTGGCTGTGGGCACGTAGGCGGTGTGTCGTAACTGCCATGCAGTTGCTCTCGAGACAGCTTCATCCAAATTCGAGCCCGTCAGCGCCGAGGACCGGTGACCCTGCACGGTTTCTTGCGGATCTATGGGATTGGGTGCACCCAGGAACCCCCCGTCGGCCGCTACATCGGCATTGGGGTTGCCCAATGCCGGTGCCACTCTCGCAACCGGCATCCCCATTGTTGCCGATATTCCCGCACCCTGGAGCAACCCTGCTGTTGCATTAGCCGCACCATTGCCCCCGCCTGTTGTTGCCATTTCAGCACCAGCGATCCCGCCTTCGTTTGCATCTGCCGCACCCGGTTTGCCGCATGCAACTCCCGCACCCGATATCCCGCCTGCTGCAGCACCTCCCGCACCCATGACCCCGCCTGCTGATGAACCTCCCGCACCCATGACCCCGCCGGCTGATGCACCTCCCGCACCCATGACCCCACCTGCTGATGCACCTCCCGCACCCATGACCCCGCCTGCTGATGCACCTCCCGCACCCATGACCCTGCCTGCTGCAGCACCTCCCGCACCCATGACCCCGCCTGCTGCAGCACCCCCCGCACCCATGACCCCACCTGCTGATACACCTCCCGCACCCATGACCCCGCCTGCTGATACACCTCCCGCACCCATGACCCCGCCTGCTGTTGCACCTCCCGCACCCATGACCCCGCCTGCTGTTGCACCTCCCGCACCCATGACCCCGCCTGCTCCAGCACCTCCTGCACCCATGACCCCGCCTGCTCCAGCACCTCCTGCACCCTTGACCCCGCCTGCTGCAGCACCTCTCGCACCCATGACCCCGCCTGCTGATGAACCTCCCGCACCCATGACCCCGCCGGCTGATGCACCTCCCGCATCCATGACCCCGCCTGCTGATGCACCTCCCGCACCCATGACCCCGCCTCCTGATGCACCTCCCGCACCCATGACCCCGCCTGCTGATGCACCTCCCGCACCCATGACCCCGCCTGCTGCAGCACCCCCCGCACCCATGACCCCGCCTGCTGATACACCTCCCGCACCCATGACCCCGCCTATTGTTGCACCTCCCGAGCGAATGACCCCGCCTGATGATACACCTCCCGCACCCATGATCCCGCCTGCTGATGCAACTTCCGCACCCGGAATCCCGCCTTCAGGTGCAACTCCCGCACGCGGAATCCCGCCTTCTGGTGCAACTCCCGCACGCGGAATCCCGCCTTCTGGTGCAACTTCCGCCACCGCGCGCAGCCCTGCCGTTGCAACTCCCGCAGTCTGGATCCCGCCTGCTGTTGAAACTCCCGCACTCGGGATCCCGCCTGCTGTTGCAACTCCCGCACGCGGGATCCCGCCTGCTGTTGAAACTCCCGCACTCCGGATCCAACGTGCTGTTGAAACTCCCGCACCCGGGAGGAAGCCTGCTGTTGACAAGCCTGCATGCGGAATCCCGCCAGATGTTGCAACTCCGGAACCCGGGATAACCTCTGCTGGTGCAACTCCCGCACCCGGGATGGCCGCGCTTGTGTCCGGGATCCACCCAGCAGGTGCAACACCCCCTTGAGTCTGCACCGGGCTCGCGCCCCGTGTGGTCGTGTGCAACGTCATGTGGTGCACATTACCCCACTGTGCTGGAGGCGGCACGTGCACATAGGCTGGGGTAACATGTGCTGCAGGCCTGGTGAACGTGGCGGGCAGCGATGTAGGCATGCTGCCGGTATCTGCTGCCAGTAAGGACTCCCTGTAAGGCTGTTGGACCGTTCGTGCAGCATCACCACCCGACGCACCAGCCTCGTCGCTTCGGGCCAGCCCACCCGTATCGCACCCGCATCTGACCGTGAGCATTTCGAGCCCCCTTTTGAGTTGTGACACAGTGTCTGACAGCGTGTTCTGACTCTTACCCAATTTGAATACTTGGTCTTTGAGTTCGTCGATTTCCTTGTGCGTGCTCTCGATCTGCGCCCCGAGCACATAGTTGGCAGCTTCCAATTCTTTCACCTTAGCCTCGGCGTCGAAGTCCAACTCTATGACGTCGTCGTCTCGCTCGTCGTCCGAGTGATGTTGTGGTGGAATAACCACACCCTTGAGTCCTAGAGTGTCCAGCAGTACTCGTTTGCCAGCCTGGAAAGCCGTACTCCTCATGTCCCGCCGGTAAAGATCCCCGCCGTAAGACGGGTGTATCCCCATTTCCAGGTCCTCGAAACAGCGATGCACCAGTTCCTTGATGAACATACAGACGTAAACGCCACAGTCCACCTTGTTAACCTGTTGAGGGACCAAAGAGTACTGAACAGGGGGAAACATAGGAAAAACAAGAGTAAAAATGCATAACCAGTAAATGGAGAGTTAGGCACTAGTAGCAACAGAAACCGCAACTCTAATTGATCTAACAATGTTGCAATACTTACATGCAGAGCCTTGCTGACGACGCGTGAGAGGCGGCGGAAGACGTCTGCACCAGACAGTTCGGGCCTTGCTTTCTTCAAGGCTCTACCAAGAAGTCTGCGCATGGGGAGACGAGGGTACAAAAGCAACCGAAACATGAGACTGTTCACCATTTTGTGCCGGCATTTCAGCGTGGCCATTGCTTATTAGGCACTCACAAGTTGACTTGTCCAAAAATGGTCTCCTTCATAGAGACGTGGAATCTGGTCAAGTCGTAAAGGAAAACCGTGGGCGCCACATTCTCGGCGGAGCTGGACTCCTCGTCGGTCTTCAACAAATTTGCCGCGTCCTTAACAACCACAAGGCTGTAATGCCGTGGCAGTGGTTTCCTGCAAGATATGAAGATGACATGTGGTGTTAGTAGATGTCGGATATCCACTTAATAAAACCGCAGACTCGGGCAGACGGGACGGTAGAAGACCCATTCCTTACTCGTTCCAAGCCACGATGCAGATGTAGTCGAAGTCGAAGATTTTCTCGCTGGGGATACCGCATGAAACACCCGTTCCAAGTGTGAGTGACTGCAAAGCAAGGCTGTCCAGCGCAACCCACTTCTTCCCGTTATGAAGCTTAGGGTGCTCAAGGCTAAGAACCCTGTAGGATCAAATCGCGGTGAAGGAAGAAGTGATTTTCCGCAGGAGCCAGGCCGAAATTATAAAATAGAAAAAAAAAACACCCGCTACCATACACGTTATGGAAGTCGATTGTAGAGCTTGGGATCTCGAAGCCGTCCTGTATGCGGAGGGCATCCAGCATCCCCAACTTGGCGGTCTGCCCCAGGTGATTCGTGACGCTAGGCGTAGGGAAGTACTTGTTCTTCTGAAGTGATGCGGGGAGCTCGGTGGTTAGTAATGCGGGAACGCGCACACCTTTTGCGAAGCTAGATATGATGTCGTCGGGCTCGGGGAGCTCATCCTCGCCGTCAATGTGGATGGGAACCTCGAAGTCGTCGCCGAGGGTTGCTGAACCTTCCGGCCCCTCTTGCTTACCCTTGACTCCCCGTTTAGTACGTGGAGCGGACGTAGCCGGAGAAGGATGCTGGCGGTTTCTCCCTAGTCGTTTTGCTGCTTGCGACATGATTAACTGAACCCTACGCAGTATGACCAGCTTGACTCTAACCTCGAGCAGCAGGTGCGTGCGGACGTGAACGGAGAGAACATCAACTAAGAGGCACACGTACTAGATGCGTGGCTATGCACAAGAAAGGGTGCTTTCTTGACAATTGACAAAGGGTAGAACGAAGAGAGCCTGGTGGGAGGTGGAGTTGACGGGACAGAAACGGGCGTTCGGCGTGGGGAACTGACCTCTGCCCAAACATCGAGTGCATGCCACAAAACCAGGCCCAAGCACCATATGGTAAGCGCTGATTGGCTAGCAATGCAGCAGCATTAGCGTTGAAATCGGGACACATGTTGTCCCGCTGACATGCGGGCTAGATATTTCCGTGGTGTGTGGTGCATCATTGCAGCGTCAGCTGCAGCGAACTCATCATTGCGCCCGGCATAGCAGACAAAAACGCATGTCGAAGGATATACGTGGACCAATCGCAACGCTACGCATGAAATCGCGCACCTGACTAGGTGACAACCTAGACGGTACAGTATCCGCGAATAAACCAAGAAGTAAAACAGAAGCGAGGATGGTGTTGTGAATGGCACGCTCGTCACGTGCCACCCCAATCTGCCACTCCAACCCCTCCGCCTCAAAACACTCTCGTAACTTCCTCCCTTCCTTCCTAAAGTTACACAAACTCCTCCAATGCCCATTCCAACCACTCAAGTTACAAACTTCCTTTTCCAACTCATCCTCTCCAACTCAAGCCTATCACCCACCTCCTTAATTACTCCCAACTACCATAGCCTTTCCTAATCCAACTCAACCAAGCTTTCAATCAAAATTCCTATTCACCTCCAAGCCCCACCATAAGGCACATGACCCCTCATGATTTTCCATGTGCTTTCCCTTCCTACTCATCAAGGATTACCCAAGTTATCTATTTCCTCCAATTATCCTCCTCCCATGTGCCTTCAAGCACATGCCTCCATTTCCTAGTCATCAACCTCCACATGCCTCTCATTTATTCCTTCCTTCCTTCCTTTCCCAAGTCACTTAAGTTGACACCTCATCCCCATGGACCTTATGATTAGTACCTCACCTCCCCTACCAAGTCACCAAAGCTATCCTATCTCTTCCACCCATCCCTTCACAAGTCACCAAGTCTTCTTCCAACACTACAAGGCCTACAACTCCAACTCAACAAGTGCTCAACCACCACCACATGCTCTACTACTATTCAACTCCAACAAGCATCTCTACAACTTCTCAAGAAACTTCTTCAATGACAACAATGCATCCAAGCTTCTTCATCAAGCTCTCCAAGTTCCTTCCCAAGCTTCTCCTTCAAGCTCCTCTTCAACTACAAAGGCTCCTCACTAGCAACCAAGTTCTATGTCTCCAAAGTTGATACTCTCATGCAACTCTCTTCCAAGGCTACCATTTTGATGGTTACTCTCTATGCATGCCTATGTATCCCTCATGGATCTATAAGGCTTGTACTATACCTCTCTTAATATAAGTTTATGCTCACAAAGCTCTCTCTCACTTAGTCTACAAAGTAGTTACCAAGTTAATGGTAGTCTACCTCATACTCCCTAAGAGTATAAGGAAGCTACAAGCTACAAGCTCAAGGGAGGATCATCATCCAACCCAAGGCTTGGAGTCACTCTCAAGTAAGGCATACAAGTTCAAGCTCTTCTCCCAAGTCACTTCTACAACTATCCCTAGTAAGATTCACTCAAGTAAGTGTTCATCACATCTCTTATCCTCTTAATAAGCTCACACTTTTCTTCTCTTTTATGTTCTTATCTTATCAAGCATACACAAGTTTCTCATTATAGTCACACGTTCTAAGTGCAATCTTCTCTTCTATCAAGCTCATCAACATATGCTACAGTTCCACTGTTCATTCTTGTCTTATTCTAGTGTGCAATCATTCCTTTTTGTCTTTATCTCAATTCTCTACCCTTAACTTGGTAACTACTTTGTAGACTAAGTGAGAGAGAACTTTGTGAGCATAAACTTATATTGAGAGAGGTATAGTACAAGCCTTATAGACGGTACAGTATCCCCGAATAAACCAAGAAGTAAAACAGAAGCGAGGATGGTAGGGTAAACCACAACTGGTTGGAGAATGTTACTTCCAACAAAATGATCCCAACACCCTTTCCCCAAAATGCGGAAACATATCGCGAAAGCGCATGTAGCAGTCCATGGGATTGAACGATATTCAAAATTGGGGAGGGCGGCGCGAGGCAAGTCCACAGGATTGAGCGAAAGTTGAAAATCGTCGCGTCGCGTGATTATTTCCTCGAAAACGCACACTTTTGCTCTCCTACTCTCCTCAACCCCAACTCAACCCAGCAAAACTCCTGTAAACCCCAGCATATTTCCCCTCATCCGCTTTAGCCTCACCAGTCACCACCACTCTCTCACGCACACCCAGTGCCACTTTCGCTGAAAGCTGTGTGCACACACTTCGGGCTAGGCATACAGTTCCGGGTAGTCCTTCGTGGCACTGGCTCTTATTTACGCAATAAGTAGCTCACTTACTCTGTGAGAAATTTCGCAAAACCCTTTTCTACCGACGAACGCTGGCTCTTTCACCAACGCACATCGCAGTCCACCTTTGCGCGAGCACTACAAGACAGCCATTGCACGGTACACAACTACAGTAGTCCTAGACTTCTGTACGAGCCGGAGCTATTATTGTCGATCTGATCTGATCTGATCTCGCGAGTGATGACGTATGATGACGCGGCGTCGAATTCGGGACATTAATGTGACGTGTCGTGGCTTGGCCTCGGATAAGCAAGGCGCGAAGCGGCTGCCAACGGATGGGATTGATGGATGGGTCGCTCTCGCCGCTGTCTTCTCCGCCGATCGGTGCTCCGCCGGTCGGTGCTCCGCCGGTCGGTGCTCCGCCGATCATTTGCTCCGCCGGTGGCTGGCAGTGCAGCGCGGGGGAAATGTCCGATTCCCGCGAACCGCGCGTCACGCCTCCCCCCTCCCCCCTCCGGCGTTTTGCGCCCCCGGTGGGAAAGTTCGATCGGACTTCGAGTCCACCGGGTTTTTTGGAGAGTCCCCCGGGGAAGGGCTTTCTCTCCCCGCCTTTCGCGCGATGACGCTCGCACGTTCATAGCTTCTCGAATCGTCATTCATAATAGAGCAGATACATGCATCGGGCCGTCCACTCCTTTCCCCCATCGATAACTGACGGTTACCATACCACCGTGGCTGATAAGTCATCATGACGCTGAGTCGGTATTGGTGATCGGAGTGTCAGATTATGTTATTTGTCTAGCCTGCAGTGGGGTGCTCAATAGTGAGTACAACCCCTTTAGGGTTTCCTATTTGTACCAACCTGCTTGCTAGTTCAATCATCCTCCATCATTCCTCTTCTCCAATTCTCCTTCGCATACCCAAAACCCTAGTCCTAGGGCACATCCTACTACCTCTTAGTGTGGGCCTAGGCTACTAAGCCTAGGCCCCACTCCTATTGTTTCTAACATGGTATCTAGAGCGAGCACGTTCCTGCCGCTTACCTCTATGGGCCCACCACCTGCTTCCGCTGCCGTACTGTCCGCCGCGCGCCCCGTGGTGCGCGGCGGCGAAACCCTAATTTTTTCATCCCACCGCGCCCTCGAAGCGTGCGGCGGTTTTCTGCCCGCCGTGCGCCCCGAGGCGCGCGGCGGTTTTCTGCCCGCCGTGCGCCCCGAGGCGCGCGGCGGCTTTCTGCCCCGTCACTCCGCGCGTCGCCCCCGGGAGGCGCTGCGACGGGCGACGGGGACCCGCGCGTCGCCCCCCGTCGCCCGTCGTGGCCCGCGCGACCTCCGTAGGGCCCGCGCGCGGCCCGTCCAGCCTGCGCGCGGCCCGTACGGGCTGCGCCAGGCCCGCGCGCGGCCCGTACGGGCTGCGCCAGGCCCGCGCGCGGCCCGTACGGACTGCGCCAGGCCAGGGCGCGCCTCGAGCCGCCCGCCACTGCAGCAGCAGCCCCTGGAGCCGCCCGCCACTGCAGCAGCAGCCCCTGGAGCCGCCCGCAACTGCAGCAGCAGCCCCTGGAGCCGCCAGCAACTGCAGCAGCCGCCCCTGGAGCAGCCGCCCCTGCAGCAGCCGCCCCTGGTGCAGCCGCCCCTGGTGCAGCCGCCCCTGGACTCGTGACGCCGCACCTGGTGCAGCCGCCCCTGCAGCAGCCGCCCCTGGAGCAGCCGCCCCTGCAGCAGCCGCCCCTGGTGCAGCCGCCCCTGGTGCAGCCGCCCCTGGACCCGCGACGCCGCCCCTGGAGCAGCCGCCCCTGCAGCAGCCGCCCCTGGTGCAGCCGCCCCTGGTGCAGCCGCCCCTGGACCCGCGACGCCGCACCTGGTGCAGCCGCCCCTGCAGCAGCCGCCCTTGGCCCCTGGAGCAGCCGCCACTGCTGCAGCTGCCCCTGGACCCGAGCAGCCGCCCCTGCAGCAGCCGCCCCTGCAGCAGCCGCCCCTGGACCCGAGCAGCCGCCTCTGCAGCAGCCCACGGCGCCGACCCTGCAGCTGCATGCGACGCCGCTCCTGGTCCCGGTGCAGCCGCCTCCTTTTCCTGTCACCCGCAGTCTTGTTCCTCTCGTTCTGTATGTGTCTTTTCTTGCCCACTCCGTGTACGTTCGTCTTGTTCGTGTATTTGTTCGTTTTGCCTGTGTTCGTTTGTACTGCCTACCTGCGCTGCGCCTCTGCACGCGCCCTGCCTACCTGCGCTGCGCCTCTGCGCGCGCCCTGCCTACCTGCGCTGCGCCTCTGCGCGCGCCCTGCCTACCTGCGCTGCGCCTCTGCGCGCGCACTGCCTACCTGCGCTGCGCCTCTGCACGCGCCCTGCCTACCTGCGCTGCGCCTCTGCGCGCGCCCTGCCTACCTGCGCTGCGCCTCTGCGCGCGCCCTGCCTACCTGCGCTGCGCCTCTGCGCGCGCACTGCCTACCTGCGCTGCGCCTCTGCGCGCGCCCTGCCTACCTGCGCTGCGCCTCTGCGCGCGCACTGCCTACCTGCGCTGCGCCTCTGCGCGCGCCCTGCCTACCTGCTGCTGCCCGCGCCCTCGTGCGCCCTGCTGCAGCCCGCGCCCTCGTGCGCTCTACTCTCTTGTGCCTCGTGCCTTGTGCCTTGTGCCTTGTGCCTCGTGCCTCGTGCCTTGTGCTCTACTCTCTTGTGCCTCGTGCCTTGTGCCTTGTGCCTTGTGCCTCGTGCCTCGTGCCTTGTGCCTCGTGCCTTGTGCCTCGTGCCTTGTGCCTTGTGCCTTGTGCTTCGTGCACTCTGTTCTGTTATGTTGCCCCCCCCCCCCCCCCGTCCCCTGGACAGGAGTGTGGGGGTGACAGGTATGGGGGTGCTCCGTGTGCGTCGTCCCTTCCTCCTCCTTCGTCTCCCACTGCTGCAGCTGCCGCTGAGGGGGGTGGAGGTGTGGGAGCCGAAGGGAGTGGCGCTAGGGGGGTGATGTGGGAGTGGAGCTAGAGGTGAAACAGGGGATGTGTGTAGGGGGGTGTGGGACAGTTGGAGGAGGCTGCAGCACCTGTAGTCCGGGGCGCACTGTCCTGGTAGCTCAGAGAGCCTGCTGCGCCTGTGTGTCTGCAGCTTCAGTCGTCGTCTCCAATCTTCTCTCCCTTCACAGTTCCTCCTCCTCCTCACTTGCCCTCTGTGATAGCCTCTAGCTTTGCTGATAATTGTGAACTTTTGATGTGACTGCTGATTGTGCTGATTACACCCCACTTTGACTATGGGGGTGTGTCAGATTATGTTATTTGTCTAGCCTGCAGTGGGGTGCTCAATAGTGAGTACAACCCCTTTAGGGTTTCCTATTTGTACCAACCTGCTTGCTAGTTCAATCATCCTCCATCATTCCTCTTCTCCAATTCTCCTTCGCATACCCAAAACCCTAGTCCTAGGGCACATCCTACTACCTCTTAGTGTGGGCCTAGGCTACTAAGCCTAGGCCCCACTCCTATTGTTTCTAACACGGAGCGCAGCGCGATGGACTTAGTCGAGCCCGCATTGGTTACTTACCGCCGAGGGCATTCACTGCACAGATGTAACGCGGGGCCCAGGCTTCTTACAACAACCCTATCACAGTCCATGAGCCCGTTTTATGCGTCGGGGGGAATGCATCATCCGAAATCAGCGGTTATCTCTCCTCTCCTCTCCTCGCCTCGCCTCTCTTTCCTCGCAGCTCCATCCACCTCCAGTAGTACCGCATCAGCTCTCCCTCCTTCCCCCCCTCCCCGCCCCGGACCCGTCCATCATGCTAGTAGCACCCTGCTCTCCATGTCCAGCCAGGCCGCGACATCCCCCTCGGTTAGTATGTAAACGCTCGCCGCCAATGCGACTACTACGAACAGAGTCGCTCGAATTGACACCAGCCATTTCCCGAATCCCACGGCCTCACGGCTTTCCCGCCAAATCAATCGCCCATTTCTCACCATTTCGACTGCCAGTGGCTAGTACTATAGCGCGCGATTCCGATTAAAGATCCTCGTCCGGCGACGCCGCGTTGAATGATCATGGCGTCCTCGTCGTATCATCGCGCGCCGTCCACCAGCTCCGCCGCGACGCGGCGAGATCGCGCGAACCCTAGCGCCGCTAGCGGCGGCAGCGGCGGCAGCGGCGGCGGAGGCGGGAGTGGACATTGCCGCGGCGGCGACGCGCCACTGCCGCCGAATTCGCGAAGGACCTTTCTGATTCAGCTCAGTGCCGCTGCTGCCGGCAATGACGGCGCTTTCTGCGGCGCCAGCACCTCGGATGTCGCCATCGCGTCACCGCGACACCGCCATGACATCTGCCGCAGCCCCACGACCACTCTCGACTTCCCCGCCTCCCCTTCCGAGAACTCCCTTTCCGAGAATTCCCCTTCCGAGGCGGAAGAGGCGGACTTCCCTTCCGATTTTCCTTCCGCCTTTAATTCCACAGCGGAAGGAGCTTCCTTCGCGACGATGTCGCGGCGGCCTCGTTGCGACTCCGACTCCTCTCCATCTGACGCCACGTCAGCCGCCGACGTGGCGCTTGAGGGTTGGTTGAACGAAGTAGCGGCGTCATTGGCTGAAACGCCACCGTGCTATCCAAGTTGGCGCTGGGGCAGAAGCAGCGGCAGCGGCTGATGCGGCAGTGGTTCCACGACGCGCCTGATGGGCTCATTCCGCCCGCATTCCCTCAAATAATTCGTGCCAGGCAAGTCAACCGAGTCAACCGAGTCAACCAGTGGTTCCATGACGCGCCTGATGGGCTCTTCCTGCCCGCCGGGGCATTTTCTGGAGTCAACCGAGCCAACCAAGTCAACCCAGTCAACGCATTCTGAGCCGCCCATGCGCACAACGCCTAGAGTCAACAGAGTCAATGCAGTCAACTCTGCACCTGCTGACAACAGCCTCTGATTTCGGACCTGAGAGTCAGGTCACTGCCAGTGACGCAGAATCCGAGCCTGCAGCCTCGCATTCCCAGCAGCGGAAGAGAGGGAGGTGGGGGCGCGTGGGGCAAGTGGGGGCAGTGTTGAGGCGGCGAGTGGAGAACATTCGGTGGTGGTGGTGAGAATGGAGATAGGCAGGGGGCAGTACGGTGTGATACGGCGATGCGTGCACCGCAGCACTGGAGAGATCGCTACCCACATTCGGAAGGTCGCCATTCAGGTAGGGCGCCAATCTTCCCTGCCATGGGGATCTCATCTCAATGCCCTACCCCATTATCCCTACCCTGATCTCCCTGCTCTCATCTCGCTACCCTGATCTCTCTGCCCTCATTTCACTGCCCTGTTTTCCCTCCTGTTTCCTCTGCCCCTAACCCAAATCCTTTCCACCCCTCCACCTTACCCCCGGCCCCCTGCCTCTTGTCTACCCAGCTGAGCAGAACGCTGCTGAAGTGGAGGCAGTGCGGAATGAGGTGGCATTCACAAAGGAATTGGAGGGCCGCAACATCTTTCGATCGAGCAGACTGCCGAGAAGCCATCGGCATCTGAGACGCACAGGGTCGACTGATTGGCAATTCTGGGCAAGGCAAGCCATCGGTATAGTCTGAGTTACCGTACCTAGAAGTCGTGGCGTTGGCTTTGCTTGCCACCATTCGTGGCTGCCTTGCCTTCCGGCATCATGAAGTGCTCTGAACAGTCGTTGAATGGTTGACGATGAGGAGTATGAACTGAGCGCATTCTGCTCGTTACTCATGCCTGTTTTGCCTGAAGCGTGATCCACAAATAAAAACTCGAGGTTATGGTTGGTAGCGTGACCACCCGGATAGAAGTGCAGGTGCACATCTAGTTTGACGGGCAAAAATTAAGAGTGCGCTTGTAATGAGGTATTTTCAATTAGCGCATGCGCTTATCAAATGACACATTCTCTCTTTTGTTTTTACTAGTAGTATAAACTCAACTAATTTGTGTTTGGTCGTTTTTCCATCTTCCACTCCCTCAAGCGAATCGTCCAAAGAACCCGTCACGGAGTGACCCATCAGCTCAGTACAGAGCGGCTGCAAGACACGTCGTCGTCGTCGTCGTCGTCGTCGTTGTCGTCGTCGTCGTCGTCGTCGTTGC
Source organism: Closterium sp. Yama58-4 (assembly GCA_947470075.1). Lineage (NCBI taxonomy): Eukaryota > Viridiplantae > Streptophyta > Zygnematophyceae > Desmidiales > Closteriaceae > Closterium > Closterium sp. Yama58-4. The sequence goes on from CANIUD010000711.1 coordinate 172,955, forward strand.
CCCGGGCAGTTTGTCGTCTTGTGTTTTGCTGTTTGTCGTTTGCTCGCCCGCTACGTCCCGTTGAGATATACAAGCCTGTTTAGTGCACCAAGGTTTGCGGTTCGTAGCACTAAAACCCTAAGTTTCGCGCTTAGAGTACATCGAAGTCAGCACTTAGTCTCGCGCATTCTTTGCACCTGGCAGTGGTCCAGGGGCTCACGTTCGCAGTCCTTCGTTCGCAACGCTGACTCCGCAAACCCTAAGCACCTTGCTTGACTGCTGCTAGAGGACAGCCCATCATCACAAACAACCCTCGTGGGGCTTCGAGGGAGTTTGGGGGCAACAAATTTTGTTTGAGGGGGGTTCGACGCGATTCGTGAAAAATTAGCCAGAAATTGGCGGGTGCAACCAAATCGCGTCCAGACGAAGTCCAAATTTGTCGAGCCGCGACATTTCAGAAATCGCGGCTTTGTTACTGTGCAATTTCTGGTCAACAAATTGACCAAAGTAACAGCACGCTACAAGTAGTCCTAAATTGGACCATTAAGGGTCTAACAATGGTTTAGCTTACAGTACACATGACCATAGTTTCAGTAACACTTTTAGCACTCATCAAACTCATTATTACTTATAACAGACAGCTTAATTCAGCTCGCACTGGGTGCTGAACTCGGTCTCAAAGGGTAATCAGCTACGGCAACATTGCATGGATCGCCTCGCAGAATTTAAGTGTCAAATTGCTACCCTTGTCCGTGGAAGCCCCCCAAGGTTATAGACTAAGGCAACTGCAGATTTATCCCCTAAGTTGATACCTGTTGAGCAAATACGCAGAGTCACTATGGAACGCCTTGATAACATGCACCTCTCTGTAAATTGAACCGGCGTCGATCACAGAATAAAGTGATCGTCCCGGAGTCCAAGCAAGCCGGGTGCAACCGGTTTTCGCATCCTCGCCCGTCCTGGTCCAATACTTGACATATGCCATCTCCTTCTTGCAGCCCCTGACCATGGTATGGAACAGAAGCAGAAGCTTTCCATACCATTCAGTGTTGCTCCCATCTCGCGCGGTCCCCATGACAGCCACATCTGAGAACCAGGGCCGTGAGTATGAATCCGGGGCGGCCCTCACAAAATGAGCGACACGTGAGAAATGTTCTCCCTCTGCCGCCGGAATTGCCATCGTCGTGTGCGCCTGCAAAACCAAAATTACAATGGCAAGAGAAAGGATTATGTGAATGCTTCTATCCCAACCCTTGCATCTGCGAGATGTGTTGCAAATGCAGCACCCGCAGCCACCAAGCGCCAAACCAGCCACGACGGGACTGAAGGCTAGAGCCTGCCCGATAATCCACACCTGGGGGTAGGAGATAAGGAGGGAGGCGGGAAGGAGCCACATGTTTGGGAGGAGGGGACGATGCCAGGGTTTACGGTGATAGGGGGAGGAAGGGTGACAGGTCTGGTAGCAGGGTTTAGGGTGGTGAAACCCTTAGCAGGAACACCCGTTGGCAAGACGGGGATACGGCGGATGGGGGAAGGGGAATGGCCGTGATGATTTCTGGCTGCACTGGATCTTCTGGTTGCACGTGCGACATAGGTGGACTGCTACAAACGCCCTTGATTCCATGGTCCACCCCTGGATTGCTGATGGGAGTGGCGAGGGGCGTTGGCGGCAGAGTGAGGGGAGCTCATGCTCCAGTGAGCTGGTGGGGGCTCGCGGGGCAGAGGAGGATTAAAAAAAAAAAAAACCCACGATGCCCCATGTTAAGCACCTACCCCGCTGGGGAGATAGGTAGGGAGGGAAAGGTGGCAGTCTGTTAGGATGGGGAGGAACGGTGGCAGTGTGTGAGGAGTACATGCTCCCATGGGCGAGAAAGGACCTCGCGAGGCAGTTGTTAACGTAAAAAAAGGGCTGCGATTCCCCTTGTTTAGCACCCGTGTGGCAGAGGGATAGGGATGAAGGGGGAAGGCGGTTGTGTGAGTATACATGCTCACGTGTGCAGGTGGGAGCTCGTGAGGCAGAGGTAAACCTAAAAAAGCGCCCCAAAGGAGTTGTGTTTAGCACCCGGGTGGCAGAGCAGGGGTGGGGAGGATGCGGGGATGGTTTCGTGAGTGAAGAGTACATGCTCCAAAGGGCTGAAAGGAGCTCGTGAGTCAGCGGCGAACACACACCAAGGCCTACCTGCCCCATGTTCAGCGCCTGGAGGGCAGAGGGAGATGATGATGGAGGGGGAAGGTGGCAGGGTGTGATGAGCACCTGCTTCCGTGGGAGGGAAGGAGCGCGTGAGTCAGCGGCAAACACCGGGAAAAGGCCCCTTGACGCCATGCGAAGCGCCTGGAGGGCAGAGGGAGTAGAGTGGGAAGGTCCACGGTGGCAGGGGGTGAGCAGTACATTCTCCCATGGGTCGGAAGGAGCTCTTGACTCAGCTGCAAACAACTCTGTAAAGGCCCCCTTGCCCCATGTTCAGCGCCTGGAGGGCAGAGAGAGATGAGTGGGAGGGGGGATGGTGGCAGGACATGAGCTGTGCATGCTCCCGTGGGAGGGAAGGAGCTCGCGGTTCAGCAGCGTGCACGCAAAAAGGCCCCATTGCCCCACGGCACGCGCCTGGAGCTCAGGCTACCTCTGAGCCTAGGTCAGCCCCGCCACCAGCAGCTGCACCGTTCGCGGGAGGAGCCCAGGCTACCTCTGAGCCGAAGTCAGCCCCGCCACCAGCATCTGCACACTTCGCGGGAGGAGCTCAGGCTACCTCTGAGCCGAAGTCAGCCCCGCCACCAGCAGCTGCAGACTTCGCGGGAGGAGCTCAGGCTACCTCTGAGCCTAGGTCAGCCCCGCCAACAGCAGCTGCACCGTTCGCGGGAGGAGCTCAGGCTACCTCTGAGCCGAAGTCAGCCCCGCCACCAGCATCTGCACACTTCGCGGGAGGAGCTCAGGCTACCTCTGAGCCGAAGTCAGCCCCGCCACCAGCAGCTGCAGACTTCGCGGGAGGAGCTCAGGCTACCTCTGAGCCTAGGTCAGTCCCGCCACCAGCAGCTGCACCGTTCGCGGGAGGAGCTCAGGCTACCTCTGAGCCGAAGTCAGCCCCGCCACCAGCAGCACCGGCCCGCACTAGTGCTGCTGAAGTCACCATGGGACCAGATCTTGGGGAAAAAGGCGGAGACAACCAGCCTGCACCCGTGGATGCGCATGCCAACGCTACCCAAGCCACTGCGGATGCTGGCGACGTTGGTGAGGTGTGCGGCCATGTCCAGACGCCATCAATGATGCAGCGTGGTAAGCTGATGTTTTCTGTTGGATTCAATGATCCACACAAATGGAAAGGAATGTGATACATGCGTAACGTTTCTTGCATGATGTAATATTGCGCAGGTGTGCTCCGCACCATGGTGGAGGAAGGGACTGCCATAGCTGGGATCCACCTTGCAGCGAGGTGGATCACAGTCACTGAGTTTCTGTGCGGAATCAAACATGTTTGATTCAGCCTGTAGTGTTAGGTTGGAGCTGGGTTTAGGTCTTGGTTTTCAATAACTGGGGAGATTTCTTTTGAAACGGGGCACCTTATGGGTCTTGGTTTAGCGTTTGTTATGTTACAAGTAGGTATGGGTAAAGGAGTTGAGTGAAGAGTTGAGAGTAGTGTGGGGCTAGTGTCTCATCCAAACACCATGTCATGTGGGGCAGTGTAGGATGGTTTTTGGCTAATGGTGCAAGAGTATGGTTAGAAACCAACACGATGGCTGTATTTGGGCATCATGATTTCCGGATCTTGTTATGTCGGTCGGCATGTACTGCAGAAGTGTGATTTTTGTATTTCTTTATAAAAAGGGCATTACAGCCAAATCGTGTATGCAATAATGTTATTTCTGGATAGGGATATGTAGAGCTGTGTTATGCTTAGCGAGGTTGAGTGTGTGGCGTCTATGCCGAGCTGTCAAGAGATGCAGCTGCCGTTGGCTGAACAAATAACCACAGGTCTAGGGCAAGTTATCAAACAGTGTTGCGCATCGTTGGCTTCTTGCACGAGGATGTCGTGTTTAATCGTTACGTTGTGCTAGCATGCAAACCGATACAGCACTCTTGCGCGTGATTTCCGTCAGACCGATGCATGCGCATTAAATGCTGGTACCATTTTCCAATGCGATGGCAACTCAGTGCCTCAAATCTAGGGATCGCCAACCTGTCCTTGCGGGAGAGATGGAAGTGCTGCAGAATGTGCCAATTCCGACTATCACGGATTGGTTACTGCGCATCGCTGGCAGAATCGCGACACACAGCAAGGCGATTATATGTGGAAATTTGGGACACAAGCATATTTTGGCCGTTTTTATAATTCACGAACCGAACGTGTTTGTTTTCTTCTGAAATTTCTCATGCGCCGCCAACCGCCTACGAAACTTCTGATTCTTCGCTTGATGCAACAGTTTGCAGCCAAGATTGCCTGGTTGTTGTGGACAGATACAAATGTGTTTGCTGAACACCGAGGGCAATACTGATACATCACGGGAAAGTCGTACTTTTAGCGCGAACGGTTCCAAATCCCTTGCACTTATTTTACACACTGAAACTTTTTTGGTTTTAGTGACACAGCACTCAACACTTCTTTCCAAGAAATTGTTTTGTTCGGGAAAAAGTTCACTGTTTGAAAACGTCCAGAGACTAACAATAGACGCCTACTCGCCCCCACGTGATGTACAGTACGCGTTCTTCGTTTGAGTTTACATGGATGTATGTTTCGAGGCTGTGTAATTTTTATGGAGCCGAATAGCTTCGCACTTTGTGAGAGTGGATGAGTTCCGCATACACAAAGTTCGAGACTTTAGCGCTCTCGGATGCTTGCTTTCCGATTTCAAGCCACGCGATCGAGTCTATGGTCGGGCTACTAACCCCCGTCGTTCTGTTCCGATATTACCGCTGGCTGAGTCAGCCAGGCCCTCAACTGGCTGCGCCAGAGTATGAAACTGCCTCAGTGTACTCGCAACCTGAGGTTCGGTCGAGTAGGCGGTGGACAAGGACCTTCATGGAGGGCCTTTCTCGCGTGCATATGTTCAGGACAAACGGGCTCTGATTTCGCGTGGGAGAGCAGATATTGGATTGGCAGTATCTGTCTGGCATTGCTGCCACTTCGATGTGCTGGCATTGCTGTGCCACACCAGCTAGCATGTCCCGACGTGATGCAGCAGCGCGGTCCCTAACCGGTTTGGCTTCTTCTGTGATTCCAGGACAAATGCATGGTTGGGGGGAGTTATGTCCCGCTACGTGTGGTTTGGGTATATGTTAGACTCATGGTGAAATTGTAGGGCCATTGATATCAAGGAATTGGTAGCTAGCAAGGACCCTTGCCAAACGCTTTACACGCCAGGCCAAAGAAGTTGCGACGATTCCCGTTTACTGAGTGCGGGTGTGAACCTTGTTTCCAAGTATACTGGGTCTGTTGTGTAGTTCGTTTTAGCTGGCTATCAATGCAATTGCTGAACAGTTACACGGTCCTGGACAGAAAACTTTACAACAATGTGAAAATGTGCTCCTTGGGCATTTCAGCAATACCAGAAAGGGCGACAGCTTGCCTAACCTCAATCAAGTCTCCACCTTGAAGCTTAGGTTTACGCCAGAAGGCCCGTTCCATGGGTGTAGGCTTCACTCCTGATTTGCAGTTTTTTATGTTGTCTATAGGATAGCTCTTAAACCTAATATGTGACCCTCGGTGTCAATGAAGGAAACGCTTAGTGTTCCTTTGCAGCCAAATACGCCCTGAGCACAACTACCCCCACGCTTCTAACATCACGATTGATGGGGTCTAGCACGTCAGTCCCATTCTACAAGCTCAACCACTGCTGCGTGAGCTTTTCCAAGCACTTCCTTCCGTCTGGAGCCTGCCTTCTAGCTCAGACGTGCGTTCAACCCCGTCACGTGTACCGCACTCGCAGTGACAACGTGCTGCACGAAACTAACACGCATTGACAACGTGGCCCGATTTCGAGCACCATGTTGTCTGCGCGCATCGAGTGAGCCTTAGCTGACCTGTAGGTCTGTGCTACGTTTCATAGTCACAAGGCACGCCAGGCTCAGAAGATAGTGTCACGATTTGAATACATAAGTGCATTGTGCCATAGCTCTTTTGTGTTCTGGATTACCTCTTCGTTGGCTGCCACCTTCATCGTGACACTCCTCTAAGTGTTGTTTGTCATACCTTTTCACCACGCTTTTTTCCATACCCACCGTATTTACACATGGCTGTCACGAAGAAACATCACGAGGAGGATTCCCACGTGCAAGCTAGCAGGGAGGAACACGTCTTGAAAAGGTCCAAGAAGTCGGCTGGCAACAACAACGAGCGAGCCAGAAATGAAGTTAAGCAGGTGTGTAGCGCGTGAGTGCTGACATGCCCAATGTTTGTCTTCACGTGTTAATGCAAGATGTGAGCATTTATCCAGGTTGGCTACACAATCTGTTGAACCATGCCTTGATGCTATGGTGTGTCTCTGAAATCTTGTGCTGAAGTCTTAGAGCCACAACCGTCGATTGGCCTTGCTATTTTAATGCCCGTTCTCGTTGCTTGTTGTGACAGGAGAAGAGGGGGAAGGAACGGGTGTCACCTACGAAGGACAAATCTTCCGATCCCAATCCACCTGCTCGAAGGTCGGGACGAAGAAGGCGGGCACGGGTCAGGTTGGCTGAAGATGATGCGCCCAATGAAGTATGTAGTGGAGGATGTGATGCAGGAGAGGAGGACGATAGCAGGATATTTTTTAGTCATGGTAAGAACTTCACCAACGGCCAAACACCGGACATGCACGATGGGGCAGATGTAGATGAGGAGTCTGATGATGAGAAATCCGGATCCGAAGAGGGCGACTCTGTAAGTGAGGAAGGCGATTCTAAAAGTGAGGGCGGTGATTCTGAAACTGAGGAGGGTGATTCCGACAGTGAGGAAGGTGGGGAACAGGGTGATCAGGAATCTGGTGAAGATGCTAGTCAGAGCAGTGACGGTGAAGATAGAGACCAGAGTGAAGAGGATGAAGAGGTGGCCGAGGTTCGGGCGCGGAATCAGGGCAAGTTGCGCGCCGTGAAGGATCTTGGCGCGGGTTTTCACGAGGGCCGGGCGCGGGCAAACGGGACCCATTTAACAGTGAACCAGCTGACAGACTCCGGTTCAAAAGGTGAGATGTTGTGCCGTTGACCGGTACACGTGGAAGTTGTGTAACTCATGTCCAGCTAAGCAGTCATTTTGAAACCATCGACATGCCGCATCGTTGTATGTGCATCTGCCCATTTGCTCGGAGGTTCAAGTGGTGTTCTTCTATTGTGCATCTCCCACAGGAAAAACACTTGCCCTTGCGTTCTTTGACGACGATTCTAACCCAAGGGTTATGGACAACAAGGGAGACATGGATCGGGATGAGGGCATTGTTAAGGGTGTAGGAAAGAGCAAGGATAAGGGGAAGAGAAGGGAGAAGGGCAAGAGAAGGGAGAAGGGCAAGAGAAGGGAGAAGGGCAAGAGGAAGGATTACTGCAAGAAAAACGGTAGGGGGGGGAGCGCAGAGAAGAAGAGCAAGGATTCAGGCAACTGGATTTCCCCGAAAAACGAAAAGGGGAAATGTAAGGAGTTGGCGAAGGGCGAGGAGAATCGCCACAAGCAGAGATTCACTATCAAAGACAAAGGTATGGAGTCTTAAACCCGAACTCTTCAATCTAGTCCGTCTTATAGGTCGTCTAAAGTCGTTACCGTTTCAGAATTTACCTCGACCTTCCTAAACCCACCGTAACCCCATGGATGCTTATCTTTCTATCCAGGATCATTCCCCTTTTGTCGATGGTAGCGTATTCATTTACGTCATATCAACCACCCTCTTCTTCCCACCCATCCCCTGGTTCACCCTCAACCCCCCTCTCCCCCCCTCTCCCCCTCTCCCCCCCTCTCCCCCCCCCTCCCCCTCCCCCTCCCCCTCCCCCTCCCCCTCCCCCTCCCCCTCCCCCTCCCCCTCCCCCTCCCCCATACGACCCCCCCCTTCAACCCCATGTACTACCCTAAACCATGTGTTTTACAGGGGTATCTGGAGAGGCACCACCGCGAAGGGTCATGTGCGCGGAAACCAAGCGACACGAGCTTTCTGCACCTCCATTGGCGGGAGAGGCGCGTTTCAAGGGTGTCGTGAAGCGCGAGGGAGGTACTGCTGTGACCCGTGCAGAATTCACCACACTGGAGGGGACGTTGATGGGGGGAATTGGCAACGATTCGTACCATGCTTGGGGGTCCGCGGGCGAGTACCTCGCGGGACCCCCATTCGACTGCGCTCGTGATCGGAAGCAATGCTCCTTCAACCGCCACACCGGAGGAGTCTGCATCTTCTGACGACGATCAGCCTCCAGTCTTCTTGGCTAGGTCCATTGTGACTGGGACGTTTCGTGACTTTTGGGTGAGCGTTCCATAATCTTTGGTCACGTGGGATGAGGGTGCTGGGAAGGGGCGGAATCGGGGTGTGGCCAGGGGAGGGGAGTTGTGTGCCGAGCCAGCAGAAGATAGTGGCCGGGTGAGAGTTTATAGACATGAAAACCAAACGCTAACTTCGTGCTATTCCCTATCCTTCAACCCGGCCCACGTGGACATGCACTGCAGCCACATAATGTCTTTGCTTCTTCCTTGTTTCTTCAGTAGGTTTCACCATTGACCAAGGAGATATGCTTCATGTCTATGGAGTCTAAGCCTTCATCTCTATACGTTGCTTATGTTGAACACGTTTTACACACACAACAGATCGTGGGACGCAGCGCAGCAACAAAGCTGCTCTACACCAACTCCCCCGACAAGATCCAGTTTTATCCCACGAATGATGAGGCTATGGCTCTTGCTTTTAAGGATCTGATGCCAGCTGATGTGGCCAAACACTTGCTGGTGTTGTTGGACCACAATGATCCAGCAACGCGTGGTCAGTTTCTGGAGGCCATGTCACAGGCTAGGACCACGATCAACAGTCCCGGGCGAAAGGTTGCGCTACCCGCACTTGGACGGGCTGCGGTGAAGGTATACGTGAGGTCTCTACCGCCTATGCTGAGCCCCCCGGAGGAGTACTTCACCGATGAGCAACTCGTGGCAAAGTACCTTGACGGTATGATGTGCATTCTTCTGTGTGTTGGTTGTGACATAGATGTCTCTTTTGGTTCAAGCAGAGACCTTATGGGGGGTTTCTTGTATCCTCCCTCTCTGTGCAGACGAAAAGCATCTGCGCTGGCATTTCCACAGGGGGCAGCCGTTCTCATCCCTCATCTTTGCAGTCACCGTCCAGCAGGCTCTCACGAGGCGGGGCGTCAACGTGGAGAAGTACAAACTCCGTCAGATCGCGTGGATCTTGTTTGCGGTATGTGCTGGAACGTGTGGGGCACACTTGATGAGCTCTTTGTTTGTTAGTGGCACCATGTGTTCTTATTCCTGCACAGTTGGTGTTACGCTCAGCAGCTGTGTGACCTTCGTGTCGTGCTTGGCGTGCTGGTTCTGTTTTGGGCCTCTTCATATGGTGCAGTTTTTTTTTTTTTTCCCTGTACCTCACTTCTTTCCGCGCCTAGATCGAATGGCCATTGGTGAATGGCATTGCAGATGGCAAGTTGACAAACAAATGGAAGGTGAATCGCAGCGGTTATGAGGTGATGTGTGCGCGGGTGAAGAGGATGGTCGAGCATGCGGTGCTCGACCTCGGGGTGCCATACAACAAGCCCATGAACGCTTTCGCCTTTCCCAACCATGTCTTCATTGACGCAACGGATTGCGGGGAGATCGTGCGTGAGTTCAATGTAAGTTGTACCAAGATTCCAGGCAAGTGTGGTGGTGTGTTTGTTTTGGGTTCTGTGGTGTAGGGATCGTATCCACCGCATAGATAGAGCGTTGGGGGGAACCCCACACGGGTGTTTGCAAACTCTCCCTTTATCTCCCTTGTGTGCTGTTGTGCCTGTGAAGATGAGGGAGCGAGGCGTAGGGAGCTCCGGAGAGGCTTAGCGCTGTGGTGGCGTCGCTAGCGTCAAATGGAATGTGTGGGGGAATGAGAGGCTGTAGTTTTAGCAGGAGGCGAGTAAGGGGAAATTTGTCAGGGACATGGGTGAGAATGGAGTAGGAGGCAGCTGTGTACGCTACGGGATGAGCGGAGGCTGATGCAGAGGTCAAGGAAGGGGAGGGGGAAGGAGGCCGCGATGAACGGAGCAGCGCACTGTGTGAGACGACTGCAAGCTGGGGGCGGTGGGCGGCTGCACAACGTGCAGATAACAGGGGTGTGCGCTGGTGGTGGCAATGGGCGCAGCGAGGAGGTGGAGTGGGCGGCGGAGACGGAAGCAGACATGGGTGATTCAAGTAGTGTGCGATGACGGTTGCAATGTGAGAAGGGAAGTGTCTGAGTGGGCGTAAGCACAGGGGGAGCAAGATACAAACCGTAGACGACAACAAGGGGTGTTGCAGTGCAGTGGTTGCAGGTGGGCAGCGATGTGCGTCTGTGAGGTATCATGGAGGCGGCAGCATTGGGCGTCACGGATGGGATGAGTGGGCGGCAGCTACGGGCGCAAGGGGGAGTGTGTGGTAACAGCACCAGGAGGTGGAGTCTTAGGAGGCAGCAGTGGGCGCAGCTGTCAGTTGAGCAGGTTGCAGGAGCGGAGGCAGCAACGAGAGCAGGGAGGGGAGGTAGTGCAGGGATGGGCAGCAATGGGTGTAGTGATTATTTTGATCTGGTGGAGGCAATGGGTCTAGCATTGGAGGCGGAGAACCAACAGCAGTCGGAAGAGCCGGTCGGAATAGTGGAGTCAGCAATGTGAGCGGACCGAGATGTTAGCAGGTGGCAGAACTGGTTGCAGCGGGAATGATGAGCAGGTGCCAGCAAAGCTGCTGGACCGCAGAGTGGGTGGTGAACGCAGCGGACACGTGGACCGCTCAGGGGAAGGGGCGGGAGGGACCAGTGAGGGCGGCGACGGGGATGAGCAAGAGGCTATTATGGAAGCAGCTGCCGGCTCGTTGGCTCGGCAATGAGTGTGGGCAGGCGGGGGGGATGGAAGCTACGGCTTGAGGAGGAGGTGTGTGCAACCGGGCCGGTGGGCGCGACGGAGGTGAGGGTGTGTTTTACTAGGAGAGTGTAGCAGGTTGTGCGTGCAACTGGCAGCAGTGGGCGCATCCAAAGCAGAGAGTGTAGCAGGAGCAACCTGGCAGGAGGCAGCTATGGGTGCGGCGGGGGGGGTGAGTAGGCGGCAGTGGAGGATGCATAAGCAGTGTTGCTGTTCAGGGATGCGGAAGGTCGTTTTTTCTTCCCGCCGCGCGCCCGGTTTTCTGCCCGCCGTGGCCCCGAGGCGCGCGGCGGTTTCCTCCCTCGTGCGTCACCCCGGGGACCCGCGCTTCCCCCCCTCCCGTCGACCGCCCCGTCGCCCGTCGAAGCGCCCCCCGTCGCCCGTCGAAGCGCCCCCCGTCGCCCGTCACGGAGCCCGCGGACCTGCGCGTCGCCCCCCGTCGCCCGACGCGGCCCGCGCGACCTGCGCCAGGCCCGCGCGCGGCCCGTACGGGCTGCGCCAGGCCCGCGCGCGGCCCGTTCAGGCTACGTCAGGCCTGCGCACGGCCCGTACGGCCTGCGCCAGGCCCGCGCGCGGCCCGTACGGGCTGCGCCAGGCCCGCGCGCGGCTCGGGCAGCCTGCCCCAGGGCCGCGCGCCGTCCCCCGCGCCGTCCCCCGCGCTCCTGCCCCGTGCCACCCGTTTTAGGGTTTGGGGGTGGCGAGTGTGGGGGTGGCGGTTATGGGGGTGCAAGAGTGTGCGCCGTCCCCTGCTCCTCCTCCTCCTCCGTCTCCCACTGCTGCAGCTGCCGCTCAGGGGGGTGGGTGTGTGGGGAGCCGAAGGAGTGGTGCTAGGGGGGTGACGTGGGAGTGGAGCTAGCGGTGTAGCAGCGGGTGTGTGTCAGGGGGAGTGGGATAGTTTGGGGAGGTTGAAGGGGGTGGCCGCCGTGAAGCCAGCAGCTCCAGTCGCCCGTGAGACCGTTGCGCCAGTCGCCCGTGAGCCCGTTGCGCCAGTCGCCCGTGAGCCCGTTGCTCCAGTCGCCCGTGAGTCCGTTGCTCGTCTGCCGCTACTTTCAGCCGCGGAGCCAGTTACTCCAGTAGCCCGTGTGCCAGTTGCTCCAGTTGCCAGTGTGCCAGTTGCTCCAGTTGCCCGTGTGCCAGTTGCTCCAGTTGCGCCGTGTGCCAGCAGCTTCAGCTGCCGCCCACTACCTCCTCTCCTCTCATAGTCTCTTTCCTCCTCCTCACTTGCCCGTTGTGACTACCACTAGCTTTGCTCATAATTGTGAACTTTAAACTATTGCTTCTTGAACTTGTGCTCAGAATGTGTGGTGACATTGTGATCCACCCTGAGCTTGTACTGCTTTGCTTGCTCTGTTGATTACACCCCACTTTGGCTATGGGGGTGTGTCAGAATATTATGCTCTAGCCTGTAGTGGGGTGCTCTATAGCGAGTACAACCCTTCTAGGGTTTGCTATTTGTATCCCCATTCTTGCTAGTGTAAGCCCTCCTTTGTTCATTTCTTACTTGCCTAGCTAGGTCAACCCTAGCTATGGCTTCTCACTGTCCTTACTATCTTGACACGATGAACCTGGCTGTTCTAGTGGAGGCTTGATTATTTGATTTAAAGTACGTTTTGAAGCTTGCTGTGATGATAATATGTGAAAGAACCTAGCAGTGCTATAAAACCATCTGACCCCAAAAGCTGTACATAGTTGCAGCTATTTTGGTCCAATCTTTGGCTAATTTGGGTGTAGTATAATCAGACCAATTTTGTTGGCGTTTTCGGTCAAAAAGTGTATGTCCAAGTATACAAAAATTGGTCTTTGTTATGCTGTCCAAAATAGGACTGGTTTTGGTCATATTTTGGACCCAACAACCAATTTTGGTCGTACTTTGGACCAAACTAGTGCCCCATACTTTGTGATGATCCCGAATTCGTGCATGACTTTATGCTGCGATCTCACTTCCAGGAAATTTCGCACGACGTGTACAAGAACGCAGTCACTGCACGGTACTACAGTAGCCCGATATTACCCCGAGTCCCGTGTCCGTTCGATTCGTCGACGCATGCGTGCAGAAGATGACGCGAGTCCTCGATCGACAACTTGACGAGTCAACGTCAAAACCGGATGACGTGTCGTGTCTGGAACCAGGTCAAGACAAGAGAGTGGCAAGGGTGCCTCACAGATGGGGCACTCTTGCAGCTGATAATGCTCCACCAATAGCATCATTGCTCCGCCGACGGCTGGCGTTGCAGTGCGGGGGGGGATCCCACTCCCGCGAGTCGCGCGTCACATCTTTCCTTTCCCCCCCTCGCTCGCCCTCCCCCTCTTCCCGAGAGAATGCCACGACGACTCGTGCTTCCCTCGCGTCACTCAGTGACGGTTACCCCATGCTGACACGTGAGCATTGAGCCATATCTTACAGTGCATGAATCGTGATCACATCACGACCATGTAGCCCCTGAAGCGACCCCCTTTCACGGAGAGCAGCTCCGGTTCAAGCCACAAGAGGAATGACAGATCTCTCCGTCGCCGCCACATCATACACCCTGATTACCCGGCGCTGACACGTCAGACCCTGTAAACTTGAGCATTTGAACCAGTAGACTCGCCGCTGAGCTCATCAATCAAGACCCTGTAGCCCCTCGAGCGACCCGCTTTCACGTGACGTCAAGAGGAATGACAGTATCATCCCTCCGTGGCATTCCGAATGCATCACTCGCTGCGTTCGATTGCTATTATTGGTACTACCACCACCATGATACGCTCGCCGCGAACGCGAATTTCAGAACGCCTTCTTTCAGAGTCGGTTTACCCGTCAGCTCACCAGCCCCACCCGTCAACATCTACCCACACTGTGGCTTAGCACTGAGGCTTGCGCGCAGCTCAAGCTACCGTAAGCCCCCGGATAGAAGCGCAGGCCTCGGATAAGCGCCGGCGCTTATAAAAGGATGAGGGCGCTTATATCCGGTCCTCGATTATAAGCGCACCCCCTAAAAATTCATGATTTATTATAAGCGCATGCCAATTTTATATCTGAAAATCAGTCGAAATACAGAAACGAATTTCACCTTACCAGGGAAGCGAAGTACAGTTCCAGTTTCCCACTCACATCTCACTTGCTTCGCGTCTAGTCAGCACGTGCTGTCGCTTTGTCAGCATGTGTTGGCAAAAAATCAATCCCTGCCAAGCTGAGCGAGAATCAGATTCGCGACCCCATATATTTTCGACTCGATTACAATGTGCAGAACGAGATCTACAGATTGGTATAAAAACTACTTAATTTCATTTTTGCCGTTATATAAGCGCCGGCGCTTATAAAAATCCTCAATTATAAGCCCACCCCCTAAAAAACAGTGTTTTTTTATACCCCCAGGGGCGCTTCTATCCGGGGGCCTACCGTATATTCCCGTGCTCCCTGTTTCGACGACATCTCAAAAATCCCAGCTCCCAAAAGCGTCCCAAAAGCATCCCGGGGGAGACTTTTGGGACACTTTTCACCACCATCCCCGAAGAGTCTTTCGGGAACAACTATGGTTCGGTTCGAAGAGTCCCAAAAATATCCTCCAAGAATCTTTGGCAGGGTCCCGAAAGTGTTTTGGAGGGCCGATTTCGGACATTTCTGGGACATTTGTGTCCAATGAGAGACCAATCACACACGTGTGAGGGTAGATCTTTATTGGTTCATTGTAAGGTGCACATACAGGTTGGCTTTAAGTCATACGCAAAATTTACTTGCTACAGGTTTTGTTTTGTTGCTAATCATATACAACAATGTATACAGATTGTAGGGCATTCAGCAGTATATAAACACATTAACGCAAATCTGAATACGTCCCAGTAGATAACGGCAGCTTGAATAAACAAACTCTACAGTGTGGCACCTTCCATACATAAACAGCAATTCCTGCAACTGACACTTCAAATGATTAGCCACAGGACCACGGAAAATGACAAAGAATCATCTCGTTAGAAAACAAGACAGTGAATGTACTAACAGAATAGCTGGTTACGGCAATTCAGTCCTGCATCTAAAAAAAAAAAAAAAACGTCAAACTGTTTAAGCGCTTGGCTGCAACTACAAACACCAACAAAAACAAAAACAAAAGCATTATAGGTTTCCTGGTTAGTTATAATATAAATGTAACGTGCCCAGGGGCCGCCTTGAAAAGTTTTGAGACAAGAAAGCACAGGGGGAGCAAAATTAAAACAAAAACGTTGACGAAAAAGTAGACATACCTTTCCTCGATCAGACCGACACGTCACACTCCCTCACCTCGACAAACTCCCCAAAATCCGCGTTGCTTCCGTCGCCAGTGGAGCCGCGATCGCCCGCAGGCAGCATCATCCGCCAACGGTAGACCTCTGCAACTTGAACCAGTCGCGCGGCGTGCAGCTCCGCGAAGCTGGGTCGGGTGAAGGGGAAACGGCGTTGCCTGCGCGGGGCGAAACGGATGAGCGGGTAGCGAGGAAAGTAGATGTTATTAACGGGGTAGTACTTGTCTAATAGCCATTCTAAGTAACAGGCAAGATCGAGGGCGAATAGAATGAGAAGAACAAGAGATACATGAAAGCTAAGAAACAATGGCAGACACAGAGTTGGTACACGCATAAACTGAATGGGCAATGAGGGAGGGTTCTGGTTAAAGCAAGGGTGCACTTTGGGGGGGGTGGAGGCAAAGGTTTATCACTTGCCTCTGGGTGGTTACCGGGTTTGTGGCAGAGCGTGCAGGGCGACAAATATTTGCCCCAACCCCCGGAGAGTGACGAGGTGTGCCCCCCCGTCAGTTGTGCGCGAAGGAAGCAGGGTTGGGAACTTGCAAGTACCGCAGTAGAGTTTGTGCACCAAAACTCACTCCACAACAACCCAACCACAAAAACAGAGGGCCCGCCAATGACCTCGTAGCCTCGTATTAGCCTTAGGAGCGTTACTCAGTAAGAGCTTAGAACATCTCGCTATCCGTCACAGACGGCTAGATTGCCACGAGTTCAAATGTCGCAGTTCGTCGCTGGCCGATAGCGAGCCATTCGTGTCATCGTTCGCAGGCGTGTTGACGCCATTTATAGTCTTATAATCGTCGCGTTATTAGCCTTAGGAGCGTTACTCAGTAAGAGCTTAGAACATCTCGCTATCCGTCACAGACGGCTAGATTGCCACGAGTTCAAATGTCGCAGTTCGTCGCTGGCCGATAGCGAGCCATTCGTGTCATCGTTCGCAGGCGTGTTGACGCCATTTATAGTCTTATAATCGTCGCGTTTCCGCGTCGCCTTCCGCTCGCAGCTCGAAGCTCGACTATAGTCGCCGCATGTCGCAAGCCACTCGGCGACGGTCGCCGCAGAAGTGACGTTGCTCGTTGCTTGTTGCAACCAGCGCGTCGCTTTCCGCTTGCTCGCTGCATCATGCTCCCCGCTTTCAGCTCAGCGCATTCGCTCCCGCTTTCCGCACCCCACTTTCAGTGCTGCCACTCGTGCGGTTCCGCTCGATGCTCGCCGTTTCCCCTGCTTCGCTCCGTTTCGGCGCAAAAGGGAGGGAGCAGCGGATTAGCGCAAGGCGCGGACGGGAGGTAGCAGCGTATTTGGCAAGGGGTGGACCGGAGCAAGGAGCAATTTCGCGCGCGGCAGGGACTGGAGTGAAGAGCGACGGGGAGGGAGAGGGCACGAGGGGGACGGAAGGAGCCGCTTCCTGCGACCCCGTCGCCCTCGCCTTCCCCCTCCCGTCGCCCTCGCCTTCCCCCTCCCGTCGCCCTCCCCTTCCCCCTCCCGTCGCCCTCCCCTTCCCCCTCCCGTTGTCCTCCCCTTCTCCCTCCCGTCGCTCTCCCCTTCTCCCTCCCGTCGCTCTCCCCTTCCCCCTCCCGTCGCCCTCCCCTTCCCCCTCCCGTCGCCTTCGCCTTCACCCTCCCGTAGCCCTCGTTTTCCCTCCCCATCACTCGCCCCGTCGACCTCTCCTCTCCCACCTGCCGCTGCATCCACGTCGTTCTCATTCCCGCTGCTGACTCTTCGCACTAGCTTCCTTCCCGCGTCGCCCCTCCTCACTCTCTTCCCCCCTGCTCACTCTCTTTCCCCCTGCTCACTCTCTTTCCCCCTGCTCACTCTCTTTCCCCCTGCTCACTCTCTTTCCCCCTGCTCACTCTCTTTCCCCCTGCTCACTCTGTTCCCGCCTGCGCACTCTTTTTCCCCATCACTCTCACTCTCTTTCCCCCTGCTCACCCTCTTTCCCCCTCTTCACTCTCTTTCCCTTTGTTCACTCTCTCCCCCCTTGCTCACTCTCTCTCCCCTTGCTCACTCTCTTCCCCAATGCTCATTCTCTTCCCCCTGTTCAACTTCTTTCCCTCTGCTCACTGTCTTCCCTGCACTCTGGTTTTCCCTCATTCTGTTTCCCCCTGCACACACCCCCAATCAGCCCCTACTTACTGTGTTTCCCCCTTCACTCACCCCCGTTTCCCCCCATGCAGTGTACATGTGCCCTGCACCAAGTGTAGGGAGGGAACCACAAGTCCTTGTTTTTTGCTCCACTTCATCAGCTCCCGCTAGCAAGTGTCCATCCCTCCCGCATCACCTCCACATTTCTCTGCTCGCTGTGTATGCAGACAAGACTGGGATGGGAAGAGACATAACATTGACTTATTTCGTTGTACCGTATTTGACGATTGTTGCACTTTGTAGGTGGTCAATGGTCACACTGCTCCATGGATCAAAATTTAGTTTAGTAATACACTGCTCCTTGGATCAAAATTTAGCATAATAATACACTGCTCCATGGATCTCAATCTAGTATAATAATAAACATTCCACATTGGCATGGCTAATACCATGTAGTACGGCACTATGAAACAACCAACATCCCTGAACCGAATGCATGAGGACCTGTACAAACACGATTTTACAAGTCAGATGCTTGTGGTTGAATTAGCTAATAGCATACTGGTACAAAAGATTGATAACTGACAAGCAAACACCTGCGAAGAGGAAGAAATATAGAGACACAGAGGGAGGAACAGAGGGAAGGAGGAATGGAGTAAGGGACGTAGGGAGGGAGGAACAGGCGAATGGAGGGATGGATGCAGGGAGGGACGGATGAAGGGAGGAACAAAGGAAGGACAGGATGCATGAAGGGAGGGAACATGGAAAGGGATGCAGGGAGGAAAAGGGATGGGAGAAAGAAAACGAATGAGGTTGGGAGGACGGGGGAAAGAGACTCCAGCAGCACCACGTCCTCCTCTGATGTGGGACTCTGCCTGCTGCCATCCACCCACAGCGCGCCAAGCATGTCCGCGTGCAGAAGAGCACAAGGGATGAAGGGTGAGGAGGAGATGGGGTGAGGAGATGGGGTGAGGTTGAATGGGGTGAGGCGGAATGGGGTGAGGAGATGGGGTGAGGAGGAAGGAAGGGAAGAGGGGGATGGCAAAGTAAGAGAAGAGAAGAGAAGAGGGGGATGCGAAGTAAGATGGCAGGGAGATCAGGGCGGGGTGACCAGATTCTGCAAGAGGCAATGAGGAGAGGAGGCCGGCTATGGCGGGTGGGTGGGTGACGTATTGGGTGAGGTGGAATGGGGTGAGGCAGAATGGGGTGAGGCGGAATGGGGTGAGGCAGAATGGGCAGTCAATTTACTTCATGTGAACCCAACTGACTACCAGCGTAAAGGACAAAGGTTGGGGGTGTAATGTTTCTTCGCACTCTTGTTTGCTACAGTGCGTGCAATAAACCAGGGCTGCGGTCAAGCCGCAACATCTGCCGCTGGACATCTGTACCCTGCATTGGGGGAGACGGGGTTAGTGAGGGGGAAACGACAGTACGCAGGGGGTAAATATGTGTTTGGACACACGACACAGCGTGAGCAGGGTTAAAGAGTAAAAGCAGGGGGGAAAAGACTCAGCAAGGGGGAACAGAGTGAGGAGAGGGGAAGGGAGAAAACAGGGGGAAACAGACTGAGGAAGGGGAAAGAGAGTGAGCAAGGGGGAAGGGAGGAAGCAGGGGGGTTAAACTGAGCAAGGGGAAACAGAGTGAGCAGGGGGGAAGGGAGAAAGCAGGGGGAAACAAACTGAGCAAGGGGAAACGGAGTGAGCAGGGGGGAGGGAGAAAGCAGGGAGGAAACACACTGAGCAAGGGGAAACAGTGTGAACAGGGAGGTTGAGTGAAGGGGAAGAGAGGGGTCCGCAAAAAGGAAGGCAGATGGAGGAAGAAGTTTTGCTCATTTGGGAGGATGTGGATAACCACAGGGTGAGGGATCGGAGGAGGTGGAAAAAACGTGCACTGTGAGGGGTAGAGAAGGGTGGGGGGGGGGGGGGGGGGGGGGGGGGGCGGGAGACGAAGTCGACGGCCCCAGGGAGGGGAGGGGCATGCGCGTGGGCGACGGGGGAAGGAATCGAGATCGAAGTCGAGGAGAAGCAGGGGAGGCAGCGGCGGGAAGTGGGAGCGTGGACAGGTCGACGTGGAGAGCGATGGGAACGGGAAGCGATGGCTGCGGACCGGAAACCACGATGGCTACGGGCGGGAGAACGAGGGCGACGGGCGGGGAAACGACGGCGATGGGCGGGGAAACGAGGCGACGGGCGGGGGAACGAGGGCGACGGACGGGGGAACGAGGGCGACGGGCGGGGGAACCGCGGGCAACTGGCGGGGGAAGCGAGGGCGGTGAGCAGGGTAAACGCGGGCGACGGGCGAGGTAAGCGCGGGCGACGGGCGGGGAAAGCGAGGGCGACAGGGGAGGGGAAGGTAAGTGCGGGCGACGTGCGGGGGAAGCGAGGGCGACGTGCGGGGGAAGCGAGGGCGGCGGACGGGGGAAAAGAGGTCGACAGCCTACTACTTTCTCATCTCGTGCCGACCATTCGTGTGTGAGAAACAAGACGGGCGATAGCTCATGCGAAGATCAAAGTCTGATGTTGACGCGTTGAGCAGAAGCATAGTGGAGGAAAAGGGGGAAGACGGAAAGGGAAGGCGCGCTGTGACCACAGACTGTTTCCGAGGACGCAAACGTGGCGGGAAGAAGAAGATTCGCGAAAGCTCATAAGGTGACTCGCGCGACGAATGATGGTTTGACTCCGGCCAGGGCGTCGGGCAGCGGGGAGGTGAGTTTGGCGGGGAAGATGGGTTCTGGTGAGTTGGGAAGGCAAACGCGAGGTAGCGACACGGCGAGGAGGCAGAGACGACGGGAAAACGACGCGCCTCGCAGGCGTTGACGTCGCGAGCTAACCGCGATGTCGCCATTAGCGCGCGATGAAGCTTGCGTGTACGCGTGGGGAGGAGGGGACTCTAAACTCCGGCCTCTGTCGTAGTGGCGCTAGGGAATGGATGCTTAGTTTCACACGTAAAAATGCTGGAGCCTACGCTTTCTAGATGGACTTCTGCTTTGCAAGATTGATTGTGTCTCAGTGTTTGGTTAGGGCGCGTGTCTTTTGGTGTAGACGTTCGGAATTTTGGTTGAACTTTTGCTGGTTACTCTTTTCGTTAATTTCGCTAAAATCTTCGCCAGGACGTCGTGTGTCCACGTACACTTCCAGCATCGGAAAATGTTGAGCTCCCAAGTTGAACCCTCATCAACAAACAGGTTGGCACGAATGTGCGAGCGTGTGTCCACCTCATCACTGACAGCGACGATGCGAAGTCTGCGACGCTCGCAGCTAGCATCGTGCGCACGAGGGTGCTCGTCAGCGCGAGGCCTTACGTGGCGCGATGTCAAGAGTCCAAACCGGGTAACCTACAAGCGTAGGTCGCGGCTCGGCTGGGCTGCAAAAGTTCAACTTCGATAGTTGAACTTTTGTTTGTCGCGTGATTTTCGGGAGGGGTGGAACCGCGGCTCGGTTTGCAGTTGGTGAAAACTCGAGCCT
Organism: Closterium sp. Yama58-4; assembly: GCA_947470075.1. Lineage (NCBI taxonomy): Eukaryota > Viridiplantae > Streptophyta > Zygnematophyceae > Desmidiales > Closteriaceae > Closterium > Closterium sp. Yama58-4. The sequence continues at coordinate 193,760 of CANIUD010000711.1, forward strand.
AGCTCGAGCACGGTTCAAATGACTACAGTTCAACAAAAAAATCGAGTTTTGCATATAAAAACCAAAAGACACGCGCCCTTATCACTTGGTTGCGCCATATGAATGGTTTCCGCCCTTACGCGGGGTGTTCCCCAAGCCAATCTTAGTACGAAATTGGTTGGCGTCGCCAGCCAAGCCTGAATTCCTCGCACCAGCTTACCGTACCCTCAACACTTCGCTATCAAATCAGAAAGCGTCAAAGGGTGTACACTAACAATGCCCCCCAAAACCACCCCTAGGAATGTGCACCCTTGCTTTAAATGATGTCAGTTTGGTAGCATTTTGAGTAAGAACGTGGTTTGGTCGGGTTGTATTGAAAATCAGAGCGGTGATCAGGTTTAAGTTTGAAATCTTGAAGTCGATGGCACAGTTGGTTGAAGCGTGGGGTTTTGTGGTGAGGAGTGACAGCTGTTCCGTGATGACGTCTGCTATTTGAGCTCAGGTGGCAGGTAAAAATGTTGGTGTGCATGACAGGTGGCGAGAAGTTATCTGCCTCTCGGGTGACGCTGATTTGGCGTTCATCTGTGAGTCAGACAATTTCGCCTCCCCTCACACGTCGGCCAATTGTTCGTGAGGGGTTGAGGGGAAGGGGAGGACTTACGAAATTGGCGACAATTTCGCCACCCCTTCCCCCTCGGTCAATTTTTGTGAGAGGCGGGGGGTAAGGGGAGGCGATACGAAATTGGCGACAATTTCGCCTCCCCTTCCCCCTCAGTCGAGTGTTTGTGAGGGGCAGGGGGGAGGGGGAGGCGAAACGAAATTGGGCGACAATTTCGCCTCCCCTTCCCCCTCGATCGATTGTTTGTTGGGGGGGGGGGGGGGGGGGTTGGGGGGAAAGGGGCGCGTCTGGCTTACGAAATTGGCGAGAGTCTCAAAACAGTTACCTGTAATTCGCACTTCACTTGCTAAAAACTGATTCGATAATAGCCTATCGACGTAAGTATGGTAACTGGACTATAATTCGTTGCATTTTATTCTGACTGAGATTAAAATGTTGAAGTGTACTACAGTACCTATTGTTGCGATATGAAGTTTTGTAAGAAGGCATTCCTGTATGTTGCAGGAGCCGACTCTACTAAGTACGAAGTCAAGGAGTCAGAAGAGTCGAAGCGACACAGCAACCGTCTGACCAAGACCGATGCAGGCAGAAACATTTGAAGTGAAAAGAGCGGGAACAGGTTTGAAACTGATTCCCGCGCCGCACGGTTTGAATTTCGCTGGAATAAGGGAATGTACCCCTTAGAGTACATGGCTAGTCTAGGTCGTTTCGCATTCCTCTGTATTTCTATATAAACCCTATGTATGCATGCTATTATCAATCTCAGTCATTTACATTCACTCTGACCTGAGTTCACTACTTCCGCTGCGACACTACCTGCGATCAACCCTGAACGATCCTTTTCCCTCAAATCTCACTTCAGATTGTAACATGGTATGAGAGCTGCTCAGGGATTCTTCGCAACGTCAACTCCGTAAAATTCGCCAAACCAAAACTGGCGAGCGGCACACGTTCCAAGATGGCCGGAGGATCCGGAGGTCAAACAAATCTAACGGCCGAAGGACAAACCAACCCGGCTGCGACAAATGAGGCGACAACTACGATTGGCACTGCCGCGCTCGAGCAGTTATTCGCTCGACTGTCAACAATGGAGAAAGAACTCCAAGATCTGCGCAAAGGCGATGCGGGAACCACTTCCCAACCAGTTCAACCTGGACAACCGGCTGCAAAAAGCCGCGATACCGCCGCGCACGGCTTCTCCCTCGACTCAGACAAATCTGCAACAACTGCCCCCCGTCCAAGCGACGAAACCATCAACTCTGCGCAAGCACGCTTTTTCAGTATGTCAAAGATCAAGACTACGGCCGCGTTTGACGGCAAGGATTTTTATACATGGAGTTTTGAGCTTGAGCTCCTCCTACAGACAGCGCAGATCTACCACTACTTCGACGGCTCCTATCCTAAACCGGTGGAAGACACCGAAGACGCCCGCGCTCAATACTACAGTGAGTCGCTTATGTCGCCGGCAGAACAGCTCGGCATCCGCTCCTACAAAGAGAGCGCCGCTCCGGCTCTTGAAGCTTGGAAGCACCTCGTGGAGGTATATCAGCCGAAGGATTCCGTCACTGCAAGCCGCCTCCTGCAACAACTCATGGAGACGAAGATGGGGCACGGGGAGAAAGCAAACAGTTACATCAACCGTTGTCGGAACATCCGTGATCAAATAATCAAGAATGGAAGTTTGATCTCGGAGGAGATATTCGTAAACATCATCCTCCAGGGACTTGGGCCCGAGTGGAAGCCCTGCAAGGCGCTACTCCGACAACGAGGACAACTCTCAGAAGCCGCGCTATGCGCCGCACTGCTGACTGAACAGCAGGACATGGACTCGAGCAGAACGAGTTCCGCGCCACGCCGAGAGCGACTCGCCTTCTACACAGACAACCGTGAAGAGCGACGACAACCAAGGCGCCATTACTGCAAAATTTGCAAAGCCTTCGGGCATTCAACGGATCGATGCAAATCCCGATCCAACTATCGGCACCCGAATTCCACTCACCACAACAACTGGGTCAGCCGACAAGACGCTCGTCACTCTCAGCCCCAACAACCAGTCTCCCGTCCTCCTGCACAACAACAACAACCACAGCAGTCACAAGGATCTCAAGGAGGAGCTCCCAGAAACGTAATTGCGAACATGGTGACGCGACGCCGCCGCACTGCTGAGCCAGACGAAGAAGACGAACTTCAGGGGAGACAACCGCAGAAGAAGAAGCAGAAGAAGCAGAAGACGAAACAGAACCAGGAGAAGAGGAGGAACCACCGCTCCAGATCCCACAAGAAACAGAGGAGGAAGCAGCAGAGCATCGCGCACGCTACATGCGCAGCAGCGGCATTCGCGCCGAAGACGACCTCTGGCACCAGCGACTCGGGCATCCCTCGCGCCAGACTCTCGCCAACTGCCTCCGCGCCAAGGTCTTCCCCCCAGGAGCACTTCTGCGCCCCGACGGCACCGAACCACACAACACCTCACATCCACCCACCTGCACCGTCTGCCCCACTGCAGCCCTCACTCACAGCGCATATCCTTCACTGGAGCCAAGCACCAACCGCTACAAGAAACTGCAGAAGGTGTACAGCGACTTCATTGTACTCACCTGCGACGGACTCAACGGCGAAAAATACACGCTGACCTTCATCGACGCCTACTCGCGCCACGTCTGGATTGCCAACGTCGACGCACGGTCCAAGGCTCCAGAAGTCTTCCGGATCTGGCTTGCACACGCACAGCGACAGTCAGGGAGGAAGCTGAAAATCTGGCAGAGTGATGGCGCCAAGGAGTTCCGCAGCCACGAGCTGGAAAGCGTCCTCACCGAAAAGGGGATCAAGCATGAGATCTCTCTCCCCTACGCTCATCAGCAGCAAGGAGTCGCAGAGAGGGTGAACCGCACCCTCACGACGAAAGTACGCGCCCTCATGAACCAGTCCGGCCTGCCCAAGAAGCTCTGGCCTTACGCCATGAACCACGCGGTACGCCTATACAACCTCTTCTCCACCACGGCCAACAGGGACAACCTTTCCCCGCACATGAAGTGGACCGGCTCAAGGGGAGATCCCTCCATGCTGAGGGTTTGGGGGTGCATGGTGCAGTATCGGCCAACTTCAGCAAACATCGGCAAGTTTGCTCAGCGCGCACGCTGGGGAGTTCATCTGGGGCTCAGCAACAGACACAAGGGGTGGCTCATTCTTGACATTGACAGCAAGGAGATTGTCCCCGCGCGTGACGTCCTCTTCTACGAAAGGCTCACCTTGAAGCAGTGGATCGAAGATGAACAACGCAACCAAGCTCGCGGCTATGTCAACAGCGGTCGCAGCTTTGCATCCCCTGAAGACGAAGCGGCAGCAGATATCTTTGATCGCGACGACACCGACGATCATCCTGGCGTCCCGCCTCGCCCCCGCTCGGACGATGACGACGACGACGACAGCGACGACGCTCCTGCCCCTGGTCCATCCCGCTGTAACACCACCCAAAGCACTTCCTCACCCGGACACGAGAGCGACGATGACGACGTGGTGGAAGTCCCCATCACCGACACCACTACGGACACCACGAACGTCTCCGGCCTGCAGCTCCTCGGACTCCACACCTCCGTCTCCGCCATGGCTCGCGCCGTCGAACCAAAACACCCGCGCCAAGCCCTTACCGGCCCGCACGCCAAAGAGTGGCGTGCAGCTATGGACGCCGAACTGAAAGGGCTTGAGTCCCGTGACACATGGGTTCTCGTCGATCGTGCAGCAGTGAAGGGGAGGAGGGTGCTAAGCGGAAAGTGGGTCTTTCGACTCAAGACTAACGCTGACGGAACCATCGAACGCTTCAAGGCACGATGGGTGGTCCGAGGCTACGACCAGCGCCACGGCATCGACTTCGACCAGACTTTCGCTCCTGTCAGCCGTCACACCTCCGTCAGGATCCTACTCGCCATAGCGGCCGCTAAGCATCTGCCACTGCGACAGATCGACGTGAAGAACGCATTCCTATATGCGTTGGTGGACGCAACCATTTTCGTGGAGCAGCCACACACCTACGGTGAAGGAGATCCCAGACTCTGCCAGCTGAAGAAATCCCTCTATGGGATTAAGCAGGCGCCTCGTCTCTGGCAGCAGCACCTGCACAAAATTCTACTGGAAATCGGCTTCAGGCAGCTGCCACACGACCCGGGAATGTACCGCCTCCACTTCAACGGCGACTACATCCTCCTCACCGTCTACGTCGACGACCTGCTCTACACGGGCACCTGCAACACGCTCCTTACCCAATTCGAAGAAAACTTGGCGAAGCGCGTGGACATTACCACCAACCACAACGTCACTCAGTTTCTGGGCCTGAACATCACCTACGCGCCAGAAGCAATTCATCTGTCAGCTTCAAAGTACGCAGAGCAGCTGGGAGAACGGTTCAACATCTCACGCGCACCACTCTCAACTCCCTACCGCAGCCCCAGCACCAACTACAAACCGGACAACAAGCCTCTGTCCCCCGCAGGGCTCCAACTGTACCAGCAGCAGCTGGGCTGCCTGCTGTTCGCATCTGTCACATGCCGACCCGACCTTTCGTACATCGCCAGCCAACTGGCACAGTACTCCCGCAAACCAGTAGCCGAGAACCAGCTGGACCTGGAGCGCGCCCTGCAGTACTTCATTTCCACACCTGACATCGGCTTTTCCTACTCCACGCTGTCAACGACATCCTTCAACCTCAACGGCTACGTGGACGCTGACCATGCTGCTGACCCAGCAAATCGACGGTCCCGAACCGGCTTCGTTTTTCGCCTGGAGCCAACTGGCCCCATCTCTTGGAACTCGCAGAAGCAGGAACTGGTTGCCCTGTCATCGGCCGAAGCTGAATACATCGCCGCGACAGCAGCAGTTCGCGAAGGTCTGTACCTGCAGGAGCTGTTACAGGAGGCAAAAATTCCAACCTCGCCCACCTTTCGCCTACACTGCGACAACCAGAGCGCGATCAAGATCGCGAACAAGCCCGGGTTCGTGAACCGCACGAAGCACATCGCACTACGGTACTTCTTCGTCAAGGACGAAATTGACCAGGGCAAAGTTGACCTCGCTTACTGCCCGACCACTGAGATGGCAGCCGACTTCCTCACCAAGCGTTTGGCACGTCAGCAGTTCAAGCACTGTTCCGACCTCACCGGAGTGGTCAAGCGAGTCAGCACCATTCGCATCCAGGAATGAAGGGGAGTGTTACGATATGAAGTTTTGTAAGAAGGCATTCCTGTATGTTGCAGGAGCCGACTCTACCAAGTACGAAGTCGAGGAGTCAGAAGAGTCGAAGCGACACAGCAACCGTCTGACCAAGACCGATGCAGGCAGAAACATTTGAAGTGAAAAGAGCGGGAACAGGTTTGAAACTGATTCCCGCGCCGCACGGTTTGAATTTCGCTGGAATAAGGGAATGTACCCCTTAGAGTACATGGCTAGTCTAGGTCGTTTCGCATTCCTCTGTATTTCTATATAAACCCTATGTATGCATGCTATTATCAATCTCAGTCATTTACATTCACTCTGACCTGAGTTCACTACTTCCGCTGCGACACTACCTGCGATCAACCCTGAACGATCCTTTTCCCTCAAATCTCACTTCAGATTGTAACACCTATCACGCAAGTAATTAATGCAAACAACATAAGCTCAGATATTATCACATGCATCAACAACTAACGCAGTCTTTATAGTGTAAATTTTTTCAAAGCTAAAAATTTGTCTGCATCGGGATTCGAACACGTAAGCATTCGGTCTAAAGAGATTCGCATGGACTAGGACATTGCGGGCTGGATTGGTTTGAAGGACTTTCGCGCGACAGTTTTAGGACGGAATGTTTTTGGGAACCACTGTACACCCTTCCGAAAGTCTCTTTCGGGCCCGTGGACAGATCTGGGACAATTTCGAGAGCCCCGAAAAAATCTTTGGGGAAGGCCAAAATGGGGGAACCGTCTTGGAACCTCAACTTTTGGGTGATGGAGCGGATCCCGCCGCCGCGCCGTTCCAAGCAGAGTATTAGCAACCAGAGATTGAATCTCGTTCACGTTGGAATCATGTCGTCCACACCGCATCGCACGCCGCTGTCGACCAGCGCCGCGACGCGGCGAGCTCACGGCGCAAACCCCGCGGCGGCGGCGGGAGTCGTCAGCATGATTGGCTCGGCGGCGGCGCGCCACTGCCGCTGAATTCGACTCGAAGAAGGACCTTGGAGATTCACCTCAGCCGGCGCGGCGCTGCGGCCGGCTGTGACTGCGCTTACTGCGGCGCCACCACTGCGGATGTCGCCATCATCAGTATCAGCTGCAGCCACACGACCGTCCCGGATACCACTCTCGACTTCCCCGCTTCCCCTTCCGCGGCGTTCTCTTCTCCATTCCCTACCAGCGCCTCTCCTTCCGCCGATGGAACTTCCGCCTCCCCTTCCGCCTCCCCTTCCGCCTCCTTGTGGCCGCACGCGGCGTTCCCAATGTCTCCGTCCGCTGACTCCATTCCGTTTCTCGCGGTTCCCCGCGGGTCTTTTGTTGAGCCTCGCCCTGAGGGCAGGGCTGCTACTGACGGTACGCTAGCAGCGGACGTGGCACTTGAGGACGCGGCGCTTGAGGACGTGGCGCTTGAGGATTGGATGAACGAAGTCGCGGCGTCAACGGTGCAAACGGCACCAAGGGTGGTGGGGCGGAACCAGCGGCAGCGGCTGATGCGGCAGTGGTTCGACGATGCTCCTCACAAGCTCGTTTCACCCGCATTCCCTCGAGTCAACCGAATCAGCCAAGTCAACCGAGTCAACCAAACAGGCCAAGTCAACTGAGTCAACGCATTGTAAGCGTTCCATGCTTTCAATGCATTCGATGCATCGAGTACAGTCGACGCAGTCAATCCAGTCAGTGCAGTCGGTGAAGTCAACGCAATCAACGCAGTCAATGCAGCAACGGCTGCCAGTGACTCTTCTGAATCAGCACCTGCTGACGCCAGCCTCGGATCCTGAACCTCGGAGCCAGCTCCGGACTCGGAATCCGAGCCTGCAGCCTCGGTTGAGCCCCGGAAAACAGACGCCTGTGGACTCGCAACCCCAGCAACAGAAGAGGGGGAGGTACAAGTGCGGGAGGTGTCAAGGCGTCAAGCCAGTGATGCAGGAGGTGCATGAGAATATTCATCGGCAGTCGGTGGAGGCGAGGAGGGCTAGATGCAGGGGACAGTGATTCAGGTGTGCTTTTTCTGCCATAGGGATTTCCCTTTCCCACCTCACTTTCCCTTCCTGAATCTCCCTGCCCTCTCTTTTCCCTCTTGTTTCCTCTTCTCCCACCCAGTTTTTTTTCTGCTCGTTAACTCATCTTTAGCGTCTATTCTCCTTCGCTTTCTGCTGTGTCTCCCGCCGCATATTTACCCAACTATGCAGAGCGTTGCTGACGTGGAGGCAGGGCGGAATGAGGTGGCATTCATGGATGAACTCAAGAGGCACGTCAGCATCATTCGGACCAAGCAGGCTGGGGCCCGCACAGGTAAGCTTCACTGTCCGTCACCTTGTGCCCCGGATTAAATGTATGAGAAAGGACTTCTGGTGTTTAATTCTTACATGCTGCTGGATCTGACACTTTCATCTTGACCTTTACTGTAAGCCTCTCACTCCTGACTGGCTCCTACCACTCTCACACTTGCGCTTGTTTCTCACTGTTGCGCGTGTTTTGTTCAATGTAAAAGTTACCAACTCACCCTGGCACTTCTTTCTTTCCCCTTCCCTCTTCCCAACCCTCCTGCCCTTCCCCCCCGCTCCATTTCCTCCAGTCTCGTTCTTCTCCCCCCCCAACCCCCTCCACTTCTCCCTCCCCCCCCCCCAGCACGTGCACGTGGTGATGGAGCTCTGTGAGGGGGGAGACCTGTTTGACCGCATTGACTCGCACGGAAGGCTCTCGGAACCTTCTGCAGCGCGCATCTTCCGATCGCTCATGCTGGCCTTGCAGCACTGCCACTCGCACGGCATCGTGCACCGCGACGTCAAACCCGAAAACGTGCTCATATCGAACACTTTTTCTAACGAGGACAACACAGGGGTTCAGCATGCGCCCAGAATTGCCTGAGAGTGTCATACTGATTGACGCCTCAGAGAGGAGAGGAAGGTCATGGCTGGAACTGGCGCAGTGACTACTAATAGTAAACGCATAAACAGCGCGAAGTCAATGAATTATTATATGGTTTTTTTCCTTTCGTTGGAAATCCCATCTCATAGAATATATTGAATGACCATGCTGATTACTAATTGTTTTTACAATATTATACCATCCTTCTCTTTCTGTATATGTTCAGATATGCTTAGCATATCGAAGCTGTTGTAACGTCTAGCGCAGTCCCCGCTTTTTGGAGCAGAATTCGATGTCTGATCGGGGCAGGCAGCAACGTCATCATCGATTGAATGCAAGATTCTCCCTGTTTGGGCCAACCTCGATAATCCCCTCCCCAGCGCCCCTCCCTCACTCGTTTCTTCTTCCTGTCCTGCCCTAATTGCTCCTCCCTCACTCATCGCTGCCCTAATTTTCTCCAACCACATCACACGAGATGAGACCTCGCTGTGTTTGCAGTATGCGCTACACCCCAGCTCCCATTTGCTCTCTATTTCCTTCAAGCAAGCAGCAGCATTGCATTGCACACGGAGGAGTTGCGTTGCGTCCTTCGATAGATTCTCGAATAAGCGCACTTGTGTACAGTGCGTGGCAACACGAGTGCCCAAGAAAAAAATAGTTTCTACGTGTTTGGAACCGTCCAAATAATCAGTCACTGCGATAAACGCTACAGTACCGTTCAGTGGAACAGCTCGCACTTGTTTCCCCATGGCCTTCTCGTTTCGAGAAATGCTTCGTAGTGTCCTCACCTCATCTGCGTTAGCCTCGCGAAGCATTTTCTCACACATAGCACCACGCTTTAGAGTACGTACACTTCTAGCCCTCGCAGCAGATTGTACTTAGCAGCGCAGCAGCACTTAGTAGCCACGCTCGTTCTTTACTGCCACTAGTAAGCTCGCATAAGCTTGCTCTGCGTTGTAGCGAGTGCTTCCGCCGGCGAGATGGGTGAGAACGAGGGTGTAATACCACACAAGCGGTAGAGCAGTCCTTTGCAGCGCTGGCTCTTAGAGCACTGTTTTGTCGTCCTGTCGTGACCGTTACAAGCCAGCGACTGCAATATGCTACAGTAGCCATAGACTTACCAAGTTCGTCCGCTTTCTCGCCTAAATCTGATCCGATGCGATTACGCGAGTAGCTGTCACGATAAGTCGTTAAAGGCGGTGTGACGTGTCGTGTCGTTTTGTGTCGTGTCATGACGTGTCGTGTCTTGGCCTCAGGCCAGGAGTGAGGGCGCGGAGGGTGCAAACAGATGGGCCACTTCGCCCGATCTGTGCTCCGCCCATCGGTGCTCCGCTCCGCCGATCGGTGCTCCGCCGATGGCTGACAGCGCAATGCGGAGGGAAAGTCCGACTCCTGCGAGCCGCGCGTCATGCTTCCCCCCTTCCCCCCTCCGACATTTTGCACTCTCCATTTCTTCCCCGCCTTTTGCGCGATAGTTCCGAACTATCTCTCATCTCTCGTCCGTCCATCGCGTGACGTGTCGCTCATCTCATCGGGCCCTCCCCTCCCTCCCCCTCCCCTCACCTCCCCTCCCCTCCTCCCCTCCCCTCCCTTCCCCTCCCCTCCCCTCCCCTCCCCTCCCCTCTCTCCCTTCCTCCTCTCTGACTCTGCTTGCATGGCGCTCTGTTTGTAGTCGCGCTCGCGGCCCGCATCGAGATCGAGGTGGCGAGGGGTGGGCGGGTGGACGCGGACGAGTTTTGACGCGCCACTTGAGGTGGATCGATGAATGGAGGTGCGAGGAAGGTGAGGAGAGTGTAGACAAGGAGGAGAAACATTCCTCCAGCTGAAGGGGAGATGCCGCGGAAAGGGTTCGTATGGACACGGCCATGCAGTGAGTGCCCGCAGCAGTAAGTAACCAATGAGGGCTCGACTAAGTCCCACTCCGACGACCAATCCTGACGCAGCGTCATGATGACTCAGCGTCGTAAGGTAACCGTCAGTTACCGATGGGGGGAGGGGAGGGGCGGGGATGATGACTCAGCGTCGTAAGGTAACCGTCAGTTACCGCGGGGAGGGGAGGGGGAGGGGAGCACTACCAGTAGCAGCAGCGATCGCGTGGAATCATGTCGCCGCATCCCACGCCGCCGCCCAGCACCGCCGCGACGCGGCGACTCGCTCGCGCGAACCCCAGCCCCAGCGGAGGCGGCGGGAGCCGTCATTGGCTGGGCGCTCGCGACAGCGCGCCACTGAATTCGAGAAGGTCCGTCGAAATTCAGCTCGGCGCTGCTGTCGCCGGCTGTGACGGCGCTTACTGCGGCGCCACCACCTCATTTGAGTCGGATGTCTCCGTCACATCCGCTACTACCACGGATGGCGCCATGGCGAGCTGCAGCAGCCCCACGGCCACTCTCGACTTCCCCGCCTCCCCTTCCGCGTTCTCTTCCGCCTTCACTTCAGCGGAAGAAGCTTCCGCCTCCCCTTTCGCCGCCTCCCCTTCCGCCTCCCCTTCAGCCTCCGCGTGGCCGCACGCGTTCCCGATCACCCCTTTCGCCGACTTAATTCCGTGGCCGTCCAATTCCGCGCGATGCAGCGCAATCAACAGAGATTCGTTTCCCACGGCGGCTCCCTGCAGCTCCGTCGTTGAGGGAGGAGCGGGTATCTCCGCAGCCGACGTGGCGCTTGAGGATTGGTTGAATGAAGCAGCGGCGTCGATGGTTGAAACGGCGGCGCCAGTGTTTGAAACGTGCCGGGCGCCAATGGTGTTGGGACGGAAACAGCAGCGGCAGCTGATGCGGCAGTGGTTCCACGATGCTCCTCTTGGGCTCATTCCTTGAAGTCAACCGAACCAGCAAAGTAAACACAGTCGATGATGGAGTGAGTGCAGTCAACGCGGTGAAGGCAGTCAACGCGATGAAGGCAGTCAAACGCAGTCAATGAGACAACAACTACTATCCTGAATCAGCACCTGCTGACGCCAGCCTCAGATTCCGAGCCTGGAAATCAGCTCCCCACTCAGAATCCGAGCCTGCAGCCTCGGATGAGCCCCGGAAATCAAACACCTGTGAACTTGCAACCCTAGCCACAGAGGATCGGAATGTACAAGTGGGGGTGGTGTTGGGGCGGCCAGTGGAGGACATTCGGCAGCAGTGGCTTCTGCTCAAGAAGGAGATCGGCAGGGGGCAGTACGGCGTGATACGACGATGCGTGCACCGCTGCACCGGGGAGATAATCGCTGCCTGCAAGAGCATCCGGAAGGGCGCCATGTGGGGGCAGCAGAATGCATGGCTCCTGAGGTGTTTTCAGGGGCGTATGGTGCTGAGTGTGATGCATGGAGCGCTGGTGCCACTCTCTTCATGATGCTCTACGACCAGACGCCCTTTCTGCCTGATAGGCGCAGCAACAGCAGCAGCAGAAGAGGAAGAAAGAACAGCAGAAAATGCAGCAGGAGCAGGAGCAGTGGAGATGGGGAAGAAGCAGCTGATAACTTGATGTGGCAATGAAGATGGGAGGGTTCAGCCACTGCCGGAGGTGGCAGGAGCTGTCGTCACCAGCCAAGCATCTCATCATTCTCGTGCCCTCTGCTGACCCCACCACCCGAATGATTGTCAATAGCTGGACTAGATTCAAAACAACCCCCTAATGCTTAAAGCCTGTATGCAAAATAGTGACCCCCCCTTCTAGTTGGGTCCACTAGAAAGCTCATGAAAATTTTCAGAAAGTTTGGTGTTTTTTTCTGAACAGGGCAAGTCCCCAAGTAGTAACAAGACCGATTTGAAGTTGTTTCCGACTTCTGATACGATCAGTCGCAACATGCACAGAATTGTCGCAAGCTTACTATGACATTTCAACTTCTCCCACCCATCCAAATCCGCATCGAGCACAACACATCACAAATTTCACAACGGAACCTGCCACCACACACGCAGCATACACACAATGTTGAGCTAACTAACAACAGAGAGTGATGCAAGTAGCAAACAGAAGAGCAACAAGGTGACTCGTGTCAAACTATATGTACTGCATATTGTCTAGGCTGTAGTGGGGTAGCCCATATGGGGTACAACCCAATTAGGGTTTACTACTTGTACTCCTGCATCCTGTTAGTTCATCCATTCCTGCTGCTAGATTCTAACATGGTTTCAGAGCACTAAGGTCCGTAGGACCGTTTTTTTTTTTTTTCGGGCCCACCTACCGCTGCGGTTACCGCGCTACCCCACGTACCTGCCTGCCTTGCCTTGCCTTGTGACGTGCTGCACTACGCGCGCCGTCCAGCAGCCCTAGCGCTGCCTCCTGCTGCCCTAGGCCAGCGCGCTGCTTCTAGAGGCCCGTAAGGCCCGCGCGCCGCCCCTACACGCCCTTCAGGCCCGCGAACAGCCCCTGCAGACCGTTAGGCCCCTTGCTGCCGCGCGCTGCCCGCACCGAGCCGCGCGCAGCCCGCTGCAGCCGCGCGCAGCCCGCACCGAACTCACGCAGCCCGCTGCAGCCGCGCGCAGCCCGCACCGAGCCGCGCGCAGCCCGCTGCAGCCGCGCGCAGCCCGCACCGAGCCGCGCGCAGCCCGCTGCTGCCGCGCGCAGCCCGCGCCGAGCCCACGCAGCCCGCGTCGAGCCGCGCGCGGCCTGCTACGGCCTCGCGAGGCCCGCGCGCGGCCCGCAGCAGCCCGCGCCGAGCCGCGCGCGGCCTGCTACTGCCTCGCGCGGCCCGCGCGCGGCCCGCAGCAGCCCGCGCCGAGCCGCGCGCGGCCCGCTACTATAGCGCGGCCGCGCGCGGCCTGTAGCAGCCCAGCGCGCTGTCAGCGCAGCCCGCGCCGAGCCGCGCGCGGCCCTCTGCCTCGGCCCCGACCTGCCGCTGATGCGGCCCTGCCCTGCAGCTGCCACGGCCCCGACCTGCCGCTGATGCGGCCCCGCCCTACAGCTGCCTCGACCCCGACCTGCCGCTGACGCGGCCCCACCCTGCGACTGCCGCTGAAGCGGTCCCGCCCTGCAGCTGCCGCGGCCCTACTCTGCAGCCGTTGTTGCGGCCCCGACGTCGCCACTATTGTGCGCCTACTCGGCCGCCGCCCGTCGAGCGCCGACCCTGCTCGCCCGGCGAGCGCCTGCTCTTCCAGCCTTTGGTGAGCACCTGCCTGCCTGCCTGCAGGCCTGCCTGTCTGCCTGCCTGCCTGCCTGCCTGCCGGCCTGCCTGTCTGCCTGCCTGCCTGTCTGCCTGCCTGCCTGCCTGCCTGCCGGCCTGCCTGCCTGCCTGCTTGCCTGCCTGCCTGTCTGCCTGCCGGCCTGCCTGCCTGCCTGCCTGCCTGCCTGCCGGCCTGTCTGCCTGCCTGCCTGCCGGCTTGTCTGCCTGCCTGCCTGCCTGCCTGTCGGCCTGCCTGCCTGCCTGCTTGCCTGCCTGCCTGTCGCGCCTGCCCTGCCCGCGCTACTGCTACTACTCCTGCTATTAGCAGGTGGCCAGATGCAGCTCCAGCGTCGTTCCTGCGTGTCTCTCACGCCCCAGCAGCTTGATGAGTGGTATAGGGTTTGGGGCTGTCGAGGTGGCCGTCGTAGCAGTCGCCCTGGAGCTGGTCAGTTGGGGGCGTCTGGCAGTGGCCAGCTGCAGCTGCAGGGGCGTCCTCGCGAGACACTTACGCCCCGGCAGCTCCAGGAGTGGTACACTCAGTGTAGCAGGTCTACGCGTACCGTTCGCTGCCCGTACGTCATTCGCACAGGTGTTAGGACTGGTCAGCCTTGCGGGACGCTTGGTCACACACAGTCCCGCTGCTTCGCCCGTCTGAGCGACGCCTGGCGTACCGTGTTTGGAGACGAGGCTGAGCTCCCTGCCTGGCCGGAGCTGCTTGGACAGAGGGTAGATATCTTTGCACTTGACTATGATGCTATTCTCACTGCCATGTATGCATTGCCTACTAGTGTCGACCGTGCCTGTTACCTGTGCGTCCCGCCTGACCCTGGTATAGCGCCTGCTGCTCTCGGTACTGGTGAGGCTGCTGCTCTAGGTGCTCGTGCGTCTCCTGCTCTAGGTGCTGGTGAGACTGCTGCTCTAGGTGCTGGTGAGTTTGCTCTTTCTGGTACTGCGCCTGCTGCGGTCTTGCACACCTTCACCCTTGACTCAGGAGCTTCTCGCTCTTTCTTTCGCGACTGCACCACACTCACGCCGCTCAGTCGGCCAGTTCCGGTCTCCCTGGCGGACCCCTCTGGGGGTCCAGTCCTTGCCCACTACTCCACGGTTCTGCCGTGTCCGGCCGTCCCGTCTGGCTTCCTGTCAGGTCTTTACCTCCCCTCGTTCTCTACGAACTTGGTGAGTGGAGCTGACCTCCAGGATCACGGGGTTGACCAGTTCACTCCTGCGAGTCAGCGAGTGACTCACTGCACGTGTGCTAGGACGGGCCGGCACTTGGCCACGTTCACCCGTGCACCTGGCTCGAGTCTGTACACACTGACCACTGAGTCCCCTCAGGTAGCTGCGTCTGCGTCTACGTCTGGTCAGCTGGCGGCCCCCTGCGAGTGTCGCGCTTTGTCGCACGACACTCTCCTGTGGCACCACCGCCTTGGTCACCCCTCCTTGCCTCGCCTGCGTAGCATGCACTCTCGCTCCCTGGTCTCTGGTCTTCCCAGGTCTCTGCCTGCCCTCCCTCCCTCGCCTGCGCCGCCCTGCATTCCTTGCGTCGAGGGGCGGCAGCGCGCCGCTCCTCACTCCTCCTCGTTTCCTCCCACAGAGGCTCCACTGCAGACGCTCCACCTGGACGTGTGGGGCCCAGCCCGCGTCCAGGGACAGGGCCGCGAGCGGTACTTCCTGCTGGTCGTCGACGACTACACGCGTTACACCACGGTCTTCCCCTTGCAGAGCAAGGGGGACGTCCCTGATGTTTTGATCCCTTGGATCCGCACTGTTCGTCTCCAGCTCCGCGAGCGATTCCGGCGGGACTTTCCTGTCTTGCGTCTGCACTCTGACAGAGGTGGTGAGTTCTCCTCTGACCTCTTGGCAGCCTACTGTGCGGAGCACGGCATCACCCAGTCGTTCACGCTTCCGGCCTCTCCACAGCAGAATGGGGTTGCTGAGCGCCGCATTGGCTTAGTCATGGAGGTCGCTCGTACCTCCATGATCCATGCGGCTGCCCCCCATTTCCTGTGGCCGTTTGCGGTCCGGTACGCTGCGCATCAGCTCAACCTCTGGCCCCGTGTCTCCTTGCTGGAGACCTCGCCCACACTGCTGTGGACGGGGAAGGTTGGCGATGCGTCGCGTTTCCGGGTCTGGGGTGCTCGTGCCTTTGTCCGCGATACCACTGCGGACAAGCTCTCCGCCCGCGCTGTTCCCTGTGTCTTCCTTGGCTTTGTCCCTGACGCGCCTGGTTGGCAGTTTTACCACCCCACCTCGCGCCGTGTCTTTGCGTCTCAGGACGTCACGTTCGACGAGTCGGTTCCCTTTTACCGTCTCTTCCCCTACCGCACTGCCCCGCTCCCCCCCCCCCGCCGCTCTTCCTCGCTCCAGGTGCTCCCCAGGTAGACCCCCTCCCCGCTCCAGGTCCTGCTCCTTCAGGTGTTTCTCAGGTAGACCCTCCTCCCTTGACTGCGCCGGTTGAGGTCACTGGTGACTCAGGTCCTACTGAGGGTGGTCCTGCTCGGGGTGCTACTTCTGGGGGTGCTGAGCCTGGGGGTGCGGAGCCTGGGGGTGCTGAGCCTGCGGGTGCGGAGCTTGAGGGTGTGGAGCTTGGTGGTGCTGAGCCTGAGTGTGAGGGGTCTGGGGGTGCTGAGCTTGGCGGTACTGACGCTGGAGGTTCTGGAGCTACTGAGGGTGCTGGCGCTGGAGGTTCGGGAGCTGCTGGAGGGCCTAGTACTGGTGGCGCTGGAGCTGGAGGTTCTGGAGCTGCTGAGGGTGCTCGCGCTGGAGGTTCTGGAGCCGCTGGAGGTACTGGTGCTGAGGGTACTGACACCGGAGGTTCTGGAGCCGTTGGGGGTGCGGGCGCTGAGGGTTCTGAGTCTGCTGTTGCGCGGTCTCCTTGGAGTAGCCGCCTTCGTCCACGTGTGCCTCTCACCCCACAGCAGCTGCAGGACTGGTACGGTCGCCGTCAGCGTCGCGCTGCTGGAGCTAGGAGTGGTGCTGGTCCTTTGTCTACTGGAGGTGCTGGAGTCGCTGGTTCTGGAGGTGCTCGTACTGGAGACACTGAGGCTGGAGACCCTGGGACTGGAGGTGCTGGCTCTGGGGGTGCTGCTGCTGGAGACACTGAGGCTGGAGACCCTGGGACTGGAGGTGCTGGTTCTGGGGGTGCTGCTGCTGGAGACACAGAGGTTGGAGACCCTGGGACTGGAGGTGTCGGCTCTGGGACTGGAGCTTCTGGAGCTGCTGGAGGTACTGGAGCTGCTGGAGGTACTGGAGCTGCTGGAGGCACTGGAGCTGCTGGAGCTGCCGGTCCTGGTGCAGCTGCGCCGACACGACGGTTCTTCGCTCCGCCGTCTCCGTCGTCTCTGCCGCCGTCTGACTCTGTTCTTCGTCAGGTTCTTACTCTCCCGTCGTCTACTGGTCTTCCGTTACAGCCTGGCTCACCGCTGCCTGCTCCTTCAACTTACACTGTGCAGACTGGTAGTCCTGCTGAGCGTCGTGAGCCTGCGTCGCGTCCTGTTTCGCCTGTTCGTCCTAGTCGTACCGGTCGTCGTGTTCCTCGTTCGCGTCAGCCGGCTGTCCCCAGCGCACACCTCGTAGTCCGTCGTCCTTCCTCTGCTCCGCAGCCTGTTCCTCTGCCGTCTCCTCCTGCGTCCTCTTTGCCTGACGTTGCCTGCGTCTGACCGGTTTCGTGCTGAGCACCCTACTGTCACGCGTCTACTAGCCACAGTTGTCACTGACCCGTCGTTTGAGTCTGCTGCTGCGTCTGCTCTTGTCGCTGAGCTTGTTGACTTTGCTGCTGCCTGTCGTCTAGACTTCGCTGCCAGTCTTGTTACTGAGTCTGAGTCTGTCTGTCCTCCGTCCGTCGGGGGTGAGTGTGCTCTTAGCATGGACGTCCTTGAGGACAGGCACGAGGACCTTGAGTGTCTTGCAGCCGCTGCGCCTCATCTCGTTGCCATGCTGCTTGCCCCTGAGGGAGACCCGGATGCACCAGACATCCCGACCCCGCGCTCTTACGCTGAGGCGATCGCGGGTGAGTACTCCTCTCAGTGGCAGACAGCCATGGACGCAGAGATGGCATCCTGGAAGTCCACTGGCACTTACGTCGACGAGGTTCCCCCTCCTAGGGCGAACATCGTCAGTGGCATGTGGATTTTCAGGGTGAAGCGGCCGCCAGGTTCTCCGCCTGTCTTCAAGGCTCGTTACGTTGCTCGAGGCTTCAGTCAGCGAGAGGGAGTTGACTTCTTCCAGACCTTCTCCCCCACCCCGAAGGTGACCACTCTTTGGGTGCTGCTGCACGTTGCTGCTCACCGTGACTACGAGCTTCACTCTCTTGAATTCAGCACAGCTTTATTGCAGGGCAGCCTGCACGAGGAGATCTGGCTGCGCCGCCCCCCGGGCTTCACTGGGTCGTTCCCTCCTGGTACCCAGTGGAGCCTCCGGCGGCCGGTCTACGGTCTCCGCCAGGCGCCACGTGAGTGGCACGACACACTGAGGACTACGCTTGCGGCTCTTGGGTTCGCGCCTTCTACTGCTGACCCGTCGCTATTTCTGCGCACCGACACTTCACTGCCGCCGTTCTACATCCTCATGTACGTCGACGACTTGGTTTTTGCCACTGCTGACACTGAGGCTCTCGCCCACGTGAAGTCGGAGCTGCAGAAGAAACACACGTGCACATGCTTGGGTGAGCTGCGCAGCTACCTTGGCTTGCAGATCACCCGGGACAGAGCACGCCGCACCATCACCTTGACTCAGTCACACATGGTGCAGCAGGTCCTTCAGCGCTTTGGCTTCACCTGGTCTTCAGCACAGGCCACTCCTCTGGCTACAGGTCACACGCTCTCAGCTCCACCTTCGGATGAGTCCGTAGAGCCGAGTGGTCCTTACCCAGAGCTAGTCGGCTGCCTCATGTACCTGATGACTTGCACTCGACCTGACCTCGCGTACCCTCTTGGTCTTCTGGCTCGCTACGTAGCTCCTGGTCGGCACCGACCTGAGCACATGGCTGCTGCTAAGAGGGTACTGCGCTACTTGTGCAGCACATCAGGCATGGGGCTAGTGCTTGGAGGGACGAGCCCAGTTGTCCTCACTGGGCACTCAGACGCTTCTTGGGTTGACGACCTGGCTACTCAGCGGTCGTCACAGGGTTACACCTTCAGCCTTGGCTCTGGTTCAGTTTCGTGGCGTTCTACACGCTCGTCTTCAGTTCTCAGCTCCAGTTGTGAGGCTGAGATCTACGCCACAGCCATGGCTGCACAGGAGTTACGCTGGCTCACCTACCTGCTGACTGACTTGGAAGAGCAGCCTCGTTCTCCTCCAGTGCTGTACGTCGACAACAAGGCCGCCCTTCGCGGCCCCGCTACGGCCCTTCGCGGCCCTTCGAGGCCCCCTTTGCCGCCCTTCGCGGCCCTCTGCAGCCCTTCGCGGCCCTCTGCTAGCCCTTCGCGGCCCCTTCGCGGCCCTTCGCGCCCTCTGCTCCCTTCGCGGCCCCGCAGCTGCCCGCTTCCGCTCCGCCGCTTGCCGCCGCCGCTGCCGCGCCCCCCCTCTGCCCCCCCCCCCCCCCCCCCCCCCCCCCCCCCCCCCCCCCCCCCCCCCCCCCCCCCCCCCCCCCCCCCCCCCCCCCCCCCCCCCCCCCCCCCCCCCCCCCCCCCCCCCAGCCCCCCCCCCTGTGCAGCAGCCGCCCCTGGCCCCTGGAGCAGCCGCCCCTGCAGCAGCCGCCCCTGGCCCCTGGAGCAGCCGCCCCTGCAGCAGCCGCCCCTGGCCCCTGGAGCAGCCGCCCCTGCAGCAGCCGCCCCTGGCCCCTGGAGCAGCCGCCCCTGCAGCAGCCGCCCCTGGCCCCTGGAGCAGCCGCCCCTGCAGCAGCCGCCCCTGGCCCCTGGAGCAGCCGCCCCTGCAGCAGCCGCCCCTGGCCCCTGGAGCAGCCGCCCCTTCAGGCCGCCCTGGCCCCTGGAGCAGCCGCCCCTGCAGCAGCCGCCCCTGGCCCCTGGAGCAGCCGCCCCTGCAGCTGCCGCGGAGCCCTCGCCCTGCAGTGGTGCAGGCCCTGCCATTGCAGCCGTCGTACGCCTACCTTCTTGCCACTGGTGAGCACTGTCCTGCCCGTACTGCTGTTACTGCTGCTCCTGCTGCTACTGCTCTTTCTACTCCTACTGCTGCTAGTGCTGCTACTGCTGCTCCTGCTGCTACTGCTGCTACTACTGCTCGTGCTGCTCCTACGGCTCCTCCCCTTTCTACTGCTACTGCTGCTCCTGGCGTGGCCAGATGCAGCTCCAGCGCCGTCCGCGTGAGTCCCTCACGCCCCCACAGCTTCATGAGTGGTACGCTCGTTGGGGTTGTCGGGGTGGCCGTAGTGGGAGTCGTTCTGGCGTGAGTAGTTTCGGGGTTTCTTGTAGTGGCCAGGTGCAGCTGCAGCGTCGTGTGCGCGCGGTCCCTTCGCCCCCGCAGCTTCATGAGTGGTACTTTCAGCGGGGGGGGTCACGGGGTTCTGCTCGCTGCCCGTACGTCATTCGCACTGGTGCTCGGACTGGCCAGCCTTGCGGGACGTTTGGTCACACAGAGTCCCGCTGCTTCGCCAGTCTGAGCGACGCCTGGCGTACAGAGTTTGGCGACGCGGCTGAGCTCCCCGACTGGGTGGAGCTGCTACGGCAGAGGGTAGATGTCTATGCTCTTGACTTTGATGCTATTCTCACTGCTATGTATGCATTGTCTACTAGTGATGCCGGTGACTGTTCCCTGAGTGTTCCGCCCGACCCGGGCGGTGCAGCTGCTGCTCTAGGTGCCAGTGAGTCTGCTGCTCCAGGTGCTAGTGAGTCTGCTGCTCCAGGTGCTGGTGAGTCTGCTCTCTCAGGTACCACGTCTGCTCCGGCGTCGCACACTTTCACCCTTGATTCGGGTGCTTCCCGCTCCTTCTTTCGAGACCGCACCACTCTCACGCCGCTCAGTCGGCCGGTTGCGGTCTCCCTGGCAGACCCCTCTGGGGGTCCTGTTCTTGCCCACTACTCCACTGTTCTACCGTGTCTCGCGGTCCCGTCTGGCTCCCTGTCAGGTCTTTACCTCCCCTCGTTCTCTACGAACTTGGTGGCGGGTGCTGACCTACAGGATGGGGGAGTTGACCAGTTCACCCCTGCACGTCAGCGGGTGACCCACTGCACGTGTGCGGACACAGGCCGACACTTGGCCACGTTTACTCGTCGGCCGGGGTCGAGTCTCTACACACTGACTACCGAGTCTCCTCCGGTTGCTGTGCCTGGTCAGGTAGCTGCGTCGGGTCAGGTGTTTGCTGCAGCGTCTCGGTCTGGTCCTGAGTCTGCCCCCTGCTCGTGTCGCCTCCTGTCCCACGAGACTCTTCTCTGGCACCACCGTCTTGGTCACCCCTCCCTGCCTCGCCTCCGAGGCATGGCCTCTCGTGTCCTGGTCTCTGGTCTCCCCCGGTCTCTCCCTCCCCTCCCTCCGGGGCCTGCCCCTACCTGCGTTCCCTGCGTCGAGGGGCGGCAGCGCGCCGCTTCTCACTCCTCCAAGTTTCCGCCGACAGAGGTTCCGCTGCAGACTCTTCACATGGACGTGTGGGGCCCAGCCCGTGTCCGTGGACAGGGTCACGAGCGCTACTTCCTGCTGGTGGTTGACGACTACTCGCGTTACACCACAGTCTTCCCCTTGCGCCGCAAGGATGAGGTCACTGAGGTGTTGATCGACTGGATCCGCGCTGCTCGTCTCCAGCTCAGGAAGAGTTTCGGCTCGGACTTTCCTGTTCTGCGTCTGCACTCTGACCGAGGTGGAGAGTTTTCCTCCGGCCCTCTACGAGCCTTCTGTCGTGCGAGGGGCATCCGCCAGACGTTCACGCTTCCGGCCTCTCCGCAGAAGAATGGGGTTGCTGAGCGCCGCATTGGCATGGTCATGGATGTCGCTCGCACGTCCATGATCCATGCGGCTGCTCCCCATTTTCTGTGGCCGTTTGCGGTTCAGTACGCGGCGCGTCAGATCAACCTTCAGCCCCGGGTCTCCATGCCGGACACCTCCCCCACTCTGAGGTGGACGGGGCAGGTTGGCGATGCGTCTGCGTTTCGTGTCTGGGGATCTCGGGCTTTTGTCCGAGACTTGTCTACGGACAAGCTGTCCTCCCGTGCTGTTCCCTGCGTCTTCCTTGGCTTCCCCCCTGACGCGCCTGGTTGGCAGTTTTACCACCCCACCTCGCGCCGTGTTCTGTCCTCCCAGGACGTCACGTTTGACGAGTCGGTTCCGTACTACCGTCTCTTCCCCTACCGCGCTGCCCCCCTTCCCCCCCGCCGCTCTTCCTTACGCCAGGTCCCCCCCCGGTAGACCCCCTCCCCCCTCAGGGTCCTGCTCCTTCAGGTGTGTCTCAGGTAGACCCCCCCCCCCTTGACTGAGCCTTTGGAGGTCACATCCGACACCTCTGGCCCACCTGATGGGGGTGACACTGTTGCTGACGCCCCGGCGGCCTTTCGCCGCGCACCACGCTTGGAGACCCCTCCGGGGTTCCCTCCGCGACCTTCTTCGCCGCCTCTGCAGCCGGTTACTTGTGACTCTGGTGCTGTTGGGGGTGGTGCTCCTGGAGGTGCTGCGTCTGGGGGTGCGGAGTCTGGGGGTGCTGAGCCTGCGCGTGAGGAGACTGGAGGTCCTGCGCCTGGGGGTGCTGTGTCTGGGGGTACTGAGCCTGTGTGTGCGGAGTCTGGAGGTACTGAGTCTGGAGGTGCGACACTTGAGGGCACTGGGACTGCTGGTGCGCGGCCTACTTGGAGTGGCCGCCTTCGTCCGCGTGTGCCTCTCACCCCTCAGCAGCTGCACGACTGGTACGGTCGCCGTCAGCGTCGCGCTACTGGAGCTCGGGGCTCTGCCGCTGGAGGTGCTGGAGCTGCTGGGGCTGGGGTGCTGCGCCTGGAGGCGCCGTTCCTGGTGACACTGCGACTGGCGACCTCGGGACTGGAGGTGCTGGTTCTGGGGGTGCTACTGCGGGAGACACTGCGGTTGGAGACCCTGGGACTGGAGGTGTCGGTTCTGGGGGTGCTGCTGCGGGAGACCCTGAGGTTGGAGACCCTGGGACTGGAGGTGCTGGTTCTGGGGGTACTGCTGCGGGAGACCCTGCGGTTGGCGACCTTGGGACTGGAGGTGCCGGTTTTGGGGGTGCTGCTACTGGTGACGCTGAGTCTGGAGGTGCTGGCGCTGGAGGTACCGGTTCTGCGGCTGGAGCTTCTGGAGCTACTGGAGGTACTGGAGCTGCTGGAGGCGCTGGAGCTGCTGGAGGTGCTGGAGCGGCTGGTACTGGTGCAGCTGCGCCGACACGACTGTTCTTCGCTCCGCCGTCTCCGTCGTCTCTGCCGTCGCCTGACTCTGCTCTTCGTCAGGTTGTTACTCTCCCGTCGTCTACTGGTCTTCCGTTACAGACTGGCTCACCGCTACCTGCTCCCTCTCCTTACACTGAGCAGACAGGCAGTCCTGCTGAGCGTCGTGAGCCTGCGTCGCGTCCTGTCTCGCCTGTTCGTTCTGGTCGTACCGTTCGTCGTGTTCCTCGTTTGCGTCAGCCGGCTGTCCCCAGCGCACACCTTGTCATCCGTCGTCCTTCCTCTGCTCCGCAGTCTGCTCCTCTGCCTTCCCCCCCTGCGTCCTCTCTGCCTGCCGTTCCGGACCCTGAGTCTGATCGGTTTCGTGCTGAGCACCCTACTGTCACGCGTCTGTTAGCTACTGTTGTCACTGACCCGTCGTTTGAGTCCACTGCTGCGTCTGCCTTGGTTGCTGAGCTTGTTGACTTTGCTGCTGCCTGTCGTCTAGACTACACCGCTAGTCTTGTTGCTGAGTCTGAGTCTGTCTGTCCTCCGTCCGTCGGGGGTGCGTGTGCTCTTAGCACGGACGTCCTTGAGGACAGGCACGAGGACCTTGAGTGTCTTGCAGCCGCTGCGCCTCATCTCGTGTCCATGCTGCTTGCCCCTGAGGGAGACCCGGATGCTCCAGACATCCCGACCCCGCGCTCTTACGCTGAGGCGATCGCGGGTGAGTACTCCTCTCAGTGGCAGACAGCCATGGACGCAGAGATGGCATCCTGGAAGTCCACAGGCACCTACGTCGACGAGGTTCCCCCTCCTGGGGCGAACATCGTCAGTGGCATGTGGATTTTCAGGGTGAAGCGGCCGCCGGGTTCTCCGCCTGTCTTCAAGGCGCGTTACGTGGCTCGAGGCTTCAGTCAGCGGCAGGGAGTTGACTACTTTCAGACCTTCTCTCCCACCCCGAAGATGACCACTCTTCGGGTGCTGCTACACATAGCCGCTCACCGTGACTACGAGCTTCACTCTCTGGACTTCAGCACAGCTTTCCTACAGGGCAGCCTGCACGAGGAGATCTGGTTGCGCCGCCCACCTGGCTTCACTGGGACTTTTCCTCCTGGCACCCAGTGGAGCCTCCGGCGGCCAGTCTACGGTCTCCGCCAGGCGCCGCGTGAGTGGCACGACACACTGAGGACTACGCTTGCGGCTCTTGGGTTTGCTCCTTCTACTGCAGACCCGTCACTGTTTCTGCGCACCGACACCTCTTTGCCGCCGTTCTACATCCTCGTGTACGTCGACGACTTGGTTTTTGCTACAGCTGACACTGCTGGACTCGCCCACGTGAAGTCGGAGCTGCAGAAGAGACACACGTGCACAGACCTGGGTGAACTGCGCAGCTATCTTGGCTTGCAGATCACTCGGGACAGAGCACGCCGCACCATTACCCTGACTCAGTCACACATGGTGCAGCAGATCCTTCAGCGCTTCGACTTCACGTACTCCTCGCCTCAGGCCACTCCTCTGTCTACTCGCCACTCGCTCTCAGCTCTGCCTTCGGATGAGTCCTTAGAGCCGAGTGGCCTGTACCCAAAGCTTGTTGGCTGCCTCATGTACCTGATGACCTGCACACGACCTGACCTGGCCTACCCTCTTAGCATCCTGGCACGCTATGTTGCTCCTGGGAGACACCGACCAGAGCACATGGCTGCAGCGAAGAGGGTGTTGCGCTACTTGTGCAGTACGTCGGGCATGGGGCTCGTGCTTGGAGGGCGGAGTCGAGTGGTCCTCACTGGTCACGCAGACGCGTCTTGGGTCGACGACCTGGCTACGCAGCGGTCGTCACAGGGTTACACCTTCAGCCTTGGCTCCGGCTCTGTTTCGTGGCGGTCTACCCGCTCGTCGTCTGTTCTCAGCTCTAGCTGTGAGGCTGAGATCTACGCAGGAGCCATGGCTGCTCAGGAGTTACGCTGGCTGACCTACCTGCTGACTGACCTGGGAGAGCCGCCTCGTTCTCCTCCAGTTCTGTACGTAGACAACAAGGCCATGCTGGCCTTGTGTCAGGAGCACAGACTGGAGCACAGAACGAAGCACATTGCTCTTCGCTACTTCCTTGCTCGTGAGCTGCAGCAGCGTGGTCAGCTGCGTCTTGCTTACGTGGCCACTCGGGCCAACACTGCTGATATCTTCACCAAGGCACTTCCGCCTTGTGATCATCAGCGCTTCTGTACGATGCTAGGTCTCGTGCCCACTTGGCCTCACTTGCTCACTTCTTGACCTTGCTTGTACTGTGACATATATACATATTTATATATATATATATACCTGCATGTTTACACCTGCTAGGTTGTGATCACTGTATTGCTTGTGCTTTTATAACTCTGCATGTGAACTGGCCTTGTGGCCTCTTGCTTGTGCTCAGTGTGTGTGGTGACTTTGTGATCCACCCTGAGCTGTGTTTTTGTCTCTTGACTGGTCTTGTGACCATTGCTTGCTCTGGCTATCCCCCATCTTGCCTATGGGGGTGTGTCAAAACATATGCATGTTGTTATGTAGGCTATATTGGGGCTAGCCTTAGGGGGTACAAAAATCATCTCGATACTTTTGCTATGTACCCCAACCATGACCTAATCACATCATTCTTGGCTAGTTTTCTCACAAGATAGCGACGGCGCGGAACGTAATGGGAGATAGCGCTAGCTTAACTTATGTCGCGAGACGTGATCGGAGGGGAGGCCATGAGCGCGAAGGCGATGCGAAGACAGGTGCACGTGAGCGCGATGGTGACGGGAGGGCGGAACGTGAGCGCGATGCTGATGGGAGGGGAGGACGTGAGCGATAGGAGATGAAGTGGGGAAGGAGAAAGGCGACGAGAGGGAGAGCGATAAGGCGATGGGAGGGAGAGCGGACAGGCGATGGGAGAGAGAGCGCGAAGGTAGGGAGGGCGGACAGGCAACGGGAGGGAGAGCGCGAAGGAAACTGGAGGGAGGGTGCCGACGGGAGGGAGAGCGCGAAGGCGAGGGGAGGGGGAGCGGACAGGCGACGGGAGAGAGAGCGCGAAGGCGAAGGGAGGGAGGGCGGACAGGCAACGGGAGGGAGAGCGCGAAGGAGACGGGAGGGAGGGCGGACAGGCAACGGGAGGGAGAGCGCGAAGGAGACGGGAGGGAGGGCGCGAAGCCGACGGGAGGGAGAGCACGAAGGCGACGGGAGAGAGAGCACGAAGGCGAGGGGAGGAGGAGCGGACAAGCGACGGGAGAGAGAGCGCGAAGGCGACGGTAGGGACGGGGGTTCAGGCAACGGGAGGGAGAGCGCGAACAGGCAACAGAGTGCGAAGGAGAGAGAGCGGACAGCCGACGGGAGAGAGAGCGGACAGGCGACGGGAGGGAGAGCGGACAGGCGACGGGAGGGGGAAGGGAGACGGGAGGGAGGGCGGACAGGCAACAGAGCGCGAAGGAGAGAGAGCGGACAGCCGACGGGAGAGAGAGCGGACAGGCGACGGGAGGGGGAAGGGATATCGCGAGGGCGACGGAAGGAAAAGGGGGACATCGAAGGCAACGTGAGGGAAGGGAGATAGTGAGGGCGACGGGAAGGAAGAGGGGACATCGAACGGGAACGGGCGAGGGGCGGGAGAACGGGAAGGCGACGGGATCGGTGTGAAATCGCGAGGGCGAGGGGACAAGAGGGATGAACGGGAGAATAACGGACCGGGAGGGGAGATCGTGACGACGACGGGAGGGCCGTCACGCGTGTGTTTGCGAGGGCGACGGAAAGGCGACGGGACGGACTAGAGAGCGAGGCGACGGGCAAATTGATTGAGACGGGAAACTGGCACTGCGCTACCAGGCCATGTAAACCTACATTTCAAACTCTTGCTTAGTCGACGATTGACGCACTCGTCAGTAATACTACACGAACGCATGTGCTTTCAGCTATACTACTTACTATGTCAGAATCCCAGCCACTAACCACTGGGATAAAAGGACTTGTTTGTGTAGCGGGTGAGTGCGCCCATAACCCCCCAGGCCAATGTGCCTGTAACCCTTCCCTAGGATCATCGGGGATCTCCAGTGGACCTCTGACACCCCCCCGCATTGGGATGCCCGAGGTGCACACACCGGGATTCGAACCCGAGACCTTCGCTCTGATACCATGTCAGAATCTCAGCCACTAACCACTGGGATAAAAGGGCTTGTTTGTGTAGCGGGTGAGTGCGCCCATAACCCCCAGGCCAATATGCCTGTAACCCTTCCCTAGGATCATCGGGGATCTCCAGTGGACCTCTGACATACTATGCTATGCGGAAACTAGTGATGAATGGAGTGACAGAAATCTAGTAATGCACCCATCACCAGCTTGAAAATGAGGTTGGGCATGCGATGGGAAACCATCGCCTGGGGTTTGTCGTGCGGATGCGGCACGAAAAAATGCGACGGCTGATATGAGAAAGAAAGTTCATTTTGGCGGGAACCATTACGTTCCATTGTGGCGAGAGCCAATAACATGAGTTCACTCTGCCCATACAAATCGTTTGAAACAGTGTTTTTTATACTGGTTTCATCCTCACTTGCAACTCCTCATTCAAGTTGGGACGGGGGTCACTATTTTGCATGCGGGCTTTAAGTACTGTCGTGAGAACACATGTATGTACGGTATTTTCTCATAATGATTCATTCCTGATGTCAGAGATCTAATATCCCCCCCTCCCCCCTGTTGAAAAAAATGCTTCCCTGCTGAATTTTTTAGCTATGTACGTCACCTGTTTCTTATCTTAAAGTTTTTGCCAAGGAATGTCATTATATCACATGTCAAATGCCGTACACACAATATAGCAGTGTTCATAAGATTCTGATACACTTTCTCCTCTTCTGCCTAAGTTTTCACATACCTGTGTGTTTGCCATATTGAGGCTTCACGCCTGCAAGACGACAAGCCGCACTCTGCACACAACATCACATGGACCTCTGGCTGGGATGGTCATTGGCTGAGAATTCCACGCACTGGAGTGCCACGTGTACAGGTTCATTACAGTACAGTTGTGCACTGATGCCACGAACAGCACTGTCTCGCACAGTCCACGCTTTTCGGAAAGGCTTGGGGTTTTCGTTTCCGGCCAACTTATGGCAGACACATCAGCATCGATTGCGGAATTGCCGCACTCGCTTCGCCCGCGCATAACAAAATCAGCAATCGAGTCGCCCCATTTTGTGTGCTGGAAAAACCTTCCCGCAATTTCGCAAATCCGCACGCATTCTCAGGGCGCATTCCGCTCTGGACACTGTCCCAATCGAAGTGTCCCAATCGAGTGTACCGCTCCGAACCGAACTAAACCAGAGACGCGAAAATTTCGACAATGTTAGAAACTAGGGTGTAATTCGTTTTAATACGATGCAGTGCGGTAGAATCGATTCAGAAATTTAGATTGGGACAGTGTCCAGAGCGGAATGTTCCCTCATCCCATCACACCCGGGGCTGCGTTCTGTAGGCGCATCAGCTCTGATGCGCCTGAGGCTCGGGCTGACGCGCACATCGCGAAATTGAGGTTCGGCAATTGCGACTTGGAAATTGCGAAATTGAGGTTCGGACATTTCGACATGAGGTTTGGGAATTTTGACGAATTTGAATTGAGGTCAGGAAATTGGTCCTGAAATTTTCTGACAACTTTCAACATTCTGAATGCTGATACTTTCTAGGAAGGCCGTTTTTGCTGAATATTCCGAGGCCAAACTAATTGGCCAATGAG
Source organism: Closterium sp. Yama58-4 (assembly GCA_947470075.1). Lineage (NCBI taxonomy): Eukaryota > Viridiplantae > Streptophyta > Zygnematophyceae > Desmidiales > Closteriaceae > Closterium > Closterium sp. Yama58-4. The sequence continues at coordinate 222,504 of CANIUD010000711.1, forward strand.
GTTGCAGCGCATCAGCTGATGCGCGCATGATGTGCATTTTCGAAGTTGCATCATGCGCGCATCAGCGTTTTTCCCGTTTGCTAGGAGAGAAAGCTTCCTGGAACGCGATCACATTAAAAGTTTCGTATTCCAAAAAGGCCGTTCTGCAGGCATTCGGATTTGTTTCGCTTCGGCAGCCATGCGCTTATCTCGAACCTTGATAACCTGTCAGCAGGTTATCACGGAAGTATCTTGGAACCGTGAGAGAATGCATCAATGTACATTGATGCGGGCTGATGCGCCCGCAGAACGCGGCCCATGTCTGTCCTTCCCGCAAGCGGATTTCACGCGCCCTGCTAGAGCGCGCTGCGGATCTTCTTGGTTCAAGCCAAACCTCCACAATCGCCTTCGTCCTTCCCTTTCTAGCCCTATCCTCCTAAATCCAGAAAAAACAGCTCATTTCTCAATCCAATTCATCCAACCACACAGCTGCTATTGCTGTGCAACAAACGCAACGAGCAAATAGGTCAGCGCCCATTTGCTCTCCTTCCAAGCAAGCAAGCAGCAGCATTGCAGACGAGTTCCGCGCGTTGGTTCCGTCTTCTCGAGGAACTATCTTCTCGAGTTTCTCGAGTTTCAGCAGCATTGCAAAAAATAGTTCCTCGAGGGTACACATACAAAACTGCCCAAAAATAAGTCACGGACAGACACAACGGTACAGTAAAGTGGCCACCGTGCACAGTGCGCGTGGAACAGCTAGGCACGTGTTCGCCCGTGGCTTTTTCAGCAGGTGCCGTTCCGAGCGCGAGGGTAGGAGAATCTCAGAAATGCAGAAGAATGCAGCTGCCAGTCAGACGACAGAGCTCTCCTCTTTCCCCTCATCCGCGTTGGCCCTCGCGAAGCGTAGTCAGCATTTCTCACACGCGATTGCGCAGCCAGTGGCAATTTCGCCGAAAGCAAAGTGCACCACGCTTTGCGACACGCACACCTCTAGCTCTTCGCAACCCTGGCGCTATGTTCCGGGTCTAGTAAGCAGCGTAGTCAGCACTTAGTAGCCACGCGCGTTCTTTAGCTGGTAGCCCAAGACTCTTGGAGTTTGTCCGATTCGTCGTCGGCGGTTGATGTGAGGAGATGTCGCGAGTTGTTTTCGCCATGACTCGTCAAAGTCGGAGTGACGTGTCGTGCCTTGGCCTCGGGCCAAGACAAGCGCGTCGGGGGTGCCAAACTCGTGTCACATTCGCCGCTGATCCGCTCCGCCAATCATTTCTCCGCGTTGAGCGCGCGCCGCGAGCGCAAATCCCCCCTTCCAAATCTCCTCTTCATGATCCACCTATCCCCTCCTCGTCGACTATGAAAACGCTCGCCCGGCGAGCGCGAGTTCCAGAGCGCAAGTCGTTACGAATTCATCCCCCATGCATGATAGCAGTCGCAGCTGAATCCGTCCCCAAGTCCGTTTCAGAGGCTTCTGAGTGGAAACCATTTCCCCTGTGAAGCTCAGCAAGCAGCCACTCCCCATCTCTCGCCCGTTTCGACTAGAACCTGCGAACGCGCCCTTTTGCAACTACTACGAAACAATCGCGCCCACAACTGGAACCATGTCGTCGCATCGCACGTCGCATCGCACGTCGCATCGCACGTCGCCACCGACCAGCGCCGCGTCGCCGCGGCGGCGAGCTCGCGGAAACTCCAGTCCCGCCGGCGGCGCGCCGCCGCTGCAGTCAAGAAGGTCTTTTCAGGTTCAGCTCTGCGCTGCCGGATGTGACGGCGCTTACTGCGGCAAGAGCTGCGGCTCCAACGCTCTCGACTTTCCCACCTCCCCTTCCGCGTTCCGCTGCCCTTTTTCTTCCGCCTTCCCTTCCGCCTTCCCTTCCCCCTTCCCCTCCGCGGAAGGGTTTGGCGCCGTACCTTTCGCCCACCCTTCCGTCTCCGCGTCTCCTTTCGACCCTAGTAGTACCCAGCCGTCCGATGCCGCCGCGGCATTCAGCGTAAATGCCGGAGAGTCGTTCTCCTGCGGATATTTCATTGACGAGGGAGCCGCGACATGCGATACTGCAGCAGCTGACGTGGCGCTTGAGGATTGGTGCAGCGAAGTAGCGGCGTCAATGGCTCAAACCGGCGCGCCGATGTTGATGGGCCGGAAAAAGCGGCAGTGGCTGATGCAGCAATGGTTCCACGATGCTCCTGATGAGGTCGCTCCGCCCGCATTCCCTGAAGAAGTCAACCGGACAAGCCAAGTCAACCAAGTCTACCGAGTCAACCGAGTCAACGCATTTGAAGCAATCCATGCCGTCAATGACTTGGACGCATCGGGCACAGCCAACACAGTCAATGCAGTCAACACAGTGACTGTCGCAATAACTGTCAGCGACTCTTCTGATTCAGCACCTGCAGACGCCAGCCTCGGCTTCTGAGCCTCGTCGGAGTCAGCTCCGGACTTGGAATCCGAGCCTGCAGCCTCGGATGAGCCCCGACAATCAAACGCCTGTGGACTTACAATCCCAGCAGCAGAGGAGAGGAAGATTCAAGTGGGGGAGGCGAAAGTGGGCAGGGTGTTGAAGTGGCGAGTGGAGGACATTGGGCGAAAGTGGGTTGTGGTGAGGAGGTTGATGGGCAGGGGGGAGTACGGCGTATGCATACATTTCACCGACGGGGGAGGGGGGGACCGCTGCCTGCAGGAGCATCTGAAAGGCCGCCATTCAGGTACGGCGCTCCCTGTCATGTGATCCCCACCACGCCCTTATCATTCCACCCTGATTTCCCCACCCTGATTTCCCCACCCTGATTTCCCCACCCTGATTTCCCCACCCTGATTTCCCCACCCTGATTTCCCCACCTTGATTTCCCCACCCTGATTTCCCCACCCTGATTTCCCCACCCTGATTTCCCCACCCTGATTTCCCCACCTTGATTTCCCCACCCTGATTTCCCCACCCTGATTTCCCCACCCTGATTTCCCCACCCTGATTTCCCCACCCTGATTTCCCCACCCTGATTTCCCCACCCTGATTTCCCCACCCTGATTTCCCCACCCTGATTTCCCCACCCTGATTTCCCCACCCTGATTTCCCCACCCTGATTTCCCCACCCTGATTTCCCCACCCTGATTTCCCCAACCTGATTTCCCCACCCTGATTTCCCCACCCTGATTTCCCCACCCTGATTTCCCCACCCTGATTTCCCCACCCTGATTTCCCCACCCTGATTTTCCCCACCCTGATTTCCCCACCCTGATTTCCCCACCCTGATTTCCCCACCCTGATTTCCCCACCCTGATTTCCCCACCCTGATTTCCCCACTCTGATTTTCCCTCCCTGATTTTCCCACCCTGACCTCCCCACGGTGACCTACCCACCCTGAGCTCCCCACCCTGTTCTCCCCTCCCTGCTTTCCCTGCCTTATATTCCCTCCTGTTGCCTATGATCCTGAACCTACTCCGGTTGCCTCTTGTCCCCATCTTCAGCGCCTGTGTTTTCCTTCCCTTTCCGCCCGGCCTCGTGCCTCTTGCCTTTCCAACGGTGCAGAGCGCTGCTGACGTGGCATTCACAGAGGAACTCAAAAGCCACATCAACATCTTTCGGATCAAGCAAGGACCACAGGGTGAGTTACCCTTGTCCGTTACCTTCAGCCCCATTGCAAATGTACAAGAAATGACTTCTCGTGCTCAAACCTGTTTTGCAGCATGCATGAATGCATGAGTCTTGCTTGCAACTGATTACGCTCTATAATGCAAGCCCTTGCTGTTGCCATTACTAACTGGCTCCCACTCCGCTCCACTCACGCATTACCCTTGCCCTTCTGATGTATTTCCTGTAGACTTTGCTGACTCACTGCACGTGGTGATGGAGCACTGTGATGCAGAAGACCTGCTTGACCGCATTGACTCCCACAGAAGGCTCTCAGACCTCCTGCAGTGCGCATCATTGACGTCACGTGCTTATATCAGACACTGCTTATAGTGAAGACGTTCACAGAGGCATGCTTTGCATGTGTCAATACTTCATGCTTAGTTTCACAAATGTCTCCACATAGTAGATGCAACAACCAACACCTAAGGTATTGTAAAACTTGGTGCATGCAAAACATGTAACATCATAAGTTGCATGTGACTTTGACAGCTACTTTTGGTACTGACTCTAACCCATGGCACTTGTTACTGAATGTTGCGATATGCCGGTTTTTTCGCGTAATCAAGGTTGCCTTGCTGGTATATGTATTGATAACGGGCCTATTGGGAAGTTGAACTCCTGTGTTCCTGTTCTACATGTTCTATATTTTTATAAGAATATGTGAACTAGGGTTTCTTCTCCTTTTGTTTCACTATGTGGGCATGGTAGTTCTAGAAGCACAGCCCGTAGTGACTCTACAGAGGGGATTGAACGAATGTGCTTGATTTATGAAATGCCCGAGATCCTGGAAGTCCATCCACTGAAGTTACGACACGATGCCAATATTGGAACAGCCTGACTCTGCAACTTCTCAAAGGACAAGTCCGTGCCTGTGCTGCCCGCCGAAGTCCACGGTTCTCGGAAAAAGCATCGGCGCTTTGGTTTGGCTAACCGATGGTGGGCACGTCAGCGTTGATTGCAAGACACTCCCATTTGGCTTGGCATACGCGCTTTGCGGGTTGACGAGATTCAGCACCCGAACCGCGCACTCATCGCTCGCTTTGCCCGTCGGAGTTTCGATGGAAGCTTCGACGCCATCAGAAATAACCAGCGCAACTTCAGCCGCAGGTTGAGTACGCGTGGCAAATTGTTCCGCTCAATGCCAAACACGAGGTCGGGCTTCGCGCTCTCATGTGCTCCTCGTAGGGCGACAGACGTGTTTTATACGTTTTAAGTACGTCTCGTCACGCAAAAGGTAAATTGTCTGTCTCAGAAAAACTTCTGCTCATCTGGTACACCTGTCTCGAAGAAGCCAGTGAACACGTCCCAAACAAACTCACCGTCGTGCTTTTAGGACGTGGGCACTCGCTAAGATTTCGGCGATCAATCGTGCGAAATCGATCTGCCACCGCACAGAAAACCTGCTAAAAACACCTTTACCTTTTAAAACCCCGTCAATAACGAACCTGCGGCAGCGTCGATCACCGAAATCCATGCGAGTGTCCACGTCCTACCCCCTTCCTCTTCCTCCCCAGACCTGCTCAAACCGTTCCCCTTGGTTTCTGTTCCCAAGCCATCCCTTCGGACGGCATGTGGTGCTGGTTGGGATCTGTCTTTCTGCACCACATTGGAACATGCAGGGACGTTTTGGTATCTCTATAAACCTTTTACAACCTTTACACAGGATCTCTCTAAACGAACACAGCAGCTCTTGTATCTCTCTCCAACGCACAACTCGCTCTAATCACCTCCCCAACTCCCTGCAGCAGCAGGTCTAATCGCCATTGCTCTCTTTCCAATCTGCGAGCAGCATTGCAGGCGAGTTGCGTCCTCGAATAACCTCCTAGCATTTCTCATATACACGCGTGGAGTGTACATTTTTCCATGGCGTTCTTGGCAGATACCGATCCGAGCCCGTGGATTGGAGAATCTCGGCTTTATTCCTCTTACCCCCTTCGTCCACGTCGGCATTGACGACGCGTAGTCAGCATCTAGTCACGCACAGTGCCGTGATCGAATCCCTTTAGCAGTGCACAAGCGCTGCACCAAGGCTTGCTACCTCGCTGCGCTGGCGCGAAGTGCCGCCCGTAACCACACCGGGTGCCAAATCCACCATGCCACGCTTGCCTTGCCCATATCCGCAGCGCTCACATTTCTTAGGGTACACGTTATGCTCAATAAGTTCGCCACTCACAGAGCCGATCCGCGCGACGATTTGCTCGACCCGAGAGGGTATGGAAAGGCCCCGCGACTGTACACCGGCTGCGTGTCTTGGTGCTGCTGACTAGGCGCGTCGATGCAGCTCGCCAATATTGGGGAAATCTACATTGTCCACGTGGAAGCCGTTATGTATCCACTTGTCCAGCTCAGCAGCCGGAAGTGGTGGGGTGAAGGCAGCGAAACGCGGCCTGGCTCAGTCATTCTGACATCTTCCGAACTACAGAACTTAATGGGTGTGAAAATCATCAGAAAGAGGTGTACAGTAGTGGAGGAACCGTGGAAGGCTTGTGGCAGAAGACTTATCAAAGTCCACGTGATCGATCACATCGACGTGTCTTGTCGTCTCCTCTCACGACACGAGTGGGTGTGGCCCACGGCTCATCATGCGATGAGATGAGACGCGCGCCGCGGCAGCTCTCCGCTCCGCCGATGATCGCTGCGAGCCGTTCCGCCGTAGCCGCAGCTGCGCGCACGATCTATGCGCGAGTGTCTAGCATACCCCGTGCGCCTTGCGCCCCTTGAGCGCCTCCAATCAATCCCCCCCTCTGATCCCCTCTGTTTCTAGCTGCGGCACGATCAGCTCAGCTGCGACTATGAATACCCTCAGTGAATGCGAGATTCATATCGGCACCACATCCTCTTACGAATTCGCCCTCTTTAGCAGCCCCGATCATACCGGCGAGATTTTGGCAACGACTTCAGGAGAACTCCTTTCGTATCTCTCTCGACAACTTCGACTCAACGGTCTGATCTGAATCCGATTCTTGCCCAGCATGCATTCGAGAAGGCCCTTCGAGCGTCAGCGCGACGGCGGGAATAGCGGCGATAATGGCGGCGCTTATGGCGTCTCTACGAATGTCGTCATGAGCTGTAACTGCAGCCCCGCGATCACCCTCGACTTCCCCGCCTCCCCTTCCGCCTTTCCCTCCGCCTCCCCTTCCGCCTTTGCTTCCGTCTCCGCTGCGTGGTCGCACGTGTCCCAGATTCCTCCTCTTGACTCGACTCTATGGCCGTCCGATGCCGCGCGGTTCGACACAAACGGCGGAGAATCATTCCCCGCGTTTCACTGCGGATATCCCGCTCAAGGAGGAGCTGTTAAAGGTACCGCGGCAGCCGACGTGGCGCTCGGGGATTGGTTGAAAAAGGCAGCGGCATCAGCGGCGGGTGAAACGGCACCAATGGCGGTGGGGCGGAAGCAGCGGCAGCAGCTGCTGCAGCAATGGTTCCACGATGCTCCTCCTGGCCTCCTCCCCCCCGCCTTCCCTGAATTCAACCGAGTCAACCGACACAGCCAAGTCAACCGATCCAGCCAAGTCAACACCGAATTCAACGCAGTCGGTGCTTTCAATGCGTTCAACGCATCAAGAAGAGTCAACACGGACAACATGGACAACACAATACACGCTGTCAACGAAATCAATGCGGTCAAACCAGTCAGTGTGGCCACTGGCAGTGACTGCTCTGTATCCGAACCTGCTGACGCCAGCCTCAGATTCCGAGCCTCGGAGTCAGCTCTGGAAGTGGAATCCGAGCCTGCAGCCTCGGTTGAGCCTCTGGAAGTCAATGCATGTGGACTCGCAATTCCAGCACCAGAGGAGAGGGAGGTGCAAGTGGGGGAGGTGGAGATGGGGGTGGTGTTGGGGCGACCAGTGGAGGACATTCGGCAGCAGTGGCTTCTGCTCAAGAAGGAGATAGGCAGGGGGCAGTACGGTGTGATACGGCGATGCGTGCACCGCAGCACCGGGGAGGTCGCTGCCTGCAAGAGCATCCGGAAATCCGCATTCCAGGTGTGTTCCTCTTTCTAAACCCTAAAACCTTTCTATTGTTTCTTACACTTTGCTTGTGTTCTCTCCCTGCCTGTTCTCCATGTCGCCAGGCCTCATCGCCTCTTGTCCTCAGCATCAGCTTCTGTGTTCCGACCTGCCTTGTGCCTCGTTTATAATGTGCAGAGCGCTGCTGACGTGGAGGCAGTGCGGAATGAGGTGGCATTCATGGAGGAACTCAAGGGTCATGCCAGCATCATTCGGATCAAGCAGGCCGTGGAGACGCACAGGGTAAGTTACCCTTGTCCGTTACCTTCTGCCCCTCTCTAAAAATATATGGCAAATAACTCCCAAACCCCAGAACCCCATGTTGCTATGCTAGATACTTCCTCTAAGTGTGTTCCCTGTGGTTGTTACCGACTGTCTCTTACAACTGGACAAGGTTGCTCAAATTTCTTTCCCCTTGCCTCTTCCCCCCCTCCCCCCTCCCCCATTCCCCCCCCCCCCCCCCCAGCACGTGCACGTGGTGATGGAGCTCTGTGAGGGGGGAGACCTGTTTGACCGCATTGACTCGCACGGAAGGCTCTCGGAACCTTCTGCAGCGCGCATCTTCCGATCGCTCATGCTGGCCTTGCAGCACTGCCACTCGCACGGCATCGTGCACCGCGACGTCAAACCTGAAAACATCCTACTATCGAATCCTGCTAATAACGAGGATATCAAAGGAGCTGCTATTGAAGGAGCTGATATCAAAATAAAGCTGATTGATTTTGGTTTGGCCGTGAGGTTCACTCCGGGTGTGGCTCTATCCGGGGAGGTGGGCACAGCAAACTACATGGCTCCAGAGGTGTTTTCCGCGTCGTACGGTGCTGAGTGCGATGTATGGAGCGCTGGCATCGTGCTCTTTATGATGCTCTGCGGCACGTTCCCCTTCTACGGCAACAGCACCGCGAGCAACAGCAACAGCAGTGGTAGCAGCAGTATGAAATACGGAGGCAACAGCAGCAACAGCAGCAGCTGCATCAGTAGCAAAAGCAGTTGTAGCAGCAGCAGCAGTGATGGTGGTGGTGGTGTGTGGCAGAAGGTATTGGAGGCCAAGTGGGGTGGGTTCAGCCGCAGCCGGAGGTGGCTGGAGCTGTCGTCACCAGCCAAACATCTCATCATTCGCATGCTCTCTGCTGATCCCACCACCCGAATCACTGTCAATGAGATTCTTGGTGAGTTGCAGTCTCAGTTTTCGGTCCCTTGGTGCAACATTCTTGAGATTACTTTTGGAAGTGAATGTGTTCTTGTTGTGGGCCTTCGTACGGTATGTTTGCAGAGCACGAATGGGTCACCGCCTGCACAAGAGTCTACTGAATGTATATTACCTTATAGGGTTTGTATTACTTCGAGAGGGCTAACATTACACTGGTGTAAACACATTTGCATGAGATTATATGCATATGTTGATTATGATCAACAATGTTTCAGATTGATCCTTTTTGTTCTTGCTGTAAATAGTAAGCGTTTTTATTATTTATAAACGGTATTCTGTTGTTGAATGCACCCTAACGGGTAGGAATGGCAACTCAGCCACCCAACGGTTTCTGGGTACACCTTGTTTTCCGCTACACTGAACTGCGCAAGAACGCTACTGTTTCTTCGAAGTATTCGGAAATTTTCCACTACCGAAACCAGTCAAACACCCCTTGAAGGCGAGTGCTGTGAGGGAGGGATCTCAGAATGCACTTTCCCTAAATAACCTAACCAGCCATTCCAAAATGCCCCGGGACCTTTTGCAAACGCAACCCATCACACTGGATCGCGCTGGTTCAAAATTCACCAAAACGCAGGTGATAGCGCGCTTCTGTACGGGGTGAGTTTCTCGTAACAGGGAATTCAGTATACCAGAATTCACTATGGCGAGAAACAGGGTGTACATCCCGAGCTCTGGTCAGAACCTCTGGTCCCGAAATGATGCCTATTTCTCACGAATTGTGGAATCGTAAGGTTGGCTACAGAGAGGTTTGACCAGAGGTCAGAGCACAGCCCAGAATCAAACCTCAAATTCCCAAAGCCGCCCCACATTCCCACCCACCCCAGCCCCCCCACTCCTCTCCCGGGGAAAAAAAATTCGGGGAAGCTGAAACTACCTCGAAAAGGGTCTGTGTCCCTGTGATAAGCCGTAACCTCGAAAACCGTTTTCCATCGTGTGGAAATGTCCTGAACCACGAAGCATTCACCGTAAGCTTTCGATCATCACCCGCCGCGAGGAAGAGAGCAAGCATCCAGCCAGTACTGCACAGTAGTTTCCCTTCCAGGCAAGCAACAAACCAACAGCGTTGCGGGCAAGCTCCAATATACGGCTATAACCGCGCCCAGCCTGGCGTGTTCAAGAAAAGATAAACCTACGCAGAGGCTGTTGTCACCCGTTCCGACCAGGCCTGTCGAAGTTCCTGGGGCTCGTACTTGTGCGGGAGAAGATCATATTGGGGCCGAACATTAGCAGGGAAGTGTCCAAATTAGGGCCGGATTGCCGAACCTGAATTTATGGAGTTAACAACCGACTTTCCCATGCTCGCGTATGTAATTTCACTTGTCAGAGATCCTCACCGCCCCGCGCGTCGTAACTGACGGAGAGTAATATTTTCGATTTATGACGAAACAACTCAGTATTTTCTGTCAGAATGAGGAATGGATGGTGCATTGATGTTGGTTGGGGTACATATAGCTAACCCTAAGTTTTGTACCCCCTAAGACAAACCTCACTATAGGCTACAACATTTGACACACCCCCATAGCCTAAGTGAGGGGTGTCTAGCAGAACCAAACGAGTACGGTCACAAGACCAGTCCAAGAAACGAAGCTCAGGGTGGATCACAACGTCACCACACAGTCTGAGCACAAACAACAGTGGCCACAAGGCCAGTCCAAGAAGTAACAGAGGTATATAGAAAGCAAAGTAAACAGTACACTCAAGCCTAAGCAACACGAGAACCAGTGTCAACAAGGCCTAACTGCACACAGCACCTCTGGTGGTCACAAGGCAGAAGCGCCTTGGTGAAGATGTCTGCAGTGTTGGCCTCGGACTCCACAAACTCAAAGCGAGCCTGTCCACGCCTCTGCAACTCTCGCAGAAGAAAGTACCTGACGTGAATGTGCTTCACTCTGCTCTCCAGTCGTGGCTCTCGACAAAGGAGAATAGACGCCTTGTTGTCAGTGAACAAGGTCGGTGCAGAGCTCGGCCGCTCACCAAGGTCGGTGAGCAAGAAGGTCAACCAACGCAGCTCCTGTGCCGCCATGGCACCAGCGTAGATCTCAGCCTCAGCTGTAGAGGTCGAGACCGAAGAGGAGCGCGTGGACCGCCAGGAAACAGCTCCAGAACCCAGGCTGAAACAGTACCCCTGAGTAGACCTGTGAGTCTCAGCGTCGTCAGCGTAAGAGGAGTCACAGTGACCAGTAAGTACGACAGACTGCTGCCCTCCAAGAACTAGCCCCACGCCTGACGTCGTCGCTAGGTACTTCGCCACCCTCACAACTGCTGTCCAGTGAACAGGACGGTGTCTCCCTGGCGCAACAAAGCGCGCAAGAACGCTGAGAGGGAAGGCGAGGTCCGGGCGAGTACAAGTCATCAGGTACATGAGGCAACCCACAAGCTCTGCGTAGGGACCACTAGGCTCGAACGGCTCGTCAGGAAAGGGTCCAGTGAGTCTGTGGTCAACAGCAAGAGGTGTGCGCTGTACTGTGGAGTGCTGAAGCCCGAACCGCTGAAGGACCTGCTGCACCATGTGCGACTGTGAAAGTGTAATGGTGCGAGCAGCTCTGTCCCTGGTGATCTGCAGGCCAAGGTAGTGGCGCAGCTCACCAAGATCAGTGCAGGTGTGTCTCTTCTGCAGTTCGGACTTCACGTGTGCCAAAGCAACCCTGTCAGGGGTGGCGAAAACAAGGTCGTCAACGTAGACCAGAACAAAGAAAGGTGTGGGGCCACGACGAACGAACAGCGACGGGTCAGCAGAAGACGGCTGGAACCCAAGGTCAGACAGGGTAGAACGCAGGGTGTCGTGCCACTCACGAGGAGCCTGACGAAGACCGTAAACCGGTCGCCTCAGCCTCCACTGGGTCCCAAGAGGGAAAGAGCCAGTGAAGGCAGAGGGACGACGCAACCAGACCTCCTCGTGAAGACTGCCCTGAAGGAAAGCAGTAGAGAAGTCGAGAGAGTGTAACTCGTAGTCTCTCTGTGCTGCTACGTGTAGTAACACCCGAAGAGTGGTCATCTTCGGGGTGGGCGCGAAGGTCTGAAAGAAGTCAACTCCCTCGCGCTGACTGAAACCTCTAGCCACGTAGCGCGCCTTGAAGACCGGAGGAGATCCCGGTGGCCGCTTCACCCTGTAGATCCACATGCCGTCGACTACGTTCGCCCCCGGAGGGGGAACCTCATCGACGTAGGTGCCTGTGGATCTGTAGGAGGCCATCTCTGCGTCCATGGCAGCTCTCCACTGAGAGGCCCAAGGCCCTGACACTGCCTCAGCGTAAGTGCGAGGAGTCGGAATGTCAAGGGCGTCGGGGTCACCCTCAGGGGCGAGGAGCATGGCACAGAGATGAGGGGAAGCGGCCGCCAGGAACTCTAGCTCAAACTGCCTGTCCTCTAGGGCGTCACAGCCAAGGGCAGACACACCCCCGACGGCCAGAGGACTGGAAGGAGGAGCTGCCACAAGAGCGGTGGCGAAGTCAAGGCGGCGGGTAGAGGCAAACTCAGTGACTGCGGCAGTAAGAGCGGACACAGAGGACACAGAGGCACGAGGGTGGGTAACAAGAGAGGCGAGAACATGAGAGAGAACAGGACGGTACGTGCGGTAGTAGTCAGTGACAGGAGAAGGAAGCGACACAGTGAGGGCCGACTCAGGAGGAGACGGAAGCACAGACGGAGACGGACGAGGTGGACGAGAACAAAGGAAGGCTGTACGAAGGTCAGTGAAGGGAACAGGAGACGAGGGACGAGCACGAGGGGAGCGACGAGAGGCCCAAGTCTGAGAAGGAGGAGGAGACAACGAAGACTGAGAACGAGGGAAAACAGCGGGAGAGGGGTCAGGAGGAGGAAGCGGAGGACCAGAGACGGGAGGAGAGGGGGAGGAGGAAGGAGAGGGAGACGGGAGACCAAGGGTCCGAAGACCCGAGACAGGAGGAGGAGACGGCAGCAGCTGCTGCTGCTGCTGCTGCTGCTGCTGCCGCGGCTGCTGTGGCTGCTGCTGCTCCAGCGGCTGCTGCCTCTGCTGCTGCTCCTGCTGCTGCTCCTGCTGCTGTCGCTCCTGCTCCTCGAGCCGCTGCAACTCTCTCTCCTCTCTCTCCAACTCCAGCTGCTCCTCACGAGCACGGCGAACACGAGCCTGGAACCTGGTCGGGTAGGGGTGGGGGGAAGGAGTAGTGTCCGGGGCAGCGGCAGCCCCAGAGTCGACCTCCGAAGCACCAAGCACACCACCCCCAGAGGCAGCACCAACACCAGCTCCAGACCCAGGCTCTCCAGAAACCGAAGGGACACCCTCACCCCCAGACGCAGCACCCCCAGACTCCGCACCAGCACCCCCAGACTCCGCACGACCAGTACCAGCCCCCGGAAGACAAGAGTCCTCTGCAACCCGCGGCTCAGCTCCAACTCCAGCACCCCCAGAACCAGAGACCTGTACAGGGACAGTCGCAGGACCAACCTCCCGAGAGGGAGCACCTGCAGGAGGCGGCGAGGAAGACTGTGGGGAGGGAGGCTGTACAGGGGGGGCTACCGAAGGGGGAGGGCTAGCCTGAGACACACCAGACGGGGCTGGACCAGGGGGGGGAGGCTGTACCGGGGGAGCAGGCGGGGGAGCGGCTGTCAGGAAGAGGGGGGGAGGAGGAACCGGGAGACCTCGACTGGGGTACCTGACGTAGTACGGGGTGGACTCCTCGAAACGGACGTCACGGGAGTCAAAGAACCGGTGAGAGGGAGGGTGGTAAAAGGTGAAGTCAGAGGAGTCCTCAGGGAAACCAAGGAAGACACAAGGAACGGCGCGAGGCGAGAGCTTGTCCGCGGAGGTGTCGCGGACAAGAGCCAAGCACCCCCAGACACGAAACCTCGACGCGACACCAGGGGACCCTGTCCAAAGACTGGTCGGTGAAGCCTCCGGCCGAGAGACGCGTGGCCAGAGGTTCAGCTGGTGCGCGGCGTACCTGACTGCGTATGGCCACAGGAAATGGGGGGCACGGGCGTGAGTCAAGGAGGTGCGGGCAATCTCCATGACCAGGCCTATGCGACGCTCAGCAACCCCATTCTGCTGTGGGGACTCCGGAAGCGTCCAGGACTGACGAATGCCCTGTTCGCGACAGAATCCAGCGAGAATGCCGGAGCGAAACTCGCCCCCGCGGTCGGAGTGGAGACAGCTGACACGACGACCACGAGTGTCCTGGGTGGTAAGCAACCACCTGATCAGCGTAGAAGTCACCTCAGACTTCCTCGCCAGGGGGAACACTGTGGTATAGCGGGAGTAGTCGTCAACGACCACCAAAAAGAAACGCTCACGCTCAGGGCCAGGGCAAGGAGAGGGGCCCCAGACGTCCAAGTGCAGCGTCTCAAAAGGCAAGACACGCGGGAGACCTAAGACCAGACGCTGACTAGACATAGCACGCAGACGTGGAAGAGAAGGGTGTCCCATCCGGTGGTGCCACAGAACGGTGGGGTGGGCAAGCGACCGACAGGAGCAAGACGCAGCGACTGGACTGGACGCGACAACCTGAGGGGACGGAACCACCTGGTGAGACGCAGGGAGGAGACTAGGGGGAGGGACAGGAACTGGGAGGAGTGGCTGCTGCGACGGCGGCCGCTGTGGCTGCGGCTGCTGCTGCTGCCGCTGCTGAGGCTGCTGCTGCTGCTGCTGCTGCAGTCGCTGCTGAGCGCGCGGGCCAGTGTGAAGAGTGTAGAGACCGGAGCCCGGCTCAGCAGCAAAAGTGGCGAGAGGCTGGTAAGAGTCCCCGTCAACACACACCGCAGTCTCTCCAGAAGGCTCAAACCACACACCCACGTGCTGACTCACAAGGGGTCGCACGCCCACCAAGTTCCGGGAGAACGAGGGGACGTGAAACCCAGTGAGAGACCCAGAAGGAGCAGCCGGACACGGCAAGGTGGTAGTGTGACGCGCGGTGACTGGTCCCGAAGTGGGATCAGCCAGCGCCACAGAAACAGGCGCAGGAAGAGGCGTAAGTGTCGTGCTGTCACGAAAGAAGCAGTGAGAGGCTCCAGAGTCCAGCGTGAACGACAGCGAACCGTCCTCTGAGGTAGCCGCTGGACTAGAGTCTACACAAGAACCTACACTAGCAACAGGCAACTGAGCAAGGCTAGCACCTAAGCTAACAACACCAGAGTAAGCAGAGTCAGAAACACTAGAGTCAACAACAACATACATAGCATGAGGAGCACCAATCAGATCAACTAACTGCTCAGCAGACATGCCCCACAGAGCGGAGCCGTAGCGCTGAACCAGAGGAAGCCAGTCAAGGGCAGGACCGCCAACCCCGTAGGCCAACCGGACCGTGTCAGTGAGCTGAGCAAAACACTGACCAGGGGGGTGAAAGCGGCCACAAGGGTGGCCCCGACGAGGACCTGTCAGAACCTGATAGGTGCAGGGAGGGTAAGCAGCACCACGCTGGGGCTGACGCAGCCCCGACCCCGGAGCCAGCTGCTGACGCTGCTGCTGCTGAGGCTGCTGGGAGGAGAGGGGCTGCTGCTGCTGCTGAAGCCGCTGCTGACGCTGTACCACGCCGCTGCTCCACCTAGCGGGGCCGGCAGTACAGGAGACGACTGACGAGCTCGGGTGTCGCCACCACCAGCAGGCGCAGTGGAGTCACCAGCCGCTGCACGAGAGGTCTCTCCAGACGCTGCACTCCCACCACCGCCAGTCGCAACAGCACCCCCACTACCTCCGCTACCTCCGCCTCCACCTCCACCAGAACCACCTTTCTTGCCCCCCTTGCCGCGGGACCGCGACGCAGTCGTAACAGCAGCTGCAGTCGCGTCAGTAGCGGCAGTGGCAAGAGAGGCAGTGAAGGTGGGTAACTGCGGGACTGTGCACCCGTGGAAGAGTGGGGGGGGCACAGCACCAGAGGCGGCAGCTACCGAGCGAAGGTTGCTCTCGACGTCCTTGAGCGCAGACTCAAGGACCTCAACTGTCAGCTCACTAGGGTGCTTCAGCAGGAGCGCGTCACGTACGGAGGCAAGGCGGTCAGGGAGGCTAGTGGCGATGAAATAGATTGTAATCGCCATGGGGGGAGGAAGCAGTGCAAGCTGTGCCTCAGTGCAAGCAGCGCGGTAACTAGCGTCGAGCGAGCGGAGGTGAGCGATCAAGTCAGCAGAGCGCTCAAACGAGGCGAGATCAGGAAACAGGAACGGGAGGAAAAGACGGCCAAGAGAGACAGTAGCGGGAGTAGAGTAGCGGGCCTTAATCGCAGTGAGGTACGCAGCAGCGGTGCGAACCTGAGTGAAGTGGACCTCCTCTGACTCAGGGAGGAGGCTGCTGAGTGCGATGCAGGCCGCAGCGTCACGCGACGTCCAAGCCGTCCTGTCAGCGCGCTGACGGGCAAAGCGAGCCGTAGCAGCATCGTCAGGGGCAGGACCTAAAGCGGCAGGCTCGGGGGGCTCGGGGAGGTCACCAGTAGCGTGCGACCAGAGGGTCTCGCCCCCCTGGACTTGACTCTCTAACAGACGGCGAGCGCGAAGGAGCCAGACGGAAAAGTCAAGAGGTCTGCCGTCAGCGTCGAAACGAAGAACTCGCGGAGTCGCCATAGCGAAAACTAACGCGAACGAGCAGGCGAGTAACAGCAGGAGGTAAGAGGCAAATTAGGGTTCAGGTGGGACTTAGTCGCAGCGGAAGAGCGGGCTAGAGCGACGGGCCAGGGCGTAGGGTCGACGGGACGGGGGAAAGGGCGGGCACGATGCGACGGGGGAAAAGGGCGCGACGTGACGGGGGGGAAAGGGCGCTAGGCGACGGGGGGAAGGGCGCTAGGCTCGGCACTAGGCGCGGTAACAACGGAACCGGTACGAACGAGAGGTAGGATCAGGCTCGGGAGATACGAACGGAGAACGGAGGAACGGGATCCCACAGGATCCTAACCTAACTGATACCATGTCAGAATGAGGAATGGATGGTGCATTGATGTTGGTTGGGGTACATATAGCTAACCCTAAGTTTTGTACCCCCTAAGACAAACCTCACTATAGGCTACAACATTTGACATTTTCCACTCGTTTGCGCTACCAAGCACTAGGGAACTGTTAGGGCAGACCAGAAAAAAATAAAACTCCTAGGGAACCTGGATGCATTTTCGGGAGGGATCAACCCTAAACACGGTAACCTCCCTAGAGCTTAGGGTTGATGCCTCCCCGAGTCGCATCCATTTCCGATTGGGTTTTTTTTTTTGTCAGAAAAAAGTGATGTAAATTATTCAAAAAAACAATCATCTACTGCTGTTCTAAAAATTTATAAACACTACGAAACCACCCCCAGAGGAATTCGGCGCGGGCTTCGTAATAGGCGGCGATCTTAGTATAAAACAAATCACTGAACGAAAACAGTCGATACTTTTAAATTTCCTTTAGGTCTGGAACCTAGGCCCAGCCACCTGGGCAGCCCCGGGGGTATATCCAACGGTTGGGATTTACCAGGCCCTAATTTGGTCACTTCTCTGCTAATGTTCGGCCCCAGTTTGATCTTTGCCCTACTTGCGCTCCCCAGCTCCTCCCAATCTAACCCTTGGTTGGGGGTAGGT
Source organism: Closterium sp. Yama58-4 (assembly GCA_947470075.1). Classification (NCBI taxonomy): domain Eukaryota; kingdom Viridiplantae; phylum Streptophyta; class Zygnematophyceae; order Desmidiales; family Closteriaceae; genus Closterium; species Closterium sp. Yama58-4. The sequence continues at coordinate 239,839 of CANIUD010000711.1, forward strand.
GAGCGTTTTGGCGCCCTTAACGGTCACGGGCGCACCCCAAAGTCAGAACTTGAAATCAAGGCATGTTTGAAGTTTGTACTTACACTACATTTTACTATGATACGTGCAGTTATCTACTTATATTAGAAGTCAAGAACACCTAACACTACACATGTCTTAAATAGTCATAAAACCTACCTAACCTGGAATGTTCTTCTTCTCTACTCTAACTACAGAAATGGCATGCAGAGCTCAGCTACTCTACTCTAACCAAACATGCAATGCAAGCCTAAGTTGCAGGCTTCCTCCCCTTCCTCCCCTTCTCCTCAAACAAGGCATAGGCCACTGCCCAGTCCACCGGGTAGTCTAGCATCTTCACCGTCATGAGCTCCCCCAGCCTCACATCAGAAAGAGCAACACGATCCCACGACTTAATAATGTTTTGGCGGGAGAAGCCCCTCTCACACTCAACAGTGCTGAGAGGCAGCACAGAAACCGCACGCCAGAGAGATACAATGGTGGGATAGTCATGCTCGTCATGGCCAAAACTGGAGGAGGGGTTTCACCCTCGCTAGGCTCCATTGTGGGAGAACGTTGCTGACGAAGTACACTGGTCAGCTAGCCATAATATACACCTCGCGTGTGTGAGTTAGGCGACGCGGGGTTTACACGACAGGGTGGGTGGGTGGAGGAGAAGTGCCATAGCACGGCACTTACGAGGGTGGAGAGCAGAGAGCTTGGGTGGATGGTACCGTGGTGGTGGTTGGACGGTGGGGAAGAGAAAACATGGCACGAACAAAGGAGGAGAAGAGAGGGAGCCTGGGTGGGTGGTGGTGGTGGATGGATTGCATGGTGGTGGAGAGGAATCGTGGCTCGCACGAACGAAGGTGGTGAGGGAGCTGCTACGGTGGAGTGCTTCAGGTCCTTTGACGTGCTTTGGTTTAGTGTGTAGGATGTCTCTGTGGCCAAGGAACTTAGCCAGATTCACTCAAGATAATCCCATGTGTCACAGCTGTACACTGCGGCCAGCTCGTATTGGACGCTAAGGGAATGTGCGGGTGCTCCTAGGCTGACTGAGACACGCTACACACACAGGACTGGCTACAAAACGCTAAGGGAAAAATCCCCTTGGCGCGCTCTAGTTCAGGCAGAGGAGAAAGAGGGGGGGGGGGGTGGGGGAGGGTGTCTTGGGCACCCTTGGGGGGGGGGTCCTACGACCTGAAACCTACACTTAGATACAGGGGAAGGCCCGGTTTCGTCACTTAACGCATCCGGGGAAGGTTCGAATGAGGCACTTAGTGGCACGGGTGGGGTGCGATTTTAAAACTTGACGCATTGGAGCTGGAGCGAAACTAGCCCTTAATGTCAGGGCATTAAGGGCATATGCCCGTCAATCGTCAGGCCTGGTTCCGACCCGTCCAAAACATACGTCACGAAGAGACTGTGAATCTGTGATGCAGCAGCCAGCGCAGCACAGCAGGATGTTCGCCCCCGAAAAATTTCTCAGCAGCACCGTAACATATTCTCCTTAGGAACTCCTTAGAAACGCGGAGTGTTACATATTCTCCTCACCACAGTTCACCCTCACGAAGCGTAAACCCTTTCACGGGCACACCCAGCGGCACTTTCGCAAAAGCAGCTAGATTACCGATCTTTGCGGCCCAGTTGACTAGTTCTTCGTACCACTAACCCTAAGTTCCGCGCTTAGTCTTACAGGGTAGTTAGTACTTAGACTCGCGGGTTCTTCCAGCGGCAGTGGTCCGCGGCTCGCTTACGCAGCCCTTCGCAACGCTGGCGCTCCCATGCTTTGTTGACTACTAGAAGACAGCGCATCACGATCTCGCGCATAATATCATATTGCGACCTCACTTCGAGGGAGTTTCGCACGATCCGACAATACTAGAATGCACTTCAATGCACGACACTACAGTAGCTCGAGACTCTCCCTAGACCGTCCGATCCATCGAATGCTGACGTAAGATGACGCGAGCAGTCATCAACTTGTCGATGACTCGGCAAAGTTCGGGTGACGTGTCGAACACGTGTCGCGTCTTTGGCCTCAGGCTGAGACAAAGAGCAGAGAGGCGAGAGTGCCGAACGGATGGGTCATGCCATCCCAAAAAATTCCGCCACAGCTACATTGTAGTCACATCGTAGCTGCTTGGGAGATGCGATGCACCCACAATGCCTCCGATTACACTGTACAGTCGGTGCCCATTACAAGAACACCAGGTAGGCGGGCGGCATGTGAGTGAAACGAGTTTTGACATTTCGCTCATTCGCCCGTGCTTTCGCCCACGTCGCCCCAGGCAAAATTGTGACTCAAAAATGAAAGTGCAATGAAAGTGGAATGTGGGGCTTTAATTTCGTAACCAGGTCACCACTCTGGTGACGTGTATCCTTTGTTGTTTACGCACTGTAGATATTGACTTCCGCACATATGTGACTGTACAACGAAAACTTCATAATGCTCAGTTCAGTCACATCACGGGCGCGAGTGAGTAAATTTGTAATTGTTATAAGCATTGTTTTTGTGATAGGGTGAGCATAGACTGTACTTACCGTAATCTCCTGTATATAGGACCCGGGGGTCTTATCAGAAATGTTGTGAATAATGATTAGGTGAACAATACCAAGGGGCATATTTACTAAGACCCCTGAACAATGTACAAAGAGCACAATGTATTCACTCATAGCACTGGAAAGTCAAGCTTTTACCGAGGGTGTTGAATTCTTCCCCTGACGCGGATTCGAATCTCAACAGTAAAATCCACGCAAAATCGAATCCTGACTGGAATTCGACGCGAAACTGTCTCGCGTCACCGTTTTGTGCCTGATGACGAGTCAGCCGAGCATCACCAACCCCCCAGATTCGTTAAGAATATAACATTAATTTGAAAATTTGACGAAGGAGGGGGGTCTTAAAATATATATTTAAAAAAGGGGGGTCCTCACGAGAACAGGTCGGAATAAAAGACCCTTGGTCCGGAAAGAGGACCCGGGGTCTTCTCTGTTGGAAACAATAAGACCTAAGCGCTTCAGTCGTGTCGAAAACACCGCATCAGAAGCGAGGCAAACTACACCGAAGCACCCGCGAGTCAACCCTCGGGGGTTGAAGAGGTTGCTGGAGGTTACGCGAAGGTCAAAGGTCGCTGACCTTTGACCCGACAAGTACAGCGCGACAGTTAAGGACATACATATGACTCGTTACAGAGCAGTTGCCCGAGTCGTACTGTATCGAACCGCAACAGCAACAGTAAAAGTAGTTATAACCGTATCCTTTGACATTCCTTACACCACTATATATTCTTGTACTTTCCTGTTATAATTAATCTACTTTGCCCTCACATACTAGCGCAAGGTGGTTCACAATTACTTCACTAAAAGCTTCCGCTATTACAATTGTCCTACCCAGAGTTCTCCCCTGAAAAGATCCTAAGGGGCTATCCCAGCCCAACATGGTATGAGAGCGGTCAGGGGAAATTCTACCTTTTCAATTCAAAGACATTACAAGACATGGCAACAAACAAGGAGAGGAGCTCTTCTAGTGGCTCCCCGGGGACTACTCCTACACCACCTCCTGCCTCTGGCCTGCAGACAGAGGAAGGCACAGCAACAAGACCTAGGGGAACGTCCACCGAGACTCTCACAAATCGCCCCACGGGCTTTGACCAGAGCATGATGGAGAAGTTTTTCTCCTTCATGTCCTTCTACGAGCAGCACCAGCAGTCGGGACCTGCACAGACACACAACAGCAACAACGGAGTGACACCCATGAGCCTTGATGGGTCGTCATACGCGCGCGGAAATCAACAGCAGCAACCTACCTTCGCCCCGTACGAACGCGGGTCAATCAGCTTCATGCCGCAGTCTTCGCCTGCACAAGACAAATCACTGGACGCGTTACAAGTACAGTCGCAATTCGCACACGTTTTGAAGCTTCAGACGTCAAGACCATTCGACGGAAAGGACTTCTTCACCTGGTCCTTTGAGTTCGAGTTGATGATGGAGGGCGCGCAGATACTTGGCTTCTTCGACGGGTCCCTGCAATATCCAGCAAACGGCACACAGTATGAGAAGCAGCAGTACACATATCAATCGATGATGGCGTATACGATCCTACTGAGGAACTTAACACCAACCCAACAGCAGAACATTCGGTCCTACCGGGCCTTCGGCAACTCGGCGGAGCTCGCGTACAACCATCTGAAGAGCCTGTATCAAGCAACAGACAGTGTAAACCAGAGCAGGTTAATGGCGCAGCTGACAACAGTTGAGATGAAACCAGGAGAGAAAGGAATGGCATATATCAGTCGATGTCGCGAACTGCGCGACAAGCTTCTTCGATGTGGAGGATCAATCTCTGAGGACGCCTTCGTGACGGTCATCATCGGTGGCCTCGGCCCTCAGTGGCGCGCAACAAAGGCCATCCTCCGAGCCCACGGACGAATTTCTGAGGCAGCACTCTGCGCCGAAATCCACGCCGAACAGCAGGACATGGATCTGCAAGAAGAACGACACAGGAAGAAGACGACAACGTCAGAGTTCGCATTTCACACCCAACGACGACACAACAACTACAGCAACAGACAATAACAGTCGAAGCCAGTACCTCCCTTCTGTCACATCTGCAAGACTTCAGGGCACCCGCGCACGCACTGCCCGAATCGTCAACAGTCAACGACCCCGCAACGACACCTTCGACCTTCAAGCAGTCAAATTGCGTCAACGCAAGCAAATCCAACGACCCAGATCCAAGCTTCAACAACCTCAACGGGACAACCTGCGCAAGGAGCAAGAAACATCGTTAGCTGCATGGCAAGACTAAGTGACTCTTGCGTCATGGATTCACCACCTCATTACTCACCGGAAGAACAACTCGACAACACCACACCTCGTCGCGAAGCACTTCAACCAAATCCGACATACGCTGCCATCGCCCAAAACGAGCCATCCGGAAAAGACACGTGGTTCTTGGACAGTTGCTGCGGACAACACATGTGTTCTTCGGGACGCTTCGTACAGAGAGAGTATCAGCTTCAACGAGAGGTCGTCATCACCGTCGCCAATAATCAAAACCTGTACACACGACGACAAGGAATTGTACAACTTCAGTCACGGGAGACAAACGTCATTCTGCAAATGTCCAAAGTTTTAATCGCAGAAGGCCTCGGATACAACCTTCTCAGTGTGAGTCAGTTGATGGCGAAAGGCATCCACCTCGAAGCAGACAGCACTACCCAAGAATTCAAGCTGTACCACGGGAGAGGAGGTCTTTACATCGGGAAGGCAATCCTTAAAAACAACGTCTTCGTCTTGGACTTCGTTCCTGATCTCGGCACCGCTGACAGTGACGCCATAGTCAACTTTACCAACTGGACACACCCTCCGGATCTTGACCCCGACTTCAGTCCAGGCGGCTTCTGGTATTCACATACCATTCCTGAAACAGAGAGAACAAGAGCATTAGCAGCGATTCAACAATCGGCAGCAGCAGAGACAACGTCGGCAGCAGCAGAGACAACAACAGCAACAGCGACAACGACGACACCAGTCGCCGGTCCTTCAACGACGGCGCTCTTCAACGACGATGCACCACCAACACCTGCACAACAGCTTCAGCCAGCACCACGAGAATTTCATCACAGTCCCAACTTCACCACCGGTCTCTACTCCAACTCCGACATGTATCAGCGCTCACCCGGTCATCGCGCCAACGAAGAAATCTGGCACGCAAGAATGGGACACCCGAGCAACACTGTGTTAAACAACACAATTCGAGCAGGAGTACTCGACAAGGACTCTCTGCTTTTAACAGACGGCAGAGAACTTCAGCGAGCTCGAGGAACATGCTTCACCTGCCCCGAAGCTGACTTACCGCATCAGCCCTTCGTTTCGCATCACAACCCAAGCGCACCTGCATATGCACCACTCGAGAAAGTATACAGCGACATCTTGTACAACCGCGAACCCGGACAAAACGCGTATAACTACACCATCACCTTCATCGACGCCGCTACACGCTACGTCTGGCACCTAAACTTACCAAGTCGCGACATGGCTTTCGAGGCTTTCGTGGCATGGCTTCCAGCAGCAGAACGGGAATCGGGAGCTAAACTCAAAAGCTTCCAATCAGACGGAGGAGGAGAATACTCGTCACAGCGATTCAAGCAGTACCTGGCGGAGAAGGGAATCAAGAGACTCATCTCCCTTCCCTACGCCCATCAACAGCAGGGTGTAGCAGAAAGGATGAACAGGACTCTGCAGAACACCATGCGCAAACTGTTACGTGGCATGCGGCTACCCAACCACCAGTGGCCCGAAGCAATGGACCACGCCGTGATGCTGCACAACTTGCTTTCTTCGTCGTCACTCCCGAACAACACATCACCGCATCTGCTGTGGACAGGAAAACTGGGCAGCACAAAAATGTTACGAGTCTTCGGCTGCATGGTACAGTACCGACCCCCATCTGCACGAGCCGGCCGATTCTCCCAACGCGCACAGTGGGGACTACACCTGGGCATCGAAAAACATTACAACGCATGGAAGATCTTCGATATCAACAGCAAAGAAACAGTAGCAGCACGTGACGTGATTTTCTACGAACGACTCACACTGCCAACGTACCTTGCCAACCTGGACGAAAATCGAGACCCCACAGGCGGCTTCCGTGGCGATCGAGCCTTCGCTTCGACAGAAGACGAAGCTGACTGGGACGAGCAGAATGTGGAAGGAGCCTCGGAAGAAGCCGGACCTCTTCCCTACTGCTCAGTGGACGTACCGATGGACGAAGAAAACCCTCGCGAAAGCGTCAACGCCGAAACTTACTACCACTTCGCCGACAACGGTTACGTTACACCTGCTGAAGTCAACACCAACGAAGCAGAACGCATAGGGCCCAACTTCGCACCCGATCCAGAAACTGGAGACGAAGCAGTCTATCCCGAGGACACCACACTCCCCCGCTACACACAGAGCGGACTCCAAATCCTTGGTCTCGTCACCGCGGTCCACGGCGTCAACATTCCTAAGGAGCCTGCGACAGTTCAGCAGGCTCTGGGGGGGGAGCATAAGGAAAAATGGCGCGAAGCCATGGACAAGGAGCTGAAGGAATAAGAGGAACGCAACACCTGGAAAGTCGTTCCCATCGGTGTAGCGCGAAACAAGACCATTCTTACCGGGAAATGGGTCTTCCGTGTGAAGACGAAGGCCGACGGCACCATCGACAAGTTTAAAGCACGATGGGTCGTTCGCGGCTTTGACCAGGAACATGGACGAGACTTCACCGAAACCTTCGCTCCGGTCAGCCGCCACACTTCACTTCGAATTCTTCTCGCCATCGCCGCTATGAAGAAAAAGAAACTGCGCCAAATCGACGTCGCAAACGCTTTTCTCTACGCACCGGTCGATGCAGAGATTTTCGTGGAACTACCGCACGGCTCCAACACAAATTCCACGCACGTCTGCCAGCTACTAAAATCGCTTTACGGGATCAAGCAGGCACCGCGACTGTGGCAGCAGTACCTGCATACTCGTCTCATCCGCATCGGCTTCAAACAACTCCCGCACGATCAGGGCATGTACCGCCTCACGAAGAACAGCGACTACATCTTGCTAATTGTCTACGTGGACGATCTTCTCTACATCGGCTCTACCGACAGCATCACCACCTGGTTCGAAGGGGAGCTGCAGAGGGACCTCACCCTCACTGTCTCATCTACCGTCACACAGTATCTCGGACTTAACATTCGAGAAGATAACGACGCGATCTACCTCAGCGCCGAAAAGTACGCCGACGCCATCGCCAAACGATTCGGAATTACGCCAGCCGCGATTTCAACACCATACCGCTACACGACAGGAGCCGATAAGGAATCTACCCCACTTAAATCCGCCGGCATACGCAACTATCAGAGGAAGCTAGGTTGCCTTCTCTTCGCAGCCGTCACTTGCCGACCCGACCTATCCTACTCCGCAAGCCAGCTCGCCACTTATCTCAAGAAGCCTGAAGCAGAACACCTGGCGGAACTTGACCGCGCTCTGCACTACTTTATCAGCACCGCAATGATCGGCTTAACTTATCACAAGAACGCAGCTACACCAACCAAGCTAATCGGCTACGTCGATGCCGATCACGCCGGCGACACTGACAACAGACGCTCACGCACCGGCTACGTCTACCGCCTCGAGCCTATCGGTCCTATCTCCTGGCAGTCAAGCAAGCAGGAGTTAATCGCGCTATCTTCAGCTGAAGCAGAATATATCGCACTCTGCTCAGCCACCAAAGAAGGACTCTATCTTCGCGAGCTACTGGAAGAAGCGAAGTTAGCCGAGTTACCCAACTTTAACGTGTTCTGCGACAACCAGTCAGCAATTCGCATCGCCAACAAGAACGGCTTCGCGAACAGGACGAAACATATTGCCCTACGTTACTTCTTCGTGAAGGACGAGATCGAGAAGGGGAGACTCGAGCTGTCATACTGCCCCACATCCGAGATGGCAGCTGACTACTTGACCAAGAAACTCGGAAAGCAAAAGTTCGAGTATTGCATGCTGCTGACTGGACAGGGCCACGTCACCAGCAGCGACACTCCAGAAGCGAAGGGGAGTGTTGGAAACAATAAGACCTAAGCGCTTCAGTCGTGTCGAAAACACCGCATCAGAAGCGAGGCAAACTACACCGAAGCACCCGCGAGTCAACCCTCGGGGGTTGAAGAGGTTGCTGGAGGTTACGCGAAGGTCAAAGGTCGCTGACCTTTGACCCGACAAGTACAGCGCGACAGTTAAGGACATACAACTGACTCGTTACAGAGCAGTTGCCCGAGTCGTACTGTATCGAACCGCAACAGCAACAGTAAAAGTAGTTATAACCGTATCCTTTGACATTCCTTACACCACTATATATTCTTGTACTTTCCTGTTATAATTAATCTACTTTGCCCTCACATACTAGCGCAAGGTGGTTCAAAATTACTTCACTAAAAGCTTCCGCTATTACAATTGTCCTACCCAGAGTTCTCCCCTGAAAAGATCCTAAGGGGCTATCCCAGCCCAACATTCTCCGCGGGGGGGTACTGTATCCGGGAGATTACGGTATACCGTAGGTTCTGCTGCAAACACTTCACTTCGAATCTGATAGGGGGTGGCAATAGGGTAACCACATAGTAGATACACCCGATACATGTACAGTAACCACATTATAGACATTCTAAAATTACTACGAAGCCACTTCCTAGCCAAGCATGCAGTAAGTACATAGTACTTGCAAAGTGTTGTTACAGGAAATTCAGGCATAGCATTTATGCAATTCATTCAACGATTCCGCTTATGAGATGTTTCCAATAAATGTATAGAACGTTACAAATAGACATACTAAAACAACCGACTTTGTAAACGCTCAGGAATAATCTACACGTGTGGTCCTACGAAGTGACCAAGCCTGTAAGCAACAAGGGACAAACGCATCCCTGCAAAACAAAAGTCAACAATCAACATCTTAGAAAGCGCAAGTACTTACTCGGGTTCAGCCACCACTCCCAAGAAAACAAGAAAATACCGGGACAATCGCGACACATACATTCAGCGTAGGTGTCCGCAGGACAGACAACAGAAACAAGCGACACATACAAGGTTAGGAAAACAGACTTCAGAAACCATATGAACAATGCTTACTACTAGTGTTCGCCTGCGAAATCGCGCAACATATATGAACCGTCAGTGTTAGGACATAGGAAGACAGGCGCCACCAACACATAACAAGAATCGTTAGCGTGGTTAGGAAAACAAGAAATAACACCACTAAATCGTGAAATCGAAGCGACGGCGATAGTAACTGCGGAAGCAAGAACTACACTTACCCGACGCCTTACTCGTACAGGGGCGACAAACGCCTGACGGAAAATCGACCGCCGCTAGCACCTAGGAGTGAACCGCGCCGTGCGAACGACAGATTTACGCCAGGGATGTCGCGACATTGACGACTGAAGCGTGGTCTGGCAGGTGGAACTGAAGAGCAGGGAATGAAAGAAAAGTTGTCTGGCAGAAATGTGAGGAAACGAGAAGGTTGGGTGTTGGAACTACCCAGTTATGTGTGGTAGCGTTAGCCGAAATCTGTGTATGAACCAATCGGAAGACAGAGAGCATTATCTTCTGCATCTTTCGATCGTAGCCATCCAAGGATGAAGATCGATGGCTGAGATTCCAACCGTTGGCAACCACACTTATCTCTTGAAATGGTTTGAGGCAGGCGAGATCTCGACCATTCACTGCCTTAGAGATCTACGATGTAGATACCAACCTTACCTAACAGACCTCTGATCTAAACCGTTCAAATTTTTCAGATCAACGATGACCGATCGAACTTTTCAAACTTACAAAAATCAATCCAAACCGTTCACCACGGAAATCGACGGCTATTAGTAAATTTCATATGAGATGCTTGTGATCACCGTACCAGTCCTATTTTCCATTGGTCGTTGGGGTTTACAGCCTTGTCGTACTAGCAAAGCGTCACTAATTGTGTCAAAATATCCAGTGACGTAAAAGAGATTCTAAAAGATATTTACAATATACGTTTCGGCCAGTGTCGCAAACATTGTGCACACTGCACTGACAATATCGAGAAAATATTACTGTTCAGGCGGGGTAGGCTCAATGTGGTGACTTTGCAGGTGGTTGGGGCTTCATGCCATGTTGGGCGTTTGGTACGGGATGCGCTCATTGGCCGATGTGTCTGGTAGGTTCATTCGACTGCCAGCGTCAGCTGGCAGTCGAATCGAGTCAGCGAGCAGAACGCGGGCAAGAAAAAAATAAACCCCATCGCGACCGGCATGCGTTCGGGAACCTAAACCCTAAAATTTTAGGGTTTAGGCTCCCGAACGGCATGCGGTCGCGATGGGGTTTATTTTTTTCCTTGCCCGCGGTCAGCTTGCCAGCTCATTCCTCCAACACGAATCCTCCAACACGGGGAGTTGGAGGAAAGGTTTCCTCCAGCATCCGTATGTACTGGTTTGTAAATGTTCCCAAACCAGCAACATTGTATTCAGTCTGTTGGGTCCTAGGCTCGGCATGTGAGGTAGGTACGGAGCCTTACGAATTGCCGGTAGATTCATTGTATCGAGAAGGTAGCTACTCCAAGCCTAGCTTCGAAGTACCCACTTCCTTGCCCGATAGGCCAAACCCAATTTTTGCAATTTTGGGATGTCATTCTCCCCGCTGATATCCGCCAATAGAATCGTTAGAAATTGCTCCGGGGATCATTGCTCCGCCGATGGCTGGCAGCGCGAAAGGGGGGGGAGGGGGGAAGCAGGAGGGGGGGGGGGGGGAGGGGGAACAGAAGAAGACCCATTCCCACGAGTCGCGCGACCCATCTCTTCCCCCCCCTGCCCGCCTCCCCCGATAGAACACCACGACGACGCGTGCTCCCCCTCACCGCTCTCAAAGTCCCTCGCGTAACTCATCACCAATCAGAAGAACCCCCGTCCGTAACCGTCGTCCGGAACGCTTACGCGGCGCTGACACGTCAGAGGGCATTGAACCCGTCTTTCACCGCGGAGGGCGGCATGAGCCGCCCTTTTCACGGAGAGGAGGAGCTCCGCTTGTATGCCCCCAAGAGGAATCTCACGTATCTCTCTGCGTGGCTTTCACCCGCTTCATCCGCTGCACGCGCTTCACCCGCTGCACGCGCTTCACCCGCTGCACCCACTTCAATTTCTTACAAGTTGTAGTTCAGCAGTATGAATACGTGCTCACCGCGAACGCGATTTCCAGATCGCCTTATTTCAGAGTCCTCTTACGAATTCAACCCCACAGCAGGCCCGCTGCAGCTCAAGCCATATCAGATCCCCCGTCTCTCCCGGTTTCGACCACTAGCGATCCCACGCCCGTTTCAAGCACCTTCTGCTTTCAACTAGCAGTAGCAATCGCGATCGCACGCCCGATTTCATCCATCCATCAATCTCGTTCAAAGTCGGAATCATGTCGACCACGCCGCGTCGCGCGCCGTCGACCAGCTCCGCCGCGACGCGGCGAGCTCGGGGCGGCGCAAACCCTAGTCCCGGCGGCTGCGGAGAGAGTCGTTATTGGCTGGGCCGCGGCGCGGCGCTGTCGCTGAATTCGCGAAGGTCTTTGGAGATTCATCTCGACGCTGCTGCTGCTGGCTGCGACGGCGGCGCGTCTTACTGCAGCGCCACCGCCTCGGATGCCACCGTCACATCCCCGTTCTCTGCTGGCCGTGGGGCTACGGATTTCACCATAATTAGCCCCACGACCACTCTTCACTTCCCCGCCTCCCCTTCCGTGGCGTTCTCATCCCCGTTCACTTCCGCCTTTCCTTCCGCCGATGGAACTTCCGCCTCCCCTTCCGCTTCCGCGCGGCGGCGCGCGTTCCCGATGTCTCCTTCAGCCGACTCCATTCCATGGCCGTCCGATGCCGCCGCGGCGCGATGCAGCGCAATCTACGCAGAGGATGCGTTTCCCTCGTTTAGTAGTGGTGTTGAGGGAGGAGCTGGTAGCAATAACGATACCGCGGCAGCGGACGTGGCGTTCGAGGATTGGTTCAACGAAGTAGAGGCGTCAATGGTTCACTCCACTACCCTAAACCCTCCACCATTGGCGCTGGCACTGGGGCGGAAGCAACGGCAGCGGCTGATGCGGCAGTGGTTCCACGACGCGCCTGATGGGCTCGTTTCGCCCCCATTCGCTGGAGTCAATCGAACCAACCAAGTCAACCGTGTCAACCAAGCCAACCGAGTCAACCAAGTCAACCGAGTCAACCAAGCCAACCGAGTCAACCAAGCCAACCGAGTCAACCAAGCCAACCGAGTCAACCAAGCCAACCGAGTCAACCAAGTCAACCGAGTCAACCAAGCCAACCCATTCGTCAACCAAGCTTACGATGCGTAGAATCTGTCAGAATCCCAGCCACTAACCACTGGGATAAAAGGGCTTGTTTGTATAGCGGGTGAGTGCGCCCATAACCCCCCAGGCCGACATGCCTGTAACCCTTCCCTAGGATCATCGGGGATCCCCAGTGGACCTCTGACACCCCCCCGCACTGGGATGCCCGAGGTGCACACACCGGGAATCGAACCCGAGACCTTCGCTCTGATACCATGTCAGAATCCCAGCCACTAACCACTGGGATAAAAGGGCTTGTTTATATAGCGGGTGAGTGCGCCCATAACCCCCCAGGCCGACATGCCTGTAACCCTTCCCTAGGATCATCGGGGATCCCCAGTGGACCTCTGACAGAATCTTCAACAGGATCGATGCAGTCAACGCAGTCAATAGACTCAATGCACTCAACCCAACAACCACTGGAGGAAAGTCAGCGGCAGCCGAGATTGCTGCCTGCAAGAGCATCTGGAAGGCCGCGTTTCAGGCGTGCTCTCCTTGCCATGGGCATGTCCCTGTCCTGATCCCCCTTCTCTTGATCTCCCTGCCCTAATCCCCCTGCCCTGACCACCCTGCTTTGATCCCCCTGCCCTGTTCCCCCTGCTTTAATCCCCTGCCCTAATCCCCCTGCCCTGATCCCCCTGCTTTGATCCCCCTGCTTTGATCCCCCTGCTGTGATCCCGCTGCCCTGTTTTCGCTCCTGTGTTCCTGCCCCTAACTCTTATTCTTTCTGCTCGTCCTCATCTTCGGCGTCTTTGCTCTCCTTCCCTTTCCGCCCTTCCTCCTGCCTCGTGCCTACCCAACTATGCAGAGCGCTGCTGCTGACGTGGAGCCAGTGCGGTATGAGGTGGAATCACAGAGGAACTCAAGGGCCACATCAGCTTCTTTCGCATCTACCGACTGCTCTGCTGCTGGCCTGCTTCTCGCACGCCATCGTGCACCCTATCGTCCAACCCGAAAAGCATCCTTGCATCAAATCATGCTCATAAGGAGGATACTGTAGGGTCCAATTTCAGTTGCTGGTGTGGCTGCTATGCCCACTCGGGGTGTTCCTTTTCGAGAGGTGGTGGGTACACCATTCTCCATGGCTCTAGAGAATTTTCCGAGTTGTACGACCAACCGTGAATGCTGTTACGGTATTGGGGTGCTGTCTTCGTGCTCTTCAAGATGCTCTGCCGCTCGCTCCCTTTCTTTGGCAAGAGCACGAGCAGCAACATAAGCAGCAGGTTTAGCACTGAGGAATGTGGAGGAAACCGAAACAGCAGCAGTGGCATGGTGTGTGGTGGGGGTTGGTGGAAGCGGAGAGGTGATCCAGCCAGCCACAGCAGGTAGCAGCAGCTGTTGTGGGACTTGTGCTTGTTCTGCAGAGCGAGAAGGCATGCATGTCTTCAAGGCAATGAGTTGAACGTTATCTGTTTCTTTCCCCATGCTTGAAACGTTGAAAGGCAAAAAATGCATCACCACCACGCTATTTAAATGATAATATAATAATATTGAGTTGACAAATGATTTGTAAGGCAGATTCGAATCTATGTACTACAGATACAGTAACTAGCGTTCTTGAACGCTAGCTCAGATGTGTCCAGAGCAAGGAAGCAGCAATCGCACTGAAACGTCGCCATGCATCTCGCTGATGCACGAATGTAGAAGGCGCGCGATAAGGGCGCGCGTCCTTGGGGCCAATCTGAAATGTTCATGTTTTTTAGCTCGAGCTTATCAATGTGAACACTGCTCGAGCTGCACTCGATATTTTCAACTTGACAGCTCGGGTCGCGTGCAGGGCTCTCGCTAGGTTTTAGGGCGTGTTCCTACGGCCCCTTATCGGGCCCACCTCCTATCAAGCTCGCGCCAAAACACACTGAAAATTCCCTAAACTCGCTACTTTTACCAGGCAAGGCTGACAAGAGGTTTGCCTGATAAGAGCGTAGGAACACGCCCTTAGGCCCGTCTGGAAACCCTAACAAAAAAAAATCGTTTCGTCTGACGCTTAGACGGGAAAATTTCGCTGGTCTGTTTTTCAAGATGAAAGTTCATGGCATGTCTGAAATTTCATACGGATTTTTTTTCCACATCTGATGTGGCAACTTGCAACTTCATGACGCAGCAGCGCGTTAGCTAAACACTACCAGGCAGAGAGGTGAGGGACTAGGAGGGGTTGGGTTACGAGGGAATTGGCTTGGAGTTGTGGGAGTGGCTCGGTTGAGTGTGCGGGAGTTGGGAGCGAAGAGCTGGGCTGGATGTGGCGCAAGGTAGTTGGAAGAGGTGATGGAGGCTTTGGGCTGGGCTGTTAACAGGGAGGGGACTTCGGGCTGGGCTGGAGAGGCGACGGGGCCTTCGTGCTGGGCTGGTAGACGGGGCTGGGCTGGGCTGGGGTTCTGGACTAGCGGAATTCTGACGACGAATCTGCCGAATCTGACGACCTATAGTCAGAGGCCAGGTTTGTCGGTATCAGACGAAAAGATCCTCGCTATCTGAAATTTCAGATGAAGTATAACGCGTGCTCTAAAAAATCAGACGATATATAACTCTTCGTCTTATGGATCAGACGAAATAAAAAGCATTGTCTTACAAATCAGATGAAATAAGAAATGAAGGTCTGAAAATCAGAAAATCAGACCAATTTGGTCTGATAACGAGAGCCCTGGTCGCGTGTCCACCTACTCTTAGAATCTAGGCATGAGTGAATGGACTATCGAGAGGATTGGTACAAGGTGAAAACGCAAAGGGGTTGTACCCCACATAATCTAGCCCACTACAGCCTACCACAAATACAATATATGCATATTTTTGACATACCCCCATAGGCAAAGTGGGGGAGATCAAGAGGTTACAAGACCAGTCAAGAAAAGCAAAGCAAGCTCAGGGTGGATCACAACGTCACCACACACACTGAGCACAAGCAAAAGGGCCACAAGGCCAGTTCACATGCAGGGGTATATATGCAACAAGTGTTAGAATCTAGCAGCAGGAATGGATGAACTAGCAGCATGATGGGTACAAGTAGGAAACCCTAATTTGGGTTGTACCCCATATGGGCTACCCCACTACAGCCTACACAATAAGCAGCATATATGTTTGACACACCCCCATAGGCAAAGTGGGGGAGAACAAGGGTCACACGACCAGTCAAGAGAAGCAAAGCAAGCTCAGGGTGGATCACAACGTCACCACACACTCTGAGCACAAGCAAAGGGCCGCAAGGCCAGTTCACATGCAGAGGTATATATATATGCAACAACAATAGAGCAGTGATCACAACCTAGTAAGAGCAAGCATGCAGGTATATATATATATATATATATATACATATATATATATATAGATCACAGTACAACCAAAGACTACAGCAAGTGTGGAAACGTAGGCACAAGGCCTAACAGGGTACAAAAGCGCTGATGATCACCAGACGGAAGTGCCTTGGTGAATATATAAGCAGTGTTGGCCCGAGTGGCCACGTGACGAAGACGAAGCTGACCTCGCTGCTGCAACTCTCGAGCCAGGAAGTAACGCAGAGCGATGTGCTTCGTTCTGTGCTCCAGTCTGTGCTCCTCACACAAGGCAATGGCCGCCTTGTTGTCAACGTACAGAACTGGAGGAGAACGAGGCCGCTCACCCAAGTCAGTCAGCAGGTAGGTAAGCCAGCGTAGCTCCTGTGCAGCCATGGCGGTGGCGTAGATCTCAGCCTCACAACTGGAGCTGAGAACAGAAGACGAGCGTGTAGACCGCCAAGAAACAGAGCCAGAGCCAAGGCTGAAGGTGTAACCCTGTGACGACCGCTGTGTAGTCTGGTCGTCAACCCAAGACGCGTCTGAGTGCCCAGTGAGGACCACCTCACTCCGTCCTCCAAGCACGAGCCCCATGCCTGATGTGCTGCACAAGTAGCACAACACCCTCTTGGCAGCATCCATGTGCACCTTTCGGTGCCTGCCAGGAGCCACGTAACGAGCCAAAAGGCCAAGAGGGTACGCAAGGTCAGGTCGAGTGCAGGTCATCAGGTACATGAGGCAGCCCACTAGCTCGGCGTAAGGACCACTCGGCTCTACGGACTCGTCCGAAGGTGGAGCTGAGAGCGAGTGACCTGTAGCCAGCGGAGTGGGCTGTGGGGAGGACCAGGTGAAGCCGAAGCGCTGAAGGACCTGCTGCACCATGTGTGACTGAGTCAGTGTGATGGTGCGGCGTGCTCTGTCCCGGGTGATCTGCAAGCCAAGGTAACTGTGCAGCTCACCCAGGTCAGTGCACGTGTGTCTCTTCTGCAGCTCCGACTTCACCAGTGCGGGAGCCTCAGTGTCAGCAGTGGCAAAGACCAAGTCGTCGACGTACACGAGGATGTAGAACGGCGGCCGGGAAGTGTCGGTGCGCAGAAACAACGACGGGTCAGCAGTCGAAGGAGCGAACCCAAGAGCCGCAAGTGTAGTCCTCAGTGTGTCGTGCCACTCATGAGGCGCCTGGCGGAGACCGTAGACCGGCCGCCGGAGGCTCCACTGGGTACCAGGAGGGAACGACCCAGTGAAGCCAGGTGGGCGGCGCAGCCAGATCTCCTCGTGCAGGCTGCCCTGTAAGAAGGCTGTGCTGAAGTCAAGAGAGTGAAGCTCGTAGTCACGCTGAGCGGCAACGTGCAGCAGCACCTGAAGAGT
Organism: Closterium sp. Yama58-4; assembly: GCA_947470075.1. Lineage (NCBI taxonomy): Eukaryota > Viridiplantae > Streptophyta > Zygnematophyceae > Desmidiales > Closteriaceae > Closterium > Closterium sp. Yama58-4. Next base: position 257,349 of record CANIUD010000711.1, read on the forward strand.
GGTCATCTTCGGGGTAGGGGAGAAGGTCTGGAAGAAGTCAACTCCCTCACGCTGACTGAAGCCTCTGGCAACGTAACGAGCCTTGAAGACAGGCGGAGAACCCGGCGGCCGCTTCACCCTGAAAATCCACATGCCATCGACGATGTTCGCCCCAGGAGGGGGAACCTCATCGACGTAAGTGCCTGTGGACTTCCAGGATGCCATCTCTGCGTCCATGGCTGTCTGCCACTGAGAGGAGTACTCACCCGCGATCGCCTCAGCGTAAGAGCGCGGGGTCGGGATGTCTGGAGCATCCGGGTCTCCCTCAGGGGCAAGCAGCATGGCCACGAGATGAGGCGCAGCAGCCGCAAGACACTCAAGGTCCTCGTGCCTGTCCTCAAGGACGTCCGTGCTAAGAGCACACTCACCCCCGACGGACGGAGGACAGACAGACTCAGACTCAGTAACAAGACTGGCAGCGTAGTCTAGACGACAGGCAGCAGCAAAGTCAACAAGCTCAGCAACCAAGGCAGACGCAGCAGTGGACTCAAACGACGGGTCAGTAACAACAGTGGCTAACAGACGCGTGACAGTAGGGTGCTCAGCACGAAACCGGTCAGACTCAGGGTCCGGAACGTCAGGCAGAGAGGACGCAGGGGGAGACGGAAGAGGAACAGGCTGCGAAGCAGAGGAAGGACGATGGACTACGAGGTGTGCGCTGGGGACAGCCGGCTGACGCGAACGAGAAACACGACGATCGGTACGACCAGAACGAACAGGCGAAACAGGACGCGACGCAGGCTCACGATGCTCAGCAAGACTACCTGTCTGCTCAGTGTAAGGAGAAGGAGCAGGCAGCGGTGAGCCAGGCCAAAACAGAAGACCAGTAGACGATGGGAGAGTAAGAACCTGACGAAGAACAGAGTCAGGCAGCGGCAGAGACGACAGAGACGGCGGAGCGAAGAACAGTCGCGTCGGTGCAGTGGTACCAGCAACAGCAGCTCCAGCACCTCGAGCAGCTCCAGTACCCCCAGCAGCGCCAGAACCTCCAGCGCCAGCACCTCCAGGACCAGCTCCACCAGCAGCAGCACCCCCAAAACCGGCACCTCCAGTCCCAGGGTCTCCAGCCTCGGTGTCTCCAGCAGCAGCACCTCCAGACGCAGCACCTCCAGCCCCAGCAGCTCCAGTACCTCCAGCAGACAAAGTACCACTGCTCCAGTAACGGCAGCAGAAGTACCCTCCACGAGCGCCCTGACGGCGACCGTACCAGTCGTGCAGCTGCTGTGAGGTGAGAGGTGTCCGCGGACGAAGGCGGTCACTCCAAGGAGACCGCGCAACAGCAGGCGCAGTACCCTCAGACTCAGGCGCCGCACCCTCAGGCGCCGCACCCTCAGGCGCCACACCCTCAGACTCAGCAACCCCAGGCTCAGCACCCCTAGTCTCCTCAAGCACCGGCTCAGCACCTCCAGGCTCCGCACCTCCAGCAGGCAAAGAACAAGTACCAAGCCCAGCTCCAGTGACGTCAGCAGAAGTACCTCCAGCGGCAGAGCCCCGAGCGCCAGAGGCGCGACCCTGACGACGACCGTACCAGTCGTGCAGCTGCTGGGAGGTGAGAGGCACACGCGGACGAAGGCGGCCACTCCAAGGAGACCGCGCAACAGCAGACTCAGAACCCTCAGCGCCAGCACCTCCAACAGCTCGGGAACCTCCACCGCCAGCACCCTCAGCAGCTCTAGAACCCCCAGCGTCAGTACCCTGAGCGGCTCCAGAACCTCTAGTGCGAGCACCCTCAGCGCCAGCACCTCCAGCAGCTCCAGAACCTCCAGCGCCCGCACCCTCAGCAGCCGCAGAGCCTCCAGTAGAAACAGCTCCAGGAGCAGAGTCACCAGCTCCAGCAGCGCGACCCTGACGGCCAAGGTACCACTCAACCAGCTGCAGGGAGGAGAGGGGGAGTCGACGACGAGAGGGCAGCGGCGAGGCACCAGCGGAGCGACTACGGAGACGGCCGCTCCAGGGAGACTGCTCACCAGACGCCTCAGTACCCCCAGGCGCAGCACCCCCAGACTCAGTACCGCAAAGCTCAGCACCCCCAGACCCCTCACACTCAGGCTCAGCACCTCCAGGCTCCGCACCCCCAAGCTCCGCACCCCCAGGCTCAGTACCCCCAGGCTCAATACCCCCAGGCTCCACACCCCCAGGCTCAGCACCCCCAGAAGTAGCACCCCGAGCAGGACCTGAGTCACCAGTGACCTCAACCGGCGCAGTCAAGGGAGGAGGGTCTACCTGAGACACACCTGAAGGAGCAGGACCTGGAGCGGGGAGGGGGTCTACCTGGGGAGCACCTGGAGCGAGGAAGAGCGGTGGGGGGGGGAGCGGGGCAGTGCGGTAGGGGAAGAGACGGTAAAAGGGAACCGACTCGTCGAACGTGACGTCCTGAGAGGGGAAGACACGGCGCGAGGTGGGGTGGTAAAACTGCCAACCAGGCGCGTCAGGGACAAAGCCAAGGAAGACACAGGGAACAGCGCGGGCAGAGAGCTTGTCCGCGGTGGTATCGCGGACAAAGGCACGAGCACCCCAGACCCGGAAACGCGACGCATCACCAACCTTCCCCGTCCACAGCAGTGTGGGCGAGGTCTCCGGCAAGGAGACACGAGGCCAGAGGTTGAGCTGATGCGCGGCGTACCGGACCGCAAACGGCCACAGAAAATGGGGGGCAGCCGCATGGATCATGGAGGTACGAGCGACCTCCATGACTAAGCCAATGCGGCGCTCAGCAACCCCATTCTGCTGCGGAGAGGCCGGAAGCGTGAACGTCTGGCGGATGCCGTGCTCCGCACAGAAGGCTGCCAAGAGGTCTGAGGTGAACTCACCACCTCTGTCAGAGTGCAGACGCAGGACAGGAAAGTCCCGCTGGAACCGCTCGCGGAGCTGGAGACGAACAGTGCGGATCCAAGGGATCAAAACATCAGGGACGTCCCCCTTGCGCTGCAAGGGGAAGACCGTGGTGTAACGCGTGTAGTCGTCGACGACCAGCAGGAAGTACCGCTCGTGGCCCTGTCCACGGACGCGGGCTGGGCCCCACACGTCTAGGTGGAGAGTCTGCAGGGGAGCCTCTGTGGGAGGGAACGAGGAGGAGTGAGGAGCGGCGCGCTGCCGCCCCTCGACGCAAGGAATGCAGGGCGGCGCAGGCGAGGGAGGAAGGGCAGGCAGAGTCCTAGGAAGACCAGAAACCAGGGAGCAAGAGTGCATGCCACGAAGGCGCTGCACCGAGGGGTGACCAAGGCGGTGGTGCCTCGTGCGACAAAGCGCGACACTCGCAGGGGGCCGCCAGCTGACCTGACGCAGACGCAGACGCAGCTACCTGAGGGGACGCAGTGGTCAGTGTGTACAGGCTCGAGCCAGGCGCACGGGTAAACGTGGCCAGGTGCCGGCCCGTTTGAGCACACGTACAGTGGGTCAATCGCTGACTCGCAGGAGTGAACAGGTGAACCCCCCGATCCTGGAGGTCAGCTCCACTCACCAAGTTCGTAGAGAACGAGGGGAGGTAAAGACCTGACAGCGAGCCAGACGGGGCGGCTGGACACGGCAGAACCGTGGAGTAGTGGGCAAGGACTGGACCCCCGGAGGGGTCCGCCAGGGAGACTGGAACTGGCCGACTAAGCGGCGTGAGTGTGGTGCAGTCGCGAAAGAAGGAGCGGGAAGCTCCTGAGTCAAGGGTGAAGGTGTGCAAGACCGCAGCAGGCGCAGTACCAGAGAGAGCAGACTCACCAGTACCTAGAGCAAGAGACGCACTGGCACCCAGAGCAGCAGCCTCACCAGCACCAAGAGCAGCAGGCTCTATACCAGGGTCAGGCGGTACGCACAGGTAACAGGCACGGTCAACACTAGTAGGCAATGCATACATGGCAATGAGAATAGCATCATAGTCAAGAGCAAAGATATCTACCCTCTGTCCAAGCAGCTCTAGCCAGGTGGGGAGCTCAGCCTCGTCGCCAAACTCGGTACGCCAGGCGTCGCTCAGACGGGCGAAGCAGCGGGACTGTGTGTGACCAAGCGTCCCGCAAGGCTGACCAGCCCGATCACCTGTGCGAATGACGTACGAGCAGCGAACTGTACCCGAAGACCCTCCACTCTGAGCGTACCACTCATGGAGCTGCTGGGACGTAAGTGTCTCGCGTGGACGCCGCTGCAGCTGCAGCTGGCCACTGCCAGACGCTCCCAACTGACCAGCTCCAGGGCGACAGCTACGACGGCTACCGCGACAACCCCAACTAGTATACCCTCACTAAGCTGCAGAGGCGTGGGAGACTCGCGTGAAAGTCGCTGGAGCTGCATCTGGCCACCTGCTAGTGGCAGTAGTAGCAACAGTAGCTCGGGCAGGGCAGGCACGGCAGGCAGGCAGGCAAGCAGGCAGGCAGGCAGGCCGACAGGCAGGCAGGCAGGCAGGCAGGCAGGCAGGTAGGCAGGCAGGCAGGCAGGCAGGCCGGCAGGCAGACAGGCAGGCAGGCAGGCAGGCCGGCAGGCAGGCAGGCCGGCAGGCAGGCGCTCGCCGGGCGAGTAGGGCCGGCGCTCGACGGGCGGAGGCCGAGTAGGCGCACGACGGCGGCTACGGCGGGGCCGCAACAGCGGCTGCAGAGTAGGGCCGAAGCAGCAATAGGGCGGGGCCTCGTCAGCGGCAGGTCGGGGTCGCGGCAGCTGCAGGGCGGGGCCGCATCAGCGGCAGGTCGAGGCCGTGGCAGCTGCAGGGTGGGGCCGCATCAGCGGCAGGTCGGGGCCGTGGCAGCTGCAGGGCGGGGCCGCATCAGCGGCAGGTCGGGGCCGTGGCAGCTGCAGGGCGGGGCCGCATCAGCGGCAGGTCGGGGCCGAGGCAGCAGAGGGCCGCGCGCGGCTCGGCGCGGGCTGCGTGGACAGCGCGCTGGGCTGCTGCAGGCCGCGCGCAGGTCACGCGAGGAAGTAGCGGGCCGCGCGCGGCTCGGCGCGGGCTGCTGCGGGCCGCGCGCGGATCGCGCGAGGCAGTAGCGGGCCGCGCGCGGCTCGGCGCGGGCTGCGCGGGCTCGGCGCGGGCTGCGCGCGGCAGCAGCGGGCTGCGCGCGGCTCGGCGCGGGCTGCGCGGGCTCGGTGCGGGCAGCGCGCGGCAGCAGCGGGCTGCGCGCGGCTCGGCGCGGGCTGCGCGGGCTCGGTGCGGGCAGCGCGCGGCAGCAGCGGGCTGCGCGCGGCTCGGCGCGGGCTGCGCGGGCTCGGTGCGGGCAGCGCGCGGCAGCAGCGGGCCTGACGGGCCTGCAGGGGCGGTTCGCGGGCCTGAAGGGCCTGTAGGGGCGGCGTGCGGGCCTTACGGGCCTGCAGGGGCAGCGCGCTGGCCTAGGGCAGCAGGAGGCAGCGCTAGGGCTGCTGGACGGCGCGCGTAGTGCAGCACGTCACAAGGCAAGGCAAGGCAGGCAGGTACGTGGGGTAGCGCGGTAACCGCAGCGGTAGGTGGGCCCGAAAAAAAAACGGTCCTACGGACCTTAGTGCTCTGAAACCATGTTAGAATCTAGCAGCAGGAAAATGGATGAACTAGCAGCATGATGGGTACAAGTAGGAAACCCTAATTTGGGTTGTACCCCATATGGGCTACCCCACTACAACCTACACAATAAGCAGCATATATGTTTGACAACAAGAACAGTACAGTGATCTCTACCTAGCAAGAGCAAGCATGCAGATATATATATATGTAGATCACAGTACAAGCAGAGTCTACAGCAAGTGTGGAAACGTAGGCACAAGGCCCAACAAAGTACAAAAGCGCTGATGATCACCAGACGGAAGTGCCTTGGTGAATATATCAGCAGTGTTGGCCCGAGTGGCCACGTGAGCAAGACGAAGCTGACCACGCTGCTGCAGCTCTCAAGCAAGGAAGTAACGCAGAGCGATGTGCTTCGTTCTGTGCTCCATTCTGTGCTCCTGACACAAGGCAATGGCGGCCTTGTTGTCTACGTACAGCACTGGAGGAGAACGAGGCCGCTCTCCCAGGTCGGTCAGCAGGTAGGTGAGCCAGCGTAGCTCCTGTGCAGCCTCACAACTGGAGCTAAGAACAGAAGACGAGCGTGTAGACCGCCAAGAAACAGAGCCAGAGCCAAGGCTGAAGGTGTAACCCTGCGACGACCGCTGTGTAGCCAGGTCGTCAACCCAAGAAGCGTCCGAGTGCCCAGTGAGGACAACTGGGCTCCGCCCTCCAAGCACGAGCCCCATGCCCGATGTACTGCACAAGTAGCGCAGTACCCTCTTAGCAGCAGCCATGTGCTCTGGTCGGTGCCTACCAGGAGCCACGTAGCGAGCCAAAAGGCCAAGAGGGTACGCAAGGTCAGGACGAGTGCAGGTCATCAGGTACATGAGGCAGCCCACTAGCTCTGGATAAGGACCACTCGGCTCTACGGACTCGTCCGAAGGTGGAGCTGAGAGCGAGTGACCTGTAGCCAGAGGAGTGTGCTGTGGCGAGGACCAGGTGAAGCCGAAGCGCTGAAGGACCTGCTGCACCATGTGTGACTGAGTCAGTGTGATGGTGCGGCGTGCTCTGTCCCGGGTGATCTGCAAGCCAAGGTAACTGCGCAGCTCACCCAGGTCTGTGCACGTGTGTCTCTTCTGCAGCTCCGACTTCACCAGTGCGAGAGCCTCAGTGTCCGCAGTGGCAAAGACCAAGTCGTCAACGTACACGAGGATGTAGAACGGTGGCAGCGAAGTGTCGGTGCGCAGAAACAGCGACGGGTCAGCAGTAGAAGGCGCGAACCCAAGAGCCGCAAGTGTCGTCCTCAGTGTGTCGTGCCACTCACGTGGCGCCTGGCGGAGACCGTAGACAGGCCGCCGGAGGCTCCACTGGCTACCAGGAGGGAACGACCCAGTGAAGCCAGGAGGGTGGCGCAGCCAGATCTCCTCGTGCAGGCTGCCCTGTAAGAAAGCTGTGCTGAAGTCAAGAGAGTGAAGCTCGTAGTCATGCTGAGCGGCAACGTGCAGCAGCACCCGAAGAGTGGTCATCTTCGGGGTGGGGGAGAAGGTCTGGAAGAAGTCAACTCCCTCTCGCTGACTGAAACCTCGAGCAACGTAACGCGCCTTGAAGACAGGCGGAGAACCTGGCGGCCGCTTCACCCTGAAAATCCACATGCCACTGACGATGTTCGCCCCAGGAGGGGGAACCTCGTCGACGTAGGTGCCTGTGGACTTCCAGGATGCCATCTCTGCGTCCATGGCTGTCTGCCACTGAGAGGAGTACTCACCTGCGATCGCCTCAGCGTAAGAGCGCGGGGTCGGGATGTCTGGAGCATCCGGGTCTCCCTCAGGGGCAAACAGCATGGCCACGAGATGAGGCGCAGCGGCTGCAAGACACTCAAGGTCCTCGTGCCTGTCCTCAAGGACGTCCGTGCCAAGAGCACACTCACCCCCGACGGACGGAGGATAGACAGACTCAGACTCAGCAACAAGACTAGCGGCGTAGTCTAGACGACAGGCAGCAGCAAAGTCAACAAGCTCAGCAACCAAGGCAGACGCAGCAGCAGACTCAAACGACGGGTCAGTGACAACTGTGGCTAGCAGACGCGTGACAGTAGGGTGAGCAGCACGGGTGCGGTCAGACTCAGGCTCAGGAACGGTAGGTAGAGAAGACGCAGGAGGGGACGGCAGGGGAACACGCTGCGGAGCAGAGGAAGGACGACGAACTACGAGGTGTGTGCTGGGGACAGCCGGCTGACGCGAACGAGGAACACGACGACCGGAACGACCAGAACGGACAGGCGAGACAGGACGCGACGCAGGCTCACGACGCTCAGTAAGACCCCCTGTCTGCTCAGTGTAAGGAGAAGGAGCAGGCAGCAGTGAGCCAGGCTGTAACGGAAGACCAGTAGACGAAGGGAGACTACGAAGGGGCTGAACCTGACGAAGTACAGAGTCAGACGGTGGCTGAGACGACGGAGACGGTGGAGCAAAGAACAGGCGCGGCTGTGGACGGGGAAGGTTGGCGATGCGTCGCGTTTCCGGGTCTGGGGTGCTCGTGCCTTTGTCCGCGATACTACCGCGGACAAGCTCTCCGCCCGCGCTGTTCCCTGTGTCTTCCTTGGCTTTGTCCCTGACGCGCCTGGTTGGCAGTTTTACCACCCCACCTCGCGCCGTGTCTTTGCGTCTCAGGACGTCACGTTCGACGAGTCGGTTCCCTTTTACCGTCTCTTCCCCTACCGCACTGCCCCGCTCCCCCCCCCCGCCGCTCTTCCTCGCTCCAGGTGCTCCCCAGGTAGACCCCCTCCCCGCTCCTGGTCCTGCTCCTTCAGGTGTGTCTCAGGTAGACCCTCCTCCCTTGACTGCGCCGGTTGAGGTCACTGGTGACTCAGGTCCTGCTGAGGGTGGTCCTGCTCGGGGTGTTCCTTCTGGGGGTGCTGAGCCTGGGGGTGCGGAGCCTGGGGGTGCTGAGCCTGGGGGTGCTGAGCCTGGGGGTGCGGAGCTTGAGGGTGTTCCTTCTCAGGACGTCGAACGTGACGTCCTGAGACGCAAAGACACGGCGCAAGGTGGGGTGGTAAAACTGCCAACCAGGCGCGTCAGGGACAAAGCCAAGGAAGACACAGGGAACAGCGCGGGCGGAGAGCTTGTCCGCGGTAGTATCGCGGACAAAGGCACGAGCACCCCAGACCCGGAAACACGACGCATCGCCAACCTTCCCCGTCCACAGCAGCGTGGGCGAGGTCTCCGGCAAGGAGACACGGGGCTAGAGGTTGAGCTGATGCGCGGCGTACTGGACCGCAAACGGCCACAGAAAATGGGGGGCAGCCGCATGGATCATGGAGGTACGAGCGACCTCCATGACTAAGCCAATGCGGCGCTCAGCAACCCCATTCTGTTGCGGAGAGGCCGGAAGCGTGAACGTCTGGCGGATGCCGTGCTCCGCACAGAAGGCTGCCAAGAGGTCTGAGGTGAACTCACCACCTCTGTCAGAGTGCAGACGCAGGACAGGAAAGTCCCGCTCGAACCGCTCGCGGAGCTGGAGACGAACAGTGCGGATCCAAGGGATCAAAACATCAGGGACGTCCCCCTTGCGCTGCAAGGGGAAGACCGTGGTGTAACGCGTGTAGTCGTCGACGACCAGCAGGAAGTACCGCTCGTGGCCCTGTCCACGGACGCGGGCTGGGCCCCACACGTCCAGGTGGAGAGTTTGCAGAGGAGCCTCTGTGGGAGGGAACGAGGAGGAGTGAGGAGCGGCGCGCTGCCGCCCCTCGACGCAAGGAATGCAGGGCGGCGCAGGCGAGGGAGGGAGGGCAGGCAGAGACCTGGGAAGACCAGAGACAAGGAAGCGAGAGTGCATGCCACGAAGGCGAGGCAGGGAGGGGTGACCAAGGTGGTGGTGCCACAGGAGAGTGTCGTGCGACAAAGCGCGACACTCGCAGGGGGCCGCCAGCTGACCTGACGCAGACGCAGACGTAGCTACCTGAGGGGACTCAGTGGTCAGTGTGTACAGACTCGAGCCAGGCGCACGGGTAAACGTGGCCAGATGTCGGCCCGTCCGAGCACACGTACAGTGGGTCACTCGCTGACTCGCAGGAGTGAACTGGTGAACCCCCCGATCCTGGAGGTCAGCTCCACTCACCAAGTTCGTAGAGAACGAGGGGAGGTAAAGACCTGACAGCGAGCCAGACGGGGCGGCCGGACACGGCAGAACCGTGGAGTAGTGGGCAAGGACTGGACCCCCGGAGGGGTCCGCCAGGGAGACTGGAACTGGCCGACTAAGCGGCGTGAGTGTGGTGCAGTCGTGAAAGAAGGAGCGGGAAAGCTCATGAGTCAAGGGTGAAGGTGTGCAAGACCGTAGCAGGCGCAGTACCAGAGAGAGCAGACTCACCAGTACCTGGAGCAGCAGCCTCACCAGCACCTAGAGCAGGAGACGCACGAGCACCTAGAGCAGCAGCCTCACCAGTACCGAGAGCAGCAGGCGCTATACCAGGGTCAGGCGGTACGCACAGGTAACAGGCACGGTCAACACTAGTAGGCAATGCATACATGGCAGTGAGAATAGCATCATAGTCAAGAGCAAAGATATCTACCCTCTGTCCAAGTAGCTCTAGCCAGGTAGGGAGCTCAGCCTCGTCGCCAAACACGTACGCCCGGCGTCGCTCAGATGGGCGAAGCAGCGGGACTGTGTGTGACCAAGCGTCCCACAAGGCTGACCAGTCCTATCACCTGTGCGAATGACGTACGGGCAGCGAACTGTACGCGTAGACCTGCTACTCTGAGCGTACCACTCATGGAGCTGCTGGGACGTAACAGTTTCGCGTGGACGCGCTGCAGCTGCAGCTGGCCACTGCCAGACGCCCCCAACTGACCAGCTCCAGGGCGACAGCTACGACGGCTACCGCGACAGCCCCAACTAGTATACCACTCACTAAGCTGCTGGGGCGTGAGAGACTCGCGTGAACGTCGCTGGAGCTGCATCTGGCCACCTGCTAAGAGCAGTGGTAGCAGCAGCAGCTCGGGCAGGGGAGGAAGGCCGGCAGGCAATCCGGCAGGCAGGCAGGCAGACAGACAGGCAGGCAGGCAGGCAGGCAGGCAGGCCGACAGGTAGGCAGGCCGGCAGGCAGGCAGGCAGGCAGGCATGCACGCTAGCAGGCAGGCAGGCAGGCAGGCAGGCCGGCAGGCAGACAGGCAGGCAGGCAAGCAGGCAGGCCGGCAGGCAGGCAGGCAGGCAGGCAGGCAGGCAGGCAGGCAGGCCGGCAGGCAGGCAGGCAGGCAGGCAGGCAGGCAGGCAGGCAGGCAGGCAGGCCGGCAGGCAGGCAGGCAGGCAGGCCGGCAGGCAGGCAGGCAGGTAGGCCGGCAGGCAGGCAGGCAGGCAGGCAGGCAGGCAGGCAGGCAGGCAGGCAGGCAGGCAGGCAGGCAGGCAGACAGGCAGGCAGGCAGGCAGGCAAGCGCTCACCAAAGGTTGGAAGGGCAGGCGCTCGGCGGGCGGGGGCCGGGTGGGCGCACGATGGCGGTGACGGCGGGGCCGCGACAGCTGCGGCAGAGCAGGGCCGTGTCGGTGGTAGAAGGCTCCGCGGCAGCTGCTGCAGGGCGGGGCCGCGACTGGGGCAAGGTGCTCCGCGGCCGCTGCTGTAGGAGCGACAGCGGCAGTCAGGCAGGGGCGGCTGCTCTGGGTCCAGGGGCGGCTGCTCTAGGGTCCAAGGGCGGCTGCACCAGGGGCGGCTGCTGCAGGGGCCAGGGGCGGCTGCTCTGGGTCCAGGGGCGGCTGCTCGAGGGTCCAGGGGCGGCCGCACCAGGGGCGGCTGCTTCAGGGGCCAGGGGCGGCTGCTCTGGGTCCAGGGGCGGCTGCTCGAGGGCCCAGGGCCGGCTGCACCAGGGGCGGCTGCTGCAGGGGCCAGGGGCGGCTGCTCTGGGTCCAGGGGCGGCTGCCCTCGGGGCGGCGTAGCTGGTGCAGGGCAGCGCGCGGGGCCGAAAACGGGCTACGCGGGCGGCGGACGCGGCGCGCAGGGCCTAAGCGGGCTGCGCGCGGGCGGCGTACGCGGCGCGCGGGCGGCATACGCGGCGCGCGGGCCGGCGGCAGGCTGTGCGGGCGGCTGACGTGGCGCGCGGGGCCGAAAACGGGCCTAAACGGGCTGCGCGCGGGCTGCTTAAGTGGCGCGCGCGGGAAAAATAAAATAAAAAAAAAAGAGGCCGCGCGCGTGCAACCGAGGCACGCGCAGGCAGCAGGCAAGGCAGGCAGGCGAGTGAGGTAACGTGGTAACGGGTGGGCCCTAATTCTAGGTCCTAAAGACCTCTAGGCTCTAGATACCATCTTAGAATCTTAGGCATGAGTGAATGGACTATCGAGAGAACTACTACAAGGTGAAAACCCAAAGGGGTTGTACCCCACATAATCTACCCCACTACAGCCTACCCACAAATACAATATATGCATATGTTTGACACCTACCACATCAGTCACTCTCCTCTGCAAAAAGTCGAGTATCGAAGTTCGAGCCCGTAAAACATGAACCGAGTCGCAACCCTAAATCATACGCTACCCGATGTACTTCATGTTCGGCTAGCGAATTCTGCATGAGTAAGACCACCTCTGTTGTGCGTGCAAATTGTTTTAGGCATTTCGCCTGATTTCGCATTCATAGTGAACATCTGCAAGTGTGCACTCGTTCGACTAGTTTCACGCATGACCATTCAACTTTCCGTTGGAGCTCTGCTCAACGTGCATGTTTGTGTCCAGCGTTCTAACACTTGTTGACGACATTCGCAAAGTAATTTCACGACATTTGCGAAGCCAATAACCAGTGAAAGCTCGACCAGAAGTTTGAGCACTGCCCCAAAAGACACGCGCCCTAAGTCATTCGCTTGCTCCCTCCTCTTCCCCCTCCTCTCTTTGCGGCAATGGTGGTAAACGGAAAATTTGCCGACGATCTGGTTGGGACTGTGGGTGGGACAGACGGTCCACATCGCATGGAGCTATCAGGCTGGGTGAGATCATCTCCCTGCCCGATGGATATAAAAAATGTGGCTCAAATGGTTCACCTTTGAAAGCAAATAGATTGCTCATCTGCAATCAGCTGTTCGTCTCACTCACAACCAACCTGCCTGCTCATCCATCGCGAAAAAGGACTTGCCTGTAGGCTGCGGTGTCAAATGATAAATGTATTATATATGTGTAGGCTGTAGTGGGGTAGCCAATATGGGGTACAACCCTATTAGGGTTTCATACTGTCAGAAACAGCAGGTGAAAGCTTAGAACAGGAAAGAGCAGCATGCAGTTGAGTACATATAGCAAACCCTAATTCGGGCTGTACTCGCTATAGAGTACCCCACTGCAGGCTACACAAACATCACATTCTGACACACCCCCATAGTCAAAGTGGGGTACAATCAACACAACAAGCAGGCAGATCAGTAAGTTCACAAATATAAGCAAAGCCAGAGGCTATCACAGAGGGCAAATGAGGAGGAGGAGAAACTGCGGGGGCGAGAAGATGGGAGGCGACGGCTGAAGCTGCAGACATACGGGCAACAGGAGTGCGCAGCACTGTCGCTACCAGGCTAAACCCGGACTACACGGCGACAGGCGCAGCTGGCTCGCTGTGCTCCCAGGAGTGCTCACACTGTGGCAACAAGACGCAGAGCCCTTGTGAGAGTACGACGGCTTTGCTATGATTTACTAGCTTGATTATGCTTTATTATGCATTATTTAGGTTAGCTTTATTTTGTTTTGCTTGCTTTTGCTAGAATTCCTAGGTTCGTTGCTTTTACTATATTATTATAGTTATAGGCACCGAACTAGGTTGAGTGCACCGAATTTTAGGCTTTTCGGTTGCCACCGAATTGCCTTCTACCGAATTCGGGAAGGACCCGTTCGGGATGCTTCGCGACCCGCGGAACCTTCTAGTAACACCCGGGTTACTGCCTTTGTGTCGAGCCTATATATAGCCTCGCCTTGTACCCAGGTGCATTATTGAATAGTTCAATCTTTCCTGAACCAGATCCTCACAGCCCCGGACTACACGGCCACAAGGGGTCGTGGCTCTCTGGACTTCAGGCGCTGCGGACGACAAGACGACTGCCTCCACTCAACTTCCCCCAGCTGTCCCACACCCCTTTCACACACCCCTTGCTACACCTCTAGCACTGCTCACATGCCACCCCCCTCGTACCACTCCGACGGCTCCAACACATCCACCCCCCTCAGCGGTAGCTGCAGCAGTGGGAGACGGAGGAGGAGGAGGAGCAGGGGACGGCTCACACACCCGGCACCCCCATACTCTCCACCCCCAAACCCTAACACAGGAGCGCGGGCAGCAGCGGGGGTGGGGCGCGGTCAGAAGCTCGGGGGACGGCGTGCGGCACTGGGGCAGACTGTACGGGCCGCGCACGGGCCTGGCGCAGGCCGGACGAACCGCGCGCGGGCTGCCCGGGCCGCGCGCGGGCCTGGCGCAGCCCGTACGAACCGCGCGCGGGCTGCCCGGGCCGCGCGCGGGCCTGGCGCAGCCCGTACGGGCCGCGCGCGGGCCTGGCGCAGGTCGCGCGGGCCGCGTCGGGCGACGGGGGGCGACGCGCGGGTCCCCGGGGGCTCTGCGACGGGCGACGGGGGGCGACGCGCGGGTCGACGGGGCAGGATACCGCCGCGCGCCCCGAGCGCGCGGCGGGAAGAAAAAACGCCGCGCGCCCTGAGCGCGCGGCAGGTAGGAAACATCGCGCGCCCGGGGCGTGCGATAGGCAGGACAGCAGCGGAAGCATCGGATGGAACCACCCACATGATCGACCCAGGAGGGTCGACCTGCTCTGATAGCATGTCAGAAACAGCAGGTGAAAGCTTAGAACAGGAAAGAGCGGTTTTTACTAGCATGCAGTTGAGTACATATAGCAAACCCTAATTCGGGCTGTACTCGCTATAGAGTACCCCACTGCAGGCTACACAAACATCACATTCTGACACATACTTGTGCCAAACTTCCTGCTAGTTGATTCATTCCTGCCTGTAGTTTCTGACATGGTTTCAGAGCAGTAGGTCCGTAGGACCGTTTTTTTTTCGGGCCCACCTACCGTTGTGGTTACTGAGCTGCCCCACGTGTTGCCTGCGCTGCGCCGCCCGCGCGCGCCTTGCCTTGCCTGCGCTGCGCTGCCCGCGCGCGCCTTGCCTTGCCTGCGCCTTGTCTTTGCCTTGCCTGCGCTGCGCCGCCCGCGCGCGCCTTGCCTTGCCTGCGCTGCGCTGCCCGCGCGCGCAAACCCTACCCGTAATCCCCCGTATATAAGACCCTAGGGTCTTATGATAATCACCCCTAAAAAGGCTGGGGGGTATAATTAAATTGTATACTTTTTAGAAGACCCGGGTCTGTCCATATTGACATTTATAAGAATGTAGTTTTGGAGCTCAAAGAAGTGATTTGGAAGTGCTATGTTTTTAGCTCCTCCCAAAAATACTCGAATTGGTCTCCACACGGGCCGAACCCACGTCATCACGAACCCTATCTGGGAGCCTCCTCCCATTGGCCACCAACACCACTTGGTGTTCACACGACAGCGCAGGGCATCGTTTCTGGGTGCGATTTCTCTTAATCAACATAGAATATGACCATTTTCAGTTGCATTTTTGTAAAATCCGCACTTCTCTAGGATGTGGGGGGGGGGGGGGGGTCTTTTAATGTTAGGAGCCATTTAGGGGGGTATAACTCAAAAGTACTCGAATAGAGTACCCAGGTCTGTATTATAGACCCGGGGGTCTACAACTGGGGGGGGTCCTATATACGGGGGATTACGGTAATCTGCGAACAGCTTGCTGCTGCCCCGCGCGTCGCGTCTGCCGCCTACGCAGCCCGCACGCGCCCTGCCTTGCCTGCGCTGCGCCGCCCGCGCGCGCCCTGCCTTGCCTGCGCTGCGCCGCTCGCGCGCGCCCTGCCTAGCCTTCGTGACGCGTTGCGCTGCCCCGCGCACGTCCTGCCCTGCCCTACGCCAGCGCCCTGCCCTGCGCTAGCGCCCTGCCCTCCGCCGGCGCCCTGCCCTGCACTAGCGCCCTGCCCTGCGCCAGCGCCCTGCCCTACGCCCGCGCTGCTGGCCCACGCGTCGTGCCCTACGGCAGCCCGCACGTCGTCGTGCCCTATGGCATCCCGCGCGTCGCGCGCTGCTGCCCCGCGCGTCGCGCCCTACGGCAGCCCGCGCGTCGCGCGCTGCTGGCCCGCGCGTCGTGCCCTAAGGCAGCCCGTGCGTCGCGCGCTACTGCCCCGCGCGTCGCGCTCTGCTGCAGCCCGCGCGTCGCGCCCTGCTGCCCTATGCGTTGCGCCCTGCTGCAGCACGTGCGTCGCGCCCTACTGCCCTGCACAGCGCGCGCCCTGCTACCCGCGCAGCCCAGGCCGAGCCGAGCCGCCCTACCCGACCCGATCCGCCCTCCTGCTTGTACTACTATTGCTGCTGGTGGAGGTGCTGCTAGGAGTGCTAGAGGTGCTGCAGCCTAGACTCACCGGGCCGCTCTACTGCTCTTACTGCTGTTGCTGCTGCTCGTGCTGCTGTCTTCCCTCCGTATCACCCTCCTCCTCGCGCGCCTCCTTGCTTACCCGCTATGACTTCCCTTCGTAGTAGCGGTGGGAGTGGTGACGGCGGTGGTGGCAGCAGTGGGAGTGGTGGCGGCCGTAGTAGCAGTCGTGGTGGAGCTGGTCAGTGCGGAGTCTCTGGCGGTGGCCAGATGGTATCTAGAGCAATAGGTCTTTAGGACCTAAGTTCCGGCCCACCCGTTACTGCGTTATCTCACCTACGGCCTTACCTGCCTTGCCTGCCTGTCTGCCTTGCCTGCTGCCCGCGCGCGCCTCGGCTGCGCGCGCGCGTACCTTTTTTTTTTTAGCGCGCGCTGCTGCTGCCAGCCGCGTCGCGCCCCGTACGTCGCCCGCGCAGCCCGCCCTAAGCCCGCGCAGCCCGCGCGCAGCCCGCAGCTGCCCCGCGCACCGCCCGCGCCGAACCCGCGCAGCCAGCACCGAGCCCGCGCAGCCCGCGCCGAGCCGCGCGCAGCCCGCTGCCGCGCGCAGCCCGCAGCAGCGCGTGCGCAGCCCGCAGCTGCGCGCAGCCCGCAGCTGCGTGCCCTGCCCGTGCGCCGCCTGTCGCCGCTGCTCCCTGCCCTACCTTTGCGCCGCCGCCTCGCCCTGCGCCCTTCGCCGCCCGTGTGCCGCGCCTTCGCTCTAGCCGCGCGCCGCCCACCTTGCGCCTGCCTGCCTTGCACATGTCTGCCTTGCGCCTTGCCTGAAGTGCGCCTGCCTGCCTTGCGCCTGCCTGCCTGAAGTGCGTCTGCCTGCCTTGCACCTTGCCTGACGTGCGCCTGCCTGCCTTGCGCCTGCCTGCCTGAAGTGTGCCTGCTTGCCTTGCGCATGCCTGCCTTAAGTGCGCTTGCCCGCCTTACTGCTGCTTTCGCCTGCTGCCTTCGCCGGCTGCCTTTGCCTGAACCGCGAGTATGGCGACGTTCAATGTTCTCGCGTTTGAGCCTGACGGTAGCCCGATCGAGTTCGCCACCTGGCTCGACGACCTCATACTGTTCCTTATGACTGATGCCAAAGACAACGTTTCACTGTTCGATCACACGTCTGGCACTGCCGTTCGCCCTGCTGACGATGCTCATGCTTCCGACCGCTCACAGTGGCAGACTCGCGATGCTGCTGCGCGCCTCGCTATTCGCAATCATCTGCCGATCACTGAGCGCGCGCATTTTAGCCAGCACAAGACTGCGAAGGCACTGTACGACGCTGTAGTTGCGCGCTACTCCTCCCCAGCCACTGCAGCATTAGGCCGTCTCATGCTACCCTACCTGTTCCCCGACCTGTCCTCGTTTCACACTGCTGAGGACCTCATCGCTCACCTGCGCGCTAGTGACACTCGTTTTCGTTCCGCCCTTACAGACAAGTTCCACGCCAAGAACACCCCTCCGATGTACTTTACGCTCTACTTCCTCGTCACCCGCCTCCCTGACTCCCTTCGCTCGGTCAGGGACCACTTTCTCGCTCTAGACCCTACCGCTCTCACCGTCGACGACTTCGAGACGCAGCTCCTCGCAGCGGAGAAGAACATCCTTGCTGTGGGTGCGGCTCGTGGCACTCCTCGCACTCCCCTCTTTGAGGGGTGCTCCCCCTCCCCCCTTGCCCCCTCCTACGCCTCTGCTGCTGCTGCTGTCGACTTCCTTGGTGCTAAGGAGGTTGGGGCTGCTTCCGCTCCTAGTGGGAAGCGCCGCAGCACCAGGGGTAGAGGGGCTGGCAGGGGAGGTGGAGGTGGCGGTGGAGGGGGCGGTGGTGGAGGCGGCGGGGGAGGTGGAGGAGGTGGGGGTGGTCGGGGTGGTGGCGGTGGTGGTGGAGGCGGCGGTGGTGCCGGGAACAGTGGCGGTGGCAGCGGCAGCAGTGGAGGAGGAGCCAGTGGTGGTGGCAGCAGTGGTGGCCAGGGCCAGCAGCAGCAGTAGCAGCAGCAGCAGCAGCAGCAGCAGCCGCAGCAGCAGCAGCAGCGACAGCGCCAGGCCCCCTCGTCTCAGCTGCTTTATGACTGGTATGCCGGGCGTGGGGCGTCTGGGGGTGCTGGTCGCTGCCCCTATATCATTCGCACAGGTCCCCGCGCTGGTCGCCCATGCAATGGTCTTCACGCTGAGTCTCGCTGCTTTGCTCGGCTTAGCGACGCCTGGCGCGCCAAGTTTCCTGAGGCTACTGAGTTCCCCAACTGAGTACCTACCTTTGATCTTGACTATGATGTTATTCTTGCTGCCATGTATGCATTGACTGTTAGTGCTGAGGGTGACTGCTACTTGTGTGTGCCGCCTGACCCCGGTATAGACCCAGGTATATCACCTGCAGCTCTAGGTGCCAGTGAGTCTGCTCTCTCTGGTACTGCGTCCGCTCAGGCCTTGCACACCTTTACACTTGATTCCGGTGCCTCGCGCTGTTTCTTTCGCGACAGTACCACAGTCACACCCCTCCCTGCACCTGTCCCTGTCTCACTGGCTGACCCCTCTGGGGGCCCAGTGCTTGCACGGTCCACCACTGTGCTTCCGTGTCCGGCGGTCCCGTCTGGTGAGCTGTCTGGTCTCCACCTCCCCTCGTTCTCCACGAACTTGGTGAGCAACGCCGCTCTTCAGGATGCGGGGGTTGATACCTTCACCCCTAGACTTCAGCGTGTGGCGATCTGTACGTGCACTCAGACCGGCCGTCACCTGGCCACGTTCACACGTGCGCCTGGGTCCAGTCTGTACACCCTCACCACTAAGTCGCACTCCACCCCTTTGTCTCCTCAGCTGTACGCGTCTGCTCAGGTAGCTACCCAGTGTGAGTGTCGCCGCCTGTCGCACGACACTCTCCTGTGGCACCACCGCCTTGGTCACCCCTCCCTGCCTCGCCTTCGTGGCATGCACTCTCGCTCCCTGGTCTCTGGTCTTCCCAGGTCTCTGCCTGCCCTCCCTCCCTCGCCTGCGCCGCCCTGCATTCCTTGCGTCGAGGGGCGGCAGCGCGCCGCTCCTCACTCCTCCTCGTTCCCTCCCACAGAGGCTCCGCTGCAGACGCTCCACCTGGACGTGTGGGGCCCAGCCCGCGTCCAGGGGCAGGGCCGCGAGCGGTACTTCCTGCTGGTTGTCGACGACTACACGCGTTACACCACGGTCTTCCCCTTGCGCAGCAAGGGGGACGTCCCTGCTGTTTTGATCCCCTGGATCCGCGCTGTTCGTCTCCAGCTCCGCGAGCGGTTCAATTCGGACTTTCCCGTCCTGCTTCTGAACTCTGACAGAGGTGGTGAGTTCACCTCCGACCTCTTGCGAGCCTTCTATGAGGAGCACGGCATCACCCAGTCGTTCACGCTTCCGGCCTCTCCGCAGCAGAATGGAGTTGCTGAGCGCCGCATTGGTTCAGTCATGAAGGTCGCTCGAACCTCCATGATCCATGCGGCTGCCCCCCATTTTCTGTGGCCGTTTGCGGTCCGGTACGCCGCGCGTCAGCTCAACCTCTGGCCCCGTGTCTCCTTGCCGGAGACCTCGCCCACACTGCTGTGGACGGGGAAGGTTGGCAATGCGTCGCGTTTCCGGGTCTGGGGTGCTCGTGCCTTTGTCCGCGATACCACCGCGGACAAGCTCTCTGCTCGCGCCATTCCCTGCGTCTTCCTTGGTTTTCCTACTGACGCGCCTGGCTGGCAGTTTTACGACCCCACCTCGCGCCGTGTCTTTGCGTCTCAGGACGTCACTTTTGACGAGTCCGTCCCCTTTTACCGTCTCTTTCCCTACCGCACTGCCGCTCGCCCCCTGCCGCCGCTCGCTCTCGCTCCAAATCCTCCCCAGGTAGACCCCCTCCCCGCGCCAGGTCCTGCTCCTTCAGGTGTTTCTCAGGTAGACCCTCCCGTGCCTGCGCCTGTTGAGGTCACTGGTGACTCGGGTCCTGCTGGGGGTGCTGAGCCTGGGGGTGCGGAGCCTGAGCGTGAGGTGCCTGGGGGTGCGGAGCCTGAGCGTGAGGTGCCTGGGGGTGCGTAGCCTGAGCGTGAGGAGCCTGGGGGTGCTGAGTCTGGGGGTGCGGAGTCTGGGGGTGCTGAGCCTGCGCGTGAGGAGACTGGAGGTCCTGCGCCTGGGGGTGCTGTGTCTGGGGGTGCTGAGCCTGTGTGTGCGGAGTCTGGGGGTGCTGAGTCTGGAGGTGAGACGCCTGAGGGTACTGGGACTGCTGGTGCGCGGTCTCCTTGGAGTGGCCGCCTTCGTCCGCGTGTGCCTCTCACCTCACAGCAGCTGCACGACTGGTACGGTCGCTGTCAGGGTCGCGCTGCTGGAGCCCGGGGCTCTGCTGCTGGAGGTACTTCTGCTGACGTCCCTGGAGCTAGGAGTGGTGCTGGTACTTTGTCTACTGGAGGTGCTGGAGTCGCTGGTCCCGGAGGTGCTCGTACTGGAGGTACTGGAGCTGCTGGGGCTGGGGGTACTGCGTTTGGGGGTGCCGCTGCTGGAGACACTGCGGCTGGAGACCCTGGGACTGGAGGTGCTGGTTCTGGGGGTGCTGCTGCTAGAGACACTGAGGCTGGAGACCCTGGGACTGGAGGTGCTGGTACTAGGGCTAGAGGTTCTGGAGCTGCTGGAGCTGCTGGAGCTGCTGGAGCTGCTGGAGCTGCTGGAGGTACTTGAGCTGCTGGTGCTGGTGCAGCTGCACCAGCACGACTGCTCTTCGCTCCGCCGTCTCCGTCGTCTCTGCTGAGTCCTGACTCTGTTCTCCGTCAGGTTCTTACTCTCCCGTCGTCTACTGGTCTTCCATTACTGCTTGGCTCACTGCTCCCTGCTCCTCCTCCTTACACTGAGCAGCCCGGTGGTCTTGCTGAGCGTCGTGAGCCTGCGTCGCGTCCTGTCTCGCCTGTTCGTCCTGGTCGTTCCGGTCGTCGTGTTCCTCGTTCGCGTCAGCGGACTGTCCCCAGCACACACCTCGTAGTCCGTCGTCCTTCCTCTGCTCCGCAGCCTGTTCCTCTGCCGTCTCCCCCTGCGTCCTCTTTGCCTGACGTTGCGGACCCTGAGTCTGACCGGTTTCGTGCTGAGCACCCTACTGTCACGCGTCTGTTAGCCACTGTTGTCACTGACCTGTCGTTTGAGTCTGCTGCTGCGTCTGCCTTGGGAGCTGAGCTTGCTGACTTTGCTGCTGCCTATCGTCTAGACTACGCCGCTAGTCTTGTTGCTGAGTCCGAGTCTGTCTGTCCTCCGTCCGTCGGGGGTGAGTGTGCTCTTAGCACGGACGTCCTTGAGGACAGGCACGAGGACCTTGAGTGTCTTGCAGCCGCTGCGCCTCATCTCGTGGCCATGCTGCTTGCCCCTGAGGGAGACCCGGATGCACCAGACATCCCGACCCCGCGCTCTTACGCTGAGGCGATCGCGGGTCCGTACTCCTCTCAGTGGCAGACAGCCATGGACGCAGAGATGACATCCTGGAAGTCCACAGGCACTTACGTCGATGAGGTTCCCCCTCCTGGGCGGAACATCGTCGATGGCATGTGGATTTTCAGGGTGAAGCGGCCGCCGGGTTCTCTTCCTGACTTCAAGGCTCGTTATGTTGCTAGAACCTTCAGTCAGCGAGAGGGAGTAGACTTCTTCCAGACCTTCTCCCCTACCCCGAAGATGACCACTCTTCGGGTGCTGCTGCACGTTGCCGCTCAGCATGACTACGAGCTTCACTCTCTTGACTTCAGCACAGCCTTCTTACAGGGCAGCCTGCACGAGGAGATCTGGCTGCGCCGCCCACCTGGCTTCACTGGGTCGTTCCCTCCTGGTACCCAGTGGAGCCTCCGGCGGCTAGTCTACGGTCTCCGCCAGGCACCTCGTGAGTGGCACGACACACTGAGGACTACACTTGCGGCTCTTGGGTTCGCTCCTTCGACTGCTGACCCGTCGCTGTTTCTGCGCACCGACACGTCGCTGCCGCCGTTCTACATCCTCGTGTACATTGACGACTTGGTCTTTGCTACTGCTGACACTGAGGCTCTCGCTCTGGTGAAGTCGGAGCTGCAGAAGAGACATATGCGCACTGACCTGGGTGAGCTGCGCAATTACCTTGGCTTGCAGATCACCCGGGACAGAGCACGCCGCACCATCATACTGACTCAGTCACACATGGTGCAGCAAGTCCTTCAGCGCTTCGGCTTCACCTGGTCCTCCCCACAGCCCACTCCGCTGGCTACAGGTCACTCGCTCTCAGCTCCACCTTCGGACGAGTCCGCAGAGTCGAGTGGTCCTTACGCAGAGCTAGTGGGCTGCCTCATATACCTGATGACCTGCACTCGTCCTGACCTCGCGTACCCTCTTGGCCTTTTGGCTCGCTACGTGGCTCCTGGTCGGCACCGAAAGGTGCACATGGATGCTGCAAAGAGGGTACTGCGCTACTTGTGCAGTACATCGGGCATGGGGCTCGTGCTTGGAGGACGGAGCGCCGTTGTCCTCACTGGACACTCTGATGTGTCTTGGGTTGACGACCAGGCTATGCAGCGGTCGTCACAGGGTTACACCTTCAGCCTTGGCTCTGGCTCTGTTTCGTGGCGGTCCATGCGCTCGTCTTCTGTTCTCAGCTCCAGTTGTGAGGCTGAGGTCTACGCCACAGCCATGGCTGCACAGGAGTTACACTGGCTCACCTACCTGCTGACTGACTTGGGAGAGAGGCCTCGTTCTCCTCCAGTTTTGTACGAACAAGGCCGCCATTGCCTTGTGTCAGGAGCATAGACTGGAGCACAGAACGAAGCACATCGCTCTGCGTTACTTCCTGGCTCGAGAGTTGCAGCAGCGAGGTCAGCTTCGTCTTGCTCACGTGGCCACTCGGGCCAACACTGCTGATATATTCACCAAGGCACTTCCGTCTGGTGATCATCAGCGTTTCTGTACTTTGTTAGGTGTCAACGAGAACGGACTGGAATGATGAACTAGCAAGGATTGTGAGTACAAATATGAAACCCTAATGTTGTGACCCCCCTATAGGCTAACCCACTACAGCCTACACAAATACAACATGTATAATGTTTGACACACCCCCATAGGCAAAGTGGGGGAGACCTAGGGGTCACAAGACCAGTCAAGGCAAAGCAAGGCAACAACAAGCTCAGGGTGGATCTCAAGGATTCCACACAAATTCCGAGCACAAGCTAGTGGTCACAAGACCAGTTCACATGCAGGTTTATAACAGAGCAAGAGATACAGTGATCACAACCTAGCAAGAGTAAACATGCAGGTATAGATATATATAGTGATCACAGTACAAGCAAAGTCAAGAGGTAAGTAAGTGAGGTCCAGTAGGCACAAGGCCTAGTAGAGTGCAGAAGCGCTGATGGTCACGAGGCTGAAGCGCCTTGGTGAACACATCAGCAGTGTTGGCCTCAGTGGCCACGTAGCGAATACAAAGCTGACCGCGCTGCTGCAGCTCACGAGCAAGGAAGTACCGCAGGGCGATGTGCTTCGTTCTGTGCTCCAGTCTGTGCTCCTCACACTAGGCAATGGCAGCCTTGTTGTCGACGTACAGTACTGGAGGAGAACGAGGCCGCTCTCCGAGGTCGGTCAGCAGGTAGGTCAGCCAGCGTAGCTCCTGGGCAGCCATGGCTGTAGCGTAGATCTCAGCCTCGCAACTGGAGCCGAGAACAGAAGAAGAGCGTGTAGAACGCCAAGAAACTGAGCCAGAGCCAAGGCTGAAGGTGTAACCCTGAGACGACCGCTGAGTGGCCTGGTCGTCTGCCCAAGAAGCGTCTGAGTGCCCTGTGAGAACAACTCGGTCTCGCCCTCCAAGCACAAGCCCCATGCCCGACGTACTGCACAAGTAGCGCAACACCCTCTTAGCGGCATCCATGTGCTCCTTCCTGTGACGGCCAGGAGCGACATAGCGTGCAAGGATGCTAAGAGGGTATGCAAGGTCAGGTCGAGTGCAGGTCATCAGGTACATGAGGCAGCCCACAAGCTCTGGATACGGGCCACTCGGCTCTACGGACTCATCCGAAGGCAGAGCTGAGAGCGAGTGACCGGTAGGCAGAGGAGTGGACTGAGGCGAGGAGTACGTGAAGCGGAAGCGCTGGAGAACCTGCTGCACCATGTGTGACTGAGTCAGGGTGATGGTGCGCCGTGCTCTGTCCCGGGTGATCCGCAAGCCAAGATAGCTTGTCAGCTCACCCAGGTCTGTGCACGTGTGTCTCCTCTGCAGCTCCGACTTCACGTAGGCGAGTCCTGCAGTGTCAGCAGTGGCAAAGACCAAGTCGTCGACGTACACGAGGATGTAGAACGGCGGCAGCAAAGTGTCGGTGCGCAGGAACAGCGACGGGTCAGCTGTAGAAGGCGCGAACCCAAGAGCCGCAAGTGTAGTCCTCAGTGTGTCGTGCCACTCACGCGGAGCCTGGCGGAGACCGTAGACCGGCCGCTGAAGCCTCCACTGGGTACCAGGAGGAAACGACCCAGTGAAGCCAGGTGGGCGGCGCAGCCAGATCTCCTCGTGCAGGCTGCCCTGCAAGAAAGCAGTGCTGAAGTCAAGTGAGTGAAGCTCGTAGTCGCGGTGAGCGGCTATGTGCAGCAGCACCCGAAGAGTAGTCATCTTCGGGGTGGGGGAGAAGGTCTGGAAGAAGTCAACTCCCTCTCGCTGACTGAAGCCTCGAGCCACGTAACGCGCCTTGAAGACAGGCGGAGAACCCGGCGGCCGCTTCACCCTGAAAATCCACATGCCACTGACGATGTTCGCCCCAGGAGGGGGAACCTCGTCGACGTAGGTGCGTGTGGACTTCCAGGAAGCCATCTCGGCGTCCATGGCTGTCTGCCACTGAGAGGAGTAGGGACCCGCCATCGCCTCAGCGTAAGTGCGCGGGGTCGGGATGTCTGGTGCATCCGGGTCTCCCTCAGGGGCAACTAGCAAGGACACGAGACGGGGCAAAGCAGCAGCAAGACACTGGAACTCCTCCTGCTTGTCCTCAAGGACGTCCGTGCCAAGAGCACACTCACCCCCGACGGACGGAGGACAGACAGACTCAGACTCAGACTCAGCAACAAGGCGAGCAGCGTAGTCTAGACGACAGGCAGCAGCAAAGTCAACCAACTCAGCGACCAGAGCAGACGCAGCCGAGGACTCAAAGGTAGGGTCAGTGACAACAGTAGCGAGGAGACGCGTGACAGTAGGGTGCTCAGCACGATACCGGTCAGACTCAGGGGCCGGAACGTCAGGCAAAGAGGACGCAGGAGGAGACGGTAGAGGGACACGCTGAGGAGCAGTAGAGGGACGCAGAGTCATGTAGTGAGTGCTTGGGACATTAGGAGGACGCTCACGACGGACACGACTACCAGTGCGAGCAGGACGAACAGGCGACGCAGGACGAGACTCAGGCTCACGACGCTCTGTAAGACCTCCTGTGGGACCAGTGTAAGGAGAGGGAGCAGGGAGAGGCGAGGTAGGCGGTAACAGTGACTGCGGCTGGACAGGTGGAGGACACTCTACGGAGGGAGGAGGACAAGGAGGAGGAGCCTGCCCAAGAACCTGCTGAAGGAGCGGTACGAAGTACGGTCGCGGCCGCGCAGCGTCTCCAGAAGCAGAAGAGACTCCAGCGGCCGGGTCCTCAGTACCAGTAGGAGCTCCAGCGTCCGGGTCCACAGCACCAGCAGCAGCTCCACCGGCCGGGTCCTCAGCACCAGTAGTAGCTCCAACGCCCGGGTCCTCAGCAGCAGCAGCAGCGCCACCGCTCGGGTCCTCAGCACCAGCAGCAGCTCTACCGCCCGGGTCCTCAGCACCAGTAGAAGCTCCAACGTCCGGGTCCTCAGCACCAGCAGCAGCGCCACCGCCCGGGTCCTCAGCTCCAGCAGCAGCTCCAACGTCCGAGTCCTCAGCACCAGCAGCAGCTCCACCAGGCGGGTCCGCAGCACCAGCAGCAGCTCCAACGTCCGGGTCCTCAGCACCAGCAGCAGCGCCACCCCCAGGGTCCGCAGCACCAGGAGCACCACTCCGAAGACTGCAGCGCCGTGTGTACCACTCGCGGATCTGCTGAATGGGGGGGAGCTCCCGGGTAGGAGGGGAAGTACCGGGACGAGCTCCAGCAGCACCTCTTCGGAGGCGGCAGTACTCGAGGTACCTCTCCTGCAGCTGCTGGGAGGAGAGGGCTCCTCCAGGTGTAGCACGCTCAGGCTCAGCACCCCCGGACTCAGCACCCCCAGACTCAGCACCCCCAGGCTCAGCACCCTCAGGCTCCGCACCTCCAGGCTCCGCACCCCCAGACTCAGCACTCCCAGGCTCAGCACCCCCAGACGCAGCACCCCCAGGCTCAGCACCCCTAGCAGGACGAGAGTCAACAGCTACCTCGACAGGCTCACCCGGGTCTACCTGGGACACACCTGAGGGAGCGGCACCCTGAGGGGGGAGGGGGTCTGGTACCTCAGCACCTGGAGCGAGGAAGAGAGGTGGGGGGGGGAGCGGGGCAGTGCGGTAGGGGAAGAGGTGGTAGTAGGGGACGGACTCGTCAAAAGTGACGTCCTGAGAGGCCAGGACACGACGCGAGGTGGGGTGGTAGAACTGCCAGCCAGGGGCGTCCGGGACAAAGCCAAGGAAGACGCAGGGGACAGCGCGACGGGAGAGCTTGTCCGCGGACGTGTCGCGGACAAAAGCTCGGGATCCCCAGACCCGAAAACGCGACGCATCGCCAGCCTCTCCCGTCCAACGCAGTGTCGGAGAAGTCTCGGGCAAGGAGACACGGGGCCAGAGGTTGAGCTGATGCGCAGTGTATCGGACTGCAAACGGCCACAGAAAATGGGGGGCAGCCGCATGGCTCAAGGAGGTACGAGCGACCTCCATGACCAGACCAATGCGGCGCTCAGCAACCCCATTCTGCTGTGGAGAGGCCGGAAGCGTGTACGACTGCTCAATGCCCTCCTGCTGACAGAAGGCCTCCAAGAGGCCAGAGGTAAACTCCCCACCTCTGTCAGAGTGCAGACGCATGACAGGAAAGTCGGAGCGGAAACGCTCACTGAGCTGGAGACGAGATCTGCGGATCCAGGGGATCAATACATCAGGGACGTCACCCTTGGCGCGCAAGGGGAAGACCGTGGTGAAGCGCGAGAAGTCGTCAACAACAATCAGGAAGTACCTCTCCTGACCCTGACCACGGACGCGGGCTGGGCCCCACACGTCCAAGTGGAGCGTCTGCAAAGGAGCAGTCGTCGGGGGAAAGGAGGAGGAGTGAGGAGCGGCGCGCTGCCGCCCCTCGACACAGGGAATACAGGGAGGAGCAGGCGAGTCTGGAAGGGGAGGGAGTACCCTGGGAAGACCAGCAACAAGGTCCCGTTTGTGCATGGCCCGAAGGCGCTGCACAGACGGGTGACCAAGGCGGTGGTGCCAAAGGACAGTCTCATGCGCCAGAGAGCGACACGAGCAGGGGGCGGACAGCTGACCTGACGCAGACGCAGACGCGGACGCAGCTACCTGAGGGGACTCAGTGGTCAGTGTGTAAAGGTCCGACCCCGGCTCCCGAGTGAAGGTAGCCAGGTGGCGACCCGTCCGAGCACACGTGCAGTGTGTCACGCGCTCGTAGGCGGGGGTGAACTGGTGAACACCCCCGTCCTGGAGCGCACTACCTGCCACCAAGTTCGTAGAGAACGAGGGGAGGTAGAGACCTGACAGCGTGCCGGACGGGACCGCCGGACAAGGAAGGACAGTGGAGGAGGTCGCAATGACCGGACCCCCAGAGGGGTCAGCAAGGGAGACAGCAACTGGCCGAGCGAGTGGCTCAAGGACAGTGCGGTCACGAAAGAAGGAGCGAGAAGCACCTGAGTCCAGTATGAAGGTGTGCAGTGCTGCAGTCGACTCAGTACCAGGGGGCACGGACGCACTAGCACCTAGGGCTGCAGCCTCACCAGGACCTGTGGGAGCAGACGCACTAGCACCTAGAGCGGCAGCCGGACTGGCCTGAATGCCCGGGTCGGGCGGAACACGCAAGTACTGAGCACCCTCTCCACTAATAGACATCGCATACATGGCAGTGAGAATAGCATCAAAGTCTAAAGCCCAAATATCAACACCCCTCTTTTCCAGATCAGCCCAGCGCGGCAGCTCAGTGGCAGCAGGAAACTGAGTGCGCCACGCGTCGGTAAGGCGCGCGAAGCAGCGCTGCGTGGGGTGCGGCCTCCCACACTGCTGGCCGCTGCGGTCACCTGTGCGAATGACGTACGTGCAGGTAAAGCCACGCTGCGCATACCACTCACGGGCGGCCTGAAGCGTCGGGGCGGGCTGCTGACTCTGCCCTCCGCCAGTGCCTCCACGACCACCACCCCCACCGCCGCCGCCCCGGCCACCTCCACCCCTGCCGCCACCACGACCACCTCCGCCTCCGCTGCCGCCTCCGCCACCACTCCCACCGCTGCTGTCTCCTCCCCCACTGCCGCCACTAGTCTCCCCAGCCGCGCCTCCACTCCCACCGCCTCCACCCCCACCTCCTCCGCCGCCACCCCCACCCCTGCCCCCCTTGTTCCTGCGGCGCCCGCTCGAAGCAGACGCGGTCCCGACCTTCTCAGCACCAAGAAGGTCGACAGCAGCAGCAGAGGCGACAGAGGGGAGGAGGGGGGAAGGGGAACACCCCTCAAAGAACGGGGTGCGGGGGTCGCCACGAGAGGTGCCTACAGCGACGATGCTCGCCTCAGCTGCAAGCAGTTCCTTCTCGAGGAGGGCAACAGTGAGCTCAGTGGGGGAGCGAGAGAGGAAGTGATCCCTGACTGCGCGCAGAGAGTCAGGGAGGCGGGTGACTATGTGGTAGAGAGTGATCCAGAGCGGGGGGGGGTTGCTAGTGAGAAACTCGGCAGGCATAGCAGCGCGAAAGCGGGCCTCACTAGTCTTAAGGTGGGTGATGAGGTCTGCGACAGTGTGAAAGGAGGCTAGGTCGGGGAACAGGTAGGGGAGAGTGAGGCGGCCTAGCGTGGCAGAAGCGGGTGAGGAGTAGCGGGCAACTACAGCGGTGTAGAGGTCCTTAGCAGTCTTGCACTGGCCGAAGTGCTCGCGCTCGTCTAGCGGCAGGGAGTTGCGAATAGCAAAGCGAGCGTGCGCATCACGGGTCTGCCACTGGGAACGCAGAGTGCTGTCAGCAGACGAGTCAGGGGCAGTGGCATGGCCTAGGGCGTGGTCGTACAGTGAGATATCTTCCTTGGCAGTGAGCTGTAGGAACAGGTGCAGGTCATCTAGCCAGGTTTCGAACTTCACTGGACGGCCCTCGGCATCGAAAGCTAGAACTGGAGGACTAGCCATAGTGACAGTAGCAGTAGCAGTAGTAGCAGTAGTAACAGTAGTAGTAGGAATCAGGCCGCTGGAAAGGTGTGCGGAGGGTCAACGGGGCCGGCGGGGCCGCTAGGCAAGGCGCGGGCGGGGTCGACTGTCCGTAGTGGCACACGAGCGGCAGTAGTAGGTAGCGTGGCAGCAGGAGCTGCAACGGCGCACTGGTGGCAGCTGCAGTGGCAGCAGTGTGCGCGGTAGGTAGAAAATAAACAACAGTGAGAGCGAGTGCCTCGCGGGCGGCGGCTGCAGAAGCGCACGGGCGGCAGCGGCGCACGGGCAGCGGCAGCGCACGGGCAGCGGCAGCGTAGGGGCAGCGACGGCGCACGGGCAGCGGCGGCGCACAGGCAGCGGCGGCGCTCGGGAGGCAGCGGTGCGCAAGCAGCAGCGGAAGCAGCGGCGTACGAGCGGCTGCGGGCAGCGGGGCGTGCGCGAGCAGGCGACGGGCGGCTGCGGGGCGTGCGCGAGCAGGCGACGGGCGGCTGCGGGCGGGCGGCCGCTGCGACGGCGGGCTGCGGGCCTGCGGGGCGTGCGCGAGCAGGCGACGGGCGGCTGCGGGGCGTGCGCGAGCAGGCTACGAGCGGCTGCGGGGCGTGCGCTAGCAGGCGACGGGCGGCTGCGGGGCGTGCGCGAGCAGGCGACGGGCGGCTGCGGGGCGTGCGCGAGCAGGCGACGGGCGGCTGCGGGGCGTGCGCGAGTAGGCGACGGGCCGCGCGCGAGGGAAATAAGGCGCGCGCGGGCAGCAGGCGGGGCGCACGTATGAAAACGACCGCGCGCGAGCGGCTAAGGGGCGGCGCGACGGGGCCTTAAGGGGCGGGTCGCGGGTCGCGGGATGTAGGGGCCGTTAAAAAAAAATTCGAGGCGCCCTAGGTAGGTAGGTAGGTAGGTAGGTAGGGAACGGTGGGCCCTTAAAAAAAAACGGTCCTAGCGAAGGACCTGCTCTGAAACCATGTCAACGAGAACGGACTGGAATGATGAACTAGCAAGGATTGTGAGTACAAATATGAAACCCTAATGTTGTGACCCCCCTATAGGCTAACCCACTACAGCCTACACAAATACAACATGTATAATGTTTGACATTAGGCCTTGTGCCTACGTTTCCACACTTGCTGTAGACTCTGCTTGTACTGTGATCTCTATATATATACATATGTAAATATATATATGTGCCTGAATGCTTGCTCTTGCTAGGTAAAGATCACTGTACTGTTCTTGTTGCATATATACCTCTGCATGTGAACTGGCCTTGTGGCCCTTTGCTTGTGCTCAGTGTGTGTGGTGACGTTGTGATCCACCCTGAGATTGTTTTGCTTTTTTTGACTGGTCTTGTGACCCCTTGCTCTCCCCCACTTTGCCTATGGGGGTTTGTCAAACATATACATATGTTAGTGTTATTGGTAGCTGTAGTGGGGTAGATAGTGTGGGGTATAACCCCTTAGTTTTTTCCTCTTGTACCAACTCTCTCGACACTCAATCTCATCCTTGCCTAAGTCTAAGAGAGCTGGTCAGTGCGGAGTCTCTGGCGGTGGCCAGATGCAGCTGCAGCGGCGCCCGCGCGAGACCCTTACGCCCCGGCAGCTGCATGAGTGGTACGCTCAGAGTTGGGGGTGTAGGACTACTGCTCGCTGCCCGTACGTCATTCGCACAGGTGATCGAGCTGGTCAGACCTGCGGGACAGTTAGTCATACAGAGTCCCGCTGCTTCTCCCGTCTGAGCGACGCTTGGCGAGCACGGTTTGGCGACGAGACTGAGCTACCCCTCTGGCTAGAGCTGCTTCGAGACGGAGTAGATATATTTGCTCTAGACTATGACACTATCCTTACTGCCATGTATGCTTTGACTGGTACTTCTGAGGGTGACTGTTACCTGTGTGTGCCCCCTGACCCTGGTATAGCGGCTGCTGCTCTAGGTGCTAGTGAGTCTTCTCTCTCTGGTACTACGCCTGCTGAGGCCTTGCACACCTTTACACTTGACTCTGGTGCTTCCCGCTGTTTCTTTCGCGACAGTACCACAGTCACAACCCGCCCTGCACCTGTCCCTGTCTCACTGGCTGACCCCTCTGGGGGCCCAGTCCTTGCACGGGCCACGACTGTGCTTCCGTGCCCAGCGGTCCCGTCTGGTGAGCTGTCAGGTCTCCACGTTCCCTCGTTCTCTACGAACCTGGTGAGCAACGCCGTCCTTCAGGATCACTGGGTTGACACCGGGACCCCTGGAGGGCAGCATGTGGTGATCTGCACTTGCTCTCGGAGTGGCCGCCACCTGGCCACGTTCACTCGTGAGCCGGGGTCCAGTCTGTACACCCTCACCACTGTTTCACGCTACACCCCTTTGTCTCCACAGTTGTACGCGTCTGCTCAGGTAGCTACCCAGTGTGAGTGTCGCCGCCTGTCGCATGACACTCTCCTGTGGCACCACCGCCTTGGTCACCCCTCCCTGCCTCGCCTTCGTAGCATGCACTCTCGCTCCCTGGTCTCTGGTCTTCCTAGGTCTCTGCCTGCCCTCCCTCCCTCGCCTGTGCCGCCCTGCATTCCTTGCGTCGAGGGGCGGCAGCGCGCCGCTCCTCACTCCTCCTCGTTCCCTCCCACAGAGGCTCCACTGCAGACCCTCCACCTGGACGTGTGGGGCCCAGCCCGCGTCCAGGGACAGGGCCGCGAGCGGTACTTCCTGCTGGTCGTCGACGACTACACGCGTTACACCACGGTCTTCCCCTTGCAGCGCAAGGCGGATGTCCCTGCTGTTCTGATCCCTTGGATCCGCGCTGTTCGTCTCCAGCTCCGCGAGCGGTTCGAGCGGGACTTTCCTGTCTTGCGTCTGCACTCTGACAGAGGTGGTGAGTTCACCTCAGACCTCTTGGCAGCCTTCTGTGCGGAGCACGGCATCCGCCAGTCGTTCACGCTTCCGGCCTCTCCGCAGCAGAATGGGGTTGCTGAGTGCCGCATTGGCTTAGTCATGGAGGTCGCTCGTACCTCCATGATCCATGCGGTGGCTCCCCATTTTCTGTGGCCGTTTGCGGTCCGGTACGCCGCGCATCAGCTCAACCTCTGGCCCCGTGTCTCCTTGCCGGAGACCTCGCCCACACTGCTGTGGACAGGGGAGGTTGGCGATGCGTCGCGTTTCCGAGTCTGGGGTGCTCGTGCCCTTGTCCGCGATCTCACCGCGGACAAGCTCTCTGCCCGCGCCATTCCCTGCGTCTTCCTTGGTTTTCCTCCTGACGCGCCTGGCTGGCAGTTTTACGACCCCACCTCGCGCCGTGTCTTTGCGTCTCAGGACGTCACTTTTGACGAGTCCGTCCCCTTTTACCGTCTCTTTCCCTACCGCACTGCCCCTCGCCCCCCCCCCCCCCCGTCGCTCTTTCTCGCTCCAGGTCCTTCCCAGGTAGACCCCCTCCCCACGCCATGTCCTGCTCCTTCAGGTGTTTCTCAGGTAGACCCTCCTGTGCCTGCGCCTGTTGAGGTCACTGGTGACTCAGGTCCTGCTGGGGGTGGTCCTGCTCGGGGTGCTGTCTCTGGGGGTGCTGAGCCTGGGGGTACGGAGCCTGGGGGTGCCGAGTCTGAGGGTGCTGAGCCTGTGCGTGAGGGGCCTGAGGGTGCTGAGCCTGGAGGTACGGACCCTGAGCGTGAGGACTCTCGAGGTGCTGCGTCTAGGGGTGCTGGGCCTGTGCGTGAGGAGCTTGGGGGTGCTGAGTCTGGGGGTGCGGCGCGTGAGGTTACTGCGACTGCTGGTGCGCGGTCTCCTTGGAGTAGCCGCCTTCGTCCGCGTGTGCCTCTCACCTCACAGCAGCTGCACGAGTGGTACGATCACCGCCAGGGTCGCGCTGCTCGAGCTCGAGGCTCTACTACTGGAGGTACTTCTGCTGACGTCACTGGAGCTGGGAGTGGTGCTGGTTCTTTGCCTGCTGGAGGTTCTGGGCCTCAAGGTGCTGAGCCTGTGCGTGAGGAGACTGGAGGTGCTGTGCCTGGGGGTGCTGCGTCCGGAGGTGCTGAGCCTGAGAGTGCTACATGAGTCTGGAGGTGCGGCACCTTAGGGTACTGAGACTGCTGGTGCGCGGTCTCCTTGGAGTAGCCGCCTTCGTCCCCGTGTGCCTCTCACCCCGCAGCAGCTGCACGAGTGGTACACTCGCCGTCAGGGTCGCGCTGCTGGAGCTCGGGGCTCTACCGCTGGAGGTGTTTCTGCTGTCGTCACTAGAGCTGGGAGTGGTGCTGTGTCTACAGGAGGTGCTGGAGTCGCTGGTCCCGGAGGTGCTCGTACTGGAGGTACTGGAGCTGCTGGGGCTGGAGGTGCTGCGTCTGGGGGTGCTGCTACTGGAGACACTGAGGCTGGAGACCCTGGGACTGGAGGTGCTGGTTCTAGGGGTGCTGCTGCTGGTGGTGCTGGTGCAAGAGGTTCTGGAGCTGCTGGAGGTGCAAGAGCTACTGGAGCTGCTGGAGCTGCTGGTACTGGTGCACGCATTGCACAGCCGCGACTGTTCTTCGCTCCGCCGTCTCCGTCATCTCTGCCACCACCTGACACTCTAATTCGCCAAGTTCTGCCTCCAGTCGTCTAATGGTCTTCCGTTACAGCCTGGCTCACCGCTGCCTGCTCCTCCTCCTAACGCTGAGCAGCTTGGAGGTCTTGCTGAGCGTCGTGAGCCTGCGTCGCGTCCTGTCTCACCTGTTCGCACTGCCGGCACTGGTCGTACCGGTAGTCGTGTTCCTCGTCCGCGTCCGCCGGCTGTCCCCGGCACACACCTCATGGCTCTGCGTCCTTCCTCTGCTCCGCAGCGTGTTCCTCTGCCGTCTCCTCCTGCGTCTTCTCTGCCTGACGTTCCGGACCCTGAGTCTGACCAGTTTCGTGCTGCACACCCTACTGTCACGCGTCTGTTAGCCACTGTTGTCACTGACCCGTCGTTTAAGTCTACTGCTGCGTCTGCCTTGGTCGCTGAGCTTGTTGACTTTGCTGCTGCCTGTCGTCTCGACTACGCCGCTAGTCTTGTTGCTGAGTCTGAGTCTGTCTGTCCTCCGTCCGTCGAGGGTGAGTGTGCTCTTGGCACGGACGTCCTTGAGGACAGGCTCGAGGACCTTGAGTGTCTTGCAGCCGCTGCGCCTCATCTCGTGGCCATGCTGCTTGCCCCTGAGGGAGACCCGGATGCACCAAACATCCCGACCCCGCGCTCTTACGCTGAGGCGATCGCGGGTGAGTACTCCTCTCAGTGGCAGACAGCCATGGACGCAGAGATGGCATCCTGGAAGTCCACAGGCACTTACGTCGATAAGGTTCCCCCTCCTGGGGCGAACATCGTCGATGGCATGTGGATTTTCAAGGTGAAGCGGCCGCCGGGTTCTCCGTCTGTCTTCAAGGCTCGTTACGTTGCTAGAGGCTTCAGTCAGCGTAAGTGAGTTGACTACTTCCAGACCTTCTCCCCTACCCCGAAGATGACTACTCTTCGGGTGCTGCTGCACGTTGCTGCTCAGCGTGACTACGAGCTTCACTCTCTTGACTTCAGCACAGCCTTCTTACAGGGCAGCCTGCACGAGGAGATCTGGCTGCGCCGCCCTCTTGGCTTCACTGGGTCGTTCCCTCCTGGTACCCAGTGGAGCCTCCGGCGGCCGGTCTACAGTCTCCGCCAGGCGCCACGTGAGTGGCAAGACGCACTGAGGACAACACTTGCGGCTCTTGGGTTTGCTCTGTCGACAGCTGACCCGTCGCTGTTTCTCCGCACCGACACTTCGCTGCCGCCGTTCTACATCCTCGTGTACGTCGACGACTTGGTCTTTGTCACTGCTGACACTGAGGCTCTCGCCCTGGTGAAGTCGGAGCTGCAGAAGAGACGCACGTGCACAGACCTGGGTGAGCTGCGCAGTTACCTTGGCTTGCAGATCACCCGGGACAGAGCACGCCGCACCATCACACTGACTCAGTCACACATGGTGCAGCAGGTCCTTTAGCGCTTCGGCTTCTGCAGGTCCTCCACACAGTCCACTCCTCTAGCTACAGGTCACTCGCTCTCAGCTCCACCTTCGGACGAGTCCGTAGAGCCGAGTGGTCCTTACGCCGAGCTAGTGGGCTGCCTCATGTACCTGATGACCTGCACTCGGCCTGACCTTGCGTACCCTCTTGGCCTTTTGGCTCGCTACGTGGCTCCTGGTCGGCACCGAAAGGTGCACATGGATGCTGCGAAGAGGGTACTGCGCTACCTGTGCAGTACGTCGGGCATGGGGCTCGTGCTTGGAGGACGGAGAGACGTCCTCCTCACTGGACACTCTGACGCGTCTTGGGTTGACGACCAGGCTATGCAGCGGTCGTCACAGGGTTACACCTTCAGCCTTGGCTCTGGCTCTATTTCTTGGCGGTCTACGCGCTCCTCTTCTGTTCTCAGCACCAGTTGTGAGGCTGAGATCTACGCCACAGCCATGGCTGCACAGGAGTTACGCCGGCTCACCTACCTGCTGACAGACTTGGGAGAGCGGCCTCGTTCTCCTCCAGTTATGTACGTCGACAACAAGGCTGCCATTGCCTTGTGTGAGGAGCACAGACTGGAGCACAGAACGAAGCACATCGCTCTGCGTTACTTCTTGGCTCGAGAGTTGCAGCAGCGAGGTCAGCTTCGTCTTGCTCACGTGGCCACCCGGGCCAACACTGCTGATATATTCACCAAGGCACTTCCGTCTGGTGATCATCAGCGCTTTTGTACTTTGTTAGGCCTTGTGCCTACGTTCTCGCACTTGCTGTAGTCTCTGCTTGTACTGTGATATATATATATATATATATATATATATATTTATATACCTGCATGCTTGCTCTTGCTAGGTAGTGATCACTGTGATGCTATTGTTGCATATATATCTCTGCATGTGAACTGGCCTTGTGGCCCTTTGCTTGTGCTCAGTGTGTGTGGTGACGTTGTGATCCACCCTGAGCTTGCTTTTCTTTTCTTGACTGGCCTTGTGACCCCTTGCTCTCCCCCACTTTGCCTATGGGGGTGTGTCGAATGATATATGTATAATATATGTGTAGGCTGTAGTGGGATAGCCAATATGGGGTACAACCCCATTAGGGTTTCATACTTGTACCAAACTTCCTGCTAGTTGATTCATTCCTGCCTGTAGTTTCTGACATGCGGGAAAGTTGCAAAATTTTTACTTTTTTTATACCTTGGTTTTGCAACTGTCGAGTGATGGTCAAAAGTTGCAAAAATCCAAGTCACTGGAAAGTTGCAGAAAAGTTGCATTTCTGCGACACTTCCGCAACAAAACTGCAACATAGTGGACACTCGTTGGATACTTAATATATACATTTCAGTCACAAGTATGCAATTTCACTACCTGCCACGTGGCACGCGTACGGTTTCGTCTTCGAAGTGTACGTACGGGGGTACGTTCGCGAAGATACCGTATCGCCCCGGATATAAGCGCCGTCCAATTAAAGGCGCCGGCGCTTCTATCTGGAGCATGGCGCTTATGGCCGGAACTCGATTATAAGCGCCCCCCCTGTGAAACCCTGATTTATTATAAGCGCATCCATAATATTATGTTTCAATCCTGATTAAAGCGGTAACGAGTTTTGAATTTCAAGCGAGTCAGCACCCATTTTCAGTTTGTTTGACTTTCGCGGTCCTGACTGCTTTCGCGTCCAGTCAGGATGAGGTGGCAAGCTGGCAAATTGACGTGTCAAAATCTCTGTGCACTGTGCAGCGTCAGAGAATCGCCCTCACGCGATTCAGATTCTGGACGCTTTAAAATATCGACTCGATTGAACTACCGAGACTGAAATGTGTACATTTTGATGCGTTTAAGTTGTATATCTGTACTTGTCATTATATAAGTGCCGGCGCTTATGGCCGTGACTCAATTACAAGCGCCCCCCCCTAAAAAAACCGGTTTTATTATAAGCGCACATGCGCCTATATCCGGGGTTATACGGTATTTTGCCACGTCAGCCACGATATTTTTGCCACGTGTCATTCACGACATGTGGACTAAGGCTTGACACTTGGACCAATCAGACAAGCTGTTCGAACGTGGCAAAATTGATTTTAACAGGCCGCACATTTGCCTGAAATCGGAGCATGCGTGTTTGTATCCAGTGTGTTTGAATGTATACAGTCTATACACTATTTGTACATTTGCATTTATACTTTTAAGCATACACAGCGCACGACCTAGGCGAAAAACCAACACAACTAATGCAACTACTACATATCTTCAGGTCTCGAATATAGGGCAAAATCACGCTTCGTTTGTGGCCCTGCAAACAGAAATACGACATAGTGTGAGGCCTGGGTTAGTAGTCAGTGATTTTCCCCTACCTCACGAACCTACCGCCCGCGGGCCTTGAATTGAACCGATAACATTGCCATGAACAAGATTGACAACTAGTCAGTTCTGATGAAATCCTTGCAAAATAAAAGAATGTACACATATCTCGTGACAGCCACTGACCCTCCAATGGTCTTGGTACAACACATAAAAAGACAGCTAAACGTTAGCGTTAGTAGGCTGGATAATATATAACTTGAAACGAGCATGAGGAAGAAGCCAGGACGATCTAACTGAGTTGCAAGCGGAGGCAAAGAGAGACCAAAGGTCCTCCCGCATGCAGAGAGCGTGCCGACGATCTGTGTATTGGGAGGATGAAGCAGAAAACAACAACGTAACTGATTAAAGTGGCATGGTGCAGCGCAGTTCAATACGTGAGAAAATATATATGCATAAGTTTGGGAAAGTAAGAAAGGTAAACGAGAAGAGAAGAAGCCTAACATGTGCGACAAAATGACAAGTGAGGATCACAACAGGAGTGATGACAATCATTTCTAAAAAAATTCACGCTTCCAGCGCAGAACACTGCGCTTCCGCTGCCAGGCAACGCGCTTTACGTCGCACCGTCGTAGACGGGTGCTGAGTCCGCGGCGATTCGCGCGCAGAACGTCCTCCTCGTGGGGAGAGCAATGCGATGAGCTGTATTTGGGACGGGAGGTAGAAACGAAGGGGACAGATGCAGGCTGAGATAGTAGATCTGGACAGATAGTAGCTTGAATAGATACTTCCTATACTAATTTATCACATACACAGAAGGAAGAGCATACGGTATACGCTAGGTGATGCGTGAGGAGATATTCAGAGGCACGAGCTGCAGGCTGGACTGGAAGAATAAGCTGTGAAAGTTGTGTGAACAACGAGCTACGCGCCTAGCGTGTTGTGTGAATACGAAAGAGATATGCTTCTAGAGCTCCAAAGTGTGATGATGTGTCTTCACGAATGTCGTAGATTTCTGGTACTAGGCTACATCGCACCAGTAATTGGTTACTAAAAAATCATGAAGGTGAGGATAGCTCAATTCTATTACCTAAGCTGTGATCCGGGGAAGCCACGTCACTTGAACAGAATCTGAACACTTACTTTGATTGGGTGTGACATGCAACTGTATGCCAGCTGCCGGTTTCGATTCTGGGTTGTGCCTTCGCGAGCCTCGTTCGAGTTTGTATCCCAGTTACTGTGCTCGCAACGTTCGACAATGCCTGCCTGATTCGTGCGTAGTGTTCATCAATCATACACCAGCAAGGGGGACTCCCGAGATTTGGTCATGACCAGGTGTATTGTTCGGTGAAGATGTTTCAAAATTGATGTGTGAAATTAGTGGCTCGAGTAACCCACGTATACAAACTTCGCGCCCCGGCTGACCCACGTAGGCAAAATTCGCGGCTCGGAAGCCAGCTTGTATTCGAAATTGGTGCATGTTGCAGTTTTCACTCAGTGCTTTTCGGATACCTTTCAGGTAAGTTTCTGCAACTTTCCTGCAGCCTTCGGACTTAAACTCAATTTTGAGCCAAACCCTTTTCCGCGATGTCCGCGCTCATTCAAGCACTCACAGAGGAAAGCGAGATCCCTCAACCAAGTTGAGTTTGAGCTTCAGAGTACTTCGAAGCGCATTACTCTCGTCGGAACCGAGCCGCGGCGCGTTCACGTCAGATGGCTAGCTTGAAGCTCTACGGCATGGGCTACTCGCCCTTCGTCCGCCACGTTTTGCTCACGCTGCACGAACTCGGCATTGAGGTTGCGAAATTTTCCCTTATCGAGTCGGAACTAGATTTAGATTGCCAAATCCAGACACATAGAGCTTCTTTTTTATGGCCAATTTAAAGCCATAAGTCATGAGTTACTCGCCCTTCGTCCGCCGAGATTTGCTGTACTGCACAAACTCGGCATTGAGATGCGACTCCCACGTCCCGACGCCCTTAGATCGGATCGACCCCAATATATGCTTTCGGGGACACTCTAAGTCTTCCTTGTCTCATTCGTGGCAAAGCGCGGCTCCCCATCCCAAATTGATTTTTGTAGAGGCCCGTTTAGGCATGCCCCATCTTACATTTCGACTCGTTGACACAACGCGGCGTCTCTACAAAATGTGGAGCCGAGCAGGAGGGGCCGAGGGGTTGGCATGCACAAGTATCCACTTCGAAGTGTCGACTCATGTGTCCACAAACTTGCCTCACTGCATTGCGTTGTGTGAGACAACTTCCCGCACGATTAGGGCACCTATCCACCAACATGTTCGGCGCACGTACGCGGTGTAGCAGACGCGTTACCAGCGTCATGTATATTTCATAAAATTAACACAAATATATAATACAATTGCATATATAGCGAATAGACCCACAGTCCATGGTCAGGCAGCGCCTGAATCATCATGCGCCGCTAGTAGTTATACTATATAGTAGTAGAATATATTTAGGGGGACCGCACTTGGTACAGGCCCCTATTAGCTTAGGGAAGAGCCAAATGTTGTCTTCTGGGTCAAGCATCCTTCGTCCTGCAGCCTCTTAAGTGAGGTTCTCGTGGCATCGAAACGCCCAGCGGTTGAGGTACCACCTTCCACGGGTGACAAAAGAGGGCACACAGTGGGCTGCCCGTCGAATCCGCTCCACAGCAACGACCTCTAGGCCGCCCATCGCCTGTGTAACACCAAGAATTCGGCAGCCCGTCAGCTCGTGCAGCCCCCTGTCCGCCAACCTCTGCACCACCGCCACCTCCACGCTCAACCCCCTGGACGTCCTTCTCAGCGTCCAGTAGGAGGAGGAGCCGTCCGTAGTGGACTTCCCTCCCTAAAGCGGCGAACTCCACATAGGAGAATGCCTTACGACCATGCAGGGAGGGTGTTTCCCTCACATAGTGGGGCCTGGCGACGCCAACATCGGTCTGCCTGCCGGGCAGAGCCAAGGCGGTGTGGGCATGTAGGGTTAATAGGGGTGTAACGGACAGCCGGCAACACGGGGGGGTTTGTTGTTGTACGCTGGACATTCAATACAAGCACGGTGCAAGGTGGGGTGGTGTTGGACTACCAGTGAGGTGGTTTAACTGGCAGCATGCTACTACGTTGCCTATGTACCCAGCAGAGTGGAGCGCGTGGGAGGGGTGGGTGTAGAGTGGAAGAGGACCAGTGTGCTTAGGCGTGTGGAGTCGGAATCCTGAGGGGTCACGGGTTTAGACGGTGGCAACCGAACTCAACAGGGGCAGAGGTGAATCGAGATGCTACCCACAACCTTACCCATGCGGGGAACGGGGTCAGGCTGGCGTTGCGCATGACGGTGGCGTAGCATGCTAGCAGCCCCCCGCGCTGACCTGCTCAAACACCGAGTCCGCCGTGCCGTCTCCCACTGGCCGGTCCGTGAGGGACCTGCGGGTCCTGGTGAGCTGTGGTGTGCCCGTTGCAATCGCCTTCAACCACCGGAGTGAAAAAAAAGGGAACCGTGATAGCATGTCAACGACCACACAGCGTCAAGTCACCCTTTGCTAATGGCTTGCAAGCACCAACGCAGTTACCGTCCATGACGTACTCACCCGCTGCATGGCTGTCCTGTATCGTCGGGGCGCCGGGAGGGTGGACTCGACCCGCGCCAGCACTGCCACCCTTGTGTTGTGTGCCAAAATGGCCTGTTCTGGCGCCCGGTGGTTGGACGCCCGGTACGGTAGCTTGCAGGTACGAATGTGTGCGTTTTCGTACGCTGCCGCTGAGTACTCCTTCGGAAGGCCGGCACGACGAACCGCGTCAGGCATGTGCGTCAGCAGATGGATCTTCAGCAGGTTCCAGCCATAGGCGTCGCGTGGGAACACAGCTTGAACCGCCTGCATCATCCTGCGACGTAGCAGCAAAGGACACAGTCGTGAATCCGTGCGTTTAGCACTCTGAGGGGGGATCACAAGCCGGCGTCCGTACCTCCTGGTGTTCTCGTCGAACTCAGTGAGGGATCTGTCCATGTGATACGGGGCTCGGACAAAGCTCTCGTGCCACTCCAGGACGCCTACAAGGGCACGCGCCTGGATGGGCAGCACTTGGTTCTCCACCACAAATGGCGCGATCTGCGTGAAAAACCACAGGGCGAAGGTGAACACGTGCACCCATATGGCGGCGGCAAGGCAGGAGTGTTATGGTAGTGTACAGTCGCGTACCATCATCACGGTGCCATGCTCTGACGCTGTGAAGTTGGCCCCGCTGAGCCAAAACTTTCCAGAGCACGGGACGCCAATGCCGACGAGCCTCGCTTCTGGATACAGAGCGGTCATGCGTCTGCGGGCGGGGCGGGATAGGCAGGGGTTGTGTACGGAACAGCATTGCACAATGATGCTGCTGAGATGACAATA
This sequence comes from Closterium sp. Yama58-4, assembly GCA_947470075.1. NCBI lineage: Eukaryota > Viridiplantae > Streptophyta > Zygnematophyceae > Desmidiales > Closteriaceae > Closterium > Closterium sp. Yama58-4. Next base: position 299,131 of record CANIUD010000711.1, read on the forward strand.
GCCTTACTCGTCCTTGATCTCGGCCGGGGTGCTGGTGCCGCACAAAGAGTCTTCGATGTAAACGAAGAATCCGATGTAGATCGCGTGCAATATGTCTGGCAACATCGAGAAGTAGGTGTTGCCCCAGATCGTGCGGCTGAAGTTGAAGTCCCACAGAAACGACTGCACACGCAGAAAGGAAACAATCAGTCACAGAGGAGTAGGACGTGATCAACAGACTATAGCTACGCACCGACCGTGGGAGAGAGTAAAGGGTTTTGAGGCTAGGGGGGGAGGGGGGCCAGATCGGGCGGTGGGGGACATGGAGTGTTCAGAGCGAGACCACTGACAGGGATCAGCAGTGTGGCGTGGCTTTTTGCCTGCAGCATGTCGGCAACAAGCTCCTCTTGCTTCTCCACCGTCCGCAACTGCGCTTGTTCACGGCCCATGTCTCCGAGATGGGCACGGCTGACATAGCAGAGCGAGCATGGCATCGCCGACCCCAGTTGCTGCGTGCAAGAAACCTTGCACGTCTCTGGATAGTCAGCGACGTACTCGAACAGAAGGGGCACCACGAACCGCGGCACGCCTGTTGGGTCCGTCGCTGCCATGCCCCTGTAAAGCAAACGGGAGACAAGGTTAGCATAGGTTAGCGGCCAATACACATTTATATTTTGGGGACCTGTGCAGGATAGACGCGTGCACCAGGGACATCAACCCTGTCCGTTCCCACCAACTCACGTGTGAGAGGCTACTATGAGGTCAGCGAGGACCACCTTCATAGCCGCCTGGAACAGAGCCGTCTTCTCTGCCGGGGTCATGCGAGTAGGCGGAAACGGCAGCAGAGCCAGCAATATCTTCGCGCAGTCAAGCCAGCGCCGGCGGAGGGGGATGTTCGCAAGCGACACATACACGGCCCACACCTTGGTGCGCTCGTTACCGGAGAGATTTGTTGCGTCGCTCGAGATGATCAGTGGCACAACCACGGCCCCTGGTCCGAACTGCTCCTCGGCGGCTTTCTGTGTTTCTTCCCAGAAGATAGCAGATTCTGGTGTGGTGTACACACGCCCAGCTCCAGATGTCTCCGTTCGAGGGAATAGCACGAACCCCTTGGCGTTAGCAGGGTTCCCTAACAGCTCGAGCACGGCCTGTGTGTCAAGGGACGAAGGACAGCAACGGTAGTGTGAAAACGTATGTGACACATGGAGCATGAGCGGCCAACACTGGTAAGACTCAAGGACGGATCACGCGGGTTCCGATTCAAGGCACGTACCTCCTTGCCGCTGCAGCATGTAACTTTGAATGCGCTTGGCCACCCCGGAACTGTGACCGAGTGGGTGCCGTACACGCGCCTCGCCATCAGAAGCGACATCCCGTACTGCGTCACTGCATGGAGCGTCCGCCAATGCCTTATCAGCTCAAGTCGGAGGCGTTCTTCCCGCAGAAGGTTCAAGAGCCACACCGTGCTCTCGTTGGTAAGTCCCCTCCCATTGTTACAGCCAGTGATGAAGCAAAAGACTTCCAGGAGCGTGTCAAAGTTCTCCACCCTCCGGAAGTTTGCCTCAGGCAGGACATTGACATCTTCGACCGGTGCATCATCCTCACCATCACTGTCGGAGGTGTCGGAGCCGTCTTCGTCTCCAGACGAGGAGGATGTTGCCGGATCCTGCGTATGTGATAGCTCTGTAAGCGTTGAGCTTATACGCATAACACGTTGCACAATGACGGCGAATCACGATGGACAGGAAAATGCCACTAATCTGGTACTTTATGTATCTGTCGGCGTGCCATGGCTTCCGTCGCTTGTTACGCCGCCAGCATTCGCTGGCGTGCTCACTCCTGGCGCGCTCGTGGCAGGACCACCATTTTGGATGGCTGGCGTGACGGGCGGCGGTGGATTGCCTGCTTGCGCGACTGTTCGTCGGACGAACCTAGAACGCAGGCGCCTGCACGAACTGCTTCGGGTCTTGTGAGAAAGCAGAGCAGTCCGAGATGTGAAATGCCGGAGGCACCACTCACAGGCGTACAGAGATGGTAGCCACGACGTCGCGGCCGTGGATAGTAGTATGTCACACCCATCGCCTGACTGCTGTCTTATACGACTTCAAACTTGCATGTAGGCGACGCCGAGTTGCACTATAGTACGCCCGGAGGCGGCGTGCGAGATATTTCGGTACAGAGGTCGTAGACATTAGTCTGACTTCTGCATCATTCTGGCAGGACCAAACTGCAGCTCGATATTTTCTGGCGATCGATTTGTAACCCTCACTGGCTACTAAAGGCGAGTGGGCGAACCTCGTGTTAGGATTGAAGCTGGTTACACAAGTCGTAGCGGCTATCGGCTGTTAAATCGTCGAGGTGAACAGCAACCAGATTTTTAATGGCATAGGTGTTTTCAACATTCATTGGCTATTCAATGCGAGTGGTCTAATCTCGGGTTATGCTTGAAGCGGGTCACACATGTCATGCAGAGCATTGGCTGTAAACTCGTCGAGGTGGCTGTTTTTGAGCGAGCGTCTCATTGGCGAGCCGTTCATTGGCTACCAAATGAGAGTGAGCCAACCTCGGGTTTTTGGTTGAAGCGGGTAACACGAGCCACATCTAGTATTGGATGGAAACCCGTCGCACAAAAATACGGACGTGGCCGCCAAATTCTGTGAATTGGGTTGACTGCAAGCTGACGTGTGTCGGCTTTTCCACAGACACAGCGTTAATTTGTGGGGTTTTTAGTTATTGCGGAAGGGGTACTTCCGAACCTGCGCTTTCTAGGGAGCTTCATCTCTACCTGCACAGAGTTTCCCAGGTTTCGACGCCCAGACAGAAGACTTATTGCGCTGGGACAGAACTCGGCTCCACGTTTACCCACGTGTCATCATCTCGTAAGGCCTTAGCTGCTACTAGTCAGGCAAACGATGCACAACAGAATTTGTTTTTTTTTTCCTCTCTAATCCGCACTAAACTAAATCCCTCTCGGCTGGCAAGTGATAGGGGGCATCAACCCTAAACACTGCGACTAAGTGTTTAGGGTTGATGCCAAAAATAATCCCTCTTGGTTGGCATGTAAATAAAGGGCATCAATCCTAAACACCTAATCGCGTGGAGTTTAGGGTTGATGCCCTCGAAAACTTGCCACCCGAGAGGGGTTTAGTTTTGTGCTTGCTGGCAGAAGACACCCGATGAAAACAGTGCTTGCGTGACGTGCGGAGAAGCCGAGTTCTGTGTTAGCACAATAACTCTTCCGCCTCAGAAGCGGATCAGCGGAAAGTGTGCGCAAGCTGAGATGAAAGTCCCTTGAAAGAAGGACAGCTACAGTAAGCCTTCCGGGGAAACTAAAAACCCTAATTTGTGTGCGAGGGTTGCTACACATGCGAGTCGGGTTACTGAGGCCCTAACACCACGCCCGCGAATGTGTTACCACTCTGGTGTCTTTGCTGTGTTAGCTCGTGGTGGGAGTTAACATTTTGCAGCGCTCATCGCCATTTCACAGCAAGACACACAACTTAGGCATTCTGGCGGAACACACATAGCCCAGCAACATGGTCAGAACTCACCACACGATCCAGACGCCTTTGTCACGCTCTTCACAATGGCGAAGCGGACGCGATGGCAGTTCGCGGAACGAGTCCTTGCTATATCGTGGGCCCACGTGGCCCAGGGTCCACTCAGCTAGTCTAGGCCGCCTTCCATTTCTGTGCTCGTGCGGGATTACCATGAGATTGCATCTTTGACGCGACGCGACATCTCCGCACGAGCCCCAGAGTTACAAATGAAACGGTGTTGGCGGGGAACGGGGTTTAGGGCTGGGGCCAATATACTACAAGGGCTGAGAAATTCAAAAGCATGGGTTTGCATCCCCTCTATGTCCCTCCCTCCCCCCACCAGTGGCCTAATCACATTATGACATCCGGGTTCACAGATTCCCACTCCTCCCATACCCACCTCAACCCTTCTTCCCCTCGCCCCGTGCAGGGCTACGAGTGGGAGCTTGTCGATGCCACAAAGGGCGAATCGCGCACGCCCGCATTTCTCGGCAAGAAGCCCTTCGGGAAGCTGCCTCTGCTTGAAGACGACGGCGAGCACATCTGGGGTAGGTGCTTTTGGGGAAGGTACTTTTGGGGAAGATGGATTTGGGGTGGGTGCTTTGGGGGAAGATGCATCTGGGGTGGGTGCTATTTGGGGAAGGTGCACCTGGGGTCATGGTCGAGTTCTTCGACGAGGCGCCTAAACACAAAGCCCACGGTGAGTGCATCTGAATAGGTGCATTTGGGGCTGGGGCTTGCAGAGTCTCATCCCAAAAAAGTTCCCAGCAAATTTCTACCCCGAGGTCACATCAGGGTTACCCCGTGGAGTGATACCCCAGTGTCGCCAGCAGTGATACCCCCACGTTACCGCAGTCCGATGATCAGTTCGTTGTCACACTGAGGTGACCCCGAGCGGTGACCCAAATGTTACCCACAAGTCACCTCCCGAAAAGCTGGGGCCCAATCGCCGACGTTCCAGCTTCCTGCATCACGCGAGCCGGTTCCGCGCTGTCAACATTTTCGATTTTAGCTTAAATCATATCTACAGTGCAGAGTAATTTCTGTCAGTATTTTTCTCTATTGTAAATCTCATTCCGATTAAAACAACAATTACTAAACTTAGTAACCAACTATTGTTGATTTCGTCGCGGGCTGATAATTGGGTGGGTGGGCCCACCCACAGGATCGACCCAGGAGGGTCGACCTGCTCTGATACCATGTCAACAGGACTAGGCAAGAATGATGCATTGAAAGTAGAGAGAGCTTGAACTAGCAGGCAGTTGAGTACAAATAGCAAACCCTAGATTGGGCTGTACTCACTATAGAGTACCCCACTGCAGGCTAGACAATAATAGCATTCTGACATTGAGCATATTTCACTTGCAGCCAAAACGGATCACAAGATACTGCAGAGTAGAAACACAAAAAAAGAAGTGGCTGACAAAGTTGGAGATCTTCCTAAAACGTGTGACACCTGGAAGCCATGGAAAATGGGGGAACGAGGATAGGGCTCGTCATGTCAATATCCCGATAAGGAAAGCAGAAACGAACACTGTACAATTAATCAGGAAACGACTTACCAGACCACGTGTCTTGTCTTGACACGGTAGGAGGCTCGCCACAGATAGAAGCCTATAAGGAAAAGCAATTCGGATAAAATACTAGTATTCACAGAAACAGAGCATTAAGGCGATAAATCCGTAACAGAAACAATGAAACAAAGAGCTCGACCTGAGCTGAACTGCTGGCCGACTGACGGGATGTGGAGCAGTTGAGTTACGGAAAACTTGCTTACCTCGTAAGCACACTCTAGGCCTCCAAATACGGGGGCCTGGCACGATGATGATTGATGCCTGCAAAGAAACGCACATGGCTCGAGGAAACAATTAGGAACTGAAGGGGGAAAAAAAAACGACAATAAAACTTTAGGGACATTCACGCCTCCCATCGCCAGGTTTATGACGCTGCTTCACAAGGAAAAGAGTAACGAGAAACTAAGCTAGTTATTGGTCACCCATAGCCTCCAGCAATGACTAAGAAACTGCAGTAGCGGGAAACGCAGACATGGCGGCGAGTTAAGAGAAGTGTGTGTCAGAGGTCCACTGGAGATCCCCGATGATCCTAGGGAAGGGTTACAGGCACGTTGGCCTGGGGGGCTATGGGCGCACTCACCCGCTATACAAACAAGCCCTTTTATCCCAGTGGTTAGTGACTGGGATTCTGACATGGTATCAGAGCGAAGGTCTCGGGTTCGAATCCCGGTGTGTGCACTTCGGGCATCCCAGTGCGGGGGGGTGTCAGAGGTCCACTGGAGATCCCCGTGTTAGAAGAGTAGCTAGAACAAGGAGCCATAGCTAGGGTTTACCTAGCTAGGCAAGAGAGAAATGAGCAAAGGAGGGGTTTCACTAGCAAGCAGGAGGATACATATAGGAAACCCTAAGGGGTTGTACTCGCTATAGAGTACCCCACTGCAGGCTAGAGAATAATAACATTCTGACACACCCCCATAGTCAAAGTGGGGTATGATCAGCACAGCAAGCAGTCATAGAGCAGGTTCACAAGGGCAAGCAAAGCTAGAGGCAGTCACACAGGGCAAGTGAGGAGGAGGAGTGACTGTGAGAGGAGAAGAGATGGGAGGCGACTGCTGAAGCTGCAGACACTCAGGCCACAGGAGCGGCTGGCTCAGTTGCTACCGGAGCAAGGGCCCCGGACTACAGGAGTAACAGGCTCAGACAGGAGCAACGGACCCACGGGCGACAGGCGCAGCAGGCTCTCTGGGCTACCAGCGGCAAGGGCCCCGGACTACAGGCGCTGCGGACGACAAGACTGCTACCTCCACTCAACCTCCCCCAACTGTCCCATCCCCTTTCACACACCCCTTGCCTAGCTCCACTCCCACGGCACCCCCCTTAAACCCTAAACCCTCGGCTCCCACACACCCACCCCCCTCAGCGACAGCTGCAGCAGTGGGAGACGGAGGAGGAGGAGGAGTAGGGGACGGCGCACACACCCTGCACCCCCATAACCGCCACCCCCACACTCGCCACCCCAAAACCCTAAAACGGGTGACACGAGGCAGGAGCATGGGGGACGGCGTGGGGGACGGCTCGGAGACCGCGTGCGGCACTGGGGCAGGCTACCCGGGCCGCACGCGGGCCTGGCGCAGCCCGTACGGGCCGCGCGCGGGCCTGGCGCAGGCCGTACGGGCCGCGCGCGGGCTGTACGGGCCGCGCGCGGGCCTGGCGCAGCCCGTACGGGCCGCGCGCGGGCCTGGCGCAGCCCGTACGGGCCGCGCGCGGGCCTGGCGCAGCCCGTACGGGCCGCGCGCGGGCCTGGCGCAGCCCGTACGGGCCGCGCGCGGGCCTGGCGCAGGTCGCGCGGGCCGCGTCGGGCGACGGGGGGCGACGCGCGGGTCCGCGGGCTCCGTGACGGGCGACGGGGGCGGTTCGACGGGCGACGGGGGGCGCTTCGACGGGCGACGGGGCGGTCGACGGGAGGGGGGGAAGCGCGGGTCCCCGGGGTGACGCACGAGGGAGGAAACCGCCGCGCGCCTCGGGGCCACGGCGGGCAGGGCGCGCGGCGGGAAGAAAAAACGAACATCGCGCGCCACGGGACGCGCGACACACAGGAAGGCAGCGGAAGCAGGCGGGCCCACAGGCCAGGAGCGTAACCGCTCTGATAGCATGTTAGAATAGTAGCTAGAACAAGGAGCCATAGCTAGGGTTTACCTAGCTAGGCAAGAGAGAAATGAGCAAAGGAGGGGTTTCACTAGCAAGCAAGAGGATACATATAGGAAACCCTAAGGGGTTGTACTCGCTATAGAGTACCCCACTGCAGGCTAGAGAATAATAACATTCTGACACCCCGATGATCCTAGGGAAGGGTTACAGGCACGTTGGCCTGGGGGGCTATGGGCGCACTCACCCGCTATACAAACAAGCCCTTTTATCCCAGTGGTTAGTGACTGGGATTCTGACAGTGTGAACTCAGCTTGAGAGAGATAGGCGAGAAGATGTCGTGAAATACATCCAAGGGAGCGAATGTTTGGCTGAAGTGAGTTGGGCAATTGTGATTGGTCTACGAAATCCTGGCTGCCACCTAGCGAAACCCATCAATAGAAACTCAATATGGAGAGTCTCGATAGTTAAACCTTTATATTATCGTTAAACATTGCTGCTGTTATGAAAACGTTTTCAGTGCCTGGGGTCAGCTTTGGTTGCCGAAAGATTGAGAACAAACCAAGTGAACAGGCTCGATACGAACCTGTGGGGGGTAAACCCTAGGTTACAACGAACTGAGCGACGCTCTGATTGGTCATGTTCCTTCTCCCGAAATGCCAACTGCGTGAATTACCACTTCGCCAAGCTCGCCCGCCACCAAAGGTAACCTGCGGGTGTCTTGGTGGGAACTTTAGGGTTACACCCCACGCGCCTCGTTGGGTTATTTCTCGTTTTCCAAACAGTTTCTATCTTGTGATTTTTGGGATGCTCTGCTGGATCAACATGGGCAACCGATACCATATCAAGTGAGTTGAAGGCGTCAGAGGTGTGTAACGTAATCAGAGCAAGTGCACCGATGACCAACGCTGCATATCTGTGACCATTCCCTTGGAGTCTAAGGACGGGTCCTCGCAGTAACCGCTGCTGTTTGGAAATCGAGAGGTGGAGTTTGTCCATTTGGGATGGCCGTTATTGGGAGTAACTTTTTCTGCTGCGTTATCCCTAGTGCTTTAAAATCCATCCTCACCTCAGCGCATGTCAGGCATTACTCGTGGTACGCGGAAGACATTATGGGTTGATGTCAAACATTGCATGTTTATATTGTCTAGGCTGTAGTGGGTTACACCTTAGGGGGTACACAAAGTTAGGGTTTCCTACTTGTACCAAACTCTGTTCTAGTTCATCCATTCCTGCTCAGTTATTTCTGACATGGTTTCAGAGCAGGTCCTTCGCTAGGACTGTTCTTAGGGCCCACCGACTTACCTACCTGCTTACCTTCACTTGTTTCCGGCCCCGCTGGCCCCGTCGATCTAGCACGATCTAGCGGCCCTGCGGCCCCGTCGAAATTTTTTTTTTTTTAGCGGCCTCTCACGGCCCCCGTCGCGTCGCCCCTTAGCGCCCCGATCGGCCCCGTCACGCCGCCCGCGAACCGCACAGCGCGCCGCGCTCACAGCCCGCGAACCGCCCACGCACAGCCCGCGAACCGCCTGCGCAGCCCGCGACCAGCCCGCGCAGCCCGCACACAGCCCGCGAACTGCCCGCGAGCAGCCCGCGACCTGCCCGCGAACCCCCGCGAGCCGCCCGCGACCCGCTTACGCAGCCCGCGAGCAGCCCGCGCAGCCCGCGCTGAGCCTGCGCGGCTCGTGCGCTGACCGCCGCCGGCCCGCACGCTGCCCGCACAGCTCACATACGGCCCGCGCGGCCCGCGCACTGCCTGCTACCGGCCCGCCGCTGCTGAGCCCGCAGCCGCCCGCGCACCGCCGCTGCTGAGCCCGCCGCCGCCCGCGCACCGCCGCTGCTGCGCCCGCCGCTGCCCGCGTATCACCGCTGCTGAGCCCGCCCCTGCTGCGCCGGCTCTCGCTGCCGCCTGCTGCGCCTGTGCACCACTGCAGATCCTGCTACTACACTTCCTGCTACTGCTGCTTGTGCGCCACTACAGTCCGTAGGCCCCACCGGCCCCGCTGACCCTGCGCACGCCTTTTCAGTGACTTTACTGCTTCTACTACTGCCGCTGTCGCTATGGCTAGTCCTCCTGTTCTAGCTTTCGACGCCGAGGGCCGTCCGGTCAAATTCGAAACCTGGCTAGATGACCTGCACCTTTTCCTACAGCTCACTGCCAAGGAAGATATTACTCTGTACGACCACGCTCTCGGCCATGCGACCGCCCCACTCACTACTGCCCCCCCAGCTGAGCGCTCACAGTGGCAGACCCGTGACGCGCACGCTCGCTTTGCTATTCGCAACTCCCTGCCACTAGATGAGCGCGAGCACTTCGGCCAGTGCAAGACTGCTAAGGACCTCTACACAGCTGTAGTGGCCCGCTACTCCTCACCCGCTTCTGCCACGCTAGGCCGCCTCACTCTCCCCTACCTGTTCCCCGACCTAGCCTCCTTTCACACTGTCGCAGACCTCATCACCCACCTTAAGACTAGTGAGGCTCGCTTTCGCGCTGCCATGCCTGACGAGTTCCTCGCTAGCAACCCCCCCCCGCTCTGGATCACTCTCTACCACGTTGTCACCCGCCTCCCTGACTCTCTGCGCCCTGTCAGGGACCAGTTCCTCTCTCGCTCCCCCACTGAACTCACCGTAGACCTCCTCGAGAAGGAACTGCTTGCAGCCGAGGCTAGTATCGTCGCTGTAGGCACCTCTCGTGGCGACCCCCGCGGCCCCTTCTTCGAGGGGTGCTCCCCTTCCCCCCTCCTCCCCTCTGTCGCCTCTGCTGCTGCTGTCGACCTCCTTGGTGCTGAGAAGGTCGGAGCTGCGTCTGCTTCAGGCGGACGACGCAGGGGCAGGAGTGGCAGGAGTGGGGGTGGTGGCGGAGGAGGCGGGAGTGGAGGTGGTGGCGGTGGAGGTGCGACTGGAGAGGCTAGTGGCGGCAGTGGTGGAGGTGACAGCGGCGGTGGGAGTGGTGACAGGGGCGGAGGTGGCATCGGAGGCGGAGGTGGTCGTGGCAGCGGCAGGGGTGGAGGTGGCCGGGGCGGAGGCGGCGGGGGTGGTGGTCGTGGAGGCCCGGGGGGCGGTCAGAGTCAGCAGCCTGCCCCGACCCTTCAGGCCGCCCGTGAGTGGTATGCGCGGCGCAGCGTCACCTGCCAGTACGTTATTCGCACAGGTGACCGCACTGGCCAGACGTGTGGGGGGCCGCACCAGACGGAGCGCTGCTTCGCCCGCCTCAACGACGCGTGGCGCACCCAGTTTCCTGGTGGGGGTGAGCTGCCGCGCTGGGCTGAGCTGCTCAGGAAGGGTGTTGATATTTGGGCACTAGACTTTGATGCTATCCTCACTGCCATGTATGCGATGTCTATTAGTGGAGAGGGTGCTCAGTACTTGCGTGTTCCGCCCGACCCGGGCATTCAGGCCAGCCCCGCTGCTGCTCTAGGTGCTAGTGTGTCTGCTCCCACAGGTACTACTGCAGCTGCTGCTCTAGGTGCTTGTGCGTCTGTGCCCCCTGGTACTGAGTTGACTGCAGCACTGCACACCTTCACACTGGACTCAGGTGCTTCTCGCTCTTTCTTTCGTGACCGCACTGTCCTTGAGCCTCTAGCTCGGCCGGTTGCTGTCTCTCTTGCTGACCCCTCTGGGGGTCCGGTCCTTGCGACCTCCTCCACTACCCTTCCGTGTCCAGCGGTTCCGTCCGGCACACTCTCAGGTCTCTACCTCCCCTCGTTCTCCACGAACTTGGTGGCAGGTAGTGCACTCCAGGACGGGGGTGTTCACCAGTTCACCCCTGCCTACGAGCGTGTGACTCACTGCACATGTGCTCGGACGGGCCGCCACCTAGCTACTTTCACTCGAGAGCCGGGGTCTGACCTGTACACACTGACCACTGAGTCCCCTCAGGTAGCTGCGTCTGCGTCAGCGTCAGGTCAGCTGTCCGCCCCCTGCTCGTGTCGCTCTCTGGCGAACGACACCGTCCTCTGGCACCACCGCCTTGGTCACCCGTCTGTGCAGCGCCTGCGGGCCATGCACAAACGGGACCTTGTTGCTGGTCTTCCCAGGGTGCTCCCTCCCCTTCCTGACTCCCCTGCTCCTGACTGCATTCCCTGTGTCGAGGGGCGGCAGCGCGCCGCTCCTCACTCCTCCTCCTTTCCCCCGACGACCGCTCCCCTGCAGACGCTCCACATGGACGTGTGGGGCCCAGCCCGCGTCCGTGGTCAGGGTCAGGAGAGGTACTTCCTGATAGTTGTTGACGACTACTCGCGCTACACCACGGTCTTCCCCTTGCGCGCCAAGGGTGACGTCCCTGGTGTTTTGATCCCCTGGATCAGCCGAGCCCGTCTCCAGCTAGCCGAGCGCTTTCACTCGGACTTTCCTGTCCTGCGCTTGCACTCTGACAGAGGTGGTGAGTTTGCCTCCGACCTCCTGGCAGCCTACTGTGCTGAGCACGGCATTGAGCAGTCGTACACGCTTCCGGCCTCTCCACAGCAGAATGGGGTTGCTGAGCGCCGCATTGGCTTAGTCATGGAGGTCGCTCGTACCTCCCTGACCCATGCGGCTGCTCCCCACTTTCTGTGGCCGTTTGCGGTCCGGTACGCTGCGCATCAGCTCAACCTCTGGCCCCGTGTCTCCTTGCCGGAGACTTCCCCGACTCTGCGGTGGACGGGAGAGGTTGGCGATGCGTCGCGTTTCCGGGTGTGGGGATCCCGAGCTTTTGTCCGCGACACGTCTGTGGACAAGCTCTCCCGTCGCGCTCTTCCCTGTGTCTTCCTTGGCTTTGTTCCCGACGCGCCTGGATGGCAGTTTTACCACGTCACCTCGCGCCGGGTTCTGGCCTCTCAGGACGTCACTTTTGACGAGTCCGTCCCCTTCTACCGCCTCTTCCCCTACCGCACTGCCCCGCTCCCCCCCCCGCCTCTCTTCCTCGCTCCAGGTGCTGAGGTACCAGAACCCCTCCCCCCTCAGGGTGCCGCTCCCTCAGGTGTGTCCCAGGTAGACCCGGGTGAGCCTGTCGAGGTAGCTGTTGACTCGCGTCCTGCGTCTGGGGGTGCTGAGCCTGGGGGTGCTGAGCCTGGAGGTGCGGAGCCTGGGGGTGCTGAGCCTGGAGGTGCGGAGCCTGGAGGTGCGGAGCCTGGAGGTGCGGAGCCTGGAGGTGCGGAGCCTGGAGGTGCGGAGCCTGGAGGTACTGAGCCTGGGGGTGCTGAGTCTGGACGTGCTGAGTCTGGGGGTGCTGAGTCTGGGGGTGCTGAGCCTGAGCGTGCTCCACCTGGAGGAGCCCTCTCCTCCCAGCAGCTGCAGGAGAGGTACCTCGAGTACTGCCGCCTCCGGAGAGGTGCTTCTGGAGCTCGTCCCGGTACTTTCCCTCCTACCCAGGAGCTCCCCCCCATTCAGGTGATCCGCGAGTGGTACACGCGGCGCTGCAGTCTTCGTAGTGGTGCTCCTGGTGCTGCGGACCCGAGCGGTGGTGCTGTTGCTGGTGCTGAGGACCCGGACGCTGGAGCTACTGCTGGTGCTGAGGACCCGGGGGCTGGAGCTGCTGCTGGTGCTGAGGACCCGGGCGTTGGAGCTGCTGCTGGTGCTGAGGACCCGACCGGTGGCGCTGCTGCTGGTGCTGAGGACCTGACCAGTGGCCCTGCTGCTGGTGCTGAGGACCCGGGAGTTGGAGCTGCTGCTGGTGCTGAGGACCCGACCGGTGGCGCTGCTGCTGGTGCTGAGGACTCGGGCGTTGGAGCTCCTACTGGTGCTGAGGACCCGGGCGTTGGAGCTGCTGCTGGTGCTGAGGACTCGGGCGTTGGGGCTGCCACTGGTGTCCCTGCTGCTTCTGGAGACGCTACGCGGCCGCGACCGTACTTCGTACCGCTCCTTCAGCAGGTTCTTGGTCAGGCTCCTCCTCCTAGTCCTCCTCCCTCCGTCGAGTGTCCTCTGCCTGTCCAGCCGCAGTCACAGTTACCGCCTGCCTCGCCTCTCCCTGCTCCCTCTCCTTACGCTGGTCCCACAGGAGGTCTTACAGAGCGTCGTGAGCCTGAGTCTCGTCCTGCGTCGCCTGTTCGTACTGCTCGCACTGGTCGTCGTGTCCCACGTGAGCGTCCTCCTCCTGTCCCTGGCACTCACTACATGACTCTGCGTCCCTCCACTGCACCGCAGCGTGTCCCGCTGCCGTCTCCTCCTGCGTCCTCTCTTCCTACTCTTCCTGACCCGGAGTCTGACTCCCGTCGTGCTGCCAGTCCCACTGTTACGCGTCTCCTCGCTACAGTTGTCACTGACCCGACCTTTGAGTCCTCTGCTGCGTCTGCTCTGGTCGCTGAGCTGGTTGACTTTGCTGCTCGCTGTCGCCTAGACTACGCTGCCAGCCTTGTCGCTGAGTCTGAGTCTGCGTCTGTCTGTCCTCCGTCCGTCGGGGGTGAGTGTGCCCTCGGCACGGACGTCCTTGAGGACAGACAGGAGGAGTTCCACTGCCTTGCTGCTGCTTTGCCCCGTCTCGTGTCCTTGCTAGTTGCCCCTGAGGGAGACCCGGATGCACCAGACATCCCGACCCCACGCTCTTACGCTGAGGCGATGGCGGGTCCCTACTCCTCTCAGTGGCAGACAGCCATGGACGCAGAGATGGCTTCCTGGAAGTCCACAGGCACCTACGTAGACGAGGTTCCCCCTCCTGGGGCGAACATCGTCAGTGGCATGTGGATTTTCAGGGTGAAGCGGCCGCCGGGTTCTCCGCCTGTCTTCAAGGCGCGCTACGTGGCTCGAGGCTTCAGTCAGCGAGAGGGAGTAGACTTCTTTCAGACCTTCTCCCCCACCCCGAAGATGACTACTCTTCGGGTGCTGCTGCACATAGCCGCTCACCGCGACTACGAGCTTCACTCTCTTGACTTCAGCACTGCTTTCTTGCAGGGCAGCCTGCACGAGGAGATCTGGCTGCGCCGCCCCCCTGGCTTCACTGGGTCAGTTCCTCCTGGCACCCAGTGGAGGCTTCAGCGGCCGGTCTACGGTCTCCGCCAGGCGCCACGTGAGTGGCACGACACACTGAGGACGACACTTGCGGCTCTTGGGTTCGCTCCCTCTACTGCTGACCCGTCGCTGTTTCTACGCACCGACACCTCGCTGCCGCCGTTCTACATCCTCGTGTACGTCGACGACTTGGTCTTTGCCACTGCTGACACCGCGGCACTCGCCCACGTGAAGTCGGAACTGCAGAGGAGACACACGTGCACAGACCTGGGTGAGCTGACGAGCTATCTTGGCTTGCGGATCACCCGGGACAGAGCACGGCGCACCATCACCCTGACTCAGTCACACATGGTGCAGCAGGTTCTCCAGCGCTTCCGCTTCATGTACTCCTCGCCTCAGTCCACTCCTCTGCCTACCGGTCACTCGCTCTCAGCTCTGCCTTCGGATGAGTCCGTAGAGCCGAGTGGCCCGTATCCAGAGCTTGTGGGCTGCCTCATGTACCTGATGACCTGCACTCGACCTGACCTTGCATACCCTCTTAGCATCCTAGCACGCTATGTCGCTCCTGGCCGTCACCGAAAGGAGCACATGGATGCCGCTAAGAGGGTGTTGCGCTACTTGTGCAGTACGTCGGGCATGGGGCTTGTGCTTGGAGGGCGAGACCGGGTTGTTCTCACAGGGCACTCAGACGCTTCTTGGGCAGACGACCAGGCTACTCAGCGGTCGTCCCAGGGTTACACCTTCAGCCTTGGCTCTGGCTCAGTTTCTTGGCGTTCTACTCGCTCTTCTTCTGTTCTCAGCTCCAGTTGTGAGGCTGAGATCTACGCCACAGCCATGGCTGCTCAGGAGCTACGCTGGCTGACCTACCTGCTGACCGACCTCGGAGAGCGGCCTCGTTCTCCTCCAGTGCTGTACGTCGACAACAAGGCTGCCATTGCCTTGTGTGAGGAGCACAGACTGGAGCACAGAACGAAGCACATCGCTCTGCGGTACTTCCTTGCTCGAGAGCTGCAGCAGCGTGGTCAGCTTTGTCTGCGTTACGTGGCCACGGAGGCCAACACTGCTGATGTGTTCACCAAGGCGCTTCAGCCTTGTGACCATCAGCGCTTTTGCACTCTGTTAGGCCTTGTACCTACTGGGCCTCACTTGCTTACCTCTTGACCTTGCTTGTACTGTGATCACTATATATATATCCCTACTTGTTTACTTTTGCTAGGTTGTGATCACTGTATCTCTTGCTTTGTTATAAACCTACATGTGAACTGGTCTTGTGACCGCTTGCTTGTGCTCGGAATTTGTGTGGAATCCTTGAGATCCACCCTGAGCTTGCTTTGCTTTGCTTTGACTGGTCTTGTGACCCTGTGGTTGTCTCCCACTGCGCCTATGGGGGTGTGTCAAACATTGCATGTTTATATTGTCTAGGCTGTAGTGGGTTACACCTTAGGGGGTACACAAAGTTAGGGTTTCCTACTTGTACCAAACTCTGTTCTAGTTCATCCATTCCTGCTCAGTTATTTCTGACAGTTGAATGCCAACTTCTCACTCGCGGGGCTTTACGTAGCTTGACGTGGCTGTTCTCCCTTACTACTCCAAAGTTTCTAGCCATTATGCGGTACCTCGCCGACAAGTACGGCGCGGAACGCGGAGTCAACCTATTGGGGAAGGACGCGTTGGAGCGAGGCCGCGTGAACCAGTGGATCGAGACGGAGGTCAATGCTTTCTCGCCCGAGGCGAGCGCGATCGCGGTTGAGCGAGTCTTTTAGAGGTTTTTGAAGACTGGCGCGCCTGATGAGGAGAAGGTTGCTGCGGCGACGAAAAAAGGTGAGCTGGCAACGTCCATGATTGAACTAAAAGCGTCTTGTTCCAGGCACCATAATCTCTTCTTGCAACTTTTGGGTTCTTGTACGACGTGTCTCCTAAGGCGAGGATTTCGAATTGGTCATTTTTGTGTGCAAAACTTGCGAAGTTAACTGACTTCAGCGGAATCTTGCTTAGTGCATGTAAAATTGAATCGACCAAACCAATTTTTCGCCCTTTGCGCGTTTCTGGGATTGCGAAACGATGTAACGCGTAAGCGATCCCCGCCACAGTTCTTGCGAGCGCGTGGGGCATCCGCCACAAACCATCCCCGTAACTGAAAGCGAAAAAAAATGATTCTTACTACTGCATTCGAACGGGGTATGGAAGACACGGGGCTCGGAGGCCTAGACCAGAGTGTTTAACAAAGCATTAAGTTTAGGCGAGCACAAAGGTTTTTCCCTCGCTGATGAAACATGTCTACGTAGGTCCCAAAATGCAGTGCGTCCAATTTCTATGCAGAATACCCCTGCAATTCTGTCAAATCGGGGTGACTGCTATAAACGGCGTAACCCTAATTCCTCGCAATCGCCAGAAACGCCCAAATGAACGACCATAGCGTTTCGTCGTTACAATTTTACACGCCAGGGCGTGTAAAATTGTAATGACCAAACGCTATGGTCGAATATTTGGGCATTTCTGGCGATTGCGAGGCATTAGGGTTACGCCGTTGGGAGTAGTCACCCCAGTCTGACTGATTTCCAGTGGTAATTTCGGATCAGAGATTTACGCACCGCATTTTGGGACATGATTAAACTGATGCTCAGCGGGGAGATATTTTTTTCCATCTACCTAAACCCACTGCTTTGGTAAACACTCTAGTCTAGGCTTCAGTATCCCTGTATTCCACACCCCTTTCAAATGTAGTAAAGGAAATTGAAACATTTCTTTTTTAATTAAGAGGGTGGTTTGGGGTGGGTGCCCCAAATGCTGACGAATTTTGTGGCGGGGTTCGCTTGAGTGTTACATATTTCGCACTCGCCAGAAACGCCCAAATATTCAACCATAGCGTTTGGTCGTTATAATTTTACACGCCCTTATTTTTCCATCTATGCCTGTTCGCCGTTCTTGCTTCAATTCTGGTCTCCCATAATTCCATTCCATCCCGTCCTGTGGAATGCGCAGCTGGAGACGATTCTCGATGTTTACGAAAAGCATCTTGACGGGCGGTGAATATCTGGTGGGCGACTCGTTCACCCTCGCAGATCTGACACATCTGCCGCTCATTGAGCTTCTCCAGGCAGCGGGGGTAGATTTGTTTGATTCCCGCCCTAATCTGAAAGCATGGCTCAGCCGCCTGTTCTCCCGCTCCGTCTGGAAAAAGATGCATGAGATCGCGCCGCTTCCCACACTTTGAAAGTGTTCTCGTTACGTGATCTCTTCATTATCTATTAAAATGCTGTAATATTTTCGGAGTCTCACCTACCATGAGGTTCTCGCCTAGCTGAAAATTCCCCTATAACATCCCCTTGTCTTTACAATTACAGTCTCGCTATTCGATTATTTCGTGCAATCAATTAGTTCATACAAAAAGATTATCCCTTCCGTATTCATCCACACTCCAAAGCGATCGTGATCCTTTTCTCAATCCAACCATATTACTGTCAAATGTTCTAGTCTTAGTGATGTGTGTTATAGGGGGTAAAATTGTTAGAGTTAGGTTTATGTACCCCAACCAACTTTAGATCAACACTTTCATTCTTGACATGTTATCACCTAGGTTAGGATCCTGTGGGATCCCGGAAGAGCCTCTCGCGCCCGTTGCACGTAGTATACCGTTCCTGCTGCGCCTGTTTCGTCCCGTAGCGCCCGTTGTGGCCGTTCGTTCCATCCTGTCGCGCCCTTAGTGCTTGCCCGTTCCACGATTTCCGAACCTCAATTTCCCAATGTGCGCATTAGGCCGAGCCTGAGACACATCAGAGCTGATTGTCCAGATTAAGGGAACGTTCCTGTGGGGACATTTGTGACCCAATCACTTTGTGACACCAAAAAACAACATAAACTGGGTGGTGTCCCAAATGCGAGTCGCGTTTCAGTGACCATTACAGTATTTTTTATTGGTCAGCGTGAAACGCGCTGACGTCGCTGACGAATTGCTGTTCGACCCGTCAATGTTAGAAAATCGCACGCGACTCGAAATGTCCAAGAAATCCACATGCTCCTGGACACACAATATTGCTAATTTTGCGAGGGAAAAAAACCAAAGCACTAACACCACACCCCTGCTATTCGGTTGGAAAAACGGGTGTACAGTGATTTTTGTCACCCAATCAAATGCGCACAAGTGTGCTTTTCGCCTGGTCGCCTAGTGTCGCAATACATTCACGTTTTGTGACGCGAGGTTAACAAAATGTTTCGACGCGGCTCGGGAAAAAGGGCATTGGGGCACAAATGTCGCCACAGGAACGTTTCCTAAGAGCTTCCGAGGCTAGGAGAAACCTTAGCCTAGGAGCATAGATTTAGTTACGAGAGGAAAACGGGATTGCCAAAAGAGGGTTTCACTATTGAGTGAAGGGTGCAAATAAGGAACAAACAAGCAAAGAAAGGTGTACCACCAATGAGGGTTTATGATAACTACACTACAGCTAGAACTACATGCAGTTATAACAATATAATTCTGACATCCCCCCGTAACTGCATGCAGGAATAGCCATGTGCAAAACACAACTTACGGGGGGTAAACCAAGCAGAACAATAGGTGCATGTGGCGCAGGTAGCCTGGAGAGCGGCGTGCGGCGACAACGAGCGGCGCCACAGCAGGCTCAACGGCAGCACCTGCCGCTCAACAGTAGCAGACGACAGACGAAACAAACGAAGGTGACGACAGGGGCTGCAGCAGGAGGTGCCATACTAGCAGCGGGTGGTAGTTGCAGATGCGTGGCTGCTTCGTCCGCCACTCTATCTCACCACCCCTTCAACCTCTCTCCCACCCCTTTCCTCTCTCCTCCCTCCCCCCCTCCCACGCAGCAACAAGTGCTGCAGGGAGAGAGGAAGAGGGAAGGGAGGGACGGGCTGCAGGCAGCTCACACCCGCCACCCCCACATCTCCCCCTCCCCACCCCTCCACCCCCCACGCGGAAGCCGCGGGAGGGAGGGCGGGGGGGTGGGGCGGCGGTAGCTGCAGGCGCTGGCGCTCGCGGATGCCGCGGCGACGGGAAGCGGGGCGCCGCGGAGGCGGAACGCGGGGCGCCGCGGCGACGGGAATCAGGGTTGCGCGTGGGGCAAAACGAGCTGCGCGCGGGGCGCATCCAGCTGCGTGACGAGTAGAACCATGTCTCTGAAAAGGATAGGAAGGTTCCAGGATGGAACCTGCTCTGACACCATGTCCAGATTAAGAGCTTCTGTCGAGATTAAGAGCTTCCTAGGTGTGAGGATCTGGTTCAGGAAAGATTGAACTATTGAATAATGCACCTGGGTACAAGGCGAGGCTATATATAGGCTCGACACAAAGGCAGTAACCTGGGTGTTACTAGAAGGTTCCGCGGGTCGCGAAGCGTCCCGAACGGGTCCTTCCCAAATTCGGTAGAAGGCAATTCGGTGGCAACCGAAAAGCCTAAAATTCGGTGCACTCAACCTAGTTCGATGCTTATAACTAAAATAAATATAGTAAAAGCAACGAACCTAGGAAATCTAGCAAAAGCAAGCAAAACAAAATAAAGCTAAGCTAGATAATGCGTAATAAAGCATAATCAAGCAAGTAGAGCTTAGCAAAGCCGTCGTACTCTCACACGTCCCCCCCTCAAAGCTGGGTGGCGTGAGATACACCCTGCTTGACAAGATAGTCCTTGAGAGCACAGCGTGCGTTGCCCATATCAGCTTCTACAACCCAACTGTCCTCCGATGGGTCATATCCCTTCCAGCGTATCAGGAACTCGAGCGTGTTGCCGCGTCTGCGTCGATGAGCGAGAACTCGTTCCACCTCGTACTCTGGTTCATCCTGTACGAGAACAGGTGGTGGTGGCGGTAGCTGTCGTCCCGTGAACCGTATGTTGGGGTCCTTGTAGGGTTTCAGCAGCTGAACATGGAAAGCGTTATGAAGCTTCCAAGTAATAGGTAAGCGCAAGCGGAATGTAACTGGTATCACCATCGCCTCAACGCGAAAGGGACCACAGAAGCCAGTCGGGAGCTTGGATGGAAGATGGGACAGGTCCAACTTGCATGTATCTAGAAGCACCTGATCTCCGACTGCTACCGAGTGATCACGTCGATGTCGATCGGCATACTGCTCTTGGGAGTTCTGCATCGTGGTGAGACGTCGCTGAGTCTTCTCCCATAGCTGCTGCATGGTGGTGACGAAGTCGTGTGCGGCTTGGACGTGTGCCGGTGTGGTTGGCTGCTGTGGTGTAAGTGGTTCCCGTCCGTAGCACAGGAAGAAAGGAGCCTTCCATGTGGCCGCATGTGACGCGTTGTTGTCAGCGAGCCCAAGCGTTAGTAACTGTAGATCCCAGTGGCTGATGTCGTCTTTGCAAGCTGTGCGCAGTAACTGTTCAACCACTTGATTGAGTCGCTCAGTCTGTCCGTCAGTCTGGGGGTGGTACGCTGAAGACATCGCAAGCTTTGTCCCCAACAATCCCATGAGTTCCCTCCAGAACTTACTAGTAAATTTCGGATCTCTGTCTGAGATAAGTGTAACGGGGATGCCGTGGATGGTGATGATGCGGTCGAAGAAGAGGCGAGCAGTTGCTTCAGCAGTAGCCGTGGCATTGGTCGGGATGAAGTGTCCCATTTTAGAGAACTTGTCGATCACCACGAGTATAGCGTCATGCCCTCGTGAGGTCGAAGGAAGACCAGTGATGAAGTCTAGGCTAACGACTTGCCATGGCTGCTCCGGTACAGGTAGAGGCTGAAGTAACCCTACTTTTTTCTGCTTGCTACTCTTCATCCGCTGGCACGTGTCGCATGAAGTGACGAACTGCTGCACGTCTGCTGCCATCCGGGGCCAGTAGTAATACTTTGCTATTCCCGCTAACGTCTTGTTGCTCCCAAAATGTCCCGCGTATGCCACATCGTGAAACTCCTCCAGTAAGATCTGTCGGAGCGGGGCATAGTTTGGGGTCCAAATCTTTCCCGATTTCTTTTTTACAGCTAGGTCCTTCTCCCACTGTAACAGCTTCTGTTTCTCTGCTGTAGCGATCTCTGCGTCCACGTAGTATCTAGGTTGGAATTGACCCTTGAGCAGAGGGTTCATCCCGTCGAGTTGGATGCCTGCTACGTGACCGGGGCGGCTCAACGCGTCTGCCTTGTTGTGTAGCCCGGGCTTGTAGACGATGTCGTAGTTTAAGTGAGTTTTCAGGAAGTCCACCCACTGCACCTGTCGTCATGAGAGCGTTGGCTGCAGGTATTTGAGACTGCAGTGGTCAGTATAGACTGTAGTCTTGGCTCCCTCTAGGTAACACCTCCAACCGTGTCCGTGATCCTACATCAGTACTGCTCCGACTGCCTGGTCACTAGCGTCTGCTTCCACCACGTAGTCCTTGTCTGGGTCCGGTAGGATGAGTACTGGCGCTGTACTTAGTGTTGTCTGTAGTTGTCCCATGGCTTGCTGATGAAGAGAATCCCATTTGAATGGCGTATCCTTTTTCAGTAGGTCGGTCAGTGGCGCTGCTATCTTAGCGTACTGCTACACAAACATGTTGTAGTAGTTGGCGAAGCCGAGGAACTGCTGCAACTCCTTCACGTTCTCCGGGACTTTCCACTTTTTAACGGCTTCGATTTTCCGCGGGTCCACGTGTACGCCCTCGGCACTCACCATGTGCCCGAGAAACTGCACCTTCTTCAGTGCGAAGTCGCTCTTTG
Organism: Closterium sp. Yama58-4; assembly: GCA_947470075.1. Lineage (NCBI taxonomy): Eukaryota > Viridiplantae > Streptophyta > Zygnematophyceae > Desmidiales > Closteriaceae > Closterium > Closterium sp. Yama58-4. The sequence goes on from CANIUD010000711.1 coordinate 320,881, forward strand.
ACAGCTTCACGTAGAACTTATTTTTCCGCAGGATCTCGAAGACTTTCTGCAGATGCTCCACGTGCTCCTTCATGTTCTTGGAGTAGATCAGTATGTCGTCCAGGTACGGTACCACGCACTCGTCCAGCAGGGGCCGTAGGATGTGATTCATCTCTTCCTGGAACGTCGCTGGTGCGTTGCAGAGTCTGAACGGCATCACTAAGTATTTGTAGGAGCCGTATCTGGTACGGAACGCCGTCTTGTGGATCGAGTTGTCTGCCATCTTGATCTGCCAGTAACCCGACCGTAGGTCCAGCTTCGAAAACACCGTTGCACCACGCAGTTGGTCTAGAAGATCGTCTATGCGCGGTATGGGGTATTTGTTTTTTACTGTCTGTTTGTTCAGTGCGCGGTAGTCGATGCACATCCGTAAACTACCGTCTGGCTTTGGAGTGAAGAGAACTGGTGCGCCGTAGGGAGAGGTGGATGGGCGGATCAGTTGTCTGTCCAGTAGATTCTCAATATGTTTTTCCATGTCTGTCATTTCGGTCGGACTCAGTCGGTATGGTGCACGTGAGACGGGTTTCTCATCTGGTTCTTTCACGATCTCGTGCTCGTGGGTTCGCGCTGGAGGCACTCCTGCAGGTAGGTCGTCTAGCATAATGTCCTTGTATTCTACCTAACACCTCCTGTACTGCTGCAGGTAGCTCCGAGTTCGGCTTCTCCTCCTCTGCTGCTGCCATAACCAGTGCTAAGTAACCCGTGTTACTCTCGTTCACCGTCCGTTCGAACCGAGCAAGCGTCGTTTCAAGAACGTCCCCTGTATCCGTCCAGCTTCGCAACTCCACACGTTTCCCATTGTTGTAGATGCACCCTTTTCCGGTTGACCCAGTCTATCTCAAGGTTGAACCACTTCAGAAAGTCACGCCCAAAGATGAAGTCTAATCCCTTGATGTTCGTGATCGGCAACGTCGGCTTCCACCTCAACGCCCCTATCTGCAGCTGCAGTGTTGACTCGCCGTGGATGGGAAGCTTCGTACCGTCCACCATCGTTGCTGTAAACTGGGTCTCCTCCGATGACTCTCCAATTTTCTCCAACGTCCCGCGGTCGCACACCGAGTGGGACGCACCACTGTCCACTAGTGCCTGGAGGCGTCGCCCGTTGCAGATCACCTCGAGTACTAGTGGTTTTTGCCACTCCGAGTAGCTGTAGATGGTGTTGCTTACAGGATCATAAGGTAGATCAAATGTATCATCCTTTGGTACTGCGCTCGAAGCTGCTGACTCTGTTTTCAACTTAGAAGGGTTAAAAGGATTTATCCGAGGCCGATTCAGCTTCTCTGGGGCCCAGAACCTTCCCCTAAGCCTTTGCAGCTGTGTAGGCTTCACCTGTGGGGAACGACTGGGAGCCTTTTAACAGGGCTGCTGGGAGAGAATATTAACTCCTCGGAACGCTCGACCCTTATTAGCGCTCCGGAGTAGGGTCCCCATATTACCCGGTACCGGTTTAATTTTTTACCCTCCCTTAATGAAGGCTTGAAAACCACGAGAAGTAATATTCTTAGTTAAAGTATCTTTATATGAAAACTTTAAAGAATTCTTACTTGCTGAGGTGTACGGTTGGAGTTTCCCAGTCGGTGCAGAGTCTTGTTTCGCGGAGTCTCCATTTGTCTCGGCGATTTCCCCTGGTGCCGGCTGGTCGTGACGTTTTAAATTCGCGCCACCATATTCCCCCTTTTTCGCCCTCTCCGAAGTTGACATGTTGTCCGTTTTCTGCTTCGGGGGTGCCACACTGTTCTTGCCCTTCAGCTCCGCACGTGCTTTCTTCATTTTCCAACACGCCAAGATACGATGTCCTGTAGCGCCGCAAAACTCGCACGTCTCATTTTTTGCTAGCCGCTGCGTCGCATCGTCCTTGTCGTTCTCCATCGGGTCGGCAGTCGTGGGTGGTGCCAATCGCTCCATGCCACTATTTGGCTTGTTGCGTCGTGTTCCGTAGTAGCTACTGTTCAACGCGTCGAACTGTCCGATCAGTGCTGTGTCGAAATAGTAGGTACAGTGAGAGGCCATAGCTAGGAGAACCCTAGCTAGGCAAGAGAGAATTGAACGAAAGAGGGGTTTGCACTAGCAACAACGGTGGTACAAATAGCTAACCCTAGAAGGGCTGTACTCGCTATAGAGCACCCCACTGCAGGCTAGAGCATAATATTCTGACACACCCCCATAGCCAAAGTGGGGTGTAATCAGCACAGCAAGCAAAGCAGTACAAGCTCAGGGTGGATCACGATGTCACCACACATTCTGAGCACATGAACAAGAAGCAAAAGTTTAAAGTTCACAATTATGGGTAAAGCTAAAGCTGTCACAGAGGGCAAGCGAGGAGGAGGAGGGCTGGTGAGATGAGAGAAGAGTGGAGGCGACGACTGAAGCTGCAGACACTCGGGCAACAGACGGCTCTGGTGCAACGCTGGTGGCTACCGGGAGGAGAAAGGCCCCGGAATACAGGAGTAACAGGCTCTGCAACTGATCAGCCAGCGACAGTAGCAACGGACCCACGGGCGACAGGTGCAACCGGCTCTCTGAGCTACCGGGAGGAGAAAGGCCCCGGAATACAGGTGCTGCGGACGACACGACGGCAACCTCCGCTCAACCTCCTCCAACTGCCCCACACACCCCCCACACACCCACTGCTGAAACCCTAGCTCCATTCCCACGGCACCCCCCTTAAACCCCAAACCCTAGGCTCCCACACACCACCCCCCTCAGCGGCAGCTGTAGCAGAGGGAGACTAGGGAGGAGGAGGAGGAGCAGGGAACGGCACGCAGTGTCTTCACCCCCATACCCCTCACCCCCAAACCCTAATTCAGGAGAACGGGCTGTAGGAGGGGTGGGGCGCCAGTAGAAGCACGGGGGACAGTGGGGAGGGCAGGGGCAGCGAGGAACGGGCCGCCCACGGGCCTGGCACAGCCGCCCGAACCGCGCGCAGGCGGCCCGAGCCGCGCGCGGGCCTGGCGCTTCCCGTACGGGCCGCGCGCGGGCCTGGCGCAGCCCGTACGGGCCGCGCGCGGGCCTGGCGCAGCCCGTACGGGCCGCGCGCAGGCCTGGCGCAGCCCGTACGGGCCGCGCGCCGGCTGTACGGGCCGCGCGCAGGCCACGACGGGCGACGGGAGGCGAGTCGACGGTGGGGGGGTGCGCGCGGGTCCCCGGAGGCGACGCTAGGGTCGACGGGGGCGACGCGACGTGCAGGGTGGGGGCCGCGAGTGCTCCCCAGGGCGCCGCGACGGACGGGCGGGGTGCGCGCGGGCTCCCCCACGGCTGGAAACCGCCGCGCGCCTCGGCGCGCACGGCGGGCAGGGAACCGCCGCGCGCCCCGAGCGCGCGGCGGGATGAAAAATTGAAGGCCGCGCGCCACGGGGCGCGCGGCACAGAGTAGGGCAGCGGAAGCAGTAGTGGGGCCCACAGGCCAAGAGCGTAACCGCTCTAATACCATGTCGTGATAGCGTTAGAACCTAGGAAGCTAGGTGAGGGTGTTGGGAGTAGCGAGAGGAAAAGAGGTTCAATAAAGAGAAAGGGTACAATGATATAGGCAAGAGTTGGGGGTGCACCACCAACAGAAAGTATAACAAACTACAGCTACAGCTACAGGCACTTATAGATTTATATAAAATGTAAATCATGACACACCCCCTAAGTGCCTGCAGCGCATAGCAGTAGCAAGTCACACCCCCTGAAGGGGTACACCACGCAGGTGCAAGGCAGCAGGTGCAGTAGCGGTAGATGCAGGTGCGGAAGATGCACAGCCACGGTAAATGCAGCCATGGCGTGTGCAGGTGATGGCAGGTCGCCTGGAGAGCAGATGTGTGCGGCGGCAACGAGCGGCGGCACAAACAGGGCTTCAACGGCAGCACCTGCCGCACCACCAGCAACAGGCAGCAGGAGCAATTACACGATGGGGGCAGATGGGGCAGCTGCAGGTTCCACGTTAGCACCAAGCAGCCATTGCAGTTGCACGACGGGCAGGACAGAGGAGGAACAGCCGACAGAAAACAGGAGAGAGGAGGAGTAATGAGGAGGTGGCTGTGGCTGGTGCTGAAGCCATTGCTCCCACCACCCCCTCAACACCCCCTCATCGCTGCAGGGAGAAAGAAGGGAGATTGGCAGCGGCTGGCGCTGCAGAGTTCCTCCCGCCACCCCTTCACCCTCCCCTCCACAGCAGGACGCACGGCCCAGCGGCGTAGGGCAGGGGCGGCGCGGGCACTGCTGCAGATCCCGCACGCCATCCACCCCCGCCGTCTCCCCAAACAGCAGTTTCCGCGGCAGGGCGTGCGACAGGCGCGCAGATGCGGCGGAGAATAGGGAGGGACGGTCGAGCAGGGGCAGGGCGCTGGCGGTTACTGCAGCCTTCTGGCCGCCACACCCTTCCCCCCTTCCTCCCCCTCACAGCGACCGACGCTGCCGACGTGCAGGGCCGCGGCAGGGGGGGAAAGGTTAGGGGGGCCGGACGAGGGTGCGACGAATCCGCATCGGTCGCAACCGAGGCCGCAAACGCTCTGGCGCAGCTCGCCGCCGAGACCGTTTCGACAGTCGCGACAGTTGCAACCGTCGTAACTACGGCCGCGACGGGGGCCGTGACCAGCGCCTTGAGCGGGGGGATACGTGGTGGGCCCATGGGGAAAAAAAAAAAAAAATTAGGTCTTAGGACGACCTAGCTCTTAATACCATGTCGAAATAGTAGGTACAGTGAGAGGCCATAGCTAGGAGAACCCTAGCTAGGCAAGAGAGAATTGAACGAAAGAGGGGTTTGCACTAGCAACAACGGTGGTACAAATAGCTAACCCTAGAAGGGCTGTACTCGCTATAGAGCACCCCACTGCAGGCTAGAGCATAATATTCTGACATGCTGCCCGAAACTGCGCCCACGTCCCTTCGCCTTGGACTATTCTGTTGCTAATCCACTCTAGAGTCGGGCCTCGTAACAGTGCTGTTGCGAGCCGTATGCGCAATGCGTCTTGGGTGGGGGTCGTGCATCTAAAGGCTTCGAAATAAAATTCGAGTTCAGCTACAAATCGACGAACGTCGCTCCCTTTGATTATAGGATCGAACGCGTCTGGTTTTCTTGGCTTCGCTGCTTTGAGATTAACTGAAGCTGCTGCCGTTGTCGCAGATGCAATTGTCGGTGTCGCCGTCGTCGCTGCTTTTGCTGCTACGGCTACCGATTGGTTCGCAAGGAGTTTCGAGTTGTGGGAGCGCCGCAAATATCTGCTTATGCTCAGCACGTAACTCCGCGATTTTTCGTATAAAGAAATCTCAACGACGAAAATAATTGAATTATGGGTGCTGGTCGACTTACTGCGAGTCGAATCGACTGTAAAATCGACGAGCGCGAATTCTGTACGTCGCGCAAATCTCCCCTAGTCAAAATTCGCGTCCGATCTCGGCCGTTGAAGAAAAACTCGATCTGACGCTCCAAATTCCAACTTTTTTGGACGAAACTTTCTGGGATGTTGAGATGAAAATCGATCGAACGGTCGAAATTCCAACCTTTTCACTAATAAATCTGAGGGGTGTTCGAAAGCCGAATGGAGGGGGACTTAGAAAATTTCGCGCGGAACTGGTTTTACATACCCGTATCGGCGCTTTCGTCGTCGCCCCCGCGGTTTTTAAAGGCCGGAACTAAACGGTTGAAGACCTCGATCTGATTACCAAGTGTCGGGATCTGTTTCAGGAAAGATTAAACTATTGAATAATGCTCCTGGGTACAAGGCGAGGCTATATATAGGCTCGACACAAAGGCAGTAACCCTGGTGTTAACAGAAGGTTCCGTGGGTCGCGAAGCGTCCCGAACGGGTCCTTCCCGAATTCGGTAGAAGGCAATTCGGTGGCAACTGAAAAGCAAAAAATTCGGTGCACTCAACCTAGTTCGGTGCCTATAATTATAATAAATATAGTAAAAGCAACGAACCTAGGAAATCTAGCAAAAGCAAGCAAAACAAAATAAAGCTAAGCTAGATAATGCGTAATAAAGCATAATCAAGCAAGTAGAGCTTAGCAAAGCCGTCGTACTCTCACACTAGGCTAGGAGAAACCCTAGCCTAGGAGCATAGACTTAGTTACGAGAATAAAAGGAGATGGCCAAAAGAGGATCAATCGAAGGAAGCGAGTACAAGATATAGCTTGACGAGGGCAGAAACTAGGGAAGGTACACCACCAACAATAGGAAGCACATAACTACACTAGAACAAGCAGCAAGCAGTTTATATGTATACATTATACATTTGACAGCTTCCTAGGCTAGGAGAAACCCTAGCCTAGGAGCATAGACTTAGTTACGAGAGGAAAACGGGATTGCCAAAAGAGGGTTTCACTATTGAGTGAAGGGTGCAAATAGGGAACAAACAAGCAAAGAAAGGTGCACCACCAACGAGGGTTTATGATAACTACGCTACAGCGAGAACTACATGCAGTTTGAACAATATAATTCTGACACTGATGCGCCTACAGAACGCAGCCAAAGTCATGCGCTGTTCCGCTCGAGATAGGAATGTTGCTTGAAATTGCCCTTTCCGTACCACACTGAAACACATCGAAGTGTTCGGTTATACGTATACACCATTTCAAACCTCTATACATGTATTAAAACCGGGGTGCACATTCACCTGGGTGGGCATCAGGGGTTATCCCTTGATCCCACATTACGGCCAAATTTGGATTGAACCCCCGAATTTACATTTCCCCATCCTGAATGTGTACCCCGGTTTTAACCGATTCCCCTTTCTTCGTCCCTTTCCAAAAACAGCACCTCATATCTCTCTCTACCAACACCTCTCTCTATTTCGTCCCGTAGGAACCCCTAGATGCAGTAGGTGCAAACAATTTTTGCTTCCTAACTGTGAGCAGCATTGCAAGCGAGGTGCATTCTCAAATAAGGGCATCTGTGATTTTTTAATTTGGCTAAGTTTGTCAAATGTAGCATTTAAACTTGAGTCGAACAGTGTTCGACTTCTGTTGAACGTGAAGTTCGAACCGCACATAATAGTTTCAGGTAGGTCAAATCACACACCCCAAAGTCGAATTTGAATGTTCGACCTTATAGGGGGTTGATGTAGGCTACCAGGTATAATTTCGTAGACATCGCGCCACGTCAACATACTGACTGTGGTTTTCGGCGGAGGCTCTATTGCGTCGCGGAGGTTTCGCAAAATTCCCCACTTCCCGTACGTGCAAAAAAAAAACACACACAATCGGTTCATTGTACGCGGCCATATTTATGCATTGGCTCGAATTGAGTTCGGAAAAGTTGGGTCGCATTTGCCATGTCTTCAAAGGGAGAGTCTTTCGTCACACAGTTTTCGCGATATTAACGAAGCCGGTAACCAGACAAAGCTCTACCTGTTTTCCGAACCTAGAAAAATATTTCACACGCCCTAACCTCCTCGCATTTCATGTTCTAAACACGTAGAGTATACTCAGCAGTACACATCCCCATGCGTATAGTGTCAGAAGGCTGAGCGAGAATGGGTGCATTGAGATAAGAACTGAGTATACGTACTAACCCTAATTGGGTTATACCCCTTATGGGCTACCCCACTACAGCCTACACAAAATAAACATCATAATGTTTTGACACACCCCCATAGGCAAAGTGGGGGAGAACCAGTGGTCACAAGAGCCAGGCGCGCGTGGGTGGCGTGACGCAGGGCAGGGCGTGCGCAGGCGGTGCGACGCGGGGCAGGGGAGGGCGTGCGCGGGCGGCACGACGCAGGGCAGGGCGTGCGCAAGGCGGCGCAACGCAGAGCAGGGCAGAGTGCACGCTGGGCAGCGCAACGCAGGGCAGGGCAGGGCAGCGCGGCAGCCAGCAGGGCGGCGCGCGGGCAGGGGAGCGCGACTCATGGGGCAGCGCGACGGACAGGGTAGGGCTAAGGGTAGGGAACTGTACGGTGGGCCCTAAAAAAACGGTTCTGGAACAGAACCTGCTCTGAAACCATGTCAGAAGATGAGAACTGACTACAAGTACTAACCCTAATTGGGTTGTACCCCTTATGGGCTACCCCACTACAGCCTAACATCATAATGTTTTGCCTCGCCGCCCTGCCGCCCATTCCCATCCACTCATCATCCCTTCCCTTTCCCTCGCGGCGCTTATGATACACATATTTCTTGATAGCGCTCACCACCAACAAATTCAAATCATGTGATGGTTCGCCTGACCAAGAGGGTTAGAAAAAGCCCCGCGATCTCACATGGGCTCCGTGTCTTGGTGCTACTGACTTAGAGCGTAGATGCAGCTCGTTTCTATGATGGAGGAGTTACCATGCGTCCGCGTGGAAGCCAAAATGTCGCCACTTGTCCAGCTCAGCAGGCGGAAGACAACGACTCGCGGTCTGAAATTACAGGGTGTGAAATTGATCAGAAAATGGGTGTACGGTAATGGAGGACTCGTCGAATGTTCGACGGTTGATGAGAAGAGGCTTGAATCCGATGGGTGGCCCATTGAAGTCCGAGTGACGTGTCTTTTCGTCTCCTGTCACGACAGAAGCGGCGGATGTGTCCACAGTCACCTTGAATTCCGCGTCACGCGCGCCACAGCTCGTTGCCAGTCCGTAGTAGCAGCTGCGCGCACATCAGGAAAGGCTACCGCGCGCACCTTACGCCGCGAGAAAACGCCGCCGGTGCTTTGCTTTCCCCCACCGCCCTCTCACGTCCGCCGTGTCTCAGCAAAAACGCATTCGAGCCCTGCATGATGAAGTATTAAAACTCACGCAACGAATGCGGATTTCATATCGCCCTTTCTCCGAATTCGGCCTCCTGCAACCACAATCCATCCCTGTTTTGGCAGAATTCTCGCAACTCGTACTTGCTAGCAGCTGGGTTATCACTGCTTTCGTATCTCTCGGAGTCGCCAACGGTCTGATTAGTATGGCGAGCTCGCAACGCTCGCATCCCACAACGTCACCCAACGGCCGCCGCGAGAATGGGTAGCGGAATGGCGTGGTGCGCTACTGCATTCGAGAAGATCTTTCGAGTGTCACCGCGGCGACAACGACGATAATCCTTTCGGTCATTGTCGTTGCCATGACGGGGCTAATAGCGGGGTTTATGGCGGGGCTTATACCGGGGCTTATGACGGGGCTTATGGCGGGGTTTCATCCCAGAGTTGTGGCAGGACGAATGTCGTCGTCAGTTTTAGTCCCTCGGCCACCTTCGCCTTCCGCGCCTCCCCTTTCAACTCCCCTTTTGCCTCCCCTTCCGCATCCCCTTCCGCCTCCCCTTTCGCCTCCCCTTCCGCCTCTCCTTCCATCCCTTCCGCGTCGGACTCTCCTTCCGCCTCTGATTTTCAGGCTTCTCCAGTTGATTCGATTCTATGGTCGTCCTATGTCGCACCATTCAATATTAACGGTGGAGAATCAGTCCCCTAATTTCAGTGCAGGTCTTCTGCTGAAGGGGGAGCTGCTAGCGTTACTGCAGCAGCCGACGTGGCACTTGGGGATTGGTTGAAAAGGGCAGAGGCATCAGTGGCGGTTGAAATGACACCAATGGTGGTGGGACGGAAGCGACGTCAGTCGCTGCTGCAGCGGTGGTTCCACGATGCTCCTGATGGGCTCCTTCCTCCCGCCTTCCATGAATTCAATCGAGTCAGCCAAGTCAACTGAGTCAGCTCCATATTCAACACGTTCCATGCCACGTTCAATGCATCAAGAAGAGTCAACACAGTACATGCAGTCAATGCAGTCAACGCAATCAACGTCATCAGTCAATGCAGTAAGTGTGGATACTGGCAGTGGCTGCTCAGAATCCAAACTTGCAGACGCCAACCTCAGTCTCCAAGCCTCGGAGCCAGCTCCGGAGTTGGAATCTGAGCCTGCAGCCTTGGTTGAGCCTCTGAAGGTCAACGCCTGTGGACACACATTCCCAGCAGCACAGCAGATGGAGGTGCAAGCGTGTTGAAATGTATTTTTATACATTTATATACCTGCCTACAGTAGATCCTAGTGTAGCTATATGCTTCTTGTTTTGGTGGTGCACCTCCCCTCCTTTCCATATATGTTCCTGTTTTGCTATAGTGAAACCCCTTTTCTCCTTTGCTCAACTCTCTCGATACTCATGCTAGAACCTTCAACCCTAGCCATGGTTCCTAAGATTAACTAGCTCTTTTGACATGATATCAGAGCTAGGTTTTTTTGGACCTGCCTCATTGGGCCCACCCTTCGCTTCCGCAAATGCGCCACTCTGCTGCCCGACGAGCGCCCCGGGCGTGCGTCGGTTTTCTGCTCGTCGCGTGCCCCGGGCGCGCTTCGATTTTCTGCCCGTCGCGCGCCCCGGGCGTGCGTTGATTTCGTGCCCGTCACGCGTCGTTTCCTGCCAGTCGTGCGCCCCGAGGCGCGCGACGGTTTCTGCCTGCCTGCGTGCCCTGCTGTCGCCCGCGCAGCTCCTACCCCCCCCCACCCCCCCCCCCCCCCCCCCCCCCCCCCCCTCCTCCATCTCCCTGCTGCGCATGCAACAGTTGGGGGAAGGGTATGGGGGTGGCGGGTGTGGAGAATCAGCTCCTCTTCTCTCTCCCACTGCCGCACATGCCGTTGTGGGGGGGGGAGGGTGTGTGGGAGACGAAGGAGTGGCGGTAGGGATGCCGAGGGGTGTGAAAGGGAGTTTTGGGAAAATGGGGGAGGTTGAAGGGGGCTGGACGCCATGAAGCCAGCAGCTCCAGTCGCCCGTGAGACCGTTGCGCCAGTCGCCCATGAGCTCGTTTCTCCAGTCGCCCGTGAGTCAGTTGCTCCAGCCGCTCGTTTAGCCGCTGAGCCAGTTACTCCAGTTGCCCGTGTGCCAGTTGCTCCAGTTGCCAGTGTGCCAGTTGCTCCAATTGCCTGTGTGCCAGTAGCTTCAGCCGCCACCCACCTCCTCCTCTCCGCTCATGGTCCCTCCTTCTCGTCACTTGCCCTCTCCTTCCTCCGCTGCGCCTGGTGTACCCCTTCAGGGGGTGCTGTTGCACATGGTTCTCACTGTAGGCAACTAGGGGGCGTGTTGAAATGTATTTGTATACATTTATATACCTGCCTACAGTAGATCCTAGTGTAGCTATATGCTTCTTGTTTTGGTGGTGCACCTCCCCTCCTTTTCATATATGTTCATGTTTTGCTATAGTGAAACCCCCTTTCTTCTTTGCTCAACTCTCTCGATACTCATGCTAGAACCTTCAACCCCAGCCATGGTTCCTAAGATTAACTAGCTCTTTTGACAAAGCGAGGTCAGTGGATGTGGGGGAAGGTGGAGATGGGGGAAGTGCAAGTGGGGGAGGTGCTGAGGCTGCCAGTATAGGACATTCAGCAGCCCCAGCAGTAGCAACAGTAGGTCCTTAGGACCTAAGATTCGGGCCCACCTATTACCGCGTTACCTCACCTCCAGCCTTGCCTGCGTGCCTTGCCTACCTGCCTGCCTTGCCTGCTGCCCGCACGCGCCTCGGCTGCACGCGCGCGTGCATGTTTTTTTTTTTTTTTGCACGCACCGCTGCTGCAGCCCGCACGCAGCCCGCTGCATCCTTGCGCGCCACGCTACCCGCCTCAGCCGCCCGCGCGCCGCCGCTTACAGCCCGCAGCCGCGCGCAGCCCGTCGCCGCGCGCAGCCCGCAGCCGCACGCAGCCCGCAGCAGCGCGCAGCCCGCCTCCTCGCGGAGCCTGTCGCCGCGCGTGCCCTGCCCGTGCGCCGCCCGTCGCCGCAGCGCCCTGCCCTGCCTGTGAGCCGCCGCCTCGCCCTACGCACTTCGCCGCCCGTGAGCCGTGCGTCCGCCCTAACCACGCGCCGCCAGCCGCCAAGTGCGCCTGCTTGCCTTGCATGCCTGCCTTCCTACTGCGCACGAGCCTTCCTACCGCGCTTGCCTCCCTACTGCGCGCGTTTGCTTGCCCCGCGCGCCGCCTACGCTGCCTTGCCTGCCCGTATGCGCACAGACTACCTTTGCCTGCGCAGCTACTATGGCGACGCTTAATGTTCTCGCGTTTGAGCCTGACGGTCGACCGATCGAGTTCGCCACTTGGCTCGATGACGTGCAACTGTTTCTCATGACTGATGCCAAAGATGGCGTTTCACTGTTCGATCACGCGTCTGGCACTGCCGCTGCTCCTGCTGACACTGCTCCTGCTCTCGACCGCTCACAGTGGCAGACTCGCGATGCTGCTGCGCGCCTCGCTATCCGCAACCACCTGCCGATCACTAAGCACACGCATTTTAGTCAGTACAAGACTTCTAAGGCGCTGTATGACGCTGTAGTTGCGCGCTATTCCTCCCCAGCCACTGCAGCCGTAGGACGCCTCATCCTGCCCTACCTGTTCCCCGACCTGTCCTCGTTTACCACCGCTGAGGACCTCATCTCTCACCTCCGCGCTAGTGACGCCCGCTTTCGTGCCGCTCTTACCGACGAGTTCTTAGCCAAGAACACCCCCCCGCTGTACTTTTCCCTCTACATCCTCGTCACCCGCCTCCCTGACACTCTTAGCTCGGTCAGGGACCATTTCCTCGCCAAGGACCCTACCACTATCATTCTAGACGACTTCGAGCAGCAGCTCCTAGAAGCAGAGAAGAACATCCTCGCTGTAGGTGCTGCTCGTGGCACTCCTCGCACTCCCCTCTTTGAGGGGTGCTCCCCCTCCCCTCTTGCCCCCTCCTACGCCTCTGCTGCTACTGCAGTCGACCTCCTCGGTGCTGAGAAGGTCGCAGCGGCTTCCGCTCCTAGTGGGAAGCGCGGCGGTACCAGGGGCGGCAAGGGTGGCAGGGGTAGTGGAAGTGGTGGGGGTGGTCGTGGGGGTGGAGGAGGTGGGTGGGGCGGCGGTGGGACCGGGAGTGGTGGAGGTGGCAGCGGCGGTAGAGGGGGAGGAGGCAGTGGTAGTGGCGGTGGAGGTGCGGGCGGGAGTGGGACCGGCCAGAAGGGGAGCTCCAGTGGTGGCCAGGGGCAGCAGCAGCAGCAGCAGCGCCAGACCCCCTCTTCTCAGCAGCTCCATGACTGGTATGCCGGGCGTGGGGCGTCTGGGGGTCCTGGTCGCTGCCCCTATGTCATTCGCGCTGGTCCTCGCAAGGGTCGCCCATGCAACGGTTTTTACACTGAGTACCGCTGCTTCGCTCGGCTTAGCGACGCCTGGCGCGCCAAGTTTCCTGATGCTACTGAATTCCCCAACTGGGCAGATCTGCTTAGGCGTGATGTTCCTATCTTTGATCTTGACTATGATGCAATCCTTGCTGCCATGTATGAATTAACTATTAGTGCTGAGGGTGACTGCTACTTGTGTGTCCCGCCTGACCCAGGTATAGAGACTGCAGCCCTAGGTGCTAGTGAGTCTGCCCTCTCTGGTACTGCGTCAGCTCAGGCCTTGCACACGTTTACACTTGACTCGGGTGGATCTCGCTGTTTCTTTCGTGACAGTACCACAGTCACTCCCCTCCCTGCACCTGTCCTTGTCTCACTGGCTGACCCCTCTGGGGGCCCAGTGCTTGCACGAGCCACGACTGTGCTTCCGTGCCCGGCGGTCCCGTCTGGTGAGCTGGAAGGTCTCCACGTCCCCTTGTTCTCCACGAACCTGGTAAGCAACGCCGTCCTTCAGGATCACTGGGTTGACACCTGGACTCCTGGAGGCGAGCGTGTGGCGATCCTCACGTGCTCCAAGACTGGCCGCCACCTGGCCACGTTTACTCGTAAGCTTGGGTCCAGTCTGTACACCCTCACCACTGTTTCACGCTACACCCCTTTGTCTCCACAGCTGTACGCGTCTGCTCAGGTAGCTACCCAGTGTGAGTGTCGCCGCCTGTCCCACGACACTCTCCTGTGGCACCATCGCCTTGGTCACCCCTCCCTGCCTCGCCTTCGTGGCATGCACTCTCGCTCCTTGGTCACTGGTATTCCCAGGTCTCTGCCCGCCCTCCCTCCCTCGCCTGCGCCGCCCTGCATTCCTTGCGTCGAGGGGCGGCAGCGCGCCGCTCCTCACTCCTCCTCGTTCCCTCCCACAGAGGCTCCGCTGCAGACTCTCCACCTGGACGTGTGGGGCCCAGCCTGCGTCCAGGGGCACGGCCGCGAGCGGTACTTCCTGCTGGTTGTCGACGACTACACGCGTTACACCACGGTCTTCCCCTTGCAGCGCAAGGCGGATGTCCCTGCTGTCCTGATCCCTTGGATTAGCGCTATTCGTCTCCAGCTCCGCGAGCGGTTCGAGCGGGACTTTCCTGTCCTGCTTCTGCACTCTGACAGAGGTGGTGAGTTCACCTCCGACCTCTTGCAGGCCTTCTGTGCGGAGCACGGAATCCGCCAGTCATTCACACTTTCGGCCTCTCCGCAGCAAAATGGGGTTGCTGAGCGCCGCATTGGCTTAGTCATGGAGGTCGCTCATACCTCCATGATCCATGCGGCTACTCCCCATTTTCTGTGGCCGTTTGCGGTCCGGTACGCCGCGCATCAGCTCAACCTCTGGCCCCGTGTCTCCTTGCCGGAAACCTCGCCCACACTGCTGTGGACGGGGAAGGTGGGCGATGCGTCGCGTTTCCGGGTCTGGGGTGCTCGTGCCTTTGTCCGCGATACCACCGCGGACAAGCTCTCCGCTCGCGCCATTCCAAGTGTCTTCCTTGGTTTTCCTTCTGACGCGCCTGGCTGGCAGTTTTACGACCCCGCCTCGCGCCGTGTCTTTGCGTCTCAGGACGTCACCTTTGACGAGTCCGTTCCCTTCTACCGTCTCTTTCCCTACCGCAATTCCCCTCGCACGCCCCCACCGCTCTTTCTCGCTCCAGGTCCTCCCCAGGTAGACCCCCTCCCCAGGTCCTGCTCCTTCAGGTGTTTCTCAGGTAGACCCTCCCGTACCTGCACCTGTTCAGGTCACTAGTGACTCCGGTCCTGCTGGGGGTGGTGCTGTCTCTGGGGGTGCTGGACCTTGGGGTGCGGAGCCTGGGGGTGCGGAGCTTGGGGGTGCTGAGCCTGGGGGTGCGGAGCCTAAGCGTGAAGACCCTAGGAGTGGTGAGCCTGGGGGTGCGAGGTCTGGGGGTGCTGAGCCTGAGCGTGAGGAGCCTGAGGGTGCGGAGCCTGGAGGTGCTGAGCCTGCGTGTGAGGAGACTGGAGGTACTGGGTCTGGGGGTGCTCCGTCTGAGGGTGCTGAGCCTGCGCATGAGGAGTCTGGGGGTACTGAGTCTGGGGGTGCGACGCCTGAGGGTACGGAGACTACTGGTGCGCGGACTCCTTGGAGTGGCCGCCTTCCTCCGCGTGTGCCTCTCAACTCACAGCAGCTTCACGACTGGTACGGCCGCCGTCGGGGTCGCGCTGCTTGAGCTCGGGGCTCTGCCGCTGGAGGTGCTTCTGCTGACGTCGCTGGAGCTGGGAGTGGTACTGGTCCTTTGTCTACTGGAGGTGCTGGAGTCGCTGGTCCCGGAGGTGCTCGTACTGGAGGTACTGGAGCTGCTGGGGCTGGAGGTGCTGTTCCCGAGGGTGCTAGTACTGGAGACCCTGGGGCTGGGGGTGCCGGTTCTGGGGGTGCTGCTACTGGAGACCCTGGGACTAGAGGTGCCGGTTCTGGGGGTGCTGCTGCTGGTGGAGCTGGTCCTGGACGCGCTGGCGCTGGGGGTTCTGGAGCTGCTGGAGGTACTGGAGCTGCTAGTGCAGGTGGCACTGCACAGCCGCGCCTGTTCTTCGCTCCGCCGTCTCCGTCGTCTCAGCCACCGCCTGACTCTGTGCTTCGCCAGGTTCTTAGCCTCCCGTCTTCTACTGGTCTTCCGTTACAGCCTGGCTCACCGCTGCCTGCTCCTTCTCCTTACACTGAGCAGACAGGGGGTCTTGCTGAGCGTCGTGAGCCTGCGTCGCGTCCTGTCTCACCTGTCCGTTCTGGTCGTTCTGGTCGTCGTGTTCCTCGTCCGCGTCAGCCGGCTGTCCACCGCCCACACCCCATCGTCTGTCGTCCTTCCTCTACTCCGCAGCCTGTTCCTCTGCCGTCTCCCCCTGCGTCCTCTCTTCCTGACGTTCCGGACCCTGAGTCTGACCAGTTTCGTGCTGAGCACCCTACTGTCACGCGTCTGTTAGCCACTGTTGTTACTGACCCGTCGTTTGAGTCTGCTGCTGCGTCTGCCTTGGTCGCTGAGCTTGTTGACTTTGCTGCTGCGTGTCGTCTAGACTACGCCACTAGTCTTGTTGCTGAGTCTGAGTCTGTCTGTCCTCCGTCCGTCGGGGGTGAGTGTGCTCTTGGCACGGACGTCCTTGAGGACAGGCACGAGGACCTTGAGTGTCTTGCGGCCGCTGCGCCTCATCTCGTGGCCATGCTGCTTGCCCCTGAGGGAGACCCGGATGCACCAGACATCCCGACCCCGCGCTCTTACGCTGAGGCGATCGCGGATGAGTACTCCTCTCAGTGGCAGACAGCCATGGACGCAGAGATGGCATCCTGGAAGTCTACAGGCACTTACGTCGATAAGGTTCCCCCTCCTGGGGCGAACATCGTCGATGGCATGTGGATTTTCAGGGTGAAGCGGCCGCCGGGTTCTCCGCCTGTCTTCAAGGCTCGTTACGTTGCTCGAGGCTTCAGTCAGCGAGAGGGAGTCGACTTCTTCCAGACCTTCTCCCCCACCCCGAAGATGACCACTCTTCGGGTGCTGCTGCACGTTGCCGCTCAGCGTGACTACGAGCTACACTCGCTGGACTTCAGCACAGCCTTCTTACAGGGCAGCCTGCACGAGGAGATCTGGTTGCGCCGCCCACCTGGCTTCACTGGGTCGTTCCCTCCTGGTACCCAGTGGAGCCTCCGGCGGCCAGTCTACGGTCTCCGCCAGGCGCCTCGTGAGTGGCACGACACACTGAGGACTACACTTGCGGCTCTTGGGTTTGCGCCTTCGACTGCTGACCCGTCGCTGTTTCTCCGCACCGACACTTCGCTGCCGCCGTTCTACATCCTCGTGTACGTCGACGACTTGGTCTTTGCCACTGCTGACACTGAGGCTCTCGCTCTGGTGAAGTCGGAGCTGCAGAAGAGACACACGTGCACTGACCTGGGTGAGCTGCGCAGTTACCTTGGCTTGCAGATCACCCGGGACAGAGCACGCCGCACCATCACACTGACTCAGTCACACATGGTGCAGCAGGTCCTTCAGCGCTTCGGCTTCACCTGGTCCTCGCCACAGTCCACTCCTCTGGCTACAAGTCACTCGCTCTCAGCTCCACCTTCGGACGAGTCCGTAGAGCCGAGTGGTCCTTACCCAGAGCTAGTGGGCTGCCTCATGTACCTGATGACCTGCACTCGTCCTGACCTTGCGTACCCTCTTGGCCTTCTGGCCCGCTACGTGGCTCCTGGTCGGCACCGAAAGGTGCACATGGATGCTGCGAAGAGGGTACTGCGCTACTTGTGCAGTACATTGGGCATGGGGCTCGTGCTTGGAGGACGGAGAGCCGTGGTCCTCACTAGGCACTCAGACGCGTCTTGGGTTGACGACCAGGCTACGCAGCGGTCGTCACAGGGTTACACCTTCAGCCTTGGCTCTGGCTCTGTTTCTTGGCAGTCTACTCGCTCTTCTTCTGTTCTCGGCTCCAGTTGTGAGGCTGATATCTACGCCACAGCCATGGCTGCACAGGAGTTACGCTGGCTCACCTACCTGCTGACTGACCTGGGAGAGAGGCCTCGTTCTCCGACAACAAGGCGGCCATTGCCTTGTGTGAGGAGCACAGACTGGAGCACAGAACGAAGCACATCGCTCTGCGTTACTTCCTGGCTCGAGAGTTGCAGCAGCGTGGTCAGCTTCGTCTTGCACACGTGGCCACTCGGGCCAACACTGCTGATATATTGACCAAGGCACTTCCGTCTGGTGATCATCAACGCTTTTGTACCTTGTTGGGCCCTGTACCTACGTTTCCACACTTGCTGTAGACTCTGCTTGTACTGTGATCTATATATGTATACCTGCATGCTTGCTCTTGCTATGTAGTGATCACTGTGCTTTTCTTGTTGCATATATATCTCTGCATGTGAACTGGCCTTGTGGCCTCTTGCTTGTGCTCAGTGTGTGTGGTGACGTTGTGATCCACCCTGAGCTTGCTTTGCATCTCTTGACTAGGCTTGTGACCCTCTGTTCTCCCCCACTTTGCCTATGGGGGTGTGTTAAATTATGTATACAATGTTAGGGTGTAGGCTGTAGTGGGGTAGCCCAACATATTTTCAGAATCCCAGTCACTAACCACTGGGATAAAAGGGCTTGTTTATATAGCGGGTGAGTGTGCTTATAACCCCCAGGCCGACGTGCCTGTAACCCTTCCCTAGGATCAATCGGGGATCACCAGTGGACCTCTGACACATATGGGGTACAACACATTACTAGGGTTTGTACTTGTACCCAATCTTCATGATAGTCAAATCATTCCTGTCTAGTTCTTGAGAGCCAGGCCCTTAGAAGTCAGACTTTTTTCTCCGATTTGGCAAAAAAACTCTGATATTTTAGATATTTTTTCAATGTACTATGTAAATTTCAGAGTTTTCTGATCATTCAGAGTACAAACACGATCTTGGCTGGTGATTCGGACTTCACGGGTCACAGTAGATGTGCATTTTCAACGCAAAATCGCCTTGACACAGCAAATCCGCTCCTTACATCACAAAAATTCGCCTAATCACAGCAAAATCGCTCTGACACCACAGATTTGTGCCGTCAGAGCACAAAAAAATTGCGCTGACACAAAAATTTGCCTAACCAAATTCGCCCTTTCACACCACAAGATTCTTCCTGACACAAAAATTTGCCCTGTCAGAGGATGTTCTCTTGGAAATCCCCTTAGTATTGCACGTTTCGGTATGAGATGAATGAAACGTTGGATAAATTGTAATGAAACATTGAATACAATGATTTCGAATGTTCAGAATTTTATTAAAAGACACTATGAAATTTCAGCCTTTTTTTATGCCAACTCTAAGAGTTCCAGACTAAAACTGTGTACTAGTCTGACGAATCAGACAGGCCAAAAACGAATCTGAGGGCCTGCCTGCAGCCTAATCAGTTTGAGATTCTTGGCGAGTTGTAACTTCAGTTTCATGTTTCCAGTGTAATTCTGGGAGGAGATTATAATTGCGGGCTCTGGTTGATTTTGTCAAACATTATATATGTTGGGTTTGTTAGGCTACAGTGGGTTAGCCTATATGGGGTACACAATTCTAGGGTTTGCTATTTGTACTGATTTCTCTGTTAGTTCAATCATTCCTGTCTGTTAACTCCGACATGGTTTCAGAGCAGGTCCTTCGCTAGGACCGTCCTAAGGGCCCACCTACCTACCTACCTACCTACTACCGGAGTGCCTTCTTAGCGCCTCCCACGTAGCGCCCTCGAGCGCTTTATTATTAACCTTTTTTTTTTTTCGGCCCCGCTGGCCCCGTCGATCGAGCCCCGCCTAGAGGCCCCGCGGCCCCGTCGTTTTTTAACCTAGAGGCCCCTCACGGCCCCGTCGCGCCGCCTCGCAGCCGCCCGTCGCCCGTTAGCGCACGCCCCGCAGGCCCTTAGCCCGCCGTCGCAGCGGCCGCTCGCTCGCAGCCGCCCGTCGCCCGCTAACGCGCGCTTCGCAGCCGCCAGTCGCCTGCTCGCGCTCGCCCCGCAGCCGCCCGTTGCCTGCTCGCGCACGCCCCGCAGCTGCTCGTCGCCCGCTCGCGCACGCCCCGCAACCGCTCGTCGCCCGCTAGCGCACGCCCCGCAGCCGCTCGTCGCCTGCTCGCGCACGCCCCGCAGCCGCCCGTCGCCTGCCCGCGCTCGCTCCGCAGCCGCCCGTCGCCTGCGCACACACGCCCCGCAGGCCCGTAGCCCGCCGTCTCAGTGGCCGCCCGCCTGCAGCCGCCGTCGCCCACTCGCGCACGCCCTGCTGCCCGCAGCCGCTTGTACGCCGCTTCTTCCGCTGCTGCTTGCGCACCGCTCCCTCCCGAGCACCGTTGCTGCCCCTACGCTGCTGCTGCCCGTGCGCCACCGCTACTCGTGCACCGCCGCTGCCACTCGTGCGCTTCTTCAGCCGCAGCCCGCGAGGCCCACGCTCTCACTGCTATTATTTTCTATCTACCGTGCACACTGCTGCCACTACACCAGCCACCAGTGCACCGTTGCAGCTCCTGCTGCCCAGCTACCTACTACTGCCGCTAGTGTGCCACTACGGACAGTCGACCCCGCCCGCGCCTTACCTAGTGGCCCAGCCGGCCCCGTTGACTCTCCGCACACTGTTCCAGCGGCCTGATTCCTACTGCTACTGTCGCTATGGCTAGCCCTCCCGTTCTAGCTTTCGATGCCGAGGGCCGTCCGGTGAAGTTCGAAACCTGGCTAGATGACCTGCATCTGTTCCTACAGCTCACTGCCAAGGAAGATATCTCACTGTACGACCACGCCCTAGGCCATGCCACTGCCCCTGACTCGACTGCTGACAGCACTCTGCGTTCCCAGTGGCAGACCCGTGATGCGCATGCTCGCTTTGCTATTCGCAACTCCCTGCCACTAGACGAGCGCGAGCACTTCGGCCAGTGCAAGACTGCTAAGGACCTCTACACCGCTGTAGTTGCCCGCTACTCCTCACCCGCTTCTGCCACGCTAGGCCGCCTCACTCTCCCCTACCTGTTCCCCGACCTAGCCTCCTTTCACACTGTCGCAGACCTCATCACCCACCTTAAGACTAGTGAGGCCCGCTTTCGCGCTGCTATGCCTGCCGAGTTTCTCACTAGCAACCCCCCCCCCACTCTGGATCACTCTCTACCACATCGTCACCCGCCTCCCTGACTCTCTGCGTGCAGTCAGGGACCACTTCCTCTCTCGCTCCCCCACTGAGCTCACTGTTGCCCTCCTCGAGAAGGAACTGCTTGCAGCTGAGGCGAGCATCGTCGCTGTAGGCACCTCTCGTGGCGACCCCCGCACCCCGTTCTTTGAGGGGTGTTCCCCTTCCCCCCTCCTCCCCTCTGTCGCCTCTGCTGCTGCTGTCGACCTTCTTGGTGCTGAGAAGGTCGTGTCGGAGTTAACAGACAGGAATGATTGAACTAACAGAGAAATCAGTACAAATAGCAAACCCTAGAATTGTGTACCCCATATAGGCTAACCCACTGTAGCCTAACAAACCCAACATATATAATGTTTGACACACCCCCATAGGCAAAGTGGGGGAGACCTAGGGGTCACAAGACCAGTCAAGGCAAAGCAAGGCAACAACAAGCTCAGGGTGGATCTCGAGGATTCCACACAAATTCCGAGCACAAGCTAGTGGTCACAAGACCAGTTCACATGCAGGTTTATAACAGAGCCAGAGATACAGTGATCACAACCTAGCAAGAGTAAACATGCAGGTATAGATATATATAGTGATCACAGTACAAGCAAAGTCAAGAGGTAAGCAAGTGAGGTCCAGTAGGCACAAGGCCTAGTAGAGTGCAGAAGCGCTGATGGTCACGAGGCTGAAGCGCCTTGGTGAACACATCAGCAGTGTTGGCCTCAGTGGCCACGTAGCGAATACAAAGCTGACCGCGCTGCTGCAGCTCTCGAGCAAGGAAGTACCGCAGGGCGATGTGCTTCGTTCTGTGCTCCAGTCTGTGCTCCTCACACAAGGCAATGGCAGCCTTGTTGTCGACGTACAGTACTGGAGGAGAACGAGGCGGCTCTCCGAGGTCAGTCAGCAGGTAGGTCAGCCAGCGTAGCTCCTGGGCAGCCATGGCTGTAGCGTAGATCTCAGCCTCGCAACTGGAGCCGAGAACAGAAGAAGAGCGTGTAGAGCGCCAAGAAACTGAGCCAGAGCCAAGGCTGAAGGTGTAACCCTGAGACGACCGCTGAGTGGCCTGGTCGTCTGCCCAAGAAGCGTCTGAGTGCCCTGTGAGCACAACTCGGTCTCGCCCTCCAAGCACAAGCCCCATGCCCGACGTACTGCACAAGTAGCGTAACACCCTCTTAGCGGCATCCATGTGCTCCTTCCTGTGACGGCCAGGAGCGACATAGCGTGCAAGGATGCTAAGAGGGTATGCAAGGTCAGGTCGAGTGCAGGTCATCAGGTACATGAGGCAGCCCACAAGCTCTGGATACAGGCCACTCGGCTCTACGGACTCATCCGAAGGCAGAGCTGAGAGCGAGTGACCGGTAGGCAGAGGAGTGGACTGAGGCGAGGAGTACGTGAAGCCAAAGCGCTGGAGAACCTGCTGCACCATGTGTGACTGAGTCAAGGTGATGGTGCGCCGTGCTCTGTCCCGGGTGATCCGCAAGCCAAGATAGCTTGTCAGCTCACCCAGGTCTGTGCACGTGTGTCTCCTCTGCAGCTCCGACTTCACGTAGGCGAGTCCTGCAGTGTCAGCAGTGGCAAAGACCAAGTCGTCGACGTACATGAGGATGTAGAACGGCGGCAGCGAAGTGTCGGTGCGCAGGAACAGCGACGGGTCAGCTGTAGAAGGCGCGAACCCAAGAGCCGCAAGTGTAGTCCTCAGTGTGTCGTGCCACTCACGCGGAGCCTGGCGGAGACCGTAGACCGGCCGCTGAAGCCTCCACTGGGTACCAGGAGGAAACGACCCAGTGAAGCCAGGTGGGCGGCGCAGCCAGATCTCCTCGTGCAGGCTGCCCTGCAAGAAAGCAGTGCTGAAGTCAAGTGAGTGAAGCTCGTAGTCGCGCTGAGCGGCTATGTGCAGCAGCACCCGAAGAGTAGTCATCTTCGGGGTGGGGGAGAAGGTCTGGAAGAAGTCAACTCCCTCTCGCTGACTGAAGCCTCGAGCCACGTAACGCGCCTTGAAGACAGGCGGAGAACCCGGCGGCCGCTTCACCCTGAAAATCCACATGCCACTGACGATGTTCGCCCCAGGAGGGGGAACCTCGTCGACGTAGGTGCGTGTGGACTTCCAGGAAGCCATCTCTGCGTCCATAGCTGTCTGCCACTGAGAGGAGTAGGGACCTGCCATCGCCTCTGCGTAAGAGCGCGGGGTCGGGATGTCTGGTGCATCCGGGTCTCCCTCAGGGGCAGCTAGCAAGGACACGAGACGGGGCAAAGCAGCAGCAAGACACTGGAACTCCTCTTGTCTGTCCTCAAGGACGTCCGTGCCAAGAGCACACTCACCCCCGACGGACGGAGGACAGACAGACTCAGACGCAGACTCAGCAACAAGGCTAGCAGCGTAGTCTAGACGACAGGCAGCAGCAAAGTCAACCAACTCAGCGACCAGAGCAGACGCAGCCGAGGACTCAAAGGTAGGGTCAGTGACAACAGTAGCGAGGAGACGCGTGACAGTAGGGTGCTCAGCACGATACCGGTCAGACTCAGGGTCCGGAACGTCAGGCAAAGAGGACGCAGGAGGTGACGGTAGAGGGACACGCTGAGGAGCAGTAGAGGGACGCAGAGTCATGTAGTGAGTGCCTGGGACAGGAGGAGGACGCTCACGACGGACACGACTACCAGTGCGAGCAGGACGAACAGGCGACGCAGGACGAGACTCAGGCTCACGACGCTCTGTAAGACCTCCTGTGGGACCAGTGTAAGGAGAGGGAGCAGGGAGAGGCGAGGTAGGCGGTAACTGTGACTGCGGCTGGACAGGCGGAGGACACTCTACGGAGGGAGGAGGACAAGGAGGAGGAGCCTGCCCAAGAACCTGCTGAAGGAGCGGTACGAAGTACGGTCGCGGCCGCGCAGCGTCTCCAGAAGCAGAGGAGACTCCAGCGGCCGGGTCCTCAGGACCAGTAGGAGCTCCAGCGTCCGGGTCCTCAGCACCAGTAGTAGCTCCAACGCCCGGGTCCTCAGCAGCAGCAGCAGCGCCACCGCTCGGGTCCTCAGCTCCAGCAGCAGCTCCAACGTCCGAGTCCTCAGCACCAGCAGCAGCTCCACCAGGCGGGTCCTCAGCACCAGTAGTAGCTCCAACGCCCGGGTCCTCAGCAGCAGCAGCAGCGCCACCGCTCGGGTCCTCAGCTCCAGCAGCAGCTCCAACGTCCGAGTCCTCAGCACCAGCAGCAGCTCCACCAGGCGGGTCCGCAGCACCAGCAGCAGCTCCAACGTCCGGGTCCTCAGCACCAGCAGCAGCGCCACCCCCAGGGTCCGCAGCACCAGGAGCACCACTCCGAAGACTGCAGCGGCGTGTGTACCACTCGCGGATCTGCTGAATGGGGGGGAGCTCCTGGGTAGGAGGGGAAGTACCGGGACGAGCTCCAGCAGCACCTCTCCGGAGGCGGCAGTACTCGAGGTACCTCTCCTGCAGCTGCTGGGAGGAGAGGGCTCCTCCAGGTGTAGCAAGCTCAGGCTCAGCACCCCCAGACTCAACACCCCCAGACTCAGCACCCCCAGGCTCAGCACCTCCAGGCTCCGCACCCCCAGACTCAGCACTCCCAGGCTCAGCACCCCCAGACGCAGCACCCCCAGGCTCAGCACCCCCAGACGCAGCACCCCCAGGCTCAGCACCCCTAGCAGGACGAGAGTCAACAGCCACCTCGACAGGCTCACCCGGGTCTACCTGGGACACACCTGAGGGAGCGGCACCCTGAGGGGGGAGGGGGTCTGGTACCTCAGCACCTGGAGCGAGGAAGAGAGGCGGGGGGGGAGCGGGGCAGTGCGGTAGGGGAAGAGGCGGTAGTAGGGGACGGACTCGTCAAAAGTGACGTCCTGAGAGGCCAGGACACGCCGCGAGGTGGGGTGGTAGAACTGCCAACCAGGGGCATCCGGGACAAAGCCAAGGAAGACGCAGGGGACAGCGCGACGGGAGAGCTTGTCCGCGGACGTGTCGCGGACAAAAGCTCGGGATCCCCAGACCCGAAAACGCGACGCATCGCCAGCCTCTCCCGTCCAGCGCAGTGTCGGAGAAGTCTCGGGCAAGGAGACACGGGGCCAGAGGTTGAGCTGATGCGCAGCGTATCGGACTGCAAACGGCCACAGAAAATGGGGGGCAGCCGCATGGCTCAAGGAGGTACGAGCGACCTCCATGACCAGACCAATGCGGCGCTCAGCAACCCCATTCTGCTGTGGAGAGTCCGGAAGCGTGTACGACTGCTCAATGCCCTCCTGCTGACAGAAGGCCTCCAATAGGCCAGAGGAGAACTCCCCACCTCTGTCAGAGTGCAGACGCAGGACAGGGAAGTCGGAGCGGAAACGCTCACGGAGCTGGAGACGAGATCTGCGGATCCAAGGGATCAAGACATCAGGGACGTCACCCTTGGCGCGCAAGGGGAAGACCGTGGTGTAGCGCGAGAAGTCGTCAACAACAATCAGGAAGTACCTCTCCTGACCCTGGCCACGGACGCGGGCTGGGCCCCACACGTCCATGTGGAGCGTCTGCAAGGGAGCAGTTGTCGGGGGAAAGGAGGAGGAGTGAGGAGCGGCGCGCTGCCGTCCCTCGACACAGGGAATACAGGGAGGAGCAGGCGAGTCGGGAAGGGGAGGGAGCACCCTGGGAAGACCAGCAACAAGGTCCCGTTTGTGCATGGCCCGAAGGCGCTGCACAGACGGGTGACCAAGGCGGTGGTGCCAAAGGACAGTCTCATGCGTCAGAGAGCGACACGAGCAGGGGGCGGACAGCTGACCTGACGCAGACGCAGACGCGGACGCAGCTACCTGAGGGGACTCAGTGGTCAGTGTGTAAAGGTCCGACCCCGGCTCCCGAGTGAAGGTAGCCAGGTGGCGACCCGTCCGAGCACACGTGCAGTGTGTCACGCGCTCGTAGGCAGGGGTGAACTGGTGAACACCCCCGTCCTGGAGTGCACTACCTGCCACCAAGTTCGTAGAGAACGAGGGGAGGTAGAGACCTGACAGCGTGCCAGACGGGACCGCCGGACAAGGAAGGACAGTGGAGGAGGTCGCAATGACCGGACCCCCAGAGGGGTCAGCAAGAGAGACAGCAACTGGCCGAGCTAGTGGCTCAAGGACAGTGCGGTCACGAAAGAAGGAGCGAGAAGCACCTGAGTCCAGTGTGAAGGTGTGCAGTGCTGCAGTCGACTCAGTACCAGGGGGGACGGACGCACGAGCACCTAGGGCAGCAGCCTCACCAGGACCTGTGGGAGCAGACGCACTAGCACCTAGAGCGGCAGCCAGACTGGTCTGAATGCCCGGGTCGGGCGGAACACGCAAGTACTGAGCACCCTCTCCACTAATAGACATCGCATACATGGCAGTGAGAATAGCATCAAAGTCTAAAGCCCAAATATCAACACCCCTCTTTTCCAGATCAGCCCAGCGCGGCAGCTCAGTGGCAGCAGGAAACTGAGTGCGCCACGCGTCATTAAGGCGCGCGAAGCAGCGCTGCGTGGGGTGCGGCCTCCCACACTGCTGGCCGCTGCGGTCACCTGTGCGAATGACGTACGTGCAGATAACGCTACGCTGCGCATACCACTCACGGGCGGCCTGAAGCGTCGGGGCGGGCTGCTGACTCTGCCCTCCGCCAGTGCCTCCACGACCACCACCCCCACCGCCGCCGCCCCGGCCACCTCCACCCCTGCCGCCGCCACGACCACCTCCGCCTCCGCTGCCGCCTCCACCACCACTCCCACCGCTGCTGTCTCCTCCCCCACTGCCGCCACCAGTCTCCCCAGCCGCGCCTCCACTCCCACCGCCTCCACCCCCACCTCCTCCGCCACCACCCCCACCCCTGCCCCCTTTGTTCCTGCGGCGCCCGCTCGAAACGGGTCGGAACCGCGTCTGCTTCGAGCGGGCGCCGCAGGAACAAAGGGGGCAGGGGTGGGGGTGGTGGCGGAGGAGGTGGGGGTGGAGGCGGTGGGAGTGGAGGCGCGGCTGGGGAGACTGGTGGCGGCAGTGGGGGAGGAGACAGCAGCGGTGGGAGTGGTGGTGGAGGCGGCAGCGGAGGCGGAGGTGGTCGTGGCGGCGGCAGGGGTGGAGGTGGCCGGGGCGGCGGCGGTGGGGGTGGTGGTCGTGGAGGCGCTGGCGGAGGGCAGAGTCAGCAGCCCGCCCCGACGCTTCAGGCCGCCCGTGAGTGGTATGCGCAGCGTAGCGTTATCTGCACGTACGTTATTCGCACAGGTGACCGCAGCGGCCAGCAGTGTGGGAGGCCGCACCCCACGCAGCGCTGCTTCGCGCGCCTTAACGACGCGTGGCGCACTCAGTTTCCTGCTGCCACTGAGCTGCCGCGCTGGGCTGATCTGGAAAAGAGGGGTGTTGATATTTGGGCTTTAGACTTTGATGCTATTCTCACTGCCATGTATGCGATGTCTATTAGTGGAGAGGGTGCTCAGTACTTGCGTGTTCCGCCCGACCCGGGCATTCAGGCCAGTCCGGCTGCCGCTCTAGGTGCTAGTGTGTCTGCTCCCACAGGTCCTGGTGAGGCTGCTGCCCTAGGTGCTCGTGCGTCCGTCCCCCCTGGTACTGAGTCGACTGCAGCACTGCACACCTTCATACTGGACTCAGGTGCTTCTCGCTCCTTCTTTCGTGACCGCACTGTCCTTGAGCCACTAGCTCGGCCAGTTGCTGTCTCTCTTGCTGACCCCTCTGGGGGTCCGGTCATTGCGACCTCCTCCACTGTCCTTCCTTGTCCGGCGGTCCCGTCTGGCACGCTGTCAGGTCTCTACCTCCCCTCGTTCTCTACGAACTTGGTGGCAGGTAGTGCGCTCCAGGACGGGGGTGTTCACCAGTTCACCCCTGCCTACGAGCGCGTGACACACTGCACGTGTGCTCGGACGGGTCGCCACCTGGCTACCTTCACTCGGGAGCCGGGGTCGGACCTTTACACACTGACCACTGAGTCCCCTCCGGTAGCTGCGTCCGCGTCTGCGTCTGCGTCAGGTCAGCTGTCCGCCCCCTGCTCGTGTCGCTCTCTGACGCATGAGACTGTCCTTTGGCACCACCGCCTTGGTCACCCATCTGTGCAGCGCCTTCGGGCCATGCACAAACGGGACCTTGTTGCTGGTCTTCCCAGGGTGCTCCCTCCCCTTCCCGACTCGCCTGCTCCTCCCTGTATTCCCTGTGTCGAGGGACGGCAGCGCGCCGCTCCTCACTCCTCCTCCTTTCCCCCGACGACTGCTCCCTTGCAGACGCTCCACATGGACGTGTGGGGCCCAGCCCGCGTCCGTGGTCAGGGTCAGGAGAGGTACTTCCTGATTGTTGTTGACGACTTCTCGCGCTGCAGCACGGTCTTCCCCTTGCGCGCCAAGGGTGACGTCCCTGATGTCTTGATCCCTTGGATCCGCAGATCTCGTCTCCAGCTCCGTGAGCGTTTCCGCTCCGACTTCCCTGTCCTGCGTCTGCACTCTGACAGAGGTGGGGAGTTTTCCTCTGGCCTATTGGAGGCCTTCTGTCAGCAGGAGGGCATTGAGCAGTCGTACACGCTTCCGGCCTCTCCACAGCAGAATGGGGTTGCTGAGCGTCGCATTGGTCTGGTCATGGAGGTCGCTCGTACCTCCTTGAGCCATGCGGCTGCCCCCCATTTTCTGTGGCCGTTTGCAGTCCGATACGCTGCGCATCAGCTCAACCTCTGGCCCCGTGTCTCCTTGCCCGAGACTTCTCCGACACTGCGTTGGACGGGAGAGGTTGGCGATGCGTCGCGTTTTCGGGTCTAGGGATCCCGAGCTTTTGTCCGCGACACGTCCGCGGACAAGCTCTCCCGTCGCGCTGTCCCCTGCGTCTTCCTTGGCTTTGTCCCGGACGCCCCTGGTTGGCAGTTCTACCACCCCACCTCGCGGCGTGTCCTGGCCTCTCAGGACGTCACTTTTGACGAGTCCGTCCCCTACTACCGCCTCTTCCCCTACCGCACTGCCCCGCTCCCCCCCCCGCCTCTCTTCCTCGCTCCAGGTGCTGAGGTACCAGACCCCCTCCCCCCTCAGGGTGCCGCTCCCTCAGGTGTGTCCCAGGTAGACCCGGGTGAGCCTGTCGAGGTAGCTGTTGACTCTCGTCCTGCTAGGGGTGCTGAGCCTGGGGGTGCTGCGTCTGGGGGTGCTGAGCCTGGGGGTGCTGCGTCTGGGGGTGCTGAGCCTGGGAGTGCTGAGTCTGGGGGTGCGGAGCCTGGGGGTGCTGAGCCAGGAGGTGCGGAGCCTGGAGGTGCTGAGCCTGGGGGTGCTGAGTCTGGGGGTGCTGAGTCTGGGGGTGCTGAGCCTGCGCGTGCTACACCTGGAGGAGCCCTCTCCTCCCAGCAGCTGCAGGAGAGGTACCTCGAGTACTGCCGCCTCCGGAGAGGTGCTGCTGGAGCTCGTCCCGGTACTTCCCCTCCTACCCAGGAGCTCCCCCCCATTCAGCAGATCCGCGAGTGGTACACACGCCGCTGCAGTCTTCGGAGTGGTGCTCCTGGTGCTGCGGACCCTGGGGGTGGCGCTGCTGCTGGTGCTGAGGACCCGGACGTTGGAGCTGCTGCTGGTGCTGCGGACCCGCCTGGTGGAGCTGCTGCTGGTGCTGCGGACTCGGACGTTGGAGCTGCTGCTGGAGCTGAGGACCCGGGCGGTGACGCTGCTGCTGGTGCTGAGGACCCGGACGGTGGAGCTACTGCTGGTGCTGAGGACTTGGACGGTGGAGCTGCTGCTGGAGCTGAGGACCCGGACGGTGGAGCTGCTGCTGGTGCTGAGGACTCGGACGGTGGAGCTGCTGCTGGAGCTGAGGACCTGAGCGGTGGCGCTACTGCTGGTGCTGTGGACCCGGACGCTGGCGCTCCTACTGGTACTGAGGACCCGGCCGCTGGAGTCTCCTCTGCTTCTGGAGACGCTGCGCGGCCGCGACCGTACTTCGTACCGCTCCTTCAGCAGGTTCTTGGGCAGGCTCCTCCTCTTTGTCCTCCTCCCTCCGTAGAGTGTCCCCCGCCTGTCCTGCCGCAGTCACAGTTACAGCCTACCTCGCCTCTCCCTGCTCCCTCTCCTTACACTGGTCCCACAGGAGGTCTTACAGAGCGTCGTCAGCCTGAGTCTCGTCCTGCGTCGCCTGTTCGTCCTGCTCGCACTGGTAGTCGTGTCCGTCGTGAGCGTCCTCCTCCTGTCCCAGGCACTCACTACATGACTCTGCGTCCCTCTACTGCTCCTCAGCGTGTCCCTCTACCGTCTCCTCCTGCGTCCTCTTTGCCTGACGGTCCGGACCCTGAGTCTGACCGGTATCGTGCTGAGCACCCTACTGTCACGCGTCTCCTTGCTACTGTTGTCACTGACCCTACCTTTGAGTCCTCGGCTGCGTCTGCTCTGGTCGCTGAGTTGGTTGACTTTGCTGCTGCCTGTCGTCTAGACTACGCTGCTAGCCTTGTTGCTGTGTCTGAGTCTGAGTCTGTCTGTCCTCCGTCCGTCGGGGGTGAGTGTGCTCTTGGCACGGACGTCCTTGAGGACAGACAGGAGGAGTTCCAGTGCCTTGCTGCTGCTTTGCCCCGTCTCGTGTCCTTGCTAGTTGCCCCTGAGGGAGACCCGGATGCACCAGACATCCCGACCCCGCGCACTTACGCTGAGGCGATGGCAGGTCCCTACTCCTCTCAGTGGCAGACGGCCATGGACGCCGAGATGGCTTCCTGGAAGTCCACACGCACCTACGTCGACGAGGTTCCCCCTCCTGGGGCGAACATCGTCAGTGGCATGTGGATTTTCAGGGTGAAGCGGCCGCCGGGTTCTCCGCCTGTCTTCAAGGCGCGTTACGTGGCTCGAGGCTTCAGTCAGCGAGAGGGAGTTGACTTCTTCCAGACCTTCTCCCCCACCCCGAAGATGACTACTCTTCGGGTGCTGCTGCACATAGCCGCTCAGCGCGACTACGAGCTTCACTCACTTGACTTCAGCACTGCTTTCTTGCAGGGCAGCCTGCACGAGGAGATCTGGCTGCGCCGCCCACCTGGCTTCACTGGGTCGTTTCCTCCTGGTACCCAGTGGAGGCTTCAGCGGCCGGTCTACGGTCTCCGCCAGGCTCCGCGTGAGTGGCACGACACACTGAGGACTACACTTGCGGCTCTTGGGTTCGCGCCTTCTACAGCTGACCCGTCGCTGTTCCTGCGCACCGACACTTCGCTGCCGCCGTTCTACATCCTCGTGTACGTCGACGACCTGGTCTTTGCCACTGCTGACACTGCAGGACTCGCCTACGTGAAGTCGGAGCTGCAGAGGAGACACACGTGCACAGACCTGGGTGAGCTGACAAGCTATCTTGGCTTGCGGATCACCCGGGACAGAGCACGGCGCACCATCACCTTGACTCAGTCACACATGGTGCAGCAGGTTCTCCAGCGCTTCGGCTTCACGTACTCCTCGCCTCAGTCCACTCCTCTGCCTACCGGTCACTCGCTCTCGGCTCTGCCTTCGGATGAGTCCGTAGAGCCGAGTGGCCCGTATCCAGAGCTTGTGGGCTGCCTCATGTACCTGATGACCTGCACTCGACCTGACCTTGCATACCCTCTTAGCATCCTTGCACGCTATGTCGCTCCTGGCCGTCACAGGAAGGAGCACATGGATGCCGCTAAGAGGGTGTTGCGCTACTTGTGCAGTACGTCGGGCATGGGGCTTGTGCTTGGAGGGCGAGACCGAGTTGTGCTCACAGGGCATTCAGACGCTTCTTGGGCAGACGACCAGGCCACTCAGCGGTCGTCTCAGGGTTACACCTTCAGCCTTGGCTCTGGCTCAGTTTCTTGGCGCTCTACACGCTCTTCTTCTGTTCTCGGCTCCAGTTGCGAGGCTGAGATCTACGCTACAGCCATGGCTGCCCAGGAGCTACGCTGGCTGACCTACCTGCTGACTGACCTCGGAGAGCCGCCTCGTTCTCCTCCAGTACTGTACGTCGACAACAAGGCTGCCATTGCCTTGTGTGAGGAGCACAGACTGGAGCACAGAACGAAGCACATCGCCCTGCGGTACTTCCTTGCTCGAGAGCTGCAGCAGCGCGGTCAGCTTTGTATTCGCTACGTGGCCACTGAGGCCAACACTGCTGATGTGTTCACCAAGGCGCTTCAGCCTCGTGACCATCAGCGCTTCTGCACTCTACTAGGCCTTGTGCCTACTGGACCTCACTTGCTTACCTCTTGACTTTGCTTGTACTGTGATCACTATATATATCTATACCTGCATGTTTACTCTTGCTAGGTTGTGATCACTGTATCTCTGGCTCTGTTATAAACCTGCATGTGAACTGGTCTTGTGACCACTAGCTTGTGCTCGGAATTTGTGTGGAATCCTCGAGATCCACCCTGAGCTTGTTGTTGCCTTGCTTTGCCTTGACTGGTCTTGTGACCCCTAGGTCTCCCCCACTTTGCCTATGGGGGTGTGTCAAACATTATATATGTTGGGTTTGTTAGGCTACAGTGGGTTAGCCTATATGGGGTACACAATTCTAGGGTTTGCTATTTGTACTGATTTCTCTGTTAGTTCAATCATTCCTGTCTGTTGTCCAGATTTCTCAAAGCACAAATGGGACAACCGAAACAAATGACTGAGTAGTGGTACCGTAATCCCCTGCATAGTAAACCCCCAAAAATTGAACACCCATGGGTGTTCAATTACGGTGGGTGTACTTAAAAATACACCAGTTACCGTCACACCCCGGATAGAAGCGCCCCTTGGGTTGTAATAAAACACTGTTTTTTAGGGGGTGCGCTTATAATTGAGGAAATTTATAAGCGCCGGCGTTTATATAACGGCAAAATGAAATTAAGTTTTTTTAACACCAAATTGTAGATTTCGTTCTTAGTAATCGAGTCGAAAATATATGGGGTCGCGAATTTGACTCTCGAGCAACTTGGCAGGGATTGATTCCCTGCCAACACATGCTGACTAAGCGACAGCGCGTGCTGACTAGACGCGCAGCAAGTGTGATGTGAGTGGGAAAGTGGACCTGTACTTCGATTCCCTGGTAAGGTGAAATTCGTTTCTGTGTCTCGTTCTGATTTTCATATAATATTCGACATGCGCTTATAATAAATCATAAATTTTTAGGGGGTGCGCTTATAATCGAGGACCGGATATAAGCGCCCTCATCCCTTTATAAGCGCCGGCGCTTATCCGAGGCCTGCGCTTCTATCCGGGGTATGACACCCCCCGTTTTCCCTGAAATTTTGAGTACACCCGCCACCTGATATAAATGTAAAACGCGAGGGGTCTATTACGAAAATGCATATACCGTAGCATTAGGACCCCCCCCCCCCCATTTAACGACCTGTGGGTCTATAATTTTGGGGGGTCTATTACCCGAGGTCTAATGAATTTACACCCACTTAATAGACCCACCTCCCCTTTTTTTCCGGGATAGGATTAGACCCCCGGGTCGTTTACCCGAGTAAATACGGTAACACCCATGGGTGCAAGCTTACACCCCCCCCATAATTAAACATCCCCCTGAAGGGGGGTAATTATCAGTACACCCTAGGGTGTACTATGCGGGGGATTACGGTAACCTATTGGCCAATAAATTTTATTTGTATTGTACTAGTAGTGTTGAATAAAATGGCACGGAAATTCTCACCAACATATCTAAATGAGTTATTTGAGATGGCTACTTAGGGCCCTCTAAACTTGGCATAGGGATTAGATTGCAAGGCACTCCCACTTAGTATACCGTAGTTATGTACTACAACTGTGTTATGTACTACAACTGTATTAGCTCAACGAGATGGCAGCCAAACTACACTATTGAACGTCACCTTCCATCCTCCGGAGAAAGACATCGCACCTTCCTTCTGCGTTCCTCTGTTGGTCGTGCTGCCGCACGCATGACCACACCCGAAGGCGCGATGAAATTCCGTACCTCACTTCACCCGCTTCCCCCTTCTTCTCCTCGCAAAGGCGGTGGAGCAGAATTCGCCGAGGACAGTCTGGGACCGTGAGACAGCCGATGGAACTACAGGGCATGGAGACATGGTAGTACAAGAAAGCGCCATAAAAATAATTGCAGCACAAAAAACCTTCTCCTCCGACATCTGCTCTCCGTTCCACCGTCAATTAGCCTGCTCTCCAGCTCTCACTCAGAAGGTTGATTACTATTGGTGACTTTCTCGATTTGGAAACGAAACACCTCGCCATTGGCAAATCGAGTTTGAGCTCTACAGTTAAAGGGCATTACCCTCGTTGGAACCAGGCGCGGCGCGTTCACATCAGATGGCTAGCTTGAAGCTCTACGGCATGGGCTACTCGCCCTTCGTTCGCCGCGTCTTGCTCACGCTGCACGAACTCGGCATTGAGGTGCGACCCGCCAGGGCCCTTATATCGAGTATAAACTCGATATGAGCCTGCCAATCTTAGAAATATATCGCTCTTTCCTAGCGCGGCTGAAAATAGGTCTCACGTGGACGTGCTACGACACGACATCCCTGCACGAGCAGATGGCTCAATGCAAGGACTGATGCATCTGACTGCAGGTTCAAATTCCCCTTGCACGGCACCCAACGTCGCTTTCCACCGTCCTCCCTTCCTCTCCCCTTCCCCACCCCCTATTTTCACCCGTTCCTGTAACCATCGCTTTTGAGCATGACCACGAAGTGCGAGCAAGTGGACGGTCCTGATGGCGAGGCGCCTTGGAATCACACCTGGTTGTCCCTCTGAAAGTCCCCCATTCCTCTCGCACACTACTAACCCAGTGGGTAATGGCACTACCCTTTCACTACCCTCCCCCTCCTGCTTTTCCCCTCTCTACCCCCCTCCTCCACATCCAAAAGAAGGGCTACGAGCGGGAGCGGGTGTGCGCCAGCAAGGGCGAGGAGTAGAAATCTAACGTCGGAATGTCCTTCGCAAGTTTCCCCGCGGAAAAAAATTCCCCACAACCCTATTCCCCCAACCCTGCCCCCCTCCCCGCCCCCCTCCACCCCCCCCCCCCCCCCCCTCCCCCCACTCCGCGTGCGCAGGACTACGAGTGGGAGCAGGTGAACGCCCCCAAGGGCGAGGCGCGCACGCCCGCGTACCTCGCGAAGCAGCCCTTCGGGAAGGTGCCGCTGCTCGAAGACGGCGGCGAGTGCATCTGGGGTAGGTTTACTCGGGGAAGGTGAACCTGGGGACTGGGCTGGGTGATGGTGATACCGGTTGTATGCAACCCTCTGCTGAAAGCCCATAGCTGATACAGGGGCCTCTGCTGAAAGCCCATAGCAAGCAGGCGCATTTTAGAGTTCTTACCAAAGGTAGGTGCATCCAGCAAATGAAAAGCACGTGATATAAACAAGCTCGCTGAAATGGGTGGATCGACATGCAAGCACCGTGTCACACCGTCGCGTCGCGTCATTGCACTATGTCGAACCTCGCCGTCCATTCCTCGCGGTCAGGGGATACTTGTCAATCCGTTTTGACTTCAAGGACGGGTTGTTGCGAGAGGTCGTTGCCGTAACCGTCAGCTTTTTGGGAAATTGAGACTCAGATTACCACCCCTACTGAGGATGGACCAACGTTTGTTCTCAGCTTGCGAAGCTCTGACGTGTCTTGTCGTGGCCGTTGTTC
Organism: Closterium sp. Yama58-4; assembly: GCA_947470075.1. Taxonomy (NCBI): domain Eukaryota; kingdom Viridiplantae; phylum Streptophyta; class Zygnematophyceae; order Desmidiales; family Closteriaceae; genus Closterium; species Closterium sp. Yama58-4. The sequence continues at coordinate 356,110 of CANIUD010000711.1, forward strand.
TCTCAATTCCAGAGTCTCGAGCCATCATGCGCTACCTCGCCGACAAGTACGGCGCGGAGCGCGGAGTCAACCTGCTGGGGAGAGACGCGTTGGAGCGAGGCCGCGTGAACCAGTGGATCGAGACGGAGGTCAACGCGTACACGCCCGAGGCGATCGCGATCGTGTCCGAAAGAGTCTTTAAGAAGTTCCGCAATCTTGGCGAGCCTGACGAGGAGAGGGTCGCCGCGGCGACGAAAAAGGTGAGCTGCCGTTTCTGTTGCGACACACTTTCATGGCTGACTAATCTAGCTTCTCGCTCAAGGCACCACCATCTATTCTTGCAACTTACCGCTTGCCTTGCGACCTCTCTTTTGAAAAGTGAAGCGAGACTACTATGGTTAGGACGTGCGCAAATGCCGGCGAAACTGGCTGACCAGGCTGACTACTACTAATTCGACATTAAATACTCTTCCTGTCTGCTTCCCGTGCAGCTGGAGAAGATCCTCGATGTTTACGAGAAGCATCTGGAAGGGCGCGAGTATCTGGTGGGCGACTCGCTCACTCTCGCAGATCTGACACATCTGCTGGTTACAGAGCATCTCAAGATGGCGGGAGTGGGAGATCTGTTTGATTCCCGTCCAAATGTGAAGGCCTGGCTCAGCCGCCTGTACTCCCGCCCTGCTTGGAAGAAGGTGAATGAGGTCGCGCCGCTTCCCACAATTTGAACCACGTACTCGTTATACATTGCGTTCCGTGCTTGTAACAATTCCTTGAATTCAGAATGCAGATTCTGTAGCATTAGTATTGCTTCCAGAGGAAGAGTCATATGTGAATTGCTCACTCTCATTAGTGATGACACTAACCACACGCACTTCCTTCCATAATCCACGCTACCTAACCACATCACCCATCTAGCTATCACATTTATTGACTGCACGTGAAAGGGCTCAGAATCATCACGATGAGTATCAAGTTGAAGCCCATCAGGGTGCTACACTACACAAATCCACAAATCCTACAATCCATGCTACAATCCTTTGCCTGCCTCCCTGTGATCCGCCCCCACTGCATCTGCCACTGACACAAATCCATCGCGGGCGAGACACTCGGCCAATTCTTTCTGCCAATTGGGAAGATCCAAGTTAGAGATGAAAGGGGGCAGGTGGAAGCAGGCGGAAAGAGGGGGGAAAGAGCGCACATCACACATGGAGGGAAGAGAATGGGTTAACATGTGAGCAGCTTGTGAAAATTAAAATGTAATGAGCAGCCTTTTATAGTAGTGATAGGTATGCGAGCAGTACCCCGCTCCACTGTCCCTTCCTTAATAAAAAAACTCCCAGGTCCAGGAGAGGACACATTCGCCTTGAACCCACTGCAAATTGACTTGCTTTGACAATAAATTTGCTTGACCGCATTGACTTGGTTTGACTCACCTGAACCTTTGGCACCACTTCAGCTCCCCAAATCCGCTCATTGAGCTGTACAGCTTGTCGAACTATATATGCTGCATATTGTCTAGGCTGTAGTGGGGTAGCCCATATGGGGTACAACCCAATTAGGGTTTACTACTTGTACTCATGCATCCTACTAGTTCATCAATTCCTGCTGCTAGATTCTAACATGGTTTCAGAGCACTAAAATCCGTAGGACCGTTTTTTTTTCGGGCCCACCTACCGCTGCGGTTACCGCGCTACCCCACGTACCTGCCTGCCTTGCCTTGCCTTGTGACGTGCTGCACTACGCGCGCCGTCCAGCAGCCCTAGCGCTGCCTCCTGCTGCCCTAGGCCAGCGCGCTGCCCCGTGAGGCCCGTAAGGCCCGCGCGCCGCCCCTACACGCCCTTCAGTCCCGTTAGGCCCCCTACTACCGAGCGCTGCCCGCACCAAGCCCGCGCCGAGCCGCGCGCAGCCCGCTGCTGCCGCGCGCTGCCCGCACCGAGCCCGCGCAGCCCGCGCCGAGCCGCGCGCAGCCCGCGTCGAGCCCACGCAGCCCGCGTCGAGCCGCGCGCGGCCTGCTATTGCCTCGCGAGGCCCGCGCGCGGCCCGCAGCAGCCCGCGCCGAGCCGCGCGCGGCCTGCTACTGCCTCGCGCGGCCCGCGCGCGGCCCGCAGCAGCCCGCGCCGAGCCGCGCGCGGCCCGCTACTGCCTAGCGCGGCCCGCGTGCGGCCTGCAGCAGCCCAGCGCGCTGTCAGCGCAGCCCGCGCCGAGCCGCGCGCGGCCCTCTGCCTCGGCCCCGACCTGCCGCTGATGCGGCCCCGCCCTGCAGCTGCCACGGCCCCGACCTGCCGCTGCCACGGCCCCGACCTGCCGCTGATGCGGCCCCGCCCTGCAGCTGCCACGGCCCCGACCTGCCGCTGACGCGGCCCCACCCTGCAACTGCCGCTGAAGCGGCCCCGCCCTGCAGCTGCTTCGGCCCTACTCTGCAGCCGGTGTTGCGGCCCCGACGTCGCCGCTGTCGTCGGCCAGTTGCAGTCTCCCTGGCGGACCCCTCTGGGGGTCCTGTCCTTGCCCACTACTCCACAGTTCTGCCGTGTCCGGCCGCCCCGTCTGGCTCGCTGTCAGGTCTTTACCTCCCCTCGTTCTCTACGAACTTGGTGAGTGGAGCTGACCTCCAGGATGGGGGGGTTCACCAGTTCACTCCTGCGAGTCAGCGAGTGACTCACTGTACGTGTGCTCGGACGGGCCGACACCTGGCCACGTTTACCCGTGCGCCTGGCTCGAGTCTGTACACACTCACCACTGAGTCCCCTCAGGTAGCTGCGTCTGCGTCTGTGTCTGGTCAGCTGGCGGCCCCCTGCGAGTGTCGCGCTTTGTCGCACGACACTCTCCTGTGGCACCACCGCCTTGGTCACCCCTCCCTGCCTCGCCTTCGTAGCATGCACTCTCGCTCCCTGGTTTCTGGTCTTCCCAGGTCTCTGCCTGCCCTCCCTCCCTCGCCTGCGCCGCCCTGCATTCCCTGCGTCGAGGGGCGGCAGCGCGCCGCTCCTCACTCCTCCTCGTTCCCTCCCACAGAGGCTCCCCTGCAGACTCTCCACCTGGACGTGTGGGGCCCAGCCCGCGTCCGTGGACAGGGCCACGAGCGGTACTTCCTGCTGGTCGTTGACGACTACACGCGTTACACCACGGTCTTCCCCTTGCGCAGCAAGGGGGACGTCCCTGATGTTTTGATTGCTTGGATCCGCACTGTTTGTCTCCAGCTCCGCGAGCGGTTCCAGCGGGACTTTTCTGTCCTGCGTCTGCACTCTGACAGAGGCGGTGAGTTCACCTCAGACCTCTTGGCAGCCTACTGTGCGGAGCACGGCATCACCCAGTCGTTCATGCTTCCGGCCTCTCCGCAGCAGAATGGGGTTGCTGAGCGCCGCATTGGTTTAGTCATGGAGGTCGCTCGTACCTCCATGATCCATGCGGCTGCCCCCCATTTTCTGTGGCCGTTTGCGGTCCGGTACGCCGCGCGTCAGCTCAACCTCTGGCCCCGTGTCTCCTTGCCGGAGACCTCGCCCACACTGCTGTGGACGGGGAAGGTTGGCAATGCGTCGCGTTTCCGGGTCTGGGGTGCTCGTGCCTTTGTCCGCGATACCACCGCGGACAAGCTCTCCGCCCGCGCTGTTCCCTGCGTCTTCCTTGGCTTTGTCCCTGACGCGCCTGGTTGGCAGTTTTACCACCCCACCTCGCGCCGTGTCTTTGCGTCTCAGGACGTCACGTTTGACGAGTCGGTTCCCTTTTACCGTCTCTTCCCCTACCGCACTGCCCCGCTCCCCCCCCCGCCGCTCTTCCTCGCTCCAGGTGCTCCCCAGGTCGACCCTCTCCCCGCTCCAGGTCCTGCTCCTTCAGGTGTGTCTCAGGTAGACCCTCCCTTGACTGCACCGGTTGAGGTCACTGGTGACTCAGGTCCTACTGAGGGTGGTCCTGCTCGGGGTGCTACTTCTGGGGGTGCTGAGCCTGGGGGTGCGGAGTCTGGGGGTGCTGAGCCTGGTGGTGCGGAGCCTGGGGGTGCTGAGCCTAGGGGTACTGAGCTTGGGGGTGCGGAGCTTGAGGGTGTGGAGCCTGGAGGTGCTGAGCCTGCGTGTGAGGGGTCTGGGGGTGCTGAGCTTGGCAGTACTGAGTCTGGGGGTGCTGCTCCTAGGGTTGCTGAGGCGTCTGGTGAGCAGTCTCCCTGGAGCGGCCGTCTCCGTAGTCGCTCCGCTGGTGCCTCGCCGCTGCCCTCTCGTCGTCGACTCCCCCTCTCCTCCCTGCAGCTGGTTGAGTGGTACCTTGGCCGTCAGGGCCGCGCTGCTGGAGCTGGTGACTCTGCTCCTGGAGTTGTCTCCGCTGGAGGTTCTGGAGCTGCTGAGGGTGCTGGCGCTGGAGGTTCTGGAGCTACTGGAGGGCCTGGTCCTGGTGGCGCTGGAGCTGGAGGTTCTGGAGCTGCTGAGGGTACTGACGCTGGGGGTTCTGGAGCTACTGAGGGTGCTGGCGCTGGAGGTTCTGGAGCTGCTGGAGGTGCTGGTGCTGAGGGTATTGGCATCGGAGGTTCTGGAACAGTTGGGGGTGCGGGCGCTGAGGGTTCTGAGTCTGCTGTTGTGCGGTCTCCTTGGAGTAGCCGCCTTCGTCCACGTGTGCCTCTCACCCCACAGCAGCTGCACGACTGGTACGGTCGCCGTCAGGGTCGCGCTGCTGGAGCTCGGGGCTCTGCTGCTGGAGGTACTTCTGCTGACGTCCCTGGAGCTAGGAGTGGTGCTGGTACTTTGTCTACTGGAGGTGCTGGAGTCGCTGGTTCCGGGAGTGCTGCGTCTGGAGGTGCTGCTGCTGGAGACACCGAGGCTGGAGACCCTGGGACTGGAGGTGCTGGTTCTGGGGGTGCTGCTGCTGGAGACACTGAGGTTGGAGACCCTGGGACTGGAGCTGGAGCTTCTGGAGCTGCTGGAGGTGCTGGAGCTGCTGGAGGTACTGGAGCTACTGGAGTTGCCGGTTCTGGTGCAGCTGCGCCGACACGCCTGTTCTTCGCTCCGCCGTCTCCGTCGTCTCTGCCGCCGCCTGACTCTGTTCTTCGTCAGGTTCTTACTCTCCCGTCGTCTACTGGTCTTCCGTTACAGCCTGGCTCACCGCTGCCTGCTCCTTCTCCTTACACTGAGCCGGCAGGTAGTCTTGCTGAGCGTCGTGAGCCTGCGTCGCGTCCTGTCTCGCCTGTTCGTCCTGGTCATACCGGTCGTCGTGTTCCTCGTTCGCGTCAGCCGGCTGTCCCCAGCGCACACCTCGTAGTCCGTCGTCCTTCCTCTGCTCCGCAGCCTGTTCCTTTGCCGTCTCCTCCTGCGTCCTCTCTACCTGACGTTCCGGACCCTGAGTCTGACCGGTTTCGTGCTGAGCACCCTACTGTCACGCGTCTGTTAGCCACTGTTGTCACTGACCCGTCGTTTGAGTCTACTGCTGCGTCTGCCTTGGTTGCTGAGCTTGTTGACTTTGCTGCTGCCTGTCGTCTAGACTACGCTGCTAGTCTTGTTGCTGAGTCTGAGTCTGTCTGTCCTCCGTCCGTCGGGGGTGAGTGTGCTCTTAGCACGGACGTCCTTGAGGACAGGCACGAGGACCTTGAGTGTCTTGCAGCCGCTGCGCCTCATCTCGTGGCAAGCTGCTTGCCCCTGAGGGAGACCCGGATGCACCAGACATCCCGACCCCGCGCTCTTACGCTGAGGCGATCGCGGGTGAGTACTTCTCTCAGTGGCAGACAGCCATGGACGCAGAGATGGCATCCTGGAAGTCCACAGGCACTTACGTCGATGAGGTTCCCCCTCCTGGGGCGAACATCGTCAGTGGCATGTGAATTTTCAGGGTGAAGCGGCCGCCAGGTTCTCCGCCTGTCTTCAAGGCTCGTTACGTTGCTCGAGGCTTCAGTCAGCGAGAGGGAGTAGACTTCTTCCAGACCTTCTCCCCCACCCCGAAGATGACCACTCTTCGGGTGCTGCTGCACGTTGCCGCTCACCGTGACTACGAGCTTCACTCTCTTAACTTCAGCACAGCTTTCTTGCAGGGCAGCCTGCACGAGGAGATCTGGCTGCGCCGCCCCCCGGGCTTCACTGGGTCGTTCCCTCCTGGTACCCAGTGGAGCCTCCGGCGGCCGGTCTACGGTCTCCGCCAGGCGCCACGTGAGTGGCACGACACACTGAGGACTACGCTTGCGGCCCTTGGGTTCGCGCCTTCTACTGCTGACCCGTCGCTGTTTCTGCGCACCGACACTTCACTACCGCCGTTCTACATCCTCGTGTACGTCGACGACCTGGTTTTTGCCACTGCTGACACTGAGGCTCTCGCCCACGTGAAGTCGGAGCTGCAGAAGAGACACACGTGCACAGACTTGGGTGAGCTGCGCAGCTTGTCAGAATATGTTGTTTTTGTAGCCTCCAGTGGGGTACTCAATAGTGAGTACAGCCCCTTAGGGTTTGCTATTTGTATCCTGCTGCTTGCTAGTTCAATCATCCCTTCCTCATTTTCTGTTCGTGCACACATTCCTAGCTAGTACTTGGTTCCTCGTTTCTAGTCTTCCTGTGGCCTAGGCTACTAAGCCTAGGCCCGACTACTTAGTATCTTTGACATGGTATCAGAGGGCGGCATGTCTGCCGCCTTCCTGTGTATGGGCCCACCACCCGCTTCCGCTGCCGTACTGTCCGCCGCGCGCCCCGTGGTGCGCGGCGGCGAAACCCTAATTTCTGCCCGCCGCGCGCTCGGGGCGTCTGGCGGTTTTCCCCTCCGTGGCGCCCGTCGTGGTGCCCTTGGGGGGGCCTCCGCGGTCCCCTCCCGTCGCCCGTCGAGGCGCTCTCGGGGACCCGTGCGGCCTCCCCTCCCGTCGCCCGTCGTGGCGACCTCGGGGACCCGCGCGGCCTCCCCTCCCGTCGCCCGTCGAGGCGACCTTGGGGGCCCGCGCGGCCTCCCCACCAGTCGCCCGTCGTGGCGACCACGGGGGCCGCGCGCGGTCCCCTCCCGTCGCCCGTCGAGGCGACTTCGGGGGCCGTGTGCGGCCCTCACCGTCGCCCGTCGAGGCGACTTCGGGGGGCCCGCGCGGCGCTCTCCCCGTCGCCCGTCGAGGCGACTTCGGGGGGCCTGCGCGGCGCCCTCCCCGTCGCCCGTCGAGGCGGCTCTGGGGGCTCGTCGCGGCGCCCTCCCTGGTGCTCGTCGCGGCGTCCCGGGGGGGGGGGGGAGGCGCGCGGCTCCCTTCTTGTCGCCCCTCTGGGCGCCCTGGGGGGCGTGCGTTTCCCCCCCCCCCCCCCCTCCCCCCCCCGCCCCCTTGTCTTTCAACTGCGGCGGCCGCCCTTGGAGCCGCCCGCCACTGCATCAGCCGCCCCTGGAGCAGCCCGCACCTGCAGCAGCCGCCCCTGGAGCAGCCCGCACCTGCAGCAGCCGCCCCAGGACCCGCGCGAGCCGCCCCTGCAGAAGCCCGTCCCGTCTCCCCCCCCCCTCCCCCGTGCTGCCCATTGATCCCATTCCACCGTGCGTTCCGCGGTGGTTGGGGTGTGGGGTGGCGAGCATGGGGGTGAGAGGTGTGGGTTCTCCCCTCCTCCTTTTTCGTCTCCCACTGCTGCAGCTTCCGCTGAGGGGGGTGGAGGTCTGGGAGTCGTGGAGAGTGGCACTAGGGGGGTGATGTGGGAGTGGAGCTAGAGGTGAAACTGGGGGTTGTGTGAGAGGGGTGTGGGACTGTTGGGGGAGGTTGAGTGGAGGCTGCTGTCTAGTCGTCCGCAGCACCTTTAGTCCGGGGCGCACTGTCCTGGTAGCTCAGAGAGCCTGCTGCACCTGTTGCCCGTGGGTCCGTTGCTCCTGCCGCTCGTCGCAGCCGCAGAGCCTGTTACTCCTGTATTCCGGGGCGCACTGTCTCGGTAGCCACTGAGAGCCTGCTGCACCAGTCGCCCGTGGGTCCGTTGCTTCTGCCGCTCGTCGTAGCCGCAGAGCCAGTTACTCCAGTATTCCGGGGCGCTCTGTCTCGGTAGCCACTGTGTCAGCCGCCACTGTGTCAGCCGCTTCTGTTGCCCGTGTGTCTGCAGCTTCAGTCGTCGCCTCCCATCTTCTCTCCTCTCACAGTCCCGCCTCCTCCTCACTTGCCCGCTGTGACTACCACTAGCTTTGCTCATATTTATGAACTATTGCTATGACTGCTCATTGTGCTGATTACACCCCACTTTGGCTATGGGGGTGTGTCAGAATATGTTGTTTGTGTAGCCTGCAGTGGGGTACTCAATAGTGAGTACAGCCCCTTAGGGTTTGCTATTTGTATCCTGCTGCTTGCTAGTTCAATCATCCCTTCCTCATTTCTGTTCGTGCACACATTCCTAGCTAGTACTTGGTTCCTCGTTTCTAGTCTTCCTGTGGCCTAGGCTACTAAGCCTAGGCCCGACTACTTAGTATCTTTGACACAGCTACCTTGGCTTGCTGATCACCCGGGACAGAGCACGCCGCACCATCACCCTGACTCAGTCACACATGGTGCAGCAGGTCCTTCAGCGCTTCGGCTTCATCTGGTCCTCAGCACAGGCCACTCCTCTGGCTACAGGTCACTCGCTCTCAGCTCCACCTTCGGACGAGTCCGTAGAGCCGAGTGGTCCTTACCCAGAGCTAGTCGGCTGCCTCATGTACCTGATGACTTGCACTCGACCTGACCTCGCGTACCCTCTTGGTCTTCTGGCTCGCTACGTGGCTCCTGGTCGGCACCGACCTGAGCACATGGCTGCTGCTAAGAGGGTACTGCGCTACTTGTGCAACAAATCAGGCATGGGGCTAGTGCTTGGAGGGACGAGCCCAGTTGTCCTCACTGGGCACTCAGACGCTTCTTGGGTTGACGACCTGGCTACTCAGCGGTCGTCGCAGGGTTACACCTTCAGCCTTGGCTCTGGTTCAGTTTCGTGGCGTTCTACACGCTCGTCTTCAGTTCTCAGCTCCAGTTGTGAGGCTGAGATCTACGCCGCAGCCATGGCTGCACAGGAGCTACGCTGGCTCACCTACCTGCTGACTGACTTGGGCGAGCAGCCTCGTTCTCCTCCAGTGCTGTACGTCGACAACAAGGCTGCCATTGCCTTGTGTGAGGAGCACAGACTGGAGCACAAAACGAAGCACATTGCTCTGCGTTACTTCCTGGCTCGAGAGTTGCAGCAGCGAGGCCAGCTTCGTCTTCGCCACGTGGCCACTCGGGCCAACACTGCTGATATATTCACCAAGGCACTTCCGTTTGGTGATCATCAGCGCTTTTGTACTTTGTTGGGCCTTGTGCCTACGTTTCCACACTTGCTGTAGTCTCTGCTTGTACTGTGATCTATATATATACCTGCATGCTGGCTCTTGCTAGGTAGTCATCACTGTACTGTTATTGCTGCATATATATCTCTGCATGTGAACTGGCCTTGTGGCCCTTTGCTTGTGCTCAGAATGTGTGGTGACGTTGTGATCCACCCTGAGCTTTCTTTGCTTTTCTTGACTGGTCGTGTGACCCCTTGTTCTCTCCCACTTTGCCTATGGGGGTGTGTCAAACTATATATGCTGCATATTGTCTAGGCTGTAGTGGGGTAGCCCATATGGGGTACAACCCAATTAGGGTTTACTACTTGTACTCATGCATCCTGCTAGTTCATCCATTCCTGCTGCTAGATTCTAACACAGCTGGACCAATGAGGCCCCTGTCCTGATCTTCCACTCCAGCTCCCTCAAAAGCTCAGGTTGACCTGCCTTGACTTGGTTTGACTCAGCGTGGTTGGCTTGACTCATGCCGACTTCATTTCCCTCACATTCAAGGTTCAACTTGACCTGCCTTGACTTGGTTTGACTGACTCAGCTTGGCTTGGCTTGACTCACCTTGATTTTCGGCACCACTCCAGCTCCCTCGAAGACCATGGAGGTGTACAGCTGGACCAAGGAGGCCCCTGCCCGGATCTTCTTATAAGCATCCGCACCACTGTACGAGGGACGCAGGGGAATGATGGGAACAAAGAAAGAGACACTAATGAATTATACTTTTTTTTTTTTTGTCAGGACGAAGGCAAGTATCTGATGGGGTGCCTTGGCTGCGTCAAGATAGTGGAGACAAGGATAAATGAATAGCACATGTTGATTTGGGGGGTGAAGAGAGTTTCGATAGTGGAGAACGGAGGAAATGAACAGCACTAATTGTTTCAGGGGATAGGAAAGAAGCAAGAATTTCATGGTGGTGAGGCAGGGGCGTAACTTGGATGAGATAAGGGTTGGGGGTAGAAGGAAGGATGGGAAGAGTGGTGGAGTGGAGTGAGAGAGGGAAAAGGAATGGGGTGGGTGGAGGGGAGCGAGAGAAAACGGAGTTTGTGGGAGAGAGAGGGAGATTGTGAGAGAGTGGGAGGGTGACATGGAAAAGAATTGGAAGGATTGGGATGGTGGAAAAGGAAGTAGATACCTGTAGATGCCACCACAGCCGATGATGGGGATTTGACCCTGAGGGAGGAGAGGGGGAGAGGAGGGGAGTGGGGAAGGGGGGTAGGAATCGTGGGATAGAATATGAGGGATAGAGAGAGGAAGAATGCACAAGGGGGGAGAGGGGGGTAGATGCCACCACAGCCAATAATATGGATTTTTTCAGACATGATGAGAGAAGGAAGAAAGCTACAGAAGCGATTGCTAGAAAATAGAATGAAAAGTAGCGCAAAGAAATACAGGCAGTGATTATCACACAGTGTATTTTACATTTACTCGTGAGTATAAACATATGCACACATACATTAGTATTGCACGAGCCTGCGTTCCTTAGTAACGAGTGCATCTTGTATCAAGTAACGTACCTTAGTAAGCGAATACATTTTTGTATCAACGCACCTTAATAAGGGCGAGTATATATTGTATTAAGTAAGTAATGCACCTTAGTAAGGGCGAGTACATCTCGTATCAAGTAAGCAACCCACCTTAGTGAGCGAGTACATCTGGCGCAGCACAGCAGTGGAGAGCTCAAAGAGCGGCTTGCCACTGAGCCCCCCCACCTCGTCCGCATTCCTCACGCCCAGGACACTGTCTGGGCGCGAGATGGTGGTGTTGCTCACCACTTGGTGTGAGTGGGGAGAGGGGTGTCGGGGGTACTTGGGAGGGGGTCGCACTTTGGTTGCATTGCTTTCACTATTCTCGAGTCGGCTCAGACGTCATTCGCGGGACCGCAAGGTGGAAGTAAGACAAGAGAATGCTTCTTTCTGTATAAAAAAGAACCATGCTTTGTGCAGTTCATCCTCAGTATAAGCTCACTCACTAACGTACCAGTCCGTCAATCTTGAGGGAGAGAGCAACGGCTGCAATATCCGCCATGTCTTCGGTGGTGAGATCAGGGGCGACCTTGAGCAGCAGAGGGGGCGGACCCTCCTTGCCCCACTCCATCTCATTCCTCGCAGCTTGCACCTGGCAGGCACGAAGTGTTGACGGGAGGTGTTCCATTAGCAATTTCAGTGGAGAGGAGCTGGAAAAGATGATGGAAGGCTCATGCTGAAAAAGATATGTAGGGACGCACAGTTGGCAGCCCATTCAACCCATTCCCTTCACTCATTCACCCATTCCCAATTCACTCAGCCCATTCAACCCATTCCCTCCACTCATTCACCCATTCCCAATTCATTCACCCCCCACTAGATCAACCCCCATTCGCTCTTGCCCCACTCCCCACCCATCCCGCCCGCTCCCTCCGTCCCCTTAACATTCCCCGCCCACTCACCCACTGCAGCAGTTCTTGCAGTTGCGACCATCCCTGCAGCTTCCTCATCCCAGTGCCCACCGCCTCCCTCCCCGCCCCACTCCCTCCCCCCCCCCTGTCCCCACTCCCTCCCCCCCCCCTGCCCCCACTCCCTCCCCTCCCACTCACCCGCTGCAGCAGTTCTTGCAGCTGGGACCTTCCCTGCAGTTTCCGTAGCTCGGGAGTGTTGGGGGAGGACACATTAACCACCAGCACGTCAGCAAACTACCCCAGCGCGTGCATGCCCTTCACATAGTCCCCCGCCGCATCCTCGCTCGTCTTGTTCTTTCCCAGATTCACCGCCAGCACTCCGTCCCGCACTCTCTCCGCCACCACGTTTTCTCTTTTTGGTGTCTGCCCGTCCGCTGCCTGTTTCTGATCTTGTGCTGCTTGGTGCTGCCACCGAACCTGCCACTCGCCAAGCCTCTCTGCCACGTCAGCGATGCCTGCGCTGTTGAAGTCATAGCGGTTGATCACGGCCCTGGAGGGGGGTGGACCAGGGGGGGCGGGGTGGAGCAGGGGGGGCGGGGTGGAGCAGGGGGGGCGGGAGAGCGGATTGGGCGAGCTGGCTAGCTGGCTAAGAAGATAGGCCCCTCACTATTCGGGGCTTCATGATGTCTTTTGAGTCGACTCAAAAGTCATTGGGTGAGTTGGCGAGCTGACGAGCTGGCTAAGAAGATAAGCACCTTAATGCTAGAGGCTTCAAGGCTTCAAACACCTACATCTACACCGAGGGTCAACACAAATAGGGCCTGGGGTTCCCAAGCACGAACATGGGAGTCGACAAGAGCGACCTTGTCAGAACCCTCTAGGGTTTACGGGTTCAGGGTTCTAAGGTCTTAGACATTGCCTGGTTTTGTCCTTTGAGGCTAAAGCAGCAAAGTTTTGGGGTTTCCAGGCTGCGGCAGCAGCGTGACACTCCCAATCTTGGTAAAGCCGAGCCCGAGGGCCAACATGGAGTAAATGCAGCTATCCTTGTCAAAGCTCTCTAGAATGTGGGGTTCAGGGGTTTCGGGTTTAGGACTCTCACTTTTGCTCTGTGAGGCGGAAGCATCGGGGTTTGGGGTTGCCGGGTTGGGAAGCGGCGTGACACTCCCGATCTCGGTGAAGCCAAGACCGAGCGCGAACATGGAGTCCACACAACGTGCATCCCCTTGTCAAAGCCCTCTAGGGGTTAGGGTTCAAGGTTACGGGTTTGGGACTCTCACTTCTGCTCTGTGAGGCGGAAGCATCTGGGCTTGGGGTTTCCTGGCTACGGCAGTGGCGTGACGCTGCCGATCTCGGTGAACCCAAGTACCAGGGCGAACATAGAGTCAACACAGCGCGCATCCTTGTCGAATCCCGCCGCCATGCCCACGGGGTTGCTGAAGCGGCGCCCCCACACCGTGGTGGCGAGGGAGGGCGGGTCAGGCAGGCAGGGGGGGCTTGGGCTTCAGGGTTTAGGGTTTTGCGGGTTTAAGGCACTCACTTCTGTCCTGTAAGCCGGAAGCATTTGGGCTTGGGGTTTCCTGGTTGAGGAAGGGGCGTGATGCTGCCAATCTCGGTGAACCCGAGCCCAAGGGCGAACATGGAATCCAAGCAGTGCGCGTCCTTGTCAAAGCCCGCCACCATGCCCACGGCGTTGTCCCCACACGGTGGTGGCGAGGGAGGGCGGGTCGGGGTGGTAGTCGCGCGGCGTGAGGCCCCACTCGCCCGACAGCACGGCCAGCTGGTGAGAGGTCTCGAGGTCGAGCAGGCGGATGAATGGCGTCATGTAGTCCGTGGCTGCGAAGGAGAGCGTGCTCGGGTGATAGTAGGGGGGGTGGGGGGGGTTGAGGAGGGTGTGGGGAAGAAGGGGAGTTTGACTCAGTCGGGGGTCGAGCAGGCGGATGAACGGCGTCATGTAGTCCGTTGCCGCAAAGAAGAGCGCGTTGGATGGGCTGCGGAGATTCACTCTACAACGGTAGTGAGCTAGACTACGGGGTAGGCACGAACTACTATGAGTGATCGTAGCTTTGCTTAGTTCCTTAGCGCTTGCGCATACACAGCAGAAATCGGCAAGAGTTTCACTAGGCAAAGTTGGAATTACAGAATAATTGAACAAGCAATGACAGAATGGACTACATCAGGCACCTAGCAACTCTGCAGCACTGCTTGGTCGACCGCGCGCCAGCGTTGCGTAGAGGAGCCGTGCCAGCACTGCAGAAGAGCGACCTGCCAGCACTGCGGGTCGACGGCGTGCCAACGCTGCAGCAGTGCGGCTGTCCAGCATCGCTCCGTAGAAGACAGCAGTGCGCACGCTTCCAGATGCGCGCAGACAATTGGCCCGACTTGCATTGCTGTGCATCCGTCGGCTGTTGTCTGCGCCTGACGAGCCACATCGACTTCGGGATACCAGCCCGAAGTCGCCTTCGCCATCGCGACCTCGACGACGTTCGCGTGCCTCCGCAGAACTCGTCGAGCAGGTTACCTGGTCGACCTGGACACCACCAGATGCTCCCGGTCGACCACCAGGTGCCTCCGGTCGACCACCAGGTCCTTCGGTCGACCACCAGGTGCTTCTGGTCGACCACCAGGTGCCCCTGGTCGACCACAGCTCCCGTCGAGCTACCCCCTGGTCGACGGACCCCTTCCGTCGACCAGAACTGCTCCGTCGACCTCCCGGTCGAGCTGCAGGTCGACGGGATGCTTCGCGGACCTCCCGGTCGAGCTGCAGGTCGACGGGATGCCCCGCGGACCTCCCGGTCGAGCTGCAGGTCGACGGGATGCTCCGCAGACCTCCCCGTCGAACTGTAGGTCGACGGATTGCTCCGTCGACCTCCCGGACGGCCCACCTGTCGGCCAGGCAAGTCAGTTGCAGATGTCGAGCTACCTGGTCGACAGCAACACCACAGCGGTCCCCTGCAGCTCGACGTAGCCTGTCGAGCAGCTCTCCCACTGTAAATGGTCGGCTGCTACTCCCGTACATCCGACCAAGTCGTCGGCGTTGCCCAAGCGAGGGCGGGGCCTGTCAGAATCCCAGTCACTAACCACTGGGATAAAAGGGCTTGTTTATATAGCGGGTGAGTGCGCCCATAACCCCCCAGGCCGACGTGCCTGTAACCCTTCACTAGGATCATCGGGGATCTCCAGTGGACCTCTGACACCCCCCCGCACTGGGATGCCCGAAGTGCACACACCGGGAATCGAACCCGAGACCTTCGCTCTGATACCATGTCAGAATCCCAGTCACTAACCACTGGGATAAAAGGGCTTGTTTATATAGCGGGTGAGTGCGCCCATAACCCCCCAGGCCGACGTGCCTGGGACCTTTCACTAGGATCATCGGGGATCTCCAGTGGACCTCTGACAGGGCCAACACTTCATTCCCGTTAACACTCCCCTGCCGCGCTCACGCTTGGGCCTCCAGCCCACACGGCAGTACTCCACGGAGAAAACTCGTCCTCGGCGTGCACCCCACACACAGCACGCCGTCACCGCACCAGCCGTGCAGAAGGGCACGGCACCTACTGCTGCACATCGTCATCTCCGTCGCCGACGTTGGCCAGACGCACTTGGCCGATCGCGACGGAGCACCGGTTGAAGGCCGGAAAATGCAGCGCCTTCGTCAGGAAATCGACAGGCTGCTCGGTGGTCGGGATGTACTTCAGCACGAACTTCCCGCGCCTCACCATGTGCTGCAGCCAGGCATAGCGTCGCTCCATGTGCTTGAGGTTGCCTGTCAGCCCCAAGCCCTCAGCGACCGTGATTGCCGACTTGTTGTCCACGCGGAGGATGGTCGGCTTCCCTGCGTCGAGCAGCTTGAATTCCGCAAGGAGGAAACGAAGTCGGCGTCCCTCCTTGCCAGCATCCGTGGCCGCCACGTACTCCGACTCGGTCGAGGAGAGCGTCGCGCACTTGATGCGCGAGCTCGACCAGGAGACAGCGGCCCCTCCGTAGACGAACACGTAGCCGCCCGTGCTCGTCCGGTTCTGCTTGTCGCCCGCGTCGTCGGCATCCACGTAGCCGATCAGCTCCAGCGACTCTGGTCCACCACCGAACTCCAAGGCGGTGTCGCGGGTGTCGGCGAGGTAGGCGAGGCAGCGGTCGACCTCGCGCCAATGCTGGTCGCTCCTCACCGTGAGGCTGCTCCCCAGCTTGCTGCAGGCGAACGCGATGTCCGGCCTCGTCGTCGTCGCCGCGAACTACAGCGAGCCGACTTTCTGCCGGTACTCCTCCTCCTCGCGCTCCTGCGCCTCCTCGTCGTCGAACGTCAGTTGGGCGTAGGCGTCGACCGAGACCGGCGTCTTCGGGATGCGCCCGCCTTGCTCCTCGTCGATGAAGCGCCTACGCAGCTTGTCGGCGTAGTTCTGTTGGTGCAGCCACAGCTTCCTCGACGGCCTGTCGCGGACGATCTCCAGCCCAAGGTACTTCACCACCGGCGAGATCTCCCGCAGCTCGAAGGCGGACTCCAGCAGCTCCTTCAGCTCCTTCAGCATCGCAGTGCTGCTGCTGGCGGCGAGCAAGTCGTCGACGTAGACCAGCACCCAGCAGGTCACTTCGTCATCGCCGGTCTTGAAGTAGAGCACCTCGTCGACCTGGCTCTTCTTCCAGCCAGCCCCCAGCAGCACTCCGTCGAGAGCCCTGTACCACAGCAGCGGCGACTGCTTCAGCCCGTAGAGGCTCTTCAGTAGCTTGCACACCCGGCCACTTCCATCGTCGAAGTAGTCCGGCTGGTACATGTAGAGCACCCTGTCGAGCTTGCTCTGCAAGAAAGCGTTCTTCATGTCGAGCTGCATCAGGTTGAGGTCGAGGACGGCGACGATGCTGAGGAAGATCCTCAGTGTGACGTAGCTGCTCACCGGCGAGTACGTCTCGTCGTAGTCGGCGCCGTACACCTGCGTGAAGCCCTTCACGACCAGCCTCGCCTTCTCGCGCTTGACGGTGTCGTCGATGCGGTACTTGGTCGTCAGCACCCACCGGTTCTTCATGATATTCACTCCGCGTGGGCGTTCGACCAGCTCCCAAGTGCCCATGCCGATGAGGCTGCGGATCTCTTCTTCCATGGCGGCCTTCACCGCTGGACCCTTCCAGCTCGCCAGTGCCTCCTTCACCGTCATCGTCGAGATGTCCCAGCGATGTTCGGGGTCGGCATGCACGTCGGGGTCGAGCTCCGGCAGGTCTTCATCCTCCTCGGCGTCATCGTACAGGAGGTCGTCGTCGACCTCATCGTACACCGTAGTAAAGGCAGCTGGCGGTAGGCAGGCGTCGAAGCTCAGCCGCTCCGGCGGCTGTCGAGCTCGACTAGACCATCGCAGCTACGGCGCAGCCTTCTCGACCGGAACCTCCACCACGTCGCTGTCGGTGGACTCCTCTCCCGCTGACAGCTCCCCTTTCTCGGCGACGGCATCGTCGTCGACCAGCTGCTTCGACCCGCCTGCTGGCGAATTCGATAGCTTCACTGTCGACGGTCCCGTCTGGTGCTCCCCTGTCGACTGCAAGCCTGCTGCTGCCTCCTGTTCGACCGGCTCCCCTGTCTGCTGCTCCCCTGTCGTCGACGGCTTCCCATCCTGGTCGACGAGCTTGGCGCCTTGTCGACCGCCGGCGATGCCACTGGCCGGCGCCACAGGCGACGCCTCAAGGCTCCCCTCATCGCCGGTGGCCGACACAGGTGTCGACGCAGGCCGATCTACGACGGGGAAGGGAGGAGCAAGAGCAAGGGGAGGTGGAGGAACCTCCACAACATCCTCATCAGCAGGCTCGTCGACGTCGGCAAGCAGGGGAACCGTCGCCGTCGAGGTGTCCGTCGGCGGGTGAGTCTGCGTCCGCTTCGACGCAGGCCCATACTGCGCCTTCCACACCTCCAGCGACAGCCTCTTGTAGAAGATCACCTCGATCGACGTGACCAATTTGTTGTCGGTCAGGTCGAGCACCTCCCATCCCTTGCTCTCCGGCGACACGCCCAAATGCAGCCCCCAGCGAGCCTTTGGTGCTAGCTTCCCACCGTGCTGCTGCTCGGGAACCATGAACTGCACCATGCAGCCCCACACCCGCGCCAGCGTGAGGTCGGGCTTCTTCCCGGTCAGCAGCTGGTACGGAGTCGTCCCCGGCGGCGTCGTCGACCGCTCCAAGCAGTTGCGCACCCAGACGGCCTGTCGAAGAGCGAGGTGCCACCAGTGGTGCTGCACGCCCATGTGCAGCAGCATCGTCCGCACGGACTCGACGACCGTGCGCATCTCCCGCTCAGCCATGCCGTTCTGCTGCGGAGTGTAGGGGCACGTCAGGTCGTGGACGATGCCCTTCCCGTCGACGAAGTTGGTGAAATCCCGTCCGAGGAACTCCCCTCCCCGGTCAGAGCGAAGCGACAGCACCGACTTCTTCGTCTGCCGTTCCACCAGCACCAGCCACTTCTGAAACTCCCGCAGCACGTCGCTCTTCTTAGCGACCGGCATTGTCCACACAAACCGAGTGTGGCGATCCTTCAGCAGCAGGAAGTACAAGCTGCCATCCTTGGCAGCCACCCGAAATGGCCCGCACAAGTCAATGTGCACGACAGCCAGTGCCTCCTCGGCGTCCGAGCCCTTGTCGGGGAAGGTGTGCCGCGCCAGCTTTCCTCCGACGCACGAGACACACGGCGGATCCGCTCTGGTCGACGGCGTGATGTCGAGCCAGGTAGCAACACCATGCTTCGCCGAGCTCTTGATCGTGTCGACGCTGATGTGTGCGAGCCGCGCGTGCATCCTGTCGGGGGTCGTCTTCGTCACCGAGGCGATTGTCCGCAGAGCCACCACCTCGGTCGACGGCGACTGCGTCGAGCAGGGGCGAAGGTCGGTGCAGAGGATTCGTCCGGTGTAGCGTGCTCGACCGAGCACCTCCCCGGTTGCGGCGACGAGCAGCATCTCGTCGCCGTCGCCCTGCAGCTGCACTCCGCTCTCCTTCAGTTGGCCAGATGACAGCAGATTCGCATGTACCCCCGGAACGTAGAGCACGTCGGGGATGAGGACCCGCTTCCCGGCCTCCCCTTGCAGAGCGACGGTTCCGCGACCCTCGACAGGCTGCAACGCCCCATTGAAGCCGCGCACATGCTTCACCTCGTCGCTCGGCGCCATGTCGACGAAGGCCGCCTTCGTCCCCATCAGGTGGTGGGAGCACCCGCTGTCGAGCAGCACCGCCATCGGGTTTGCCTGCACGGCGGCCGCCACCGCTTGGAAGTCCTCGCCAGCCTCCGGCGCCAGCGAGACTGTCGGCTCCACCATGCCGACCATCGAGCACGACGCCTCCCCGTCGCCTCGGCCCTTGCAGCTAGAGCTGTCAACGTCTTTCGTCGACGACGTCTTCTTCGAAGTCTGCTTCTCCTTGCGCGGCTTCTCATCTCGACGTGGGCGACGGCTGGCCGATCGATAGCGGCCTCCCTTGCTGTCGTCCTCGTCGCTGTCATCGCGGTCGGGGCACTCGAAAGAGAGATGGTCGGGGTCGCCGCAGATCCAGCACTCCCGCCGTCGACCACCACCTCCACGGCCCTTACCCCGCGTCGACTTCTTCTCGTCGACGTCCTTCGTCGACCGCCCACCTCCGCTACCACCTCCGCCCGGCTTCCCGCGCTGCCCTTGCTGCTGATTCAGCTTCGTCGGTGCAGCGTAGTTTGCCTGCGGAAGGAGCTGCGTGAGCTGTTCGGCCTCCTGCATCGCCTCGTCTTGGAGGATGTAGCTGGTGATGGAGTCCTCGTCGAGGGACTCACGTGTGCCGGGCACCATCATCATCCTCTTCATGAGGTTGTAGCTGCGCGGCAGGCCCTTGACGAGGTGAGTGATGTAGGACGCCGTCGAGTACTCGGCGCCCGCCATCCGCATCTCCGCCAGGATCCGTCGAGCACGGTTGCAGTAGTCCGTTGCCGACTCCTGCTCGCCGATCCGAATGTGCGTCATCTTCTCCTCCAGCTGGCCGATGTACAGGTCGTCCTTCACCTGGTACGTCGACAGGATGAAGCGCCATGCCTGGTGACCAGCATCAAGTCGCTCTCGACAGCTCCTGAGCGCTAGCTGCACCACCGGCGAGCAGCACCTCGAGATGACCATGAAAGTGAGCAGGTGAGCAGCACGAAACTCCCCGCGCAGCTCGACGTCCTCCTCGGGCGGAAACGGCACGGTGCCGTCGGCGAAGCCCTTCAGCCCGGCGACCTCCAGCTGAGGTTCGATCGACTCCCTCCAGGTGATGAGGTCCCGTCGACCTTGCAGCGGGGCGACGGTGATTCGGTCCGGCGAGAACTTGAAGTAGCCATACGCCGGTGCAATTCCGCCCGCCGTCACATGCGTTGTTGCTGAGAGACCTCCCCCGCTTCGTAGAGGAGAGCGACGTCGACCATCGACGTCGACACGCGAGATGCCTGCAGCCGCCGTCGACCGCTGCACTCGCGCCTGACTCCTGTCGACGCCACCGTCGACCTTGATCACCCCTCTCTGCCTCGTGCCTTCGCTGCCGCTGACTCGTGCACCACCGTCGACCTCGTCGTCGACGCCACCTTCGTTTCGCACCGGTCGAGGAGATGCAGGACGGGAAGGGTGTTCCGTCGCCCACTGCACTCGGATGCCCAACTCGACGATTGTCAAGGGGGTTGTCCCGTACTCGCCATCCGCGTGGCGTCTCCTCGCATCAGCCAAGCGTGTCTCCAAGGTGTCCGCTACACCCGCTTCTACAACGGGGTTGACCATGACGACTAACGCTGCTGCCGGCCTATGAACGAGTTAGTAGGTGCAAAAGTCAGCTCCTATTTGAAGGTAATTTGCAGGGCCGTTCCACGCTCACCGCACCATGCGGAGATTCACTCTACAACGGTAGTGAGCTAGACTACGGGGTAGGCACGAACTACTATGAGTGATCGTAGCTTTGCTTAGTTCCTTAGCGCTTGCGCATACACGGGAGAAATCGGCAAGAGTTTCACTAGGCAAAGTTGGAATTACAGAATAATTGAACAAGCAATGACAGAATGGACTACATCAGGCACCTAGCAACTCTGCAGCACTGTTGGTCGACCGCGCGCCAGCGTTGCGTAGAGGAGCCGCGCCAGCGCTGCAGAAGAGCGACCTGCCAGCACTGCGGGTCGACGGCGTGCCAACACTGCAGCAGTGCGGCTGTCTAGCATTGCTCCGTAGAAGACAGCAGTGCGCACGCTTGCAGATGCACGCAGACAATTGGCCCGACTTGCATTGCTGTGCATCCGTCGGCTGTTGTCTGCGCCTGACGAGCCACATCGACTTCGGGATACCAGCCCGAAGTCGCCTTCGCCATCGCGACCTCGACGACGTTCACGTACCTCCGCAGAACTCGTCGAGCAGGTTACCTGGTCGACCTGGACACCACCAGATGCTCCCGGTCGACCACCAGGTGCCTCCGGTCGACCACCAGGTCCTTCGGTCGACCACCAGGTGCTTCTGGTCGACCACCAGGTGCCCCTGGTCGACCACAGCTCCCGTCGAGCTACCCCCTGGTCGACGGACCCCTTCCGTCGACCAGAACTGCTCCGTCGACCTCCCGGTCGAGCTGCAGGTCGACGGGATGCTTCGCGGACCTCCCGGTCGAGCTGCAGGTCGACGGGATGCCCCGCGGACCTTCTGGTCGAGCTGCAGTTCGACGGGATGCTCCGCAGACCTCCCCGTTGAACTGCAGGTCGACGGACTGTTCCGTCGACCTCCCGGATGGCCCACCCGTCGCCCAGGCCAGTCAGTTGCAGCTGTCGAGCTACCTCGTCGACAGCAACACCACAGCGGTCCCCTGCAGCTCGACGTAGCCTGTCGAGCAGCTCTCCCACTGTGAACGGTCGGCTGCTACTCCCGTACATCCGACCAAGTCGTCGGCGTTGCCCAAGCGAGGGCGGGGCCAACACTTCATTCCCGTTAACATGGGCATGGAGGAGGAGGCCACGGGAGGGCATCGGGGGGTGGGCGTTGGGGGGATGGGGAGAGAAGAGAGTTTAACAAGGGGTCGAGGAGGTGAATGGATGGCATCATGTACTCCGTCGCTGCGAAGGAGAACGCGCTGGGGTGGGCATGGGGAGGGCATGGGGGGGTTGAGCGATGGGAGCCCCAACAAGGGGTCGGGCAGGCGAATGAATGGCATCATGTACTCTGTCGCTGCGAAGAGCGCGCTGGGGTTGGCATAAAGGGGAGAGATACAGGGGGAGTGGGAAAGGGAATGCGCGCAGCACGAGATGCAGGGCAGCACGAGATGCAGGGCAGCACGAGATGCAGGGCAGCACGAGATGCAGGGCAGCACGAGATGCAGGGCAGCACGAGATGCAGGGCAGCACGAGATGCAGGGCAGCACGAGATGCAGGGCACCACGAGGCTCTGTGAAGAAAAATGGTAACAGCAATGTCTGAGCTCTTAACTTTCTGCATTTGTGGAGTGGTACTACCCGTTGACAGTCATCAAACAGTAGCGGTGTAACCTGTTTAGGACGTCGACCGAGTCGCATCGCACCTGAAGGTCTAGGGATCCATGGCGGCTGCGACAACGTACCGCAACGCTTTCTACCGGTAACAGGCGCAGCCCGTTAACAACCCGCGAGTCGCACCTGAAGGTCTCGGGGTCCATGGCGGGCGGCTACCGCAATGCCTGCGGCGGCACTCGATCCGATCGCGCACGCGGCGAGAATGCGCAGCTGCGGGAGAAAAAAAAGAGGAAAATTCCGGAAAGAAAGGAAGAAAAAGGAACGGAGGGAGAATGCCGGACTTTGCTGCAAGCTGACGGCTCCGACATGTTGGCTGACAAGCGGGGGACCGAACGATACTAGCAAGAGAAGTTGCGTGAAATGCGAGCGGGAAGAACGGCATTGCATTGCCCAGGAACGGTAGAAATATAAAAACGAAGAACGGAACACTTTCAGCCTGGGCACTCGTGCGACATGGAACGCATTCAGCCCGGAAACTCGCGAGAGGAAGGCGCATCTAGCCCGGGTGGAGAAAGATCAGATACTGACCAGATCAGGCTTGTGTTTCGGAGCGGATTCGGCGGAGGCAGAGGATGAGAAGCGCCGAGCACCGTACGACGGCGAGAGCATAGGGTTGACAGGCAACACTGAGGCTTGACGCGGCCGCACGCGCATGGCGGTGACCGCTACCAATGTAGCCAGTTATTGCGGGGCTGCTGCCTCCTCCGTTGCACGCCACATGGTGCTGCAGGAGAGGCTCTGCTCTCCCCAGCAAGGCTCTTGCGACCTGTCGACTCATCGTGTCGGTTCGGCGCGGCTCGTTCGCAACGGACTCTACTGACGAGGTGGATCAGCGAGTAGAATCGACGATAGTTTTGTGCGGACGCGCCGTGGTGATGGGTCAGAGGAGGTGTGATTCCGAGGTACGTTTATGACTGCCGTAGTTACAGTGTACACTTATGGGGTGCTTCAAAATGCTGCGATCGCACGAGAGCGACCTCGATCAGATGACAGCGAAGGTCGAAAGCAAGCACGAAACGATGCCACGCCGCCGTGGATGGTGATGAAAGAGAAGAAAGACAAGACAAGGAGACGTAAGGCCGACGATAACAAAAACGGGAGAGGATGAATCTATGCGTGATGCAGTAACGATTTCTCCACCCTCGATTTCGCCTCCTTACAGCCCTCGATCTCTCTCTCCAGCCATCGATTTCTCCACCACCACCCTCGATCTCTCCAGTTCTTCCTGCCCCAGCTCGTGATCGAGCAACCAGGTGCGGCACGTCCAGCTCGTGACCGACATTTTGACGAATCGAAAAGGAAATACCCCGAATGTCCGGGAAGGCAGGAACAGCTAGACCTGCGCTATACCCAGCGCCAGCAAAGCTTGTGCTTGTGTCGCGACGCGATTACAGAATATTCGATATAGAGAAATGTAACTTGGAAGTACGTTTAGACAATTTCTACTCATCCAATCCCTTGAATTGAGTTCCTCACCTCCATAGGTACTGCTTCTTACCAATGCTTGTGCCGTGTGTGCTTGCTTGTCATTCGTTGGTCGCTCGACGCGCAACCATGTGGTGAACGGCCGCATGGGTATGGTCGGTATCGCACCTCGGACAAGCGTGCTTAGGGCGGATTCTTAACTTCGAGTCATCCGCTCATTGAGTCATCCGAAATTTTGGGAACCAATCAAAAATTACCAATCTCGAGATTCAGGATTTCTGACTGGATCCCACATTTTCGGATGACTCGAAGAGCGGATGACCCGAAGTCAAAAATCCACCCTAGTACTTCCCTCCCGCCTGTGTTTTTTAATTCTCGTGAAGGTTGGATCAGTAAAATTACTATGCTTCATAACTGCGCTTTCGTATGCACTTTCACTACGGTCCTGTTTCTGGGAAAACGTGCCAGCCTCGCCGACGGATATGGCAGATCTAGCGCAGGGCTGTCGAAGTCCCTGGGGCCAAAACTTGGGGTCATGAGCTGCTCGAAGTCTTGCCCTTATTTTCACGAAAGTGACCGTTTTTTTGCCCTTATCAATCACGGGCACAGGTGAAAATCAAAACTTGAAATCAGGGCTTTTTAGGAAAGTGTACTCAACCGTCCACAAGTGGCTTAGAGCAAAGGAAGGACCTATTACTTAGCATCAGAAAGTACCATACGAACTACTCATCAACACTACAAGCCTAAATCTGTGACCGTTACTACTAAACGATTTACTAGTCATGCAGGGAAGGCAGGGTGAAAGAGAAGGGGGGTCACTGTAGAAACGTGCTACTAAAACTAAGTGACGACGTTTACGGTTCGTGATTTTTATAAGCCAACTCTCAAAACTTTCTTGTCTGCCTAAGTGAAGATGTTTACGGATCGATATGTTTGTGAATTCTCATCACACACAACGACAGATTCTAGAAACCTACAGAGCGTGGGTGTTCGGGAGCTAAGGGTGATAGAAAGAGTTGGGAGAATCTGGCTACTCAAGGGTCTCCTCATACTAAGAATCAGGGAAGAGACTCAAACCAGCCCTTTACGAATCAGGGCTGAGGCCCCTATTTGTCAAACTCAGCCCGTACGAAATCCGGGCTATCCCTGAAACCAACCCTTTAAACGGCGAAGCAGAGTGGAAGTTAACCCGGAATGTTCAGGGCATTAAGGGCAAATGCCCTTGAATCGACAGCCCTAATCTTGCCATATATATTTCCAGGATGTCGCCTCCAATAGGCTTTCTTCTTAGCGTCTTCGCATTTGGTAGAGAGTCTTGGTTCGGATAACCCGGTTAGTAATTCAGATTCCAAGAACGTGGTTAGGAAGATACACTCCACAAGGTAGTGAGCAATACCACAAGAAAGGGGGCACGAACTACTAGGAGTGACCGTAGCTTTGTTTAGTTCTTTAGCACTTGCACATTCTCGGGAGAAATCGGCAAAGAGTGCATTGCAGAATGATTGAACAAGGAATGACAGAAATAACTACATCAGGCACCTAGCAACTCTGCAGCTAGCCTGGTCGACCGCCAGCACTGCATGGTCGACCGCCTGCCAGCGTTGCGTAGAGGAGCCGCGCCAGCACTGCAGAAAGGCGACCTGCCAACACAGTAAGTCGACGGCGTGCCAATGCTGCAGCAGTGCGGCTATCCAGCGTTGCACCCGTAGATGGCAGCAGTGCGCACGCATGCTCGCATGTGCGCGCAGATGATTGGCCCGACTTGCACCGTTGTGCATCCGTCGGCTGTTGTCTGCGCCTGACGAGCCACATCGACTTCGGGATATCGGCCCGAAGTCGCCTTCGTCACTACGACCTCGACGACGTTCGCATGCCTCTGCAGAACTCGTCGAGTAGGTTACCTGGTCGACCACCAAGTGCTCTGGTCGACCACCAGTGCCTCTGTTCGACCAATAGTTGTCTCTGGTCGACCACAGCTTCCGTCGAGCTACCCCCTGGTCGACGGACCCCCTCCATCGACCAGAACTGTCAGCTGTTGTCGCCGAGCTCCCCTCGTATACCGCTGCTCACTTGTCAGGTTGACGGACCGCTCCGTCGACCTCCCGGTCGAACTGCCCCTCCTGGTCGACGGCCCACCCGTCGCCCAGCCCAGTCAGCTGCAGCTGTCGAGCTCCCTGGTCGACAACTCTAGCCCCGTGACTGCCCTGTGCAGGTCGACAGCCACCTCATCGACCTGCGTCGCAGAATAAAGCCGTCGAGCACTCCTGGTCGACGGCAACACTACAGTGAACCCCTGCAGCTCGACGAAGCCCATGGAGCAGCTCCTTCACTGCGAACGTTCGGTTGCTTCTCCCGTACATCCGACCAAGTCGTCGGCGTTGCCCAAGCGAGGGCGGGGCCAACACTCCACTCCCGTTAACAAGGAATCCCGGTTAGGTAACCCAGTTAGCGTCAACCTTTTTCCTCCCCCCTTTCTCCCCCTCCCCCTCTCCGCCCCACGCGCCCTTCCTTCTGCTCCCTCTTTCTCCGTCCCTCTCTCTCTGTACCTCTCTCTCGGTCCCTCTCTCTCCGTCCCTCTCTCTCCGCCCCTCTCTCTTTGTCCCTCTTTCTCCTGTCCCTCTCTCTCTGTCCCTCTCTCTCCCCTCTCTCTCTCTGTCCCTCTATCTCATCCATCTCTAAGATGGTTTCATCCTCATCCACGAAGCTCGGACATGGCATGATCACGAGAGTCCTGAGGCTCGTCAGCCTGGCTATGGACTTGGGCAAGGACACCAAGTTGGGCCAAAAGCTTAGGGTTAGCCGCTGCAGCCGCATAAGATTCTCAATCTCTGTTGGAAAGTTCAAAAGGACTAAACAGGAGGAGCGTTTATAGATTTGAGAGCCGGAAAGGAGACAACACGAAGGGTTCTTCATCCTCACTTCTGACCCTACAGCTGGCTAGCCAACCAAACTCAAGCTCTATGAGGCTGGTCCAAAACCGAGGCAGAAACGGTTAGAAGACATGAATACTGTCACATTGATTCAAGGACAGCTTGCGGAGATTGGAGAGCTTGGAGAAGGAATTCGGAATGTGAGTAATGCTTCTGAGTTGGCACAGCTTGAGATGCTCCAGAGATGGCAGGCGACCCATGCTTTCTGGAAAGTCCCCAAGCCTTGGGCAATTTCTGATGACCAGCACACGGAGGTTAGTAATACTGCAGAGTGAGTCAGAAAAGAGGCGAAAATCTATGGCAGTTCCTGATCGTCAGCGTAGTTAGAGAAACGAGGCATGGCACCGTGCTTGGAAGTGAACTGAAAAGTTCGTATCTCACAAGCTCTAGAACTTGAAGAGAAGTCAACTGGAAAAAAGAGTCCAGGAGTTCGGAAAGGAAGGAATTGGTTTTGGAGTACAACTCTTGGAGGTTCTAGAGCCGGCCGATGGTGTCAGGAAGAGCCTCTAACACCTCCATTTCAATAAGGCTGAGTCGGACCAGTGACTTCACGTCACACTAGGCGTCCGGTAGTTCGTCGAAGGAAGACAAATAACTTATCTCTAGATCGGTCAGTCCGAAGAGCCGGCCAAATGAAGGCGAAAGGGCGTAATTCCACGAGGTGGCGAAAGTTAGCTTAGTCAGGGACCCTAGATTATCGAACAGATCAAGGGAGAGGTACTGCAATGCAATGCAAGCTGTAAAGTGGACATCTAAGCCCTCATACATCAACCCTTCTTAAAAACCGTTGCTCAGGTCAAGATGAGTTAATTCTGGGACAGATAGACCCATGCTGCGGATGAACTTGTCATTATCTTGATCGATAACACACTTGTTGATCGTGAGGGCAGTCAATCCTTCAAACCGGGAAAGGGATTCTAGAAGGTTGGCATCTACAGTAATGCAAGGCGGACTATTGACGATGGACAGCTGTGCAAGGTAAGAGTGGGGGACTCCATCGTTTGCAGACCACTGCATGATTGAAGTAGCTGGCTGTTTGCTTTTTTAGGCAGCGGAAGATGAGGCACACGACCTCATCTGGCAGTTGATTAAACGATGCTCGCAACATGACTCTACCAGCAAGACCAGGCACGACTATAATTTTGTACCAACTACAAACTCTATAACATCCCCGAGAAAAGTGGAGAGAAACACATGCTTGTCCTGCGTGAATGGTGTTAGTTTAGAACATTGAATGGGGCATTGCGTCTTGTTTGAGTCTTAGCAATTTGCCTTAGTTTTGCTTCCTTAGATCTGCTTGGGGAAGAACCTTCAAAAGTCCCGCAAGAAGATTGGCTTTGTTGGAGAAGTGAGATTCTGCCGCCCCAGCCCTTTGCACACAAAAAACAAGGGGAGAATGGCGACGATCAATTAAAGGCTTCGTGAAATGTTCCCAACCAATCAGATTTCAGCCAAAGTCTCGATAGAGTTTGAAATTGCCTTCAACCAGAAGTGTCGACAGTTTCCACAGATTTCTATAAAACATAATCGGCAGTTTTTTTAGGTTTCCAGTGATTTCTTATTCATGCACCTCATGTGGCTCTCAAGTCACTCAAGGTTCATCGAATCTGGATTGTGCCCAAGTTTCCAAGGGAGTTGCCTTGTCTAGCAGGTTAATTTTGAGCTACCTATCTGCCTTGTTTGTGATGCTTATAGAGTTGTGTCTTAGTGGGCTTGTACAATCTTGAATATAGTGACGTTTTACCTTATCCAGCCAATTCCAGCATCTCTGTTGAGATTTTTCAGCCAAGTTTCTAGCCTTGTAGTAGTCACAATCGCCCTGTTTTCAAGTTGGTATCAGAGCTAGTCGTTTCAATCAACCAAGCCCACCACCTTACAATCCTAGCATAATCCAACCATAGCAAGAGATAATCCACCTGGCTTTGCAGTCCAGTCAACCGGAGGAGCTTCAGAATCAACATCAGCAACTATTAGGTTAGTGGAAGCCTTTGTCCCAAGAAGTTCTTCAACAGCATACTCACCACTCACCCCCTTTATGCCCAAGTTTCACCTTCCCAAGTTCAATGGCAAAGATTTTCCAACATGGGCAACTCAGTTTGAACTCACTACATCCCTTATGGACTTGTGGCCTCACTATTCTGGAGAAGCAGCCAAACCAACAACAGCTGCAACAGAAGCTGAGACGCGACTTTCCGAGCGGCGCAATAAGGACGCCTTCCTCTACCTACTCAACAGCATTCATAAGCAGCAGTTGAAGTCACTCCTACCCTGTTCTACCAAGGCAAACAGTGCAGAGGAGGCATGAGGACGTGTGAGGATCGAGGATCGAGTTCAGAAAAGTGAATTGTCAAATGATTGATCCACCTGGTTACAACACGAGGCAGGGGGTAGTGAGATACACCCTGCTTGACAAGATAGTCATTGAGAGCACGGCGTGCGTTGCCCATATCAACTTCTGCAACCCAACCTTTTAATTATTTATTTATTCATTTTTTTTGTTAGATGTAGGCATATAAATGAAAATATAGACACATCAGCAGTCGTAACTGTAGGCTTGGGGGGCTAGGACCCAGCTATCAGGGCTGAGCCCATTCCCCCTATACCGTCTACGGGGGTTGATAGATTGTTCGCGGGTTCCGCCAGATGGACATGAATGCATCCGTCCACCTGGTGGGACCTTCCGCCGAACGGATCTCTTTCAGCGCACACCTCTCATCACTCGCCACCTGGCTCCACGCATCATATCCTCCACTCCTTCTTCCACCCTATTTCGCCGCCTCCCTTGCTCTCGTAGCCAACACGACCCGCGCATGCGTCATGAAACCCACCACCGTGATGCGACCCACTTTCTTTCTTTCGAACGGGACTGCCAGCCAGGCAGCGTCACAGCGAGCCAGCCACACTTGACGAAGTACTGTTGATATCAGCGTCATCTCTGGGAAGGCTGACACAGTGCCCTCCTTCTGAAACAGCAGGTCCTCAAGCGAGTTTGCCATTCTGCCTGGATTCATGAGTTCCAGCATCCTTACCAGCATGCCGATGATTGGATAAATCATCGAGCAGTTGAAGAGGCAATGGTTTAGGGTTTCATAGCCCCCACAGTGCGGACAGTCGATGTTGTTCCTCATGAAATCCAGCCTCTCTCCGACCTGCAGGTTCATGCTGCGGGCTCTGAGTAGGACATCGCGCGCCTTTAGGGGAACCACCAGGGAGTCCCTCACATCAATTGTCGCCTTCCAGTTAATCTTTCTTACCCATACCGCTTCCCACTTACCCTGCCTCCTAGACACTCCCGCAACCTTCGATATCGCAAGTCGAATCCCCCATGGTGGAACCAGCCCGCCGCAGTCAAACAGCTTAGTCGCCGTCATCAGCATTTTTCTCGCCACTCCCATGGGACCTATTACCTTCGCCTCCCGTACTGCCACCGGCTGCGCTCCGCACACCTTGAAACATGCCAGCACTGGTCACTCTGGAACCACCAACTTCGTCCCCTCCGCTCCCGTCACCGACCAGTACACTTTTTCCCTTGTGCGACGCGAGGACGTGCTGACCGTACTTGTTGCCGCTTGTAGTGCTTGCGTCGTGGCTGGTGCCAGCGCCATCGCCTTCCATGCCACAGGAAGCGCCTCGTAGGCCTTCAGAGCCCACGCCGCCGCCACATCGTCTCCCAACTTTTTCGTCCCTAAGTCCTTCGGCCTTCTGCTGTCATCCGGCAGACTTGTGAGAAGGTCCCGGACCCTCAAATTTAGTATCGCCTCCGTCCCTTTTTGGTGCCCAAATAGACTCTTCCCCCTGTGCATTATCTTGCTGTTGAAACACACTCACTCCTCATCCACTTCCCATCTGTTCCTTGGTTCGGGCATGTCCACGAAGCGGGTCTTCCAGAACACCTTCGCCGCCGCTTTCCATCTCTCGCTTCCTCCTGACCATCTTTTAAACACTGCCGGATGCGCGTACCACGTTGCCGTCCCCTGTGGCAGCCCCGCCGCCTCCTCAGCTAGCCATCGACGGACCCCATCTGGCTCCGCCAACAGCTTCCCGACTTTGCGCACCGCCAGCCCGTCCAACCAGGTTTTTAAGTCCGCCAGTCCCAGCCGCTCGTCCTTTCTCAGTAAGCTGGCCAGGTAAGCGCTGCACAACACAAAACGCCTCTCCTCTGACGCCAACCCCCCCCTCCCCCCCCCGAGATGAAGTTGTGGCAGAGTTTGCGTATTTTGTCCCATGTCTCCTCTGGTGGCGAGCACACCTGCGCCTGGAACATCATGATGGGCAGGACGTAGCAGCCGACGACCGCGACCCTGGCTGTCGTGGTAAGATACTGAGCCTCCCATCTCCCCAGCTCCTCTTTTACCCGTTCATATGTCTTATCCCAGGATGGTCCGCCATCCCCATCCGGGGTAATCCAAATCCCCAGGAGACGCTCTGGCTTTTCGTTGTCCGCCCACTTGAAACTGAGCCCCTGCGGTGCTTGTTTGCCGTAATTGCAGCCCAGCGGCAGTACCACTGACTTCCCGCAGTTAAACCTTTAGACCCGACTGTTTACCAAAAGACTCCAGCAAGGCCTCCGATTTCCTCAGCTGTGCCTCCCCCTCCACCAGGAAGGAGGTGTCGTCCGCGTAGCCCACGAACGACAGGTGCTCGGCTCTAGGCTTGCCTACCCCCAGCTGGCGGCGGCATGTGTCTCTGCACAGCGGCTCCAAGGGCGCACAGGAAAAAGGTAAGGCGCCAAAGGACACCCTTGCCGCACCCCTCGTTCCATGTCCACCTTCTCACTCAGCCACCTGTTGACCGTTACTCTTGTTCCAGCATCCCTGTGCATGCCCTCCGTCTAGCGCACGAAGTTATCCCGCACCCCCAGCTCCGACAGCACCCTGAGATGTAACCTCGCGAGACTGTGTCTTACGCCTTTTGAAAGTCAACCAGTAGCAGTAGCCAATCTTTCCTGCCATTATTCGCCGCCTCTACTGCGTCCACCACCACTGACACCGCGTTAGCAAGACTCTTCCCTGGTAAGAACCCATGTTGCTCCTTCGTCAACACCTTCCCCAGCACCTTCTCAAGCCACGTAGCCATCACCGGTGGCGATCTTATACAACACATTTTGCAACGTGATCGGTCGGTAATTCCCCAGCTGGTCCTTACCCCCCTTCTTATGCAAGAGCACTGTGTCCGCGGTGGCCAAACACTCCGGGAGCTTGCCCGTCCTCTTGAAATCCTTGATCATTTGCATCACCCTCCCACCCAGGAGGTCCCAGTACGCAGCGATGTCTTCTCCCGGTAATCCATCTTGCCCTGGGGACTTGCCCTTCGGCTGGGAGGCAATCGCTTCCTTCACCTCCGCCTCGGTCCAATTTTTCCCAAGCTCAGATGCATCGGCCTCCGAGAAACGCGGGCCCAGCACGAAGGTTCCCCAGTCCACCTCTTCCTCCGGCTACACACCCCTGAAGGCCGCCCCGAAATGCTCCTCTGCCACTTGCAGCAATTCGCGCGTGCCCCGGTACACCACTCCGGTATGCTTGACCTCTTGCACCAACGTGCGACTCTTCCATATCCTAATCTTCGCTGTCAGGTAGAGCGAGGGGAGCTCCCTATTCGCCATGTTCATTCTTGCCGAAACCTGCAGCCTCTCCTTATCCCTTTCCAGGTAGGCCTCCAGATGAGCCTCCTGAAGCACCGATTTGTCCTGCAACCTCTCATTTCTCGGGCGTTGCATCACCGCGTGCCTTAACTCCTCCACCTCCTGCTCCAGATGCGCAACCGTTGCTCCTCCCTCGTATGTGTGCGCAGGCCTGCCGAGAGAAGCCGAAGTGTCTTGTCAAGCCCACAATCTCGCTCCCCCTCCAACTTCCGCAATATTTTCTCTGTCACCACTTTCACCCCCTTTGCGTTAACTTGCTCTGCCTGTAATCTCCACATCCCTGGCCCTCTCTCCAGCGACAAGGCCACCGAGAAGCCCACCCGAATCGCAAAGCAGTGGTCGGACAATGACTTTGGGACACAGACGTGTTTCGCCTCCGTCAGCTGCCCCGACACTAAGAGCGAGACCAACGCCTGGTCTATCCGCGAGCTTGTCTGCGACGCTTTGGAGTAGAAGGTATACTCCCGCTGGGACGGGTGCAGCACTCGGAATGCGTCCCGCATGTCGTGCATAGGCCGAAAGTTCCGCAGCCTCAAGTCTTCCGTCCCTGGACCAGCGCACGAGAACCTTTCCAACTCCGGGTCCTCCACCAGGTTGAGATCACCCATCAACACCAGGTCCGCCGACACCGGCTGCTCCCGGACGAACGGAGTAAGGCGGCTGGTGAGGAAGGAGGACCGTGTGCTTGCCTGCGCTGGCAGGTACGCCGCTATCAATCGGAAATCCAGGTGCGTACTGCAGACCGTAACCCCCACTAATCTGCCGGAGCTGTGTTACCTGACATTTGTAAATTTCATGCCATCTGTAGAGGAAAGAATAGCAACTCCTCCTTCCTTCTGACTTGGAGCCACTGCTGCTATTGCCGTTAGTCTTAACTGAGTTTAAAAAAAATGATCATCTCCTACTCTTGTGTTTGTCAACACCATGATGACTGCCATTTCTTAAGCCACTTCAGATTCTTGCTCCTTTTTCCGTTACTTCCGAGTCCGTTCACGTTGACCTTACACAATGTGATGTTGTTGGATTTGTTACCCATTAATACATTGCGTAGGAGCCCCATCGCATCCATGGGCTTGAGTGCATCCAAGGATCACACAACCGAACTGCTGGTAATTACTGCTACATCTCCTGACCAACCATGCCGGCCCGCAACATCGGATACGAGGCCCAAACACCAACACTGACACTGCCGCCATCGTCACAGCGCGAACTCTTTGCGGCTCGCCGTCAGGTTCACCTTTCTTCTGCTTGCACGTGTAGCATCCCCCTCTTTCAGGAGCGCGGTGCAGTGCTGGACAGAGTGCACATGGGCTAGCGCCTGAGAGAAGCCTGACCCCTTCGACTTCGCGCACGCCTCCTGGACGCAGATCCAGTCCTCCTTGCTGCCTCCCGTAGAAACCAAGGTCACCACTGGGTCCCGAAGAATCTTCTTCGTCGTCGCATTTAGCAGATGCGATGCAGCTATTCACGAGGGATGGGAAGCGGCTGTCAGCGTTTCAGATCTGGACCCCAACAGCCTGAAAATCAAGGTTAGTGCACCACCATTTACCATTGATGTCATGGATTCGCTGCAGAGTCAGATTCCACTTCGCAATGTTCTCCTGCCTATCCGTGACATAGTCATCGTGCAACTTTATAAAAAGCATGCCGTTGCAAAATCACACTTGAGCGAAGGGAAGTGAACACGCAGCTGCTTGTGATGGACCGTGTTATAAAGCATGCGCCACCACCGATACTTATCCCCTGGATGGGTTTTCACCAACCCTTTTATCTTATGAGTGTCCGCTCCCGTCACAGGATCCACCACCCGATGGAAAGCTACGCCAGACTGGTACGGCGAACGACCGCGCTTCTCCAGCAGATTTGTGACGAGGAGCTTGTAGATCATATCCTGTGAAATCTCAGCAGGAACACCCTTCAGCAACACATCGATGGTATCCAGGTTCTGCGCGCGTTCCTTAATGTTCACCGGATTCTCCGGATGCTGCTAGTCCAAAACCAGCTTAGTCTTTCCAACCACGCAGATGTGCTCCACCCGGCAACACCAGACGTAGTTCGCATCCGCAGCCTCCCGGAAAGTGACTTCCAGCCTCACAAAGCACCTTTTTGACAGGTAAGCCGGCAGCAGAGTCTGCATCTTTGTTGTCTTCTGCGCGTGCGGTGTCAGTGCCTTCTTCCACTCGACCAACAGCTCCTTCATTGTATCAATGGTACGCGGAACTTCCTTCTTAAAATCCTGCCGGATCAGCAGGGTAAGTGTGTAGCCTGCAATTGCCGCGATTTCACCAGCCCGTACAGGATCCAGGCGCTCCTGCGGGTCATCACTCAAATAACTGTCATCTGCTATCTCCTCTTCGTCCTCTTCATCCACAGGTTCCGCATTGGCTTCCGCAGCCGGCACGTCCGCTTCAGCCTCTTTCCCTTTTCCTTCCCTGTATTGTCTACAGTATCTCCCCAGATGTGTTGCCATCCAGGGTCCGGAAGCTCAGCGAAGCCAGCTTCTTCTCCAGTGACACCCTGGTGCCATCAGCAGCAAACAGATTAACCGTATCCTTCATCATCGGCTTCGGCGTAGCAGGTTCCGACTAGTGGCTCTTATCCAGCGGCGAACGCTCAACTACTCCATTCTTCAGAGTAGCAGCAGCCTTCTTCGGGGGACGACCCATGTGCGGGCATGCGCCGAGCAAAGGCTGCTCGACGCGGTGCGCATTCATGCCGCGCATGTGCTTTGCGTATTCACATGCATGCGCAGAGCAAAGGATGCTCAGCACGGTGCGCATTCATGCCGCGCATGTGCTTTGCGTGTTCACTGGCACACGCTAAAAGGAGCTCGGCGCAGTGCGCATCCACGCCAAGGATGCGCTCGGCGTGTTGACGGGGATGCGCTTAGCACCTCGTACACAGCTCGACGTGAAATCGTGCCGTGCATCCGCTCGGTGTGATCAATATCATTTGCCGAGCATCACGTGCACGGCGCGACGCGAATGCGCGCCGTGCATCCGCTAGGCACGATCAATGTGATGCCCCAGCACCATGTGCAGTGCGCTGCGAATGCGCTCCGTGCATCCGCTCGGCGCGATCAATGTGATGCACCTAGCGTCACGTGCACAGCGAGATGTGAATGTGCTCTGTGCATCCGCTCGGCGCATGCATTACGTGCACGTCGCGACGAATGCGCGCTGTGCATCCGCTCGGCGTTATCAATGTTATGCACCTAGCATTACGTGCACGGTGCACCATGAATGGGCTCCGTACATCCGCTCGGCGCAATTGATGTGATGCGCCGAGCATCACGTGCACGGCGCGATGCAAAAAATATACCAGGTGACAAATTAATTATAGTCTGTGTTTTTTCCTCAGCACACGGTATAAAGGGCCACATAGTAGTTAAATCATTTGCCGATCCCGCTGGAAATACGCACCGTGCATCCGCTCAGCGCGATCAATGTGATGCGACTAGCATCACGTGCACAGCGACATGTGAATGCGCTCCGTGCATCCGCATGACGCATGCATTACGTGCACGGCGCGACGTGAATGCGCGCCATGCATCCGCTCAGCGCGATCAATGTTATGAACCTAGCATCACGTGCACGGCGCGCTGTGAATGCGCTTCGTGCATCCGCTCAGCGCAATTAATATGATGCGCCGAGCATCACGTGCACGGCGTGATGCGAATGTGCACCGTGCATCCGCTCGTCGCGATCAATGTGATGCGCCTAGCATTACGTGCATGGCACGCATACAATGGGGAATTCGTGCATCCGCGCAGTGTGTTCATAGGGCTCCGTCGAGCTTCTCATGCTTGATCTCTCTGTGTTTTTGACTGGCTTCATATCTTTATATATTTGTTGTGCAGATTGGCATGCGTTGGAAATAAATGACTTCATGAGAAAGAATTAACTTGGGAGAAGAATAATCAGAACAGCTGAACAGGCACGAAATCGCTGCTCTCCATAACTTGCTGAAAGGAGAGCTTCGCTAGTGACCACACCTGGAGCAGTGAAGGCGTAGGAGATTCTAAGGGCATGGAGTGTTATTGTTCAACTTCGAGTGGAAAAAAAAAACAGCAGGAACATAGCCAACATGGAGGATAAAGCATTTAACAACAACATGTCAACTCGACTAGGCTCTAAGGACCAGTCCAGGAATGAACGGGATCACAAAAAACCACGCCAAAGCATTGGAAGTTTGAATTAGACCGCTCGTGATCAATACCAAA
The DNA here is from genome assembly GCA_947470075.1 of Closterium sp. Yama58-4. Taxonomy (NCBI): domain Eukaryota; kingdom Viridiplantae; phylum Streptophyta; class Zygnematophyceae; order Desmidiales; family Closteriaceae; genus Closterium; species Closterium sp. Yama58-4. The sequence goes on from CANIUD010000711.1 coordinate 392,391, forward strand.
CCTTCTTCAGCCGCATTCGGATGTTCTCTACAACCGCATGCGGATTCAAACCCATGGTGCAATTCGTTTGTGAGTGGTGCTACATACATTTCGAACGACTGAATGATTCATCGAACATCAGCACAAATTCAATGCGCGGTACTTGACCCTGGATGAAGTGACTTCTGGTGTTCACAAATTCAAATGTGCCAAGGTATAAAAGCGGAACTGCGAGTCCCAGAGGAATTAAGAAACTCCCAACGGCGCGTTGATTGATGGGTTGTGGGTTAACTCCCGTGAACAACGTTGAGGTTGCGTTACTTTAAATAAACATAGGAAACATCATAAAGTGCAACACAATCGTTAAGATATAAAAGGTTTTCTACCTATACAGAAAGAAGCAATCTCATCTTACGTAGTAATACGCACGGACAATATAGAACGCCTCTAACTTAATTAAACAATTCCTAATAAAGTGCATTGAAGAAAATGGGATGCCTTAATGATATATCAACAACATTCAATGTGCAACCCTCAGTGTTAATACTCTCCATAGTATATTAAAATGTAATTCATACAAGACATTACATAGCACTTCACACATATGCCAAAACAAAAATCATAAGCTCCTAAAAGTAGTGAAAACAACTGTTACTCATAAACATGAAACGTGTACAAGAGCAATACATGTTCATCTAAATTTTATCACTACACACACGTCGATATACACGAGGGAAAGTAAAAGGAAGTGGTGACGTGTCACCCTAATCCCCCCTAAACCGACTTTGCAAATGGAAAAAAAAAAAGTGTCCACGTATGCAAAACGCCAGTTTACAGCCACGTAGCAAAATCAGTCGATCCACCCGCTCCCAAGCCACCCAATACCGCGCCGTTAGAAGCGAGTTCAAGCTACTCCCCACCCCCAAAATGGAAATGACCAAATTAGGGCCGAAGAAGAGCAGAGAAGTGGCCAAATTAGGGCCACGTGAGTCGCACCCCTTCGAAGCAGTGTCGAACCAGCGCCGCACCTAGCCCGAACAATATTCGAACGTAAACACCCAACAAGATGACAGAATTTTGCTTAGAAACTGGTCAAGTCTAAACACCTTGTCGCAGTGAGTTTAGGGTTGATTTCTCCTTAGCAGCATGCATCTAATAGGGGTTTATATTTGTATTGGCTTGAAAAAAAAAAAAAAAAAAAAAAGGCTCGTATGCAGGCTCACACCTACGTACTAGGGGTGCGACTCACGCGGCTTGAGCTATGGCATGTGGGATGATGGTTGGCAGCCAGAGGGGGAGTTTGTTGTGTGATGCTATCATTCGCATTCACGTCTGTCTGCCTCCCATCATATGTTCGTGCGTTGCATGCGTGGTGTGAGCGCGTGCAAGAATTTGTGTTTTGTGTGGTTTGGATTTCCTGAGTGTGTGTTTATGTTTTTTGGCTTGAGCAGATATCTGAAGTGACTCCTCTGCTCAAGAGCTTTCTGACGAACCAAGAATCGTCGCGATCGGAGCAATATCAAGAAAGTTACGAACATTGGAGTTCGTATGCTTTCTGTACTTTGGTTGCGGCGACTATGGGAAGTTGTGGGGTTTGACTCCATAAGGGGTATAGACTTTTGGGGTTGGGAAATTCGAACCCATCACTGTAGATTGCTGCCATGTGGTTGGGAGAAGCCAAACCAGGTTGGCAAGTGTGGCCAAGTGGGTTGAGGTGGATGGCATGAGTTGGGAAAGTGACAAATGTGAAAGTGGGGTTGCCTATGGAGAGGGGAATTGTGTGGCATGGGGTTTCCTTTGGTTGGGGACTCCTTGGGACCTTCCCTCTCGTCCTCCTCTTCTCTCCTACCTGGTTTAGTGCTACTCCAACTCTCTCGTGTGATACTTGTGGAACTTGTGAGAACTATTGTGATTTGAGTCAAGCTTGTGGCAGCATACCCCCTAGTGCGCCGAAAATCATAACTCGAGATTTACTCCACCTTTTGACACGATTCAAATTGGGAATGATATGTAGCTACGATCTAGAGCTACAACATACTCGAGTTTGAGACAATTCTAACGGTGCAATTTTCGTCGACGACGTTTCTTGTGAAGTCGCGGTTTCTGTCCAGAATTCTAAGCCAACGATTTTGAGAAATTTGGCCTCCTAATCTTCGTAGACTCAATCCTTAATCTCTAACAAAGGTGACCACATACTGTACACGATCATTTCCGTAGCACCCCTCGCTGCTCCTCGAAACTCGATTTGCCTGGGGGCCTATCTCGGTTTGACTCTCAAACTTTCTGATGTACAATTCCTCATATGTTCTCCTTCATTCAGCTGACATCTGTGATGTTGTTCGATTTGGTCCGTCAGATGTTTGGTTTGCGTGTGGCAGGGCGCGTGGTCACAACGTTGAATGGCCACTATGTTGTGCCCCGCAGGGCGGCCGACGCCAAGTCGACGTGCACTTTCCGTGTGGCGCTTTTCAAGTGGGTACTCCATCTTGCCTTCATTGAAATTCGCCCCATGGTCGCTTTGCCTACTTGCTCGCTCGTACCGTCGCATTGGTCGCCGTCGCATTCGCCGCCCTGCGTATTCACCACTTTCACATTTCATTCGAGTGGACCAATAAAATGCACCTCTTTCGCACGGCACGGCAGGGACAAAGACACGTACAACGTGCGTTACCACGTGCACATCACGCAACGCGGCTAGGTTGCGTTCCCCATCGTCGCCACCGTGAAAGCCGGCAAGCACGGCAAACGGCGTGGTTCAGATCGAGTTCCTGATCGACTGGCAAAACGTAACGGTCAACCCGCAGCCCCTGCACAGCACCAAGGTCTACACCTAGATTTACAGCATCTGGGATGGAGGAGGAAATGAGGGCTATTTTCAAGAGGGCGCATGCTTTCTACGCGCTCGTCACGTCCCCCTCGCATGTCACTGTGCCATTCGCGGGCAGCTCTATATCGGCTGAGTGTGCCCGTTTGAACGTGCTCGCAGTGAGGTAGTTGGTTTCCGCAGTGGGCTGGGACGGTGTTGGTGGGTTAGTTGGGGTTGGGGCCTAAGCATGGTGCGTGCAGTTGGAGGTGCTTGCTAGCATTCTACTTCTAGAATATGTGCCTGCTTTATCTTGTGTAATAGTGGTGGTGGGGTTCTGCTTGAGTAATAAGACAGATGTGTGAATTCTTCTGGTGAAGTGTGTGCAGGCTTGAATGGACCAGTTGAATTGTGAAGGTCTTACGCACTTTGGAAAAAAATAAGTGGTACCCTTGTCCCTGCCATGGAGTGCGGTTTGTGTGGTGTGTGGAGTGTCGTTGGTGGTGAGGTTGTGTGGTGTGTGGAGTGTCGTTGGTGGTGAGGTTGTGTGCAGTGGAGTGCCGTTGGTGGTGAGCTTGTGTGCAGTGGAGTGCCGTTGGTGGTGAGGTTGTGTGAAGTGGAGTGTCGTTGGTGGTGAGGTTGTGTGCAGTGGAATGCCGTTGGTGGTGAGATTGTGTGCAGTGGAGTGCCGTTGGTGGTGAGGTTGTGTGCAACGGAGTGTCGTTGGTGGTGAGGTTGTGTGCAGTGGAGTGCCGTTGGTGGTGAGGTTGTGTACAGTGTGGGAGTGGGTTGGTTAGATGCGTGGGTTGTACCGTGGGTAGTGTAGTGTGCAGTTTGTGGTGAGCGATTGCCGATACATGATTACCGGCAAACGTGCATACTGTAGTAGCAGGTCAGTTTCCCGACAGCAAGCACAGTTGCATGTAAGCCTTTCTACCCCTCCATTCTCATTTCTTCCTCTTCACTTGCACGTCACCAGCAACGACACTCCAGAAGCGAAGGGGAGTGTTGGAAACAAGTAATTTAACGCTTCTGATGTGTCGGAACATCAAAATGCAATCGAAGCGAATTACAGCAAAGGAACGGCGAGTCAACCGAGGAGGCTGACAAAACGTAACAGTTGGAGGTTGCACGAAGGTCAAAAGTTAGCGACCTTTGACTCGACGAAAGGCAGCGCGACAGCAAGGACAAACAACTGACTCGGTATTGAGCAGTTGCCCGAGTCGTCGCTGTATCGAACCGCAACAACAACAATAAAACAGTTAGTTGCACCTTTTCATATTCCTTGTAATATTATAAAAGCTCTGTATTATTTTGCTATAATCAATCTCTTGCTCTCACACACTAGTGCAAGAAGTGTCACAAGGCTTAGGATGCTTGATTAGGTCAAGGGGGGGAAGTACAAGAATGTCGAGAGAAATTGTGTACCCCCTAGTGTTAACCCCCATATAGCCTATCTAAATTAAACATGCATATAATTGGCAACCCACTAGAGGCTATAACATTTGACACACCCCCATAGCCTAAGTGGGGAATGCCAAGCAACAAAAAACACAACCTAAGGTCACAAGACCAGTCACAAACAAAGCTCAGGGTGGATCACAACGTCACCACACAGTCTGAGCACAAACAAGGGGCCACAAGGCCAGTTCAAGAGTGTACAAGCTAATATATATGTGATACAAGCAAACAAGAGGCAGGAAAACACTACTGCAGTCTACTGGACCCAGTCTCAACGAGGCCTAACTGCAGACAAAACCGACGGTGGTCACAAGGCTGAAGAGCCTTGGTGAAGATGTCTGCAGTGTTGGCCTCGGAGGCCACGAAGTCCAGACGAGCCTGTCCGCGTCTCTGCAACTCTCGAAGGAGGAAGTACCTGACGTCGATGTGCTTCACCCTGCTCTCCAGTCGAGGCTCTCGACACAGGAGAATCATCGCCTTGTTGTCAGCAAACAAGGTCGGTGCAGAGCTCGGCCGCTCACCAAGGTCAGTGAGCAAGAAGGTCAACCAGCGTAGCTCCTGTGCAGCAAGGGCTCCAGCGTAGATCTCGGCCTCTGCGGTAGAAGTCGCAACAGAGGAAGACCGAGTAGACCTCCACGAAACAGCTCCAGAGCCTAGGCTGAAACAGTAACCCTGCGTAGACCTCTGAGTCTCAACGTCGTCGGCGTACGAGGAGTCGCAGTGACCGGTGAGTACAACTGGCTGTGTCCCTCCAAGTACAAGCCTCATGTTCGATGTCGCGCCGAGGTACTTCGCCACCCTCTTAGCCGCCGTCCAGTGAACAGGACGGTGTCTCCCAGTCGCAACAAAGCGAGAAAGGATGCTAAGAGGGAAGGCGAGGTCCGGGCGAGTGCACGTCATCAGGTACATGAGGCAGCCTACTAGCTCTGGGTAAGGACCACTAGGCTCGAACGGCTCGTCAGGAAAAGGCCCAGTGAGTCTGTGGTCTACAGCAAGAGGGGTGGGTGCAGGATTGGAGCGCTGAAGCCCGAACTGCTGAAGGACCTGCTGCACCATGTGTGACTGAGTCAGAGTGATGGTGCGAGCGGCTCTGTCCCTGGAGATCTGCAAGCCAAGGTAGCGGCGCAGTTCCCCAAGGTCAGTGCAGGTGTGTCTCTTCTGCAGTTCGGACTTCACCTCTGCCAGTGCAACTGTGTCGGCTGTGGCAAAAACCAAGTCGTCAACGTAGACCAGAACGAAGAAAGGTGTGCGCCCACGACGAACAAACAGCGACGGGTCGGCGGAAGACGGCTGAAACCCGAGGTCGGACAGAGTAGAGCGGAGAGTGTCGTGCCACTCACGGGGTGCCTGGCGGAGACCGTAGACCGGTCGTCTGAGGCTCCACTGGGTCCCAGGCGGGAAGGTGCCAGTGAAGCCCGGAGGACGACGCAGCCAGATCTCCTCGTGTAGGCTGCCCTACAGGAAGGCGGTGGAGAAGTCGAGGGAGTGTAGCTCGTAGTCCCTCTGTGCCGCTACGTGAAGTAACACCCGAAGAGTGGTCATCTTCGGGGTGGGCGCGAAGGTCTGAAAGAAGTCAACCCCCTCGCGCTGACTGAACCCTCTAGCCACGTAGCGTGCCTTGAAGACTGGGGGAGATCCCGGCGGCCGCTTCACCTTGAAGATCCACATGCCGTCAACTATGTTCGCCCCTGGGGGGGGAACCTCGTCAACGTAAGTGCCTGTGGACCTGTAGGAGGCCATCTCTGCGTCCATGGCAGCTCTCCACTGAGAGGCCCAAGGCCCTGACACTGCCTCAGCGTAAGTGCGAGGAGTAGGAATGTCAGGAGCGTCGGGGTCTCCCTCAGGAGCGAGGAGCATGGCACAGAGATGAGGCGAAGCAGCTGCCAGGAACTCTAGCTCAAACTGTCTGTCCTCTAGGACGTCACAGCCAAGGGCAGACTCACCCCCGGCGGACAGAGGACGGACAGGAGGAGCGGCCACAACACGAGTGGCGTAGTCAAGGCGACGCGTAGCAGTAAAGTCAGTGACAGCGGCAGTGAGGACCGCGACGGAGGAAGGAGAGGCACGAGGGTCTGTAACAAGAGAGGCGAGAACACGAGAGAGAGTGGGGCGGTACGTGCGGTAGTAGTCAGAGACCGGAGTGGACAGGGAGGCAGTGAGGGACGACTCAGGAGGACGAGGAAGAACAGACTGAGGAGGACGAGGGGGACTAGAACGAAACAACACGGTACGGAGGTCAGTGACAGGTGACGAGGGACGAGCACGAGGAGGACGAGAGGTCCAAGTGTGGGTGAGAGGAGGGGGAGACGGAGGAGACTGAGAACGAGGGAACACAGCCGGAGCTGAGTCCGGAGGAGGAAACGTAGGACCGAACACAGGACGAGAGGAGGGGAGACCAAGGGCCCGAAGGCCAGAAACAGGGGCCGGAGGCTGCTCCGGCTGCTGTGGCTGCTGCTGCTGCTGCTGCTGCTGCTGCTGCTGCCGCTGCCGCTGCCGCTGCCGCTGCTGCTGCTGCTGCTGCTGCTGCGGCTGCTCCCGCTGCAACTCCAACCTCTCACGCTCCAAACGCTGCTGGACCTCCGACCTCTCACGCTCCAAACGCTGCTGCTCCTCACGCTCTAGACCAGCACCTCTCACGCTGAGCCCCAGACTCTCCAGCTCCAGAAACACCACCAGCTCCAGCACCGCCACCAGCTCCAGTACCCTCGGAACGGGCAGCTGCGGCAGGTGCACGCTCAGCGCCAACGCCAACACCCCCAGAACGGGCGGCTCCTGTAGGTGCACGAACAGCTCCAACGCCAGCACCCCCAGAGCGAGCACCGCCAGAGCCCTCACCTCGAGCACCAACACCCTCAGAGTCCGCAGTGGCCGGCAGAGGAAGCGCTGACGGCTGCTGCGGAGGCTGTGAGGATGACTGAGGGGAGGGAGGAGAGACCTGGGGGGGTACCGAGGGGGGGGGAGTAGCGTGGGACACACCAGACGGAGCAGGAACAGGAGGGGGTACCTGAGGAGCAGAGGCGGGAGGAGGAAGAGCTGGAGCCAGGAAGAGGGGAGGGGGGGGAACCGGGAGACCTCGACAGGGGTACCTGACGTAGTAGGGGACGGACTCGTCGAAACGGACGTCACGAGAGTCAAAGAACCGGTGGGAGGGAGGGTGGTAAAAGGTGAAGTCAGAGGAGTCCTCTGGGAAACCAAGGAAGACACAGGGGACGGCGCGAGGTGAGATCTTGTCCGCAGAGGTGTCGCGGACAAGAGCCAAGCACCCCCAGACACTAAACCTCGACGCAACACCAGGGGACCCTGTCCAAAGACTGGTCGGTGAAGCCCCTGGCCGTGAGACGCGAGGCCAGAGGTTCAACTGGTGAGCGGCGTACCGAGCCGCGTAGGGCCACAGAAAATGGGGCGCACGGGCAAGAGGACCAGACAAGCGCAGCCACGTGATCTGTTGGAAGAAAAACGCTCGGACCTCCTCACTGTTGCCTCTGCCTCTTCCGCGCCTCCTCCTCGTCTCTTTGAGGGGTGCGGTCTCAAGAAGATCGATGGTGAGCTCAGTGGGATGCTTCAGAAGAAGCGCGTCGCGGGCTGTGGCTAGGCGGTCAGGGAGTCGAGTGACTAGCCAGTGAATAGTGAGCCACATAGGGGGCGGGGCAAGGGCAAGCTGGTCCTCAGTGCAAGCAGCGCGAAAGCGAGCGTCAAGAGAGCGCAGGTGGGTAGCGAGGTCAGAGACAGTCTCAAAGGAGGCGAGGTCAGGGTAGATAAAGGGTACGAGGAGGCGACTGAGCGAAGCAGAGGAGGGTGTGGAGTAGCGAGCAACAATAGCCTTATATAGATCTGCAGCAGACTCGACCTGAGCGAAGTGGACTGCCTCTGTCGGCGGGAGAAGGTCGGTCAGGGCGAGGCAGGCAGCGGCGTCACGAGACTCCCACACGTCACGAGCGAGGAGCTGGCGCTGGTAGTCGGCCTCCTGCTCAGAAGTAGGCGGTGGGGTAGTGGGCAGCGGCCGAGGCTGCAGAGGGGCGGTCTGAGCGCCGGACGCGTGTGCGAACAGGTGCACGCCATCCTGCCGCTGGCTCTTAAGGTGGCGCTGCGCCTGCGTAAGCCACGTACTAAAGTCAATCGGTCTCCCCTCAGGGTCAAAGCGAAGTACTCGGGAGGTCGCCATAGGGGGCGAAACTGAGAGAGCGCGGCTGCCAGCCGCGGGAGGGGGGAGACCGTCAGTAGCGTGTAGGCGTGCAGGCGGGCAGGCGGCGCGGCATGTGGACAGGCGGGCGGCGCAGCGCGCTGGCTTGCGGGCGGCGCGGTGAGAAGGGGTGGGGAGGAGGGCGCGACGGTAGGAAAGGGGCGGGGAGGAGGGCACAACGGTAGGAAAGGGGCGGGGAGGAGGTCGCGACGGTAGGAAAGGGCGGGGAGGAGGGTGCGCGACGGTAGGAAGGGGCGGGGAGGAAGGCGCGACTGTAGGAAAGGGCGGGGAGGAGGCGCGACGGTAGGAAAGGGGCGGGGAGGAGGTGGGCGACGGGATTGGGAGGGGAGAGGGCGACGCGCGGGGCTGCGGGGCGGCTCAGCGTGCGGCGCGCGGGCGCAGCGGGGCTGCGGCGCGACGCAACGAGCAGAGCGCGTGGGGCAGAGCGGGCAGGGCAGCGCCCGCGAAAAAAAAACAAGGGAAAATGCGCACTGCAGCTGTGGCGCGCGGCCAGCAGGGGCAGCGCGACTCGTAGGAGGGCAGGGCGGGCGCGGGGTAACGCGGTAACCGCAGGCGATTTTAAGGTGGGTCCTAAAGGAAATAGTTCTAAGGTCCTAAGGACCTCCTGCTCTATACCCTTGATTAGGTCAAGGGGGGGGGAGTACAAGAATGTCAAGAGAAATTGTGTACCCCCTAGTGTTAACCCCCATATAGCCTATCTAAACTAAACATGCATATAATTGGCAACCCGCTAGAGGCTATAACATTTGACAAGAAGGTTCAACAATTCACTAAAAACGCTTCCGCTATTACATCATTCCTACTCAGGATCTTAGCCTTGAAAAGATCCTAAGGGCTTTTCTCAGCCCAACACTTTCTACCCCTCCAGTCTCGTTTCTCTTGACTTGACACCAGCTTTGCTTGATGTACAAGACACCCACGTCACTTGCTACCAGTATCTCTCACCCTCATCCCACTAGCATCACTCAATGCAGCTATCACGTGCCGCGTCGTGGGGAGCGTGTCCCGCACACTAGGCAGGTGGAACGGCGCTCGTTGTGTCCTCTGAAACAGCCATGGAGTCAAAACACGCTTGAACTCATCAAAGCTAGTGGCTAGTAGTGCTTCCCAATCCACCTGTCGTGGTTTGGTCAGGGGTGGAGTGGGGTGAAGAAGGCTATGCTGAGTTAGCCACCGATTCATGTGCAGAAGCGGAAAGGTGAAAACGAAGGCTCCACCAGCAGCATTTAGAAGCGAGAAGAAGCGGATGGATGGATGCAGAAATGTTGCTCGAACAGAAGCAATTGGAATGAGACCTGGGAGAGGAAGGAATGAGGCAGTACGGGGTCCTATGCAGCATCGACTCACGAGGAGGTCTCGAGGAACATGCGCAGTGGTTTGCATGTCGGCAGCCATGGAGAGGGCGAGGATGGACGTGAGACCCACCATGGCCGACCCGCGAGACAGCGGCATCAGCTGGAACCTGCACACCTCACCGTGGGATGGGATGTGTGCACAGGTTGAGCAGACAAAGAACGTGGGAGCGGGGAAGAGGAATCGGTGAGAGGTGTGAACAGGCAGAGTGGTGTGCGGTGGAGGCGGGAGATGTGAATAACGAGGACGATGAGATGGGTTTGGGTGTGCATAACAAGGGTTGTGACGGCGTGGTGTGCTGGGACAGCTGCAACAACAAGTAGCTGGATGGCTGGGCAAGAACAGGTCGGGCTTTGGAAGGAGCAGCCAGTGCGCAGCAGCAGGTAAAACGGGGCCGTCGCCCGTTACACAGAGCAGTAGTAAGCAACGGCGAGGATCTGATCTGATCTGGGGTGCACTGGCGCTACGCATACAGGCGGGCGGCAGGCGGACCCACCAGTGGTAAGCGATGGTGAGGATCTGATCCTGGATGCGCTGGCATATCCATACCAAGCGCTTTTGCGTGCGTGTGTGTGTGCATGCGATGATGCGTGCGTGCGTGCGTGCGTGCGTGCGTGCGTGCGTGCGTGCGTGCGTGCGTGCGTGCGTGCGTGTGTGTGTGTGTGTGTGTGAGTCTCCTTTTTGGGTTGTATTTTAGAGGCGCTTCAATAGTAGGCGATGGTGAGAATGTGATCCTGTATGCGCTGGTGATATCCATACGGGTGGCCAGCAAGCAGACCCACCAGAAGTAAGCAATGGCGATGATCTGATCGTGGATGCGCTGGTGGTACACGTGTGGGCAGTCTCTGAGAATGAAAGAAGATTAAGAAGAAAAAAAGCGCACTAAAGAATACCCATGTGGCCGGGCTGGTGTCAGGAGGACCCACCAGTAGTAAGCGATGGCGATGATCTGATCCTGGATGCGCTCGCGGTACACGTGTGGTGAAGTGGCCTTAGTGCGGTGGTCCAGTGTCGCCGCCATGAATCCCTGCCACGCCGCTGTGAGCTCCGAGTCGAATGCATTCCACCGCGCTGCATCGATGGGGGTCACCGTGTCAAAGTCCACTGCCAGGGGGCTGGAGGGAGGGGGGAATGGGGTGTGTGATGGGATGAGAACTGGTGCGGTGGTCTAGTGTTGCCTCTATGAAGCCCGGCCCCGCCGCTGTGAGCTCCGAGTCAAACGAATTCCACCGCGCTGCGTCAATTGGGGTCACCGTATCAAAATCCACTGCCAGGGGGTTGGGTGGATGGGGGAGTGTTGATGGGGGGTGGTGTGATGGAATGGGGAGAAGAGAGAGGGGATAGTTGTGGTCCAGTGCAGCCGCCATGAAGCCCTGCCACGCCGCAGTGAGCTCCGAGTCGAATGCATTCCACCGCGCTGCGCCCACTGTGGTGAGCTGAGCGTGTCAAAGTCCCCTGCCAACGTGCTGGGGGGAGGGGGGTTGATGGGTGAAAGCGATGTGAATATGAGAGGAGAGTGGGGAATCACAGTCTACCTCCCCTGGTCTGCTTTGGTTAACGAGTCAAAGTCCCCTGCCAATGGGCTGGGAGAAAAGAGGCGGGAAGATGATGGGGTGGTGATGATGTGATTGGTAGAGGAGAGGAGAAATGGAACGGGTAAGGAGAAGAGGGCAAGGGGAGGATACGAGTATACAGATGTATGCATTTGTGCATGTGTGTTGGGTATATGTCCATGTGTGCATGTGTCCATGTGTGCATGTGTGCATGTGTCCATGTGTGCATGTGTGCATGTGTGCATGTGTGCATGTGTGCATGTGTGCATGTGTGCATGTGTGCATGTGTGCATGTGTGCATGTGTGCATGTGTGCATGTGTGCATGTGTGCATGTGTGCATGTGTGCATGTGTGCATGTGTGCATGTGTGTGTGCATGTGTGCATGTGTGTGTGCAGGAACCACATGACTCACCGTTTTTGTAATCTAAATTCTGTGCCGCCCAAATCTTTCCTGCACGGGAGGGTGGGCGGGGAGGGGCAACCAATGAGGATTAAGAACCAGGACAGGTGCATGCAGCTGGCATGGGAGGTAAGGGGAAGGGTGCAGATGAGAGCATGAAAGCATCTTGAGCATGAAAGCATCTTGAGCATGAAAGCATCTTGAGCATGAAAGCATCTTGAGCATGAAAGCATCTTGAGCATGAAAGCATCTTGAGCATGAAAGCATCTTGAGCATGAAAGCATCTTGAGCATGAAAGCATCTTGAGCATGAAAGCATCTTGAGCATGAAAGCATCTTGAGCATGAAAGCATCTTGAGCATGAAAGCATCTTGAGCGTGATGTGGCGTGCTGTAGCATGGCAGGCACACTAACCCTGGGAATGCCCGGCTGTAGCATGGCAGGCACACTAACCCTGGGAATGCCCGGCTGTAGCATGGCAGAAGCACGTAGAAGTCTCGACCAATCACGTTGAAGAGCCCCTCGTGATCCTCCGCTGCCTCCAGCTGTTGGAATGTTCAGCGAATGTTCGGGGAGCATTGGTGGTTACTCTATACTCCCAGTGTCAAACCAATCACACAGAACAGCCCAGCATGACCCTCATGAGGAGATGGGGAACATGGGGGGCAGGGGCCAATGCGCCATGGGGTGCATGGCAGGCATGAGAAAGGGTGGCGTGGTTGAGTTGAGAGCACACACACACCTGGGCGCCGAAGGTGGAGCGAGGCACGTGGAAGGGCTGGTGCGAGTTAGCATCAAACGCCCTCTCTGCCTGCAGCAGGCCCCGCCTTGTGACGTTCACCGCCCTGTGAGTGACACACGGGCAGGGAGAGACGGGAGAGAAAGGAGGGAGGGAAGGGAGGGATGGAAGGCGGAAGAGTGGAGTGAGGCACATCAAAGGCCCTCTCTGACTGCACAGGCCCCGCCTTCTGATGCTCACCGCTCTGTGATGGAGACGGAGGAAGAGAAGGAAGGGCAAGGAGGGAAGGAAGAGGGCAGGGAGGAAAGGGAGAGGGCAGGGAGGGAAGGAAGCGGCCAGGGAGGGAAGGACGGATAGAACAGGGTAACGATAAGGGCTTTCATTCTTGTATAAGCAGCCGGAGAGTGATGATGTGAGCTGGGACGACACGGCACAAGGCAACTTTCTTCAGACAGACAGACAGGGAAGCCACTCACTTGGGATAGTCGGCGAGGTAGCGAGCCATGAGGAAGCGAGCAGTGTCCATGACCCAGGTGAAGTGAAGATGGGTGTGCCGGTGAGATAGCGTAGCGCATGTCATGTATTGCTTCCAGCGCTGCCTCTGCCTGAACGCCTTCCATGCCATGGGCTCCACGGCGCCTGACACCTGCCTCCACGCCACCAGTCAGACTCGAAACTCACTTTGGATAGACGGCGAGGTATCTCGCAGTGCCCATGACCCAGGTGAAGATGGGTGTGCCGGTGCGATACAGCATGTCTTGCTTCCAGTGCCGCCCCGGGGCGAAGGCCTTCCATGCGACGGGCTCCATGGCGTCTGACACCTGCCTCCACGCCACCAGCACTCCGAACATGTCCCGCCAGCTCGTCACCAGGTCAGATCGGTCCAACATTCCCTGCCCACCACCACGGCTGCTGCTGCTGCTGCTGCTGCTGCTGCTGCTGCTGCTGCTGCTTTCCTCAGTGCCTTGAGCCACACTGCTGCCGCCGCCGCTGCTTCTGCTGCTGCTTTGATGGCTGTGGCCAGTGCGCTGCCCGCCCTGCCTCTGCTGCTGCGCCTCCTCCAGCTGCTCCCGCCACAGCTCCCGCCCCCCACTCGCCCCGTAGGCCCCACCTGCCCCACCATCCCCATTCCCCTCGTGGCCCCCAAAGAGCAAAGGGGCGATGTGCATGTGATCCGCCATGAGCAGCAGCGTGCGCCTCACCTGCTGCATCACGTCCAGCGCTGCCAGCCCTGCCATGCGCAGCTGATGGTGGGGGACGGGGTGGATGGGGGAAGAGAAGGAGAGGAGGGAGCCTCAGTTGCGTGGTCACAGGGGCAACGCGGGGAGCAGATGGTGCTGCTGCTGCAGTCGTTGCATGCACGGAGATTGGAGCTTGACAACGCACTATGCCACTGCTTGCCACACACACACGTGCGCTTTGAGTAGACTCAGAACTCACCTCACAGTCGGCATCATTCTGACTGTGCCACGCCTGTGCCATGCCATGCCATGCCATGCGGACCTGCTGGGGAGCAGCATGCCATGCCACGACAGACCATGCCATGCCATGCCATGCAATGCCATGCCATGCCATGCCATGCCAGGCCATGCCATGCCATGCCATGCCAGGCGCACCTGCTGGGCGTTATGCAGCATGCCATCGGTGTCGTAGTGAGTGCGAGCACCAATCACGTCCGCCGCTTCCACCAGCTGCACTGCCGCCCCTGACAGGCGCGGCAGTCGCTGCCACGTGGCGGCTTGCAACTGGTGCTCGGGGATCGCCAGCGGGACGAAGCCCGGCAGCTCCTCCGGCCGGCCCGCCGTCGCCCACTTGTCCTGGCGGCCATGGGGGGAGATTCGGGGGAGAGGGCGGGGGAGAGGGCGGTGCACAAGGGGTGTGGGGAGAGGAGGAAGGGGAGAGGTGGGGAGGAGAGGGGAAGAGCAGGGAGGGGAGTGGGGATGAATAGGGGAACTGGGCTATTGAAATGAAGTCCGTGGGAAAACGGTAAGCTTGATAGCGGAGGTAAACAGTTGCCCGTGAAGCTTCACAGAAGGGCAAGCCCTCCATTTCACCACCCCCATCACGCGTCCCTGACGCCTTACCCACCCTTCTCCCTCTCTCACCCTTCTCTCCCTCTCCCGCTCACACTGTTCTCTCGCCCTCGCCCTCTCACCCGCCACCCCTCACCAAGGTCGTCATTCAGCTCCCACCCGCTTTTCCCCCTCTCCCTCTCGCCCTGCCCCGCTCACCCGCCACTCCGCATCAAAGTCGTCGTCAATGCGGAAGGCAGAGAAGGGCAGGTCGAGGCGCGACACGGTGTAGGCCAGCAGGTGGCGCTGGAAGAAGGTCCTGTGGCGGTATGATGCCTGCTCGTCCGGTTGAACGGGTGAGGACAGCAGCTCGTCGTATAGCCGCATCTGGTGGGAATGGGGAGGCACGGGGCAGAAGGTGACACGGTGCATGGGATGACACGGTGTCGGCCAGCAGGTGGCGCACAGGGCATGGTGCGGCGAGCAGGTGGCGCTGGAAGAAGGTCCTCCTGTGGCGGTGTGAGGCCTGCTCGTTGGGCTGGACGGGCGAGGACAGCAGCTCGTCGTACAGACAGACGCATCTGGTGGGGTGAGTGTCAAGGATGGAGGGGAGACGAGCATGTGGCAGACAAACGGTGTGTACATGGCATGGTGTAGGTGCTGGAAGAAGGCTCTGTCGTGGTATGACGAGCGCTTGCTGGGCGCATCTGATGGGGTGAGTGTCAGGGAGGGGAGTCGAGTGAGTAGCAGACGGTGAGTGCATGGAATGTCGTCGTATGGTATGGTATCGCATGGCATGGCATGGCATGGCATGGCATGGCATGGCATGGCATGGCATGGCATGGAATGGCATGGCATAGGAACGTGGCGTAACATTGCTACATTGTGGGGGAGAGGAGAGGGAGGTCGGATGACTCACAGCAGCAGCATGTTCGCCCAGCACGTGCAGGCTGGACGCCTTGGCGTGCATGATCTCCAGGTCGCCTGGGAAAGCCTTCAGCCCCGCGTCTGCCATGCGAATGACTCCCCTGGCGAGGCCAGTCGCACATGCACACATCACACCACACACGTGGGCCAGGGCAGAGCAGACGAGACAAGGTGTGGGCGAGGAGAGGGAGAGGGAGGGCAAACATACAGAGCATTTCAAGGGTGGAATTTGAGATGAGATGATGTGGGGGGAGGGGGCGGAGGGGGAGGGGGAGGGAGAGGGGGGAGAGGTGGAGAGGTGGAGGGGTGGAGAGGTGGAGAGGTGGAGGGGTGGAGATGGGAGGGGTGGAGGGGTGGAGGGGTGGAGAGTGGAGGGGTGGAGGGTGGAGAGGTGGAGGGTGGAGAGGTGGAGAGGTGGAGAGGGTGGAGGGTGGAGGGGTGGAGGGGTGGAGAGGTGGAGAGGTGGAGAGGTGGAGTGGTGGAGAGGTGGAGAGGTGGAGAGGTGGAGAGGTGGAGAGGGGTGGAGAGGTGGAGAGGTGGAGAGGTGGTGGAGAGGTGGAGAGGTGGAGAGGTGGAGAGGTGGAGAGGTGGAGAGGTGGAGAGGTGGAGAGGTGGAGAGGTGGAGAGGTGGAGGGGTGGCCGGTGGTGGTGGTGGTGGGTGGTGGTGGTGGGTGGTGGGTGGTGGGTGGTGGGTGGTGGGTGGTGGGTGGTGGGTGGTGGGTGGTGGATGCTCACCAGTGATCTCCCAGCAGTCGCTTCTGCAGCACCAGGTTGTGATGCGTCTCCAGTATCCTGCCATGCCATGCACGTGGATTCGTCGTGAGAGAGAGAACAAGTGAGTACGCCAATATAAGCGAGTGAAACTAGAGGGAGGACGAGCATGTGCGAGTGAGGGAGGGAAGGAAGGCAGAAGAATGGACTGACGGAGCACCAGAGACAAACAGATTCTGAAAGAGAGGGTCCGGGAGGGAAGGAAGAGAGGCAGAGAGGCGGGGAGGCAGCGAGGGAGGCCGTGCGGATCAGATCAGATCAGGGCAGAGAAGCAACGAGCAGAGAAGAGCAGGGCAGAGAACGGACTTTCCGAGCTGGCTGGAGTGAGAGCAGGAATTCCCTCTCAGCCTGGTCCGTGTTGACTTTTGAGTCGACTCAAAAGCAGAGTACATACTGTCCGAGCGGGAGGCAGTGAGGGAGGGCGTGAGGATCAGGGCAGAGAAGCAAACAGCAAAGAAGAGCAGAGCAGAGCAGCAGAATACATACTGTCCGAGCTGGAGTGAGAGCAGGAGGTCGCTCTCAGCCTGGTGGGTCTCCCCCAGCAGGCGGTGCAGGCGCCCCTTCTCCTTGCGCACGTCCGCATCCCCTGGCAGCAGCTCCACCGCCCGCGCCAGGTACGGCTGTGCCGCCCGAAACTGGTTCGACCGCACCAACGCAATTCCCTGGGGGGGAAACGTGGGGAAAGAGGGGGGAGAGTGGGGGAGTAGGGAGGACGAAGAAGTGGGGTATGGGGGGGGGGGGGGGGGGGGGGGGGAAAGGGGCATGGGTGTTGTAGCGGGGAGGCAGTAGGGAGGGCGGCTGGGAGAAGCGGTGCTGAGATGCACAGGAGGAGAAGGCGTGGGTGGGTGTAGCGGAAGAATGGCTGGAGAGGAGTGGGATGACCTGGCCTGACAGTCCACCTGGGCTGCGCTGCGCTGTGCTGGGGTGCTTGTCTCGAGTCTCACCACGGCTCGGTTGAGGTGGGCATCGTTCGGCAGCATGTGCAGCGCGGGCAGCAGGTCGTTGAGGGCGTCCTTGAAGCGGAAGCAGTTGAACGCGCTCAGCCCTGCACGAGGGGGTGAAGGGGGAGAGGGGAGAGGGGGGGGGGAAGGGAGGGGGGAGGGGAAGGGGGAAGTTGGGGGAAAATGGGGAGGAGGAAAGGGGGGCAGCAGGTCTTTGAGGGCGCCCTTGAAGCGGTGGCAGTTGAACGCGCTCATCCCTGGGACGGTGAGGCACTAAAGTCGGCAGTGGCAGTGCCGAGGCACGTTCTTCTTGGCACATGCCCACCACACCCTGTCAGAACTGAGCTTGAACCGATGCATTAGTAATGAGCTCGAAGCTCTTTAAGTACAAACGAATTGAGCACGAATGGATGAGGAGGAAAATGGGGGTAAATCCTAGAGGATCGGGGTCAATTCCAAGGCAATATCCAATTGGTGGGTTGGAGACTGCTTGGTAATTTGGTTGGGATGTGGGTGTACACCCAACCAAACACAAAGTGCTAATTACACTACGCTAGGATATAAAAGTACAAGTACAAAAGTTGAGATTGAGGTCTAGCTCTAACACACCCCACCACACCACACCACAATACACCACACCTGAAAGCACTGCGCACCTGTTCACCGTGCCTCCCCTCCCCTCCCCCACGCACCTCGTCGTTTGATCGCCTCCACATTCCCTGGTTGCAGCAGCAAGGCGCAGCTGAACGCCTCGTGCGCCCTCTCGTGCTGCCCCAGCGCCTCGCGCTCCACCCCCACCTGCATCCACAGCTCTGCACTGTCGGGATTGGCGCTCACTGCCTGCGGGGAAGGAAAGGAGAGGCCAGCGAGCCACGCGATGAGATTCTTGAATCGGCCGACTCGAAAAACACCTCCATCTTCAGCTCTACACTGTTTGGGTTGGCTCTCACTGCCTGTATGGGAGGAGGGGCCAGAGAAGCACAGATTGTGATAAGATGTGGGTTGCGGGACAATCACCTTCATCCACAGCTCTGCACTGCCAGGGTTGGCCCTCACCGCCTGTATGGGAGGAGGGGCAGGAAGCACGCATGCAAAGGCTCAGGGGGAGAGCGCTTCACAGAACACAGATTGCTGTGGCGCTGCAGGGATTTTTCCCCATGCTGCGCCTGCCTCCACCCACAGCCGCGCGTTGATAATGAACTGTTTTTGAGACGTCCTATGCACAGTTCGTTTTTCCCACGCTGCGCCTACGTCCATCCACAGCCGCGCGTTGCTGGGGTTGGCGGTCACTGCCTGTGGGGGAGTGAGGGAGGGCGCGCGCAGAGAGAGGCTGAAAGGGCCTGACATGAAGGTACGGTGTGTGTGACAAGGGGGTGACAATACAGAGGGTGCGCAAGAAGCAATAGAGATATGACAGTAACGAAGGGAGGACCTGGCTTGTCACGCCCAACATGTCATGCCCAACATGTCATGCCCAACATGTCACGCCTAACGTTTAAAGCCCGATCGTCATGCGGTGCGGTGCGGACAATGCTATGCCGGTTGGTCTGCCCCACATGATGCGGCGCCTGGGGCTTGGGCTCACTCACCTGTTCGAAGTCCGCGACAGCCGACTCGTGCATGTGTAGCAGCGACTTGGCCACGCCACGCCCGTGCAGCACTCGCTCGTACAGCCGCCGCAATAGCCGCTCCGCCTGTGGGGCAACGCAGGGCGGTTGGGAGCAGCAGAGGAAGGAGTTCAAAAGATCTCATTTAATCTCGCCGCGCACCTCGTTACATCTCGCCGCGCACCTCGTTACATCTCGCCGCTCACCTCGTTACATCTCGCCGCGCACCTCGTTACATCTCGCCGCGCACCTCATTACATCTCGCCTCGCGCCTCGTTACATCTCGTCGCTCACCTCGTTACATCTCGCCTCGCACATCGTTTCATCTCGCCGCGCACATCGTTACATCTCGCCGCGCATCTCGTTACATCTCGCCGCGCACCTCGTTACATCTCGCCGCGCACCTCGTTTCATCTCGCCGCGCACCTCGTTACATTTCGCCGCGCACCTCGTCGTATGTGGTGACGGCCTCTACGAGCCGGTCGCCCTCCAGCTGGTCGCGTCCCTCCGCGATTAAAGCCATTATTCGCTCGCTCACGCGCCGCGCCACCTGCGCCTCGTTGCTTCCGCCGCCGCCGCCGACGTCGCCGCCGCTGCTGCTGTCGCGGCTTCCGCTGTTGCTGGTGGAGCTGTTATCGTCATCTACAAACTCGCAGTCGTTGACGGCAGCATGAATCTGCGCGTCCCGCTCACGAGAACCGGCGCGACTCGGCGCACACGTCTCATTTCCAAGGCAAAAATCACCCAACGGCGTTTCTGCCGCAACTTCCGCCGCAACTGACGCTGCCGGATCTAACGCCACGTTTGCCGCCGGCTCCAACGCAGGAACGCTAACGCTCTGAATGCGAGACGCGGTGAGAATGGGTCCGTCGTCCGGCTGCCCCGCCAGCAGCAACCGCGTCGCATGACTGCCGGCGCAATCGAACGTGCCAATGAGGACAACAATTGCCGCCCAAGCTATTGAACTCTTGCTCAACGACCGAGTCCGGCCGCGGCCATACAACGGAAACGCCATTTTGCGGCCGAAACGTCTTATAGGACTTTGTCTCCGGCTCAGATGCTCGCCGCGCGCATCGGCGATACAAGCGAAGCGACTCGAACGATATTTCCAGAGAATAAGAACCAGCAGTCGACCAACGAACCACAAAGCAACGAAGAATGATAAGAAGACTCTTCTTCGAGTAAGGAATGAGGAATTTTCTCGACGCGAGCTCTAGAACTTCTACTCGACGCGAGGGAGGAAAGGTAGTCCACCCACTGCTCAACTTGAGCGAATACCTGTGCCGATGCCGCTTCGTACAGATAGAGCCGACATAGCTTGAGAATGTCAGTTTGCGGGGTAGTAAGGTCATATGTGTGGTCTCCTCCACCCCAGGGGGTCTGTCTCCACCGTCGACCGCCATGCTTCTGCAATGGGAGCGACTGCAGCCGATTTCGTTGTTTGTAGGGCAACTAGGCGTAAGCGGTGAAGAACACATCATATGATGGTGGTCACCTTCCCCACCTGAGAACGCGCGATCTGAGATGGGTGAGTTGAGTGACTCGTCGACGGCAACCTACCTAACGAGCCTCCAAACTTCCCCATTGGTGCCTGCCTGGACCTGGAGTGTTGCGCTGCTGCTTCCCATGATCTCCCTGTGGGGTCGTCAACGTGATTTTTGTAAGTTAGAAAGGCCTTGTGGAACAAGGCGGGATTATCTTATGAAAAAGGATGGTCTCGGGGTCGTCGACTCGTCTCCTTGCAGGAAAACCGTACACGCTGGCATTGCTCTCTTGCACTCGAGCTGGCATTGCCCGCTGGCCCCTCCTCGCACCAGAATTTACAGCGTGGGTTGCTGTCGTCGTTCGCCGACACCTCTGCTGCTACGACGTGCGCACTTGTCGTCACTCTCGGCATGCTCGGAGTGGGCATCCTTATAGTGGTCGGAGATATATAGATGAGGTTGTTTAGTTAGTATTGTGCTAATTACTTAGACATGGTTGAAGTTACAAAACCTTTGTCTAATTCTTGTGTTAAACGATCTCTTTTTAGCGAGAGTGAGTGAGCTAGACCAAGAGAGTGAAACTAGAGGGAGGGCGAGGGAGAGTGAGTTTTTGCAAGGGAGGAAATGAAGTCAGGAAGTACAAGCATGGACTAGGCAGAGCCAGAGACAAACAGACTCTGAAAGAGAGGGCCCGGGAAGGGAGGCAGAGAGGCGGGCAGGCGGGCAGGCAGGGAGGGAGGTGTTAGAATATACTATTCTTGTTTAATTGCATGTGTAGCTGGTAGTGTAGTCCCTTGGTGGTATACCCCCTTTTGCCAACATTCCTACATCTTGTACCTCTCTCATATTGCAAACCCTCTCCTCTTTGGCTAAACCTCTCGCTCCTCCCATCTCCCAATGTTAGAATCTAGCAGTAGGAATGATTGGACTAGTGGGATGCAGGAGTACAAATAGTAAACCCTAATTGGGTTGTACCCTATATGGGCTACCCCACTACAGCCTAGACAATAAGCAGCATGTATAGTTTGACACACCCCCATAGGCAAAGTGGGGGAGAACAAGGGGTCACACGACCAGTCAAGAGAAACAAAGCAAGCTCAGGGTGGATCACAACGTCACCACACATTCTGAGCACAAGCAAAGGGCCACAAGGCCAGTTCACATGCAGAGATATATATGCAGCAATAACAGTACAGTGATGACTACCTAGCAAGAGCCAACATGCAGGTATATATATAGATCACAGTACAAGCAGAGACTACAGCAAGTGTGGAAACGTAGGCACAAGGCCCAACAAAGTACAAAAGCACTGATGATCACCAGACGGAAGTGCCTTGGTGAATATATCAGCAGTGTTGGCCCGAGTGGCCATGTGGCGAAGACGAAGCTGGCCTCGCTGCTGCAACTCTCGAGCCAGGAAGTAACGCAGAGCAATGTGCTTCGTTCTGTGCTCCAGTCTGTGCTCCTCACACAAGGCAATGGCCGCCTTGTTGTCAACGTACAGAACTGGAGGAGAACGAGGCCGCTCTCCCAAGTCAGTCAGCAGGTAGGTGAGCCAGCGTAGCTCCTGTGCAGCCATGGCGGTGGCGTAGATCTCAGCCTCACAACTGGAGCTGAGAACAGAAGACGAGCGTGTAGACCGCCAAGAAACTGAGCCAGAGCCAAGGCTGAAGGTGTAACCCTGTGACGACCGCTGTGTAGTCTGGTCGTCAACCCAAGACGCGTCTGAGTGCCCAGTGAGGACCACCTCACTCCGTCCTCCAAGCACGAGCCCCATGCCTGATGTACTGCACAGGTAGCGCAACACCCTCTTGGCAGCATCCATGTGCACCTTTCGGTGCCTGCCAGGAGCCACGTAACGAGCAAAAAGTCCAAGTGGGTATGCGAGGTCAGGTCGAGTGCAGGTCATCAGGTACATGAGGCAACCAACTAGCTCTGGGTAAGGACCACTCGGCTCTACGGACTCGTCCGGAGGTGGAGCTGAGAGCGAGTGACCTGTAGCCAGAGGAGTGGGCTGTGGGGAGGACCAGGAGAAGCCGAAGCGCTGAAGGACCTGCTGCACCATGTGTGACTGAGTCAGGGTGATGGTGCGGCGAGCTCTGTCCCGGGTGATCTGCAAGCCAAGGTAGCTACGCAGCTCACCCAGGTCAGTGCAGGTGTGTCTCTTCTGCAGCTCCGACTTCACACGAGCGAGTGCCTCAGTGTCAGCAGTGGCAAAGACCAAGTCGTCGACGTACACGAGGATGTAGAACGGCGGCAGCGAAGTGTCGGTGCGCAGAAACAGCGACGGGTCAGCAGTCGAAGGAGCAAAACCAAGAGCCGCAAGTGTCGTCCTCAGTGTGTCGTGCCACTCACGAGGCGTCTGGCGGAGACCGTAGACTGGCCGCCGGAGGCTCCACTGGGTACCAGGAGGGAACGACCCAGTGAAGCCAGGTGGGCGTCGCAGCCAGATCTCCTCGTGCAGGCTGCCCTGTAAGAAGGCTGTGCTGAAGTCAAGAGAGTGAAGCTCGTAGTCACGCTGAGAGGCAACGTGCAGCAGCACCCGAAGAGTGGTCATCTTTGGGGTGGGGGAGAAGGTCTGGAAGAAGTCAACTCCCTCTCGCTGACTGAAGCCTCTAGCAACGTAACGAGCCTTGAAGACAGGCGGAGAACCCGGCGGCCGCTTCACCCTGAAAATCCACATGCCATCGACAATGTTCGCCCCAGGAGGGGGAACCTCATCGACGTAAGTGCCTGTGGACTTCCAGGATGCCATCTCTGCGTCCATGGCTGTCTGCCACTGAGAGGAGTACTCACCCGCGATCGCCTCAGCGTAAGAGCGCGGGGTCGGGATGTCTGGTGCATCCGGGTCTCCCTCAGGGGCAAGAAGCATGGCCACGAGATGAGGCGCAGCGGCTGCAAGACACTCAAGGTCCTCGTGCATGTCCTCAAGGACGTCCGTGCTAAGAGCACACTCACCCCCGACGGACGGAGGACAGACAGACTCAGACTCAGCAACAAGACTCGCAGCGAAGTCTCGACGACAGGCAGCAGCAAAGTCCACAAGCTCAGCGACCAGGGCAGACGCAGCAGTAGACTCAAACGACGGGTCAGTGACAACAGTGGCTAGCAGACGCGTGACAGTAGGGTGCTCAGCACGAAACCGGTCAGACTCAGGATCCGCGACGTCAGGCAAAGAGGACGCAGGAGGAGACGGAAGAGGAGTACGCTCCGGAGGAGAGGACCGACGCAGGGCTACAAGGCGTGTGCCGGGGACAGCCGGCTGACGCTGACGAGGAACACGACGAACGGTACGACAAGGACGAACAGGCGAGACAGGACGCGACGCAGGCTCACGACGCTCAGCAAGACCCCCTGTCTGCTCAGTGTAAGGAGAAGGAGCAGGCAGAGGAGAGCCAGGCAATAACTGTAGACCAGTAGAAGATGGGCGGTCCTAAACCTGGCGAAAGGCAGAGCCAGACGGTGGCTGAGACGACGGAGACGGCGGAGCGAAGAAAAGTCGAGTCGGTGCAGTGCCACCAGCACCAGCAGCTCCAGCACCTCCAGTAGCTCCAGCACCTCCAGCAGCACCAGAACCCTCAGCGCCAGCTCCTCCAGGGCCAGCTCCACCAGCAGCAGCACCCCCAGAACCGGCACCCCCAGTCCCAGGGTCTCCAGCCGCAGTGTCCCCAGCAGAAGCTCCCGCAGGCTCAGCACCTCCAGCCCCAGTAGCTCCAGTACCCCCAGTACGAGCACCTCCAGGACGAGCACCACTCCCAGCTCCAGTGACGTCACCAGAAGGACCTCCAGTAGGAGAGCCCCGAGCTCCAGAAGCGCGACCCTGACGGCGACCGTACCAGTCGTGCAGCTGCTGGGAGGTGAGAGGCACACACGGGCGAAGGCGGCCACGCCAAGGAGACCGCGCAACAGCAGACTCAGAACCCTCAGCGCCAGCACCCTCAGCGCCAGCACCCTCAGCAGCTCCAGAACCTCCAGTGCCAGCACCCTCAGCAGCTCCAGAACCCCCAGCTCCAGCGCCACCAGCACCAGGACCTCCAGCAGCTCCAGAACCTCCAGCGCCCGCACCCTCAGCAGCCCCAGAACCACCAGCTCCAGCGCCACCAGCACCAGGACCTCCAGCAGCTCCAGAACCTCCAGCGCCCGCACCCTCAGACTCCTCACACTTAGGATCAACACCTCCAGGCTCCACACCCTCAAGCTCCGCACCCCCAGGCTCAGCACCCCCAGGCTCAGCACCCCCAGGCTCCGCACCCCCAGGCTCAGCACCCCCAGAAGGAACACCTCGAGCAGGACCACCCTCAGCAGGACCTGAGTCACCAGTGACCTCAACCGGCGCAGTCAAGGGAGGAGGGTCTACCTGAGACACACCTGAAGGAGCAGGACCTGACGCGGGGAGGGGGTCTACCTGGGGAGCACCTGGAGCGAGGAAGAGCGGCGGGGGGGGGGGGAGGGGTAGTGCGGTAGGGGAAGAGATGGTAAAAGGGAACCGACTCGTCGAACGTGACGTCCTGAGACGCAAAGACACAGCGCGAGGTGGGGTGGTAAAACTGCCAACCAGGCGCGTCAGGGACAAAGCCAAGGAAGACACAGGGAACAGCGCGGGCGGAGAGCTTGTCCGCGGTGGTATCGCGGACAAAGGCACGAGCACCCCAGACCCGGAAACGCGACGCATCGCCAACCTCCCCCGTCCACAGCAGTGTGGGCGAGGTCTCCGGCAAGGAGACACGGGGCCAGAGGTTGAGCTGATGCGCGGCGTACCGGACCGCAAACGGCCACAGAAAATGGGGGGCGGCCGCATGGATCATGGAGGTACGAGCGACCTCCATGACTAAGCCAATGCGGCGCTCAGCAACCCCATTCTGCTGCGGAGAGGTCGGAAGCGTGAACGACTGGCGGATGCCGTGCTCCGCACAGTAGGCTGCCAAGAGGTCTGAGGTGAACTCACCACCTCTGTCAGAGTGCAGACGCAGGACAGGAAAGTCCCGCTCGAACCGCTCGCGGAGCTGGAGACGAACAGCACGGATCCAAGGGATCAAAACATCAGGGACCTCACCCTTGGTGCGCAAGGGGAAGACCGTGGTGTAACGCGTGTAGTCGTCGACGACCAGCAGGAAGTACCGCTCGTGGCCCTGTCCACGGACGCGGGCTGGGCCCCACACGTCCAGGTGGAGAGTCTGCAGGGGAGCCTCTGTGGGAGGGAACGAGGAGGAGTGAGGAGCGGCGCGCTGCCGCGCGCGCAAGGAATGCAGGGCGGCGCAGGCGAGGGAGGGAGGGCAGGCAGGGACCTGGGAAGACCAGAGACCAGGGAGCGAGAGTGCATGCTACGAAGACGAGGCAGGGAGGGGTGACCAAGGCGGTGGTGCCACAGGAGAGTGTCGTGCGACAAAGCGCGACACTCGCAGGGGGCCGCCAGCTGACCTGACGCAGACGCAGACGCAGCCACCTGAGGGGACGCAGTGGTCAGTGTGTACAGACTCGAGCCAGGCGCACGGGTAAACGTGGCCAGGTGCCGGCCCGTCCGAGCACACGTACAGTGAGTCACTCGCTGACTCGCAGGAGTGAACTGGTGAACCCCCCTATCCTGGAGGTCAGCTCCACTCACCAAGTTCGTAGAGAACGAGGGGAGGTAAAGACCTGACAGCGAGCCAGACGGGGCGGCCGGACACGGCAAAACCGTGGAGTAGTGGGCAAGGACTGGACCCCCAGAGGGGTCCGCCAGGGAGACTGCAACTGGCCGACTAAGCGGCGTGAGTGTGGTGCAGTCGCGAAAGAAGGAGCGGGAAGCTCCTGAGTCAAGGGTGAAGGTGTGCAAGACCAAAGCAGGCGCAGTACCAGAGAGAGCAGACTCACCAGTACCTGGAGCAGCAGCCTCACCAGCACCTAGAGCAGGAGACACACTAGCA
The DNA here is from genome assembly GCA_947470075.1 of Closterium sp. Yama58-4. Classification (NCBI taxonomy): domain Eukaryota; kingdom Viridiplantae; phylum Streptophyta; class Zygnematophyceae; order Desmidiales; family Closteriaceae; genus Closterium; species Closterium sp. Yama58-4. The sequence continues at coordinate 418,525 of CANIUD010000711.1, forward strand.
CCTAGAGCAGCAGCCTCACCAGCACCGAGAGCAGGAGACGCACGAGCACCGAGAGCAGCATGCGCTATACCAGGGTCAGGCGGTACGCACAGGCAACAGGCACGGTAAACACTAGGTCATGTATATATGGCAGTGAGAATAGCATCATAGTCAAGAGCAAAGATATGAACCCTCTGTCCAATCAGCTCCACCCAAGTAGGGAGCTCAGCCTCGTCGCCAAACACGGTACGCCAGGCGTCGCTCAGACGGGCGAAGCAGCGGGACGGTGTGTGACCAAGCGTCCCGCAAGGCTGACCAGTCCTAACACCTGTGCGAATGACGTACGGGCAGCGAACGGTACGCGAAGACCTGCTACACTGAGCGTACCACTCCTGGAGCTGCCGGGGCGTAAGTGTCTCGCGTGGACGCCCCTGCAGCTGCAGCTGGCCACTGCCAGACGCCCCCAACTGACCAGCTCCAGGGCGACTGCTACGACGGCTACCTCGACAGCCCCAACTAGTATACCACTCATCAAGCTGCTGGGGCGTGAGAGACTCGCGGGAACGACGCTGGAGCTGCATCTGGCCACCTGCTAATAGCAGGAGTAGTAACAGCAGCTCGGGCAGCTCAGGCAGGTGCAGCAGCAGGCAGACAGGCCGGCAGGCAGGCAGGCAGACAGGCAGGCAGGCAGACAGGCAGGCCGGCAGGTAGGTAGGCAGGAAGGCAGGCAGACAGGCAGGCCGACAGGCAGGCCGGCAGGCAGACAGGCCGGCAGGCAGACAGGCAGGCAGGCAGGCAGGCAGGCAGGCAGACAGGCAGGCCGGCAGGCAGATATGCCAACAGGCAGGCAGGCAGGCAGACAGGCAGGCCGGCTGGCAGACAGGCAGGCAGGCCGGCAGGCAGGCAGGCAGGCAGGTGCTCACCAAAGGCTGGAAAGGGCAGGCGCTCGGCGGGCGAGCAGGGCCGGCGCTCGGCGGGCGGCGGCCGGGTAGGCGGACGACGGTGGCGACGGCGGGGCCGCAACAGCGGCTGTACAGTAGGGCCGCTGCAGCTGCAGGGCGGAACCGCTTCAGCGGCAGTCGCAGGGTGGGGCCGCGTCAGCGGCAGGTCGGGGTCGCGGCAGCTGCAGGGCGGGGCCGCATCAGCGGCAGGTCGGGGCCGCGGCAGCGGCAGGTCGGGGCCGTTGCAGCTGCAGAGCGGGGCCGCATCAGCGGCAGGTCGGGGCCGAGGGCCGCATCGGCAGCAGAGGGCCGCGCGCGGCTCGGCGCGGGCTGCGCGGACAGCGCTCTGGGCTGCTGCAGGTCGCGCGCGGGTCGCGTGAGGCAGTAGCAGGCCGCGCGCGGCTCGGCGCGGGCTGCTGCGGGCCGCGCGAGGCAGTAGCGGGCCGCGCGCGGCTCGGCGCGGGCTGTGCGTGGCAGCAGCGGGCTGCGCGCGGCTCGGCGCGGGCTGCGCGGGCTCGGCGCGGGCTGCGCGCGGCAGCAGCGGGCTGCGCGCGGCTCGGCGCGGGCTGCGCGGGCTCGGTGCGGGCAGCGCGCGGCAGCAGCGGGCTGCGCGCGGCTCGGCGCGGGCTGCGCGGGCTCGGTGCGGGCAGCGCGCGGCAGCAGGGGGCCTGACGGGCCTGTAGGGGCGGTTCGCGGGCCTGAAGGGCCTGTAGGGGCGGCGCGCGAGCCTAGGGCAGCAGGAGGCAGCGCTAGGGCTGCTGGACGGCGCGCGTAGCGCAGCACGTCTCAAGGCAAGGCAAGGCAGGCAGGTACGTGGGGTAGCGCGGTAACCGCAGCGGTAGGTGGGCCCGAAAAAAAACGGTCCTACGGACCTTAGTGCTCTGATACTGTGTTAGAATCTAGCAGTAGGAATGATTGGACTAGCAGGATGCAGGAGTACAAGTAGTAAACCCTAATTGGGTTGTACCCCATATGGGCTACCCCACTACAGCCTAGACAATAAGCAACATGTATAGTTTGACACCCAAGTCCTAGCTATAGCACCTATCTTGACAGGGGGCAACGAGGGATGGCGCGAGGATCAGGGCAGAGAAATAGCAAAGAAGAGCAGAGTGTTGAAATAGTAGCTAAAGATGATGAAATTAGGTCAAGGGAAGGTACAAAAGCAAGGTGCCGAGAAGTTCTGTGTACCCTTTATTTTTAGCCCCAATATAGCCTAAATTTACATAAACATATATGTTTTTTACACACCCGCATAGGAAAAGTGGGGGATAGCCAGAGCAAGCAATGGTCACAAGACCAGTCAAGAGAAGCAACAAAGCAAAGCTCAGGGTGGATCTCAAGATCACCACACAGTCTGAGCACAAGCAAGCGGCCACAATGCTGTTAGAATAGTAGGTGAATGATGGACTAGAGTGTCGAGTGATTTTTGGTACAAGCAAGAACCCTAAGGGGTTGTACCCCTAATAGTCTACCCCACTACAGCCTACCCAACTTTATAACATACACAAATATGTTTGACAAATGCTAGTTCACAAGTCGAGGTATAATAGTGCAAGCAGTACAACGATCACAACCAGGCCCTAGTGTATAATAGTGTTTTTTTCCCTGAAATTCCTGATTTTCAGCCTATTTTTTTGTACCAACGATGAGCTTTCAGCCGTATATATATATATATATATATATATATATATATAACCTTGAAAATTTCAGCCTTTTTTTCTCGAAAAAAAAAAAAAAAAAAACTGATTTTCTAGCCTTTTATCCAGCATGTATACTGAATGCGAAACCCGCATCCTTTCTAAAACACTCGAAATTATTCGAACTCTTGCATTTCCGCAATTAGACTACAAAGAAAGCGGATGGATAAAACACATGTTACAACTGGGGCAGCTGCTGTGACCTAGTTGTAGTGGAGTTTTTCCTGATTGGAAGGGTCTGTGGTTTGAATCTTGAGAAGTGAGTTTAACTTGTATCTTGAGAATTGAGTTTGGCTACCCTGAAAAATTAGGCTTTTATAGGAAGGCTGTCAATCAGCCTTTTCCTTTTATAGGGACCCTGATGGATCAAGGTCTCCAAAACTGAACCCGAGGCCTAGATCATAACCTATCAAGTAAAAGCATGCAAGTATATATAGATCGTAGTACAAGTCAACAAGTAAGCAAGTGAGGCAGAGTAGGCACAAGGCCCAGAGCAGTGCAGAAACGCTGATGATCACCAGACCCTAGGGCCTTGGTGAAGATATCAGCAATATTGACCTAAGAGGCCACATAAGCAAGACAAAGCTGGCCACGCTGCTGCAGCTCTCGAGCGAGGAAGTAACGCAGAGCGATGTGCTTCGTTCTGTACTCCAGTCTGTGCTCCTAACACAAGGCAATCATGGCCTTGTTGTCAACGTACAGAACTGGAGGAGAACGAGACCGCTCACCCAAGTCGGTGAGCAAGTAGGTTAGCCATCGTAACTCCTGCGTGGCCATGGCCCCTGCGTAGATCTCAGCCTCACAACTGGAGCTGAGAAAAGAGGACGAGTTGGTGGACCTCCAGGAGGCAGAACCAGAGCCGAGACTGAAAGTGTAACCCTGTGACGACCGTTGAGTCTCCTGGTCGTCGGTCCAAGAAGCCTATGAGTGCTAAGTGAGCACAACTTGACCCCGTTTTTAAGCACAAGCCCTATGTCTGACGTGCTGCACAAGTAACGCAATACCCTTTGTGCAACCCGGTAGTGCTCAGGGCGATGCTTCTCGAGCACAACGGAGCGCGCCAAGATGCTAAGAGGGTACCCGGCGTACATGAAGCAACCGACAAGCTCTGGATACGGACCACTCGGCTCTACCAACTCGTCTGAAGGTGGAGCTGAGAGCGAGTGGCTCGTAGGCAGAGGAGTGGGCGGTGGTGAGGAGAACCAAAAGCCATGTGTGACTGAGTCAGAGTGATGGTGCACCGTGCTCTGTCCTGGATGATCTGCAAACCAAGAATTTTGCACAACTCATCCAAGTCAGTGCAAGTGTGTTTATTCTGCAGCTCCGTTTTTACAAGGGCCAGTGCCTCAGTCTCAGCAGTAGCAAAGACTAATTCGTGGACATACACAAGGATGTAGAACGGCGGCAGCGAAGTGTCAGTGCGCAGAAACAGTGACAGGCCAGCAATCGAAGGAGCATATATAAGAGCCGCAAGTGTAGTACTCAGTGCGTCGTGCCACTCGCGGGTCGCCTGGCGGAGACCGTAGACTGGCCGCTGAAGCCTCCACTGGGTACCCTTAGGAAACGACCCAGTGAAGTCAGGTGGGCGGCGCAGCCAGATCTCCTCATGCGCCAGGCAGCCCTGCAGGAAGGCCGTGGAGAAGTCAAGCGGGTGGAGCTCGTAGTCACGGTGTGCTGCAATGTGCAATAACACCTGAAGAGTGGTCATATTCAGGGTGGGGGAGAAGGTCTGGAAGAAGTCAACCCGCTTACGCTGACCGAAACCTCGTGCAATGTAGCATGTCTTGAAAATAGGCGAAGAACCCGACGGTCGCGCCACCCTGAGAATCCACGTGCCATCGACTATGTTCGCCCCAGGAGGGGGAACCTCGTCGACGTAGGTGCCTGTGGACTTCTAGGATGCCATCTCTGCGTCCATGGCTGTCTACCACTGAGAGGAGTACTGACCCGAAATCGCCTCTGCGTAAGAGTGCTAGGTCGAGATGTGCAGTGCATCCGGGTCTCCCTCAGGGGCAAGCAGCATGGCAGCGAGATGAGGTACAGCAGCCGCAAGGCACTTGATCTCAAACTGCCTGTCCTGAAGGACGTCATTGCCAAGGGCAAGCTCAACCCCGACGGACGGAGGAGAGTCAGACACAGACTCAGAAATTAGACTAGCGACATTGTCAAGACGACACGCAACGGCAAGGTCAACGAGCTCAAAAGAACACTCGTAGCAGCAAACGCAAAAGAAGGGTGTGTGACAAGTGTGGCCAGAACACGCGTGACAGTAGGACTAGCAGCACGAGCAAGGTCAGACTCAATGTCAGGGGCGTCAGGCAGAGAGGACGCTGGAGAAGACGGCAGGACAAGTTGCTGTGCAATAGAGGAAGGACGAAGTGCCATCTTGTGCATACTAGGGACAGGTGGAGGACGAACACGACGAACATCGCGAACATGCGAGGTAGGACGAGACGCAGGCTCACGCTGCTCTGTTAGGGAGTCTGTCTGCTCAGTGTAAGGAGGAGTAGGCAGAGGAGAGTCAGGCAACAACTGTGGCTAAGACAGGTCAACCGGTGGACACAGTAGGGGAGGAGTAAGGCCAGTGGAAGACGGAAGACTAAGAACCTGACGAAGTGCCGAGCCCGGTGGAGGCAGTGACGACTCCGACAAAGGCCAGAGGATCGGTCGTCGCTGCATAGGCTGCGCAGCACCTCAGCACTAGAACCTCCAGCGTCCCCGGATCCACTACCTCCATCACCATCAGGAGCAGTGCCTCCAGCTCCAGTACCTCCGATATCAGCAGTATTAATCCTAGTATCTGTAGTACCAGAACCCCAAGCACATCCAGCTCCTGTACCTCCAGCTCATTTAACTCCGGCTCCAGTACCTCCAGCACCAGCAGCCGCAGCACCTCCTGCTCCAGTACCTCCAGTGCATCCAGCTCTAGAGTCAGCAGCCACAGACTGAGGACATCTAGTGTCAGCACCCCCACGCTCAGTACCCCCAGAACCTGCACCTTCAGAGGCGGTACGGCAGCTGACGACCCACTCACAAAGCTGCTGCGGCGAGAGAGTCTCCTGCGAACGTGACGGCAGCTGCTGCCCACCTCCAGGTGCAGCATCCCCAACCTCAGCACCCCAAGCTTAGCACCCGGAGAAGCGTCAGCACCCTCAGAACCCACACCTCCAACGCCACCACCTCTAGCAGTACCGGAGTCCACAGCGACAGGCAGTGGAGGCGGCGAAGACGTCAGAGGCGGAAAGCCAAGAGGGGTCTCCAAGTGTGGGGAGTGGCGAGTGCTTGCAGTGTCGTCAGCAGCAAGGTCACCCCCTTCAGGTGGGCTAGAGGAGACCTCCAAAGGCTCAATCAAGGAAGGTGGTGTGACTTGAGACACACGTGAGGGAGCAGGACGCGAGGGAAGGCGAGGGTCTACCGGGGGGTAACCTGGAACCAGGAAGAGGGGCGGCGGGGGGACAGGAGAAGACACGTGTGGGGGAAAGACGGTAGTAGCAAACTGACTCGTCAAAGGTGACGTCCTGAGAGGAAAGGACATGACGCGTAGCTAGGTGGTAGAACTGCCAGCCAGGCACGTCGGTGGGAAAACCAAGGAAGATGCAGCAAACGGTGCGAGAAGAGAGCTTGCCCGCGGTAGTATCGCGGACAAGGGCCATCGAACTCTAGACCCGAAACGCCGACGCATCGCCAACCTCCCCCGTCCAACGCAGTGTAGGCGAGGTCCATCACAAAAAACCTGGGTTTTTGAAGGGGGTTCGAAGGGGTGTACATTTCAGGTGTTTTGGTTGGCGAAGTTCCGAAACGAAATCGCGACCAATCACGGACCGAAATCGGACCGCGTTTGTTTGTTGGAGTTGGATAGCAAGTTCGGAATGTCGTACATTGTCGGTTTTTCGTGGCTTGCCAAAATAGTTATCAATTTGGATTAGATTGTTTTGGAGAACAAAGCCCACACCCCTGCGAAGGAGGAAGTGTTCGAGGCGTTCACTGTCCACTTGTCTTTCGAAGGGCTAGAGTCAATGAAGCTGCTGTGGTTGCACAACGACAAGTCAACCATGGGTGTCTTCAACCACCAGATGTCATCAACCAGGTCAACAATCAACACCACCCTCAGGCCAGCAACGTACGCCGGCATGGGTCTCTCCGATTACGCCAATGCGGTGGATTGCCTGCCCACTGAGCTACACCCAAAGAAGTGGTTCAACGACGAGCAACTCCTGGCGGAGTACAGAGATGGTATGTGCGTCTCAAACACACCATATCCCCCTGCCCATAAGCCAGTCAGCAGCTACAAATAACCGTGCCGTGGTACTCTGATCCTGTCTCTCACCCCCCCACTTGATCTATCTGCACCCCCTTTCCAACCCATATGCTCCCTCCCAAAATGCAGAACAGTGGGCCCTCAACTGGCACTTTGACAAGGCCACCGGAACACCCTTCAGCAACCCCTTGTTTGCTTATGCGTTCAAGCTCTCCTTCAAGAGGAGCGGGGTCGTGTTCACCAAGTTCAAGAGCCGCATGGTGGCATGGGGCCTGTTTTCGGTAAGGAGGTAGATATGTGTCTCTACACCCATGCATCATCCCCTAAACCCCTTGCCTGTACTTCATCTAAATCCCTGGTCGCTTAGGCGTTTGCGGTTACGTAGGGTGTGTCGTCTTCACCGCTTTCAGTTGGATCATATACCCGTAACCCCCCCTCATACACCATCCACCCAACCCTACACCACATTGCAGATCGAGTGGCCCCTTCTGCAGGACAAGCGCCGCAAGCGAATTCCGGCCCAGCCGGAACAAAACAGGCCGGACTACTCCGAGTGGTGTGACAAGGTCAAACAGATGATACACTTTGCCGTCGTGGAGCGACGCATCCCACACGATCCGGCTCAAGGTGCGTTCGTCTTCCCGAACAAGTTCCTCATCGACGATGGCGACCTTGGAGATGTTGTTCTTGCCCACCGGGCGCTTGCAGGGCCCACCATTGAGTAGGCTATTTCACTAGGTGTTAAAACTGCTTGTTGTTACAATGCTGAATAAATGGATGCTGTAAACATGAATTTTGAATGCAATTCTGAAATCCTCAATTCCCAAAATAAATCGAAAACAAAATCCATATTTAAATGATTCGGTCACGAAATTGCACCAAAACGGATTGCGCGCGAATGTCTTCCGGAAAAGCACGCGTGCCAATTTGGAACTTGACCCGAGCCAAGCCTTGTCGCGAGATGTGTGTCGGAGCTCCTATCAAATGACTCCAACCGTCGGTCGAAATTCGGTCCAGATTTTTTTACGCGAAGACAATCCCAATCAAAATTCGTCCAAACTTGGCATAGGGTTTTTGTGGTGTCTCTGGCTTGGAGACACGGGGCCAGAGTTGAGCTGATGCGCGGCGTATCGGACCGCAAACGGCCATAGAAAATGGGGAGAAGTCGCATGGATCATGGAGGTGCGAGCAACCTCCATGACCAAGCCAATGCGGCGCTCAGCAATCCCATTTTGCTGTGGAGAAGCCAGAAGGGTGAACGACTGGGTGATGCCCTCCTCACAACAAAAGTCCCCAAGGAGATCGGAGGAAAACTCACCTCCACGGTCAGAGTGCAGACGGAGCACCGGGAGGTCCTAACGGAACCGTGCGCTCAGCTGGCGACGAACAGCGTGGATCCAAGGGATCAGAACAAGATGGGCGTCACCCTTGCGCTGCGAGGGAAACAACGTGGTGCGTATAATCGTCAACGACCAGCAAGAAGTAGTGCTCTCGGCCCGGCCCAGGGATTGGGGCTGGGCCCCACACATCCATGTGGAGCGTCTGTAGAGGAGCAGTGGTCAGAGGGTATGTCGAGGAGTGAGGAACGGCGCGTTGCCGCCCCTCGACGTAGGGAGTGCATGGCGGTGCAAGCGATGGAGGGAGTGGGGGCAGGGACCTCGGAAGACCTGAGACAAGGAGACGCGAGTGCATAAGACGCAGATGCTGCAAGGAGGGGTGACAAAGATGGTGGTGCCAGAGGAGGGACGGGTGCGTGAGCAACCGACACATGCTCGAAGCAACTACCTGACCGAACCCAGTGAAATGTGCAGACTCAATGTGCAGTGTGTACAGGGTTGACCCACGCCTCCGAGTGAACGTGGCGAGGTGGTCGCCAGTCACTGAGTCCGTACAGATTGCCACAAGCTCGCCCCCAATAGAGGTGATAGTGACCAAGTGAGTTTGGAGGACTGAGTTACTCACCAAGTTCGTAGCGAACGAGGGGAGGGAGGGGTAAACCTGTGAGGGAACCAGAAGGGGTCTGCCTGACATGGGAGAACAGTGGTACCTCGTGCAACGACTGGGCCAGAGGAGGGGTCGGCAAGAGTGACAGGGACAGTGTGGTCTATGGTGTGACCGTGTTCTAGTCGTGGAAGAAGCAGCGAGACACGTCTGAGTCTAGCGTGAAGGTGAGGAAAGCCTCCGCCGGAACTGCACCTGTGCTAGCGGACTTACAAGCACCTAGACTAGCAACCTTAACACCACCATGGACGCGTCGTTGGGACACCCACTCCCTAAGCTGCTGCGGCAAGAGGGTCTCCGGCTAAGGCTGCTGTCATTGCAGTCCACCCCCAGAACCTCCGCCTCCACCAGCGTCACCACCTGTACGAGCAGACGCGCAGGTAACTATTATTGCCTCCTCGACCAGCTGCTGCACCTCCTCTAATAACGGACGTAGTTGCAACAGCGGCAGCCCCCCCTCCTCTAAAAAGTCTGAGCCGATGTCACCTGAAGAAAGTGAGCCCTCTGATCGACCGGCAGGTGAGCTCGGACTCCAAGTTGGGCGATAAGGTCGCGCTCCATCCACTGAGTGCAGGCAACTGTTGTGTGATGCAATCATATGCATTCACGTCTGTCTGCCTCCCGTCCTGTGTTCGTGCGTAGCATGTGTGGTGTCAGCGAGTGCAAGAATTTGTGTTTGGTGTGGTTTGGATTTTCTGAGTGTGTGTGAATGTTATTTGGCTTGAGCAGATATCTGAAGTGACTGCTCTGCTCAAGAGCTTTCCGACGAACCAAGAATCGTCGCGATCGGAGCAAGAACAAGAAATTTACGATTGTTGGACTTCGTATGCTTTCTGTACTTTGGTTGTGGCGACTGTGGGAACTTGTTGAGTGACTCATTATGGGGTACAGACTTTTGGGGTTGGGAAATTCGTACCCATCACTGTAGATGCTGCCAAGTGGTTGGGTGAAGCCTGTTAACGGGAGTGAAGTGTTGGCCCCGCCCTCGCTTGGGCAACGCTGACGACTTGGTCGGATGTACGAGAGTAGCAGCCGACCGTTCACAGTGGGAGAGCTGCTCGACAGGCTACGTCGAGCTGCAGGGGACCGCTGTGGCGTTGCTGTCGACCAGGGAGCTCGACAGCTGCAACTGACTGGCCTGGGCGACGGGTGGGTCGACCGGGAGGTCCGCGAAGCATCCCGACCAGGAGCAGTTCTGGTCGATGGAAGGGGTCCGTCGACCAGGGAGATGCCCGACGGGAGCTACGGTCGACCAGAGTACTTGGTGCTCGACAGGAGGCACCTGGCAGTCGACCAGAAGCGCCTGGTGGTCGACCGGAGGCACCTGGTGGTCGACCGGGAGCATCTGGTGGTGTCCAGGTCGACCAGGTAACCTGCTCGACGAGTTCTGCGGAGGCACGCGAACGTCGTCGAGGTCGCGATGGCGAAGGCGACTTCGGGATGGTATCCCGAAGTCGATGTGGCTCGTCAGGCGCAGACAACAGCCGATGGATACACAGTAATGCAAGTCGGGCCAATCGTCTACGCGCACCTGTGAGCGTGTGCACTGCTGTCTTCTACGGGGCAACGCTGGACAGCCGCTCTGCTGCAGCGTTGGCACGCCGTCGACCTGCTCTGTTGGCAGGTCGCCCTTCTGCAGTGCTGGCATGGCTCCTCTACACAATGCTGGCACGCGGTCGGCCATGCTGTGCTGTCGGTCGAACAGGCTAGCTGCAGAGTTGCTAGGTGCCTGATGTAGTCATTCTGTCATTGCTTGTTTGATCATTCTGTAATGGATGTTGCTTGTTCCAACTTTACTAGTGGAAACTCTTGTCAATCTCTCTCGTGAATGCGCAAGTGCTAAGGAACCAAGCAAAGCTACGATCACTCATAGTAGTTCGTGCCAACACCCGTTGTCTAGCTTACTACCATTGTAGAGTGAATCTCCGCATGGTGCGGTGAGCGTGGAACGAACACGCGACCTTCAGATAGGAGCCGACTTTTGCACCTACTAAGTCGTTCGTAGGCCAGCAGCAACGTAAGTCGCCATGGTCGACCCCGTTGTAGAAGCGGGCTTAGTGGACACCTTGGAGACAAGCTTAGCTGATGCGACGAGACGCCACGCGGATGGCGAGTACGGGACGATCCCTTTGACGATCGTCGAGTTGGGCATCCGGGCGCAGTGGGCGACGGATCACCCTTCCCGTCCTGCATCTCCTCGACCGGTGCGAAACGAAGGTGGCGTCGACGACGAGGTCGACGGTGGTGCTCGAGTCAGCGGCAGCGAAGGCACGAGGCAGAGAGGGGTGATCAATGTCGACAATGGCGTCGACAAGAGTCAGGCGCGAGTGCAGCGGTCGACGGCGGCTGCAGGCATCTCGCGTGTCGACGTCGATGCTCGACGTCGCTCTCCTCTACGAAGCGGTGGAGGGCTCTCGGCAACAACGCATGTGACGGCAGGCGGGATTGCACCGGCGTATGGCTACTTCAAGTTCTCACCGAAACGGATCACCATCGCCACGCTGCATGGTCGACGGGACCTAATCACCTGGAGGGAGTCGATAGAACCTCAGCTGGAGGTCGCCGGGCTGAAGGGCTTCGCCGACGGCACCGTGCCCATTCCGCCCGAGGAGGATGTCGAGCTGCGCAGGGAGTTCCGTGCCCCTCACCTGCTCACTTTCATGGTCATCTCGAGGTGCTGCTCGCCGGTGGTGCAGCTAGCGCTCAGGAGTTGTCGGGAGCGACTCGCCACAAGCTTGTCTAAGTTGGCATCAACGTCGGCCGCCAACGATGAGGGGAGCATTGGTGTGTCACCTTCGGCTCCGCCCATTGGCATCGCTGGCGGTCGACGTGATCTTGTCAGCAAGCAAGTCGGCATCGAAGTGAAGTCTCCGCCGACAGGGGAGACGTCGAACAGGAAGTGCGTTTCAGAGAAGACGCCGACAGGGGAGACGTCAAACGGGGAGCGCGTTTCAGAGGAGCCATCAACAGGGGAGCCGTCGAACGGGGAGCGCGTTTCAAAGGAGCTGTCGACAGAGGAACTGTCGAATGAGGAGCTTGCTTTAGAGGAGCGGACGACAGGGGAGCAGTTCGACGATGGCACATCGAGCGACGTTGTTGAAGTCATCGGCGGCGATGACGGGGAGCTGTTGATTGGGGAGCAGTCCAGCGACAGCGACGTGGTGGAAGTTTCGGCAGACAAACCCGTAGTTCGACGTTCCACCCGCTCCAACTTTGGCAAGCCTTGCGAGAAGCTGAGCTACCATGCTTGCCTGCCGCCGACCTCCTACAGCACTCTGCTCGACGATGCGCAGTTCGACGTCGACGTGCCCGAGCTCGACCCCGATATGCACGCCGACCCGGAGCACCGCTAGGACATCGCAAACATGACAGTGAAGGAGGCGTTGGCGAGCTGGAAGGGCAAGGCGGTGAAGGCCGCCATGGACGAGGAGATCCGCAGTCTCATCACCAACGGCACATGGGAGCTGGTCGAGCGTCCCCACGGCGTCAATGTCATGAAGAACCGCTGGGTTCTGACGACGAAGTATCACGTCGACGACACAGTCTCACGCGAAAAAGCCTGTCTGGTGGTGAAGGGCTTCACGTAGGTCTACGGAGCTGACTACGATGAGACGTACGCACCAGTCGGAAGCTACGTCACGCAGCGAATTTTCCTCGGCATCGTCGCCGTCCTCGACCTGCACCTCATGCAGTTAGACATGAAGAATGCGTTTCTACAGAGCAAGCTCGATCGCGTGCTCTACATGGACCAGCCGGCTTACTACAACGATGGTACCGGCCGAGTATGCAAGCTGCTGAAGAGCCTGTACGGGCTGAAAGGGAGTCCTCTGCTGTGGTACTCGGCGCTCGACGCGGTGCTGACTGGCGTCGGCTGGAGCAAGAGCCAGGTGGACGAGGCTCTCTATTTCAGAGTTGGCGACGACGGAGTGGCGTGCTGGGTGCTTATCTACGTCGACCACCTGCTCGCTGCCAGCAGTAGCACCGCGATGCTGAAGGAGCTGAAGGAGCTGCTGGAGGCTGCCTTTGAGCTGCGCGAGATCAGCCCGGTCGAGAAGTACTTGGGGCTCGAAATCGTGCGCGACCGTCCGGCGCGGAAGCTGTGGCTGCACCAGCAGTCATGCGTCGACAAGCTGCGTAGGCGTTTCATCGACGAGGAGCAGGGCGTCCGAAGATGCCTGTTTTCGTCGACGCTTACACGGAGCTGACTTTCGACGATGAGGACTTCCAGTCGCGCGAAGAAGAGGAGTACCGTCAGAAGGTCGGTTCTCTGCAGTTCGCTGCCACGACAACTCGGCCCGACATTGCTTTTGCGTGTAGCAAGCTGGGGTCTGGTCTGACGGTGAGGAGCGACCAGCACTGGCGCGAGGTCGATCGCTGCCTCAACTACCTCGCTGATACGCGCGATGCTGCTCTGGAGTTTGGCGGCGGACCCAAAACTCTGAAACTGGTCGGCTACGCGGAAATGGACGACGCTGGCGACAAGCAGACTCGCAGCAGTACGAGTGGCTACGTTTTCACCTTCGGCGGCGCAGCTGTCTCTTGGACGAGCCAACGCATCAAGTGCGTAACTCTGTCCTCGATGGATTCGGAGAACATCGCGGCCACCGAAGCAGGCAAGGAGGCCCGTCGACTTCGATTCCTCCTCGCCGAGTTCCAGCTTCTCAATGCTGGGACGCCGACTTCTCTGAACGTGGACAATCAGTCCGCCATCGCGGTCGCTGAGGGCTTGGGGCTGAAGGGCAACCTCAAGCACATGGAGCGACGTTACGCTTGGCTGCAACAGATGGTGAAGCGCAAGAAGCTTGCGCTGGAATAAATCCCGACATCCGAGCAGCCGGCGGACTTCCTCGCTAAAGCGCTGCATTTTCCGGCCTTCAACCGGTGCTCGGTCGCGATCGGCCAAGTTTGCCGTGCCGACGTTGGCGACGATGACGGCGTACAACAGTAGGTGCCAAGTCCTCTAACATGGCTGGTGCATTGATCGGCGTGCGGGGGTGTGCATGCCAAGAAAATATCCCCTTGTATTTTATTAAGTAGGTTCTGGGTGGACCTTGTGTATGAGGGCCCAAGCTTGAGTTGGGCAATGGAGTGTGTCAGAATCCCAGCCACTAACCACTGGGATAAAAGGGCTTGTTTATATAGCGGGTGAGTGCGCCCATAACCCCCCAGGCCGACGTGCCTGTAACCCTTCCCTAGGATCATCGGGGATCTCCAGTGGACCTCTGACACCCCCCCGCACTGGGATGCCCGAAGTGCACACACCGGGAATCGAACCCGAGACCTTCGCTCTGATACCATGTCAGAATCCCAGCCACTAACCACTGGGATAAAAGGGCTTGTTTATATAGCGGGTGAGTGCGCCCATAACCCCCCAGGCCGACGTGCCTGTAACCCTTCCTTAGGATCATCGGGGATCTCCAGTGGACCTCTGACAGAGTGTCGAGGAGAAAAGGCCCCGCCCTTGATTGAGCGAAGTCGGCCATGCATTTCGGAGCACAACGGTGTTCGTTTTGTGGGCATCGACGACTTCAGGGACTTATTTCTGAACGACGGGTCGATTTTCGACGAGATTAATTCGTCGAAATTGAAGTGTTGTTTCTGCTCTACGGAACTGCTCATTGACAAGGCACTCATCAAACGGAGCAAAATGCCGTCAAAATCGAGCCTCGCGGGTCGACGAAATGGTAGAAAACAGCGTTTCGACGAAACGCTGGTAGACATAATTATGCTCGAAACAGGCACCGTCGAGCAGAGCTTTGCTGGTCGAAAAATTTACTTGTCTCCGAAATTCGCAATGTGCGCGAATTTCGACCAATGGCCAAACAGCAAATTTCGACCAACCAGAGCATTTCGGAAATTGTACTCCCCAGGAGATTTCGAATCAGTAAGGAACCTGAACATGAAACATGTTTTTACTAACTGTAAAAACATAAACAACTCTAAAAGCTGTAAACCTGAGAAACTTTCAACTCATGTGAAAAACACATGTGCTTGTGGTTTCACCTGCGATTGCTGACTCGGAAAGGTCAAGCGTTTTCCGCAGAACGTTTCTCCAGGGCGCATTGTCCTTACTATTTGGTTCTCCTTGCTTGTACCATAATCTTGTTCTATCAACTTTTCATAGTGGATCTATGCTTGAATTCTACCAAGGCAATCCAAATCTCCATCAAGAATCACTGCCAGAACTCTGACCGTGCGTCCCAAGCAGTTTAGCTCTCCCGTAAAATAGAACTCCTGTTCTAAATTATCTCTATTTCCCTCCATTTTGCGATTTACAGAAAGATGCGCGACGAAAATAATTGAATTATGGGTGCTGGTCGACTTACTGCGAGTCGAGTTGACTGTAGAATCGACGAGCGCGAATTCTGTACGTCGCGCAAATCCTCCTTAGTTGAAATTCGCGTCCGATCTTGGCCGTTGAGAAGAAATTTGATCTGACGGTCGAAATTCCAACTTTTTTGCCAATAATTCTGAGGGGTGTTCGAAACCGAATAAAGGGGGACTAGGAAAATTGCGCGGAACTGGTTTTACATACCCGTATCGGCGCTTTCGTCGTCGTCCCCGCAGTTTTTAAAGGTCGGAACTAAGCGGTTGAAGACCTGGCGTGTAAACCCGCTGTGATTTCCAAGTGTGAGGATCTGGTTCAGGAAAGATAGAACTATTCAATAATGCACCTGCGTACAAGGCGAGGCTATATATAGGCTCGACACAAAGGCAGTAACCCTGGTGTTACTAGAAGGTTCCGCGGGTCGCGAAGCGTCCCGAATGGGTCCTTCCCGAATTCTATAAAAGGCAATTTGGTGGCAACCAAAAAGCCTAGAATTCGGTGCACTCAACCTAGTTCGGTGCCTAAAACTATAATGGATATAATAAAAGCAACGAACCTAGGAAATCTAGCAAAGGCAAGCAAAATAAAGCAAAGCTAAGCTAGACAATGCTTAATATAGCAGAATCAAGCTAGTAAAGCCCAGCAAAGTCGTCGTACCCTCAAAGGTGCTTGTGTCATATGCACCCGAGTTTGAGGTATTTTCGCGACGGTCTTCCGACGACGCGCCAAAACGATCCTGGGTCACGACTGACGGAGTTTTCGGGTGGTGCTTCAATTTCTCGATTCCGACAAAATGGCAACACGTGATTTTCGGGTGGCAGCTGCTGACAGCTGGGGATGCTCTAGCAATTGCGGATTGCGTTTCTGCCACCGCAACATGACAACGACAACTGGAGATGCTGCAACAAGTCAGGTGATTTGATGCTGCAGCAGCAGTCGCGACAAAAGGACAACGGGAAGTTTTCGTCAGGAAGCTTCAACGGATTGCAGTCCGGCCACAACGAAAACGATTTTATCCTACAGGGGACTTCGACGCTGTTTCCCTACGGGTTTTAGCGAGTTTCGACAATGAAGATTTCGCCACCGACTATAATGCAGCTGCTAGTAGTCAGACGTGGTTCATAACACTTGGTGTTCTTGACTACCATCGGCATCAGGGTGGTTGGAGTTTTCTACCCGCGCAGATGTATTACATTGGTGGCCTGCCCGTTTCCTTCAAGGGAGGGGGGGGGGGGGAGGAGGGGAAGAAGGAGTGCTTTCGCACTGTACTTACCAAAATTTCCTTACAGTTTTTTGACAGATTCAGCACGACGGACGCTTGCAATGGCTCCATCGACATTTACGATTCCTGATTCACCGACATCTGACATCGTGTTAGAACTTTCTGCCAACATCGCAACCGCCCGATCAACATCTACGGCAGACATTCCAACTCTTTGAATTTCGCCTGGTCAACGCGCTCAGCCACGCGTCAGCTCGATGGTCAACCTTTCTCCTCACCGTCGGATCGGTTTCAACCGAAGATCTGCAGTTTTCACGCTACTGCAAGACTCGGCTACATATAAAGGGTGCCGTGTTTAGAAGGTGGGAGAGTGTAATTGTCAGATGTTGTAGTCTTAGTGAGGTGTGTTATAGGGGGTACAACGGTTAGGGTTAGGGAAACCAACACTTTCATTCTTAACATGGTATCACCTAGGTTAGGATCCTGTAGGATCCCGTTCCTCCCGCCCACGCGCCTCACCCGTTCTGACGTGTAGCCCTGCCGTAGCTGTCGACACTGTCCCTTTCCGTGTCCCGTCCCGTCCCGAGCCCCTTCCGTCGCGCGCGTTCCCCCCGCGCCCGCCCGTTAGCTCCTGTTAGTGCCCGCCCGTTCGCGCCCGTCTCGCGTGCCCGTTAAGCCGCCGCCGCGCCTGCCCGTTAGGCCCTCCGCGGGCCCTGCCTTCGCGCCGCCGCGCCTGCCCGTTCCACCCACCGCGGGCCCTGTCTTCGCGCCGCTGCGCCTGCCCGTTAGGCCGCCGCCGCGCCTGCCCGTTAGGCTGCCGCCGCGCCTATTCGTTAGGCCCGTCGAGGGCCCTGCCTTTTGCGCCCATCGCGGGCCCCGCCCTAACCGCCCGCGCCACGCCTGCTCGTTAGGCCTGCCGCGGACCCCGCCCTAGCCTCCCGCCGCGCCTGCCGTCCAGCCCGCCGCGGGCCCGCTCTAGCTGCCCGCAGCGCCTGTCTTTCGCGCCCGTCGTGGGCCCGCCCTAGCCGCCCACCGCACCTGCCCGTTCGGCCTGCCGCGGACCCCGCCCTAGCCGCCCGCCGAGCCTGCTAGTTAGGCCCGCCGCGAGCCCCGCCCTAGCCGCCCGCCGTGCTTGCCTTTCGCGCCCGTCGCGGGCCCGTCCTCTGCGCATCCCACGCCTGCATTTTGCGCACGCTTGCGTGCCTCTCCACCCCCCGCTCGCACGCCAGTTCTACCCGCCCGCCCGCCTGTCTCCTTGCCGTGCTTGTTGCCAAGCCCACGACTGCCGCTGAGTTTCCTGCAGCGCCTGCTGCTACGCCTTGCTGGCCTCGTAGCTTCAGCTTCCGCTATGGCGACCCTGAGGGTCCTTCGCTTTGACGCCAAGGGTAGGCCCCTTGAGTTCTCCGTCTGGCTTCAGCGTGCGTAGCGTCTCCTAGCGAATCAGGTGCAGGCAAACGAGTCATTGTGGGCGCACGCTTCTGGCGATATCCCTTTGCCCGTTGATCATGTACCCTTAGGCGCTGACGCTAGCTCTGCCGATAGAGACCGATATGCCCGCCAGCGTGTTGACCTCACAGCATGGACCTCGTGTGACGCTGCGGCCTGCATCACCCTCAGCAGCCTCCTCTTTGAGTCTGAGGAGACCCACTTCACTCAGGTTCGCACGGCTAGTGAGTTCCTGACTGCGATCAAGGCCCGCTACGCTACTCCCACCACTGTCTCTCTAGGTCGTCTATTCCTTCCGTTCCTGTTTCCTGACCTTGCCTCCTTTGAGCGCTCTGCTGACTTGATCGCTCACCTGCGTTCACTTGATTCTAGCTACCGCGCTGCTTGCACTGACGCACAGCTTGCACTGCTCCCTCCCCCCATGGCGATTACTATCTATTTCATCGCCACTAGCCTCCCTGACCGCCTTGCCTCGGTTCGTGACGCGCTTCTTCTGAAGCACCCTAGCGAGCTCACTATCGAGGTCCTTGAGTCGGTCCTCAAGGATGTCGAGAGCAACCTCCGCTCGGTAGCCTCCACTTTTGGTGCTGTGCCCCCTCCACTGTTACTCACGTCCCTCACGTGCCCACTTTTACTGCCTCCCTCTGCGCTGCCGCTACTGACGTGAACGCAGCTGTTGTGACGACTTCCTCGCGGTCTCGAGATAGGAGTGGCAGGAGGGGCAGTCAAGGTGCGGGCGGAGGCGGCGGAGGCGGTAGGGGTGACGTGGCGAGCAGCGGCGGCGGGAGTGCAGGGACTGGAGGACCGCCTCGTGCAGCGGCCTGTGACTCCCCTGCTGCATCTGGTGGAGGTGACGCCCGGGTTCGTCAGCCACCTACTGGTCTGCCGGCCGCAGGGGGTGGAGCAGCGGCATGGTACCTGACTCAGCGACAGCAGCAGCAGCAGCAGCCCCTCCCCTCGCAGCAGCCACAGCAGCAGCAGGGGCAGCAACAGGTTTTGGGGTAGGGTTCAGGACAGCGCCAGCTGCAGTGCGGTGTCGTCCACCCTCCCTGCACCTATCACGTTCTGACAGGTGCCGCCGAGGCCAGCCTTATGGCTGCAGTCACCCACCGGGTCAGTGCTTTGTTCAGCTTACTGACACGGTTCGGTTGGCCTACGGCGTTGACGGCCCTGCCCCTGACTGGCTTCCCCTTGTTCAGACGTACGGCCCCGCTCTGTGGGGCATGTCGGCTTCTCAGTTGGTTGATCTCTTAAGAACTCATGCTATGTATGCTGTTGTTGATTCTAGTGCTTCTGACTCTGTTTACTCGAGTGTTGTTAGCTTAGGTGCTAGTCTTGCTGAGGTGCCTGTTGCTAGTGTAGGTACTTGTGTAGACACTAGTCCAGGAGCTGCTCCGGAGGACGCTTCGCTGTCTTTCACTAAGGACTACGGAGCTTCGCACTGTTTCTTCCCGCGACACTGGTCTCGAAGTGGGATCAGACTGTGCTACAGTGACCGGTGTAGGAAGCGGGGTAGCTGTGTCTGGTCAGGTTCCAGTATCTGGTCCAGTTGCTGCGTCTTGCTCCTGCCGGTCGCTTGCCCACCCCACCGTTCTGTGGCACCACCGGATGGGGCACCCGTCCATTCCTCGCCTGCGCGCTATGTCTAGTCAGCGTCTTGTCTTAGGCCTCTCACGAGTCTTGCCGTCGCTGCCGCCTTCGCGTGCCCCACCCTGCAGTCTCTGCGTTGAGGGTCGGCTGCGAGCCACCCCTCACTCCTCCTCCCTTCATCAGGCCACCGAGCCCTTTGAGACTCTCCACTTGGACGTCTGGGGCCCCGCCCCTCGCCCTGGCCCTGAGCGAGAGAGTTTCTTTCTGGTGGTCGTTGACGACTACTCTCGCTACACCACAGTGTTCCCCCTGGCGAAGAAATTTGAGGTGACGACTACCGGCCGAAAAGTTGTCTTCCTGCTTCGCTGGAAGGATCGTATGAGTGAAGAAGACACGTATGTGGCCGCTGACTCGCTGCAGGGACACACGGTACTACATGATTATTTGACTCGCCGGGGTGTTCCGGATACTCACCACCTTGGGGGGGGGGGGGGGGGGGGGGGGGGGGGGGGGTAGTTTAAAGAATTTTCCGTCGTTCCTTACTGAGTCACTCTGTATGCGTACAGCTCCGGTTTTCGGAGAACAGGCTCGGTCCAATGACATTGCCTTTCGAACCACCACCGCGTCGCCTTTCGGTTTTCCAACTCTGAGCTTGCACCCAACCATCTCGCGACTCCGCGACTTCGCCCTAGCTAACATTGCAATATTTATGCTAGGCTTCACGATTTTCTCTGTTGTTATCACTTGCAATAGTTTGTGTGTGTGTGTGTGTGTGTGAGAGAGAGAGAGAGAGAGAGAGAGAGAGAGAGAGAGAGAGAGAGAGAGAGAGAGAGAGAGAGACTTGCTTGTGTGTGTGTGTGTGTGTGAGAGAGAGAGAGAGAGAGAGAGAGAGAGAGAGAGAGAGAGAGAGAGAGAGAGAGAGAGAGAGAGAGAGAGAGAGAGAGAGCTAGAGATCTATAGAGGCGCTGACCCCACCTTTAGCTTTTTGGGAGCTCGGGGCGGTGTGGCTGGCAGATATCACCATCACGGACCCAATTAGCAAGCGGGACGAGAATGCACGGAAGGGGAGGGGCTGGGCAGCACGGGAGGCGGCAGACAAAAAGATAGACCTCTACCACGGCAGGGCAGAGTTTGCAGGGTTTGTCCCATTGGCTGTAGAAACCTACGGCTGCCCCTGCGACGAGGTGCCAACCTTCCTAAAGCTACTGGCAGACAAGGCTGCAAGGAGACTCTTCAATGCGGACCCATCTACCTACCAGGCCGCGAAGATGCTCCACCAGTTCCGCCAGCGCTGGTCCGTTGCCCTCCAGAGAGCCCAGGCAGTAAGCTTTCTTACAAAGCTGCACCTGGCTGCCCATGCAGAGAACCCCCCACTAGGGGGACCAGAGGGGGCGCTGAACCCAGGGGATTGCTTCTCAACACTAGAGGCCGCATAAAGGAAGGGGGGGGGGAGAGAGGCAGGGGTGTGTGGTTGCTTGGGTAGGTTACATTTAGGTTTTGCTTGCTTGTCTTATTGTTCGTTGCTACCTTCCTTAAGCTTTGCATGTCTGTACCAGCCCCTATTATCAATACAAAGGTCCGTTAGAGAGAGAGAGAGAGAGAGAGAGAGAGAGAGAGAGAGAGAGAGAGAGAGAGAGAGAGAGAGAGAGAGAGAGAGAGAGAGAGAGAGAGGCTTAGCCTCTGCCCTCTGCCCTTAGCCTCTGCCCTCGTCCTCTTAGGTACTTAAGTAGCTGTTCGTGCCTCCTCTGCTGATTATTCATTTGTGGGCCGGAAAATTTCGCTCGCGCCGGCCGCCTTCGGCGGCCGACGCTCGACGGCGCGGCCTTCGGCCGCGCGTGAGGGGACAGCAAGCGCACACAGCGCAAAGAACTTCACTACTGAGTTGACATACACACATGGCATCACACATAGCGGCCTAGAATGGCGGAAACAGATAGAGGGGAGCCCGCAACTACATGCGGTGTGCTCCGAGGGCGTGAAGAACGCCCGTCAGGGAGCGCCACAGCTCCCGGACCACAAGCGTGCTTGCGCCGATCGCCGCGGCTCCAGATCCAGCGCGCAAATGCCGCTTCAAGCTCCGGACAGCCTCGTCCAGCTGTCCCGCAGCAGCAGCGCCACCCTCCGCGGGCGCAGCCAGCACGGGCGCCAGCAGCACGGCGAGCTGGTCCGCCGCATCCAAGCAGGTCTCGCGCGGACGGTCGCGGAACGTCTCAGGAGGAACCACGGGGAGGGACGTGTGAGCAAGAACCTGGATTAGCAGCAGTGCGTGAAGACTCTCCGCCAGGCGGTGGAGCTGGCCGAGAGTCGCCTGGGGAACACGAGTCTGCGGAGGCTGGAGTGCCTCCGCCAGGAACTGGAGCGGCTCATCAGCTGCATACTGAGCCGCCGCCGCGCCACCACCCGCGGCCACAAACTCCACCCCCGCAACAGGCGGAACCGGCGGCAGATGCAGGCGGGAGCCGGGAGCCGGCGCCGCTACAGAAGGAGAAGGAGCGGACGGGGCAGGAACAAGAGGGGGAGGTGCAGCAGCCGGCGGAGGGACAACAGGAGGCACAATCGGACGAGGAGCCACATGCGCCGACGCAGCCCGCAGCGAACTGCTCTGGCTCTGCGCCGCCCTCTCCTCGCGCACGGCGCGCGACACCTCCCGCGTCACCTCCCGCTGAAGATCCGCCATCGTCACAGGCGGACGATACCTCCCGCCGCCGCCACGCCCGTGGGGACCCCACCAGCCCCCATTGCCACCCGGGTGAGCGGGCCACTGGGCCTGCTGCTGGTAGCGCCGGGGGAGTTCCGCCGTCGCCGCGACGTCTCGCGCTCCTGTTGGGGCGCTGGAGACGGGGACGGGAGAGCCGGCGGTCAGGCGACGAGGGACGAGCCGCCGTCGGCTGAGCGGGAGCCGTCGTGTTCGCGCCAGGAGGCGCAACAATCGGAGCCGGCGCGACCGTGGTGGCGGATGCCGCCCTCAGGGAAGAAGCAGACGCCGGCGCAGGCACGTCGGGGACAGAAGCGTCCGGTGCAACAGGAGCGCCAAGGACCGGCGCCGGGGGATCAGCAACCCCACCCCCAAGGCCGGCCGCCGAGGGTCCAGCAGGAAGAACGGGGGGGACAGGAGCAGCAGCAGGAGCAGGCGGGGCAGCACCAGGGGCAGCCGGGCCAAGGGGAGCCGCGGGCACGAGGGGAGGAGCAGCGGGTACGGGGGGAAGAATCTTTTCAGCGTCTGTTGACGCGGGTTTCAGAGTCGGCGGTACAAGAGGTTTCGGCGCCGTGGTCGCCTTTTCGGGTTCCGACTGCGGCCTGGCGACGACTGCCGACCAGGCGGCAGCGCGCTCTGGCGACGGCGCAGGCGCTCCAGCAATCACCATCCCAGAGGCGAGGAAGTCGCGGGACGGACGACGTAGCAGGAAGCGGAGTTGGCGGAGGCCCGGAGAACGGATACCAAGCGGAGGCACGGGTGGCTTTAAATAACTTGGAAGTAGCTAATGAAGATGACGAGCGACGGGACCCCTCTTATAGGGAAGAAGCCTTGCCAGAGAGCGAGGATGAAGATGGAGAGGAAGAAGGTGGGGTGAGGGAGAGCTCTGGGCGAGCAGAAGCAGAGGCCGGGGTAGCTCGAGTGTGAATACCCCAGGAGGCACGCACGCCGCACGATGCCGATCGGACGGTGGAGTTTCCAACATCTGCCTCACCTGCGGGAGCGAGCCGCGCACGGCGAAATCGGACCGCGAGTAGGGGTGTTGCGACACGCCCAGCCGCTGCGACCCCCCGCTATTTTTCGCCAGAGGAGCTGGTGAAGCGAAGAGACTTGTTCGCTGCGATCGGGAGTTGGGACATCGCGGCTCTGTGCGATAGTCGTCAGCCTTCGCTGTCGCGACGCTTACCGCCAAATCTGTGTCAGTTGTTTTCGTTGGTGTTACTGACACCGTTACTGCACCTCTCTCGAAACCCCGAGTCGGAGACAGGTTGGCGCCTGCTTCTGTTTCTCCCGCGCCTAACTCTTCGCCAGACCTCGCCGCAACGTCCGGACTGGCCGAAAATCAAGGCCCGGCTCCGTGCGTTCCAACGTGGCGAATGGGAGCAACTGTACCTGGACACGGTGGCTGCAGTCAACACGCCACCTCCGCCTCGGCACAGGCCCGACGCGACGGGGGTGATCAACCGAGGGCCTGGCGAAACGTGGCAGTCTGCGACGAGCCGTCCTTCCTTGGAGACAACGCCCGTCTGCACACCTAGCCCCGAAATCCTGGAGGAACTGCGCCAGAAGCACCCCCCTGCAGCTGACGAGGAGGTGATCTGGCCGACGCCGGAGGGGTCAACGCTTTCAATCGCTCACGCTGACTTCGCAAAACTGTTGGGCAGATGCGAGAATGGAGTTGGGGCGGGGCCGTCAGGGATGACATTTGAACACTTGCGCGACTCGGCAATCACAAATGCACTGGTCAGCACCCATTTGCACGCCCTGGTTAATACCATTTTGGGCGGAAATTTGCCCGACTCGGTGGCAAATTTGTTGACCGCATCACGCCTCATCGCCTTGGCCAAACCGGGGGGCGGTGCTCGGCCAATCGCCATCGGCGAATGCTTGACGAGGCTGGCAGCCAAAGCAGCCCTGTCAGCAATAGGGGAGGCTGCCCGCGACTTCTTCCTCCCACTACAGTACGGCGTGGCAGTGCCAGGTGGCGCCGAGACTGTAATCCACGCGGCCAGGGCTTTCCTGGATGTCCGTCCCACCAGCCTCGTTCTGCAAGCCGACATCAAGAACGCATTCAACAGCATTTCGCGAAAAGCCATTGCCACCGCGTTACAATCTCACGCCCTCTCGCCACTGCTGCCGCTCGTCAAGTTCACCTACGGTAACCCGTCGCAGCTGCTCCTGGATGCAAACTTCAACTCCGAACCACTGCGAAGCGAACGCGGTGTCCGCCAAGGGGACCCACTCGGCCCGCTACTGTTCGCGGCAGGGATCCACTGTCAAATTATATGTTTCATATTATTTAGTTCTAGGTTGTGTAGGGGTGATTCTTAGAGGGTACAACAATTCTCTCGATACTCTTGTACCCCCCTCCCCTAACCTAATCGACATACTTTCCTCTCTAGTCTTGACATGGTATAGAGCAGGAAGTTTCCTAGGGCCCACCACGGAAAACGATTTTTTTTTTTTTCCTGGCCGGAGCGCGCTTCGCGCCTACCCTAGTCGCGCCCCGTGCGCCTGTCCCTAACGGCCCGTCGCGGCCCCTCTCTTAAGGTCCTCTCGCGGCCCCTTGTTGGCCCCTCGCGACCCCCGCTTAAGGCCCCTTAGCGGCCCCCCTTTTCGCGGCCTCGTCGCCCTCCCCCCCCGCGCGGCTCTGTCGCCGCCCTTTCGCGACCTCGTCGCCGCCCCTACGCGGCTTCGTCGTCGCCCCTACGCGGCCTCGTCGCCGCCCATACGCGACTCCGTCGCCGCCCTCCCCTTCGCGGCTCTGTTGCCGCCTCTTCGCGGCTTCGTCGCCGCCCCTCGCCGCCCTTCGCGGCCCCTCCAGGACCCGTCGCGGTCCCCTTCCCTCTCGTCTGCAGCAGCTGTCTCCGCTGGGCCTGCAGCAGCTACCGCCGCTGACCTTCAGCAGCCACCGCCGAGCCAGCAGCAGCAGCCGCGGTCGGACCTGCAGTAGCAGCCGCCGCCAGACCTGCAGCAGCTGCCGCGGCCCAGCCTACAGCAGCAGCCGCGGCAGAGCCTGCAGTCGCAGCCGCCGCCAGACCTACAGCAGCGGCCGCCGCCGACCCTGCAGCAGCAGCTGCCGCCGACCCTGCAGCAGCTGCCGCCGCCGAACCAACAGCAGCAGCCGCCGCCGGACCTACAGCAGCGGCCGCCGCCGACCCTGCAGCAGCTGCCGTCGCCGAGCCAGCAGCAGCAGCCGCCGCCGGACCTGCAGCAGCTGCCGCCGCCGAGCCTGCAGCAGCAGCCGCCGTTCGAGAATACCACAGCAGCCGCCGCCGTCCCTGCAGCAGCGGCCGTTCCCGAGCCTTCAGCAGCTGCCACCGCCGTCACGACTACCTCGGCCCTGCCCTGCTAGAGCTGCAGTGCCCTGCCCTACCGCGCTACTGCTGCTGCTGTCACTGCTACTGACACTACTACTGTTCCTCCTACTGCTACTATGGCTAGCCCTCCTGTGCTAGCCTTCGATGCTGAGGGCCGCCCAGTGAAGTTTGACACCTGGCTCGATGACCTGCACCTCTTCCTACAGCTCACTGCCAAGGAGGACATTTCACTGTACGATCACGCCCTAGGCCATGCTACTGCCCCTGACACTACTGCTGACAGCACTCTGCGCTCCCAGTGGCAGACCCGTGACGCGCACGCTCGCAACTCCCTACCGCTAGATGAGCGCGAGCACTTCGGCCAGTGCAAGACTGCTAAGGAACTGTACACAGCCGTAGTTGCTCGTTACTCCTCACCTGCGTCTGCCGCACTAGGCCGCCTCTCACTGCCCTACCTGTTCCCCGACCTGGCCTCCTTTCACACTGTTGCTGACCTCATCACCCACCTCAAGACTAGTGAGGCCCGCTTTCGCGCTGCTATGCCTGCCGAGTTCCTTGCTAGCAACCCCCCCCCGCTCTGGCTCACTCTCTACCACATTGTCACCCGCCTCCCTGACTCTCTGCGCACAGTCAGGGATTCCTTTCTAGCTCGCTCCCCTACTGAGCTCACCATTGCCCTCCTCGAGAAGGACCTACTTGCAGCTGAGGCGAGCATCGTCGCCGTAGGTGCCTCTCGTGGCGAGCCCCGCACCCCCTTCTTTGAGGGGTGTTCCCCTTCCCCCCTTCTCCCCTCTGTCGCCTCTGCTTCTGCTGTCGACCTCCTTGGTGCTGAGAAGGTCGGGACCGCGTCTGCTTCGAGCGGGCGCCGCAGGACCAAAGGAGGCAAGGGTGGAGGAGGAGGCCGGGGAGGCGGGGGTGGAGGCGGTGGGAGTGGAGGAGGGGCTGGAGAGACTAGTGGCGGCAGTGGGGGTAGTGACGGCAGCGGCGGAGGCGGTGGCAGGGGCGGGGGCGGCAGCGGGGGCGGCGGTGGTCGTGGCAGCGGCAGGGGAGGGGGTGGTCGAGGAGGTGGCAGCGGCGGTGGTGGTCGTGGAGGCGCTGGCGGTGGTCCGAGCCAGCAGCACACTCCGTCGCTCCAGGAGGCCCGTGAGTGGTATGCGCAGCGTGGGGGGGCGGGTGGCCTTAGCTGCACGTACGTCATCCGCACTGGTGACCGCGCTGGTCAGACGTGTGGGAAGCCGCACCCCACGCCGCGCTGTTTCGCGCGCCTTGACGACGCTTGGCGCACTCAGTTCCCTGACGGCAATGAGCTGCCCCGCTGGTTTGATCTGGAGAAGAAGGGAGTTGATATCTGGGCTCTAGACTTTGATGCTATTCTCACTGCCATGTATGCTATGTTTACTAGTGGAGAGGGTGCTCAGTACTTGCGTGTTCCGCCCGACCCGGGCATTCTGACCAGTGAGGCTGCTGCTCTAGGTGCTAGTGCGTCTGCAGCTCCAGGTGCTCGCGTGTCTGCTACCCCAGGTGATGGTGAGGCTGCCGCTCTAGGTGCTGGTGAGTCTGTCTCCCCTGGTACTGAGTCGACTGAGGCACTGCACACCTTCACACTGGACTCAGGTGCTTCTCGCTGTTTCTTTCGAGACCGCACTGCCCTTGAGCCACTCGCTCGGCCAGTTGCTGTCTCCCTCGCTGACCCCTCTGGGGGTCCGGTCATTGCGACCTCCTCCACTGTTCTTCCCTGTCCTGCGGTCCCGTCTGGCACACTGTCTGGTCTCTACCTCCCCTCGTTCTCTACGAACTTGGTGGCGGGTCGTGCGCTCCAGGACGGGGGTGTTCACCAGTTCACCCCTGCCTACGAGCGCGTGACACACTGCACGTGTGCTCGGACGGGCCGTCACCTGGCTACCTTCACTCGGGAGCCGGGGTCGGACCTGTACACACTGACCACTGAGTCCCCTCAGGTAGCTGCGTCTGCGTCTGCGTCAGGTCAGCTGTCCGCCCCCTGCTCGTGTCGCTCTCTGGCGCATGAGACTGTCCTCTGGCACCACCGCCTTGGTCACCCGTCTGTGCAGCGCCTTCGGGCCATGCACAAACGGGACCTTGTTGCTGGTCTTCCCAGGGTTCTCCCTCCCCTCCCACCCTCGCCTGCTCCTCCCTGTCTTCCCTGTGTCGAGGGGCGGCAGCGCGCCGCTCCTCACTCCTCCTCCTTTCCCCCGACGACTGCTCCTTTGCAGACACTCCACATGGACGTGTGGGGCCCAGCCCGCGTCCGTGGACAGGGTCAGGAGAGGTACTTCCTGATTGTTGTTGACGACTTCTCGCGCTACACCACGGTCTTCCCCTTGCGCGCCAAGGGTGACGTCCCTGATGTCTTGATCCCTTGGATCCGCAGATCTCATCTCCAGCTCAGCAAGCGTTTCCACTCCGACTTTCCTGTCCTGCGTCTGCACTCTGACAGAGGTGGGGAGTTTTCCTCCGGCCTCTTGGAGGCCTTCTGTCAGCAGGAGGGCATTGAGCAGTCGTTCACGCTTCCGGCCTCTCCATAGCAGAATGGGGTTGCTGAGCGCCGCATTGGCTTGGTCATGGAGGTCGCTCGTACCTCCTTGGTTCATGCGGCTGCCCCCCATTTTCTGTGGCCGTTTGCAGTCCGATACACTGCGCATCAGCTCAACCTCTGGCCCCGAGTCTCCCTCCCGGAGACTTCTCCGACCCTGCGTTGGACGGGAGAGGCTGGCGATGCGTCGCGTTTTCGGGTCTGGGGATCCCGAGCTTTTGTTCGCGACACGTCCGCGGACAAGCTCTCCCGTCGCGCTGTCCCCTGTGTCTTCCTTGGCTTTGTCCCGGACGCCCCTGGTTGGCAGTTCTACCACGCCACCTCGCGTCGTGTCCTGGCCTCTCAGGACGTCACTTTTGACGAGTCCGTCCCCTACTACCGCCTCTTCCCCTACCGCACTGCCCCGCTCCCCCCCTCGCCTCTCTTCCTCGCTCCAGGTGCTGAGGTACCAGACCCCCTCCCCCCTCAGGGTGCCGCTCCCTCAGGTGTGTCCCAGGTAGACCCGGGTGAGCCTGTCGAGGTAGCTGTCGACTCTCGTCCTGCTAGGGGTGCTGAGTCTGGGGGTGCTGAGCCTGGGGGTGCTGCGTCTGGGGGTGCTGAGCCTGGAGGTGCTGAGTCTGGAGGTGCGGAGCCTGGGGGTGCTGAGCCTGGAGGTGCGGAGCCTGGAGGTGCGGAGCCTGGAGGTGCTGAGCCTGGGGGTGCTGAGTCTGGGGGTGCTGAGTCTGGGGGTGCTGAGCCTGAGCGTGCTACACCTGGAGGAGCCCTCTCCTCCCGGCAGCTGCAGGAGAGGTACCTACAGTACTGCCGCCTCCGGAGAGGTGCTACTGGAGCTCGTACCAGTACTTCCCCTCCTGCCCAGGAGCTCCCCCCCATTCAGCAGATCCGAGAGTGGTACACGCGGCGCTGCAGTCTTCGGAGTGGTGCTCCTGGTGCTGCGGACCCTGGGGGTGGCGCTGCTACTGGTGCTGAGGACCCGGGCGTTGGAGCTGCTGCTGGTGCTGAGGACCCGAGCGGTGGAGCTGCTGCTGGTGCTGAGGACCCGGGCGTTGGAGCTGCTGCTGGTGCTGCGGACCCGAGCGGTGGCGCTGCTGCTGGTGCTGAGGACCCGGGCGTTGGAGCTGCTGCTGGAGCTGAGGACCCGGACGGTGGAGCTGCTGCTGGTGCTGAGGACCCGAGCGGTGGAGCTGCTGCTGGTGCTGAGGACCCGGACGTTGGAGCTGCTGCTGGTGCTGAGGACCCTGCCGCTGGTGTCTCTGCTGGTTCTGGAGACGCTGCGCGGCCGCGACCGTACTTCGTACCACTTCTTCAGCAGGTTCTTGGTCAGGCTCCTCCTCCTTGTCCTCCTCCCTCCGTAGAGTGTCCTCCACCTGTCCAGTCGCAGTCACAGTTACCGCCTGCCTCGCCTCTCCCTGGTCCCTCTCCTTACACTGGTCCCACAGGAGGTCTTGCAGAGCGTCGTGAGCCTGCGTCTCGCCCTGCGTCGCCTGTTCGTACTGCTCGCACTGGTCGTCGTGTCCCACGTGAGCGTCCTCCTCCTGTCCCTGGCACTCACTACATGACACTGCGTCGCTCCACTGCTCCTCAGCGTGTCCCGCTGCCATCTCCTCCTGCGTCCTCTCTGCCTACTCTTCCTGACCCGGAGTCTGACGCCCGTCGTGCTGCCAGTCCCACTGTCACCCGTCTTCTCGCCACTGTTGTCACTGACCCTACCTTTGAGTCCTCTGCTGCGTCTGCTCTGGTCGCTGAGTTGATAGACTTTGCTGCCCGGTGTCGTCTAGACTACGCCGCTAGCCTTGTTGCTGAGTCTGAGTCCGAGTCGGTCTGTCCTTCGTCCGTCGGGGGTGTGTGTGCTCTTGGCACGGACGTCCTTGAAGACAGGCAGGAGGAGTTCAAGTGCTTTGCTGCTTCTTTGCCCCATCTCGTGTCCATGCTAGTTGCCCCTGAGGGAGACCCGGATGCACCAGACATCCCGACCCCGCGCACTTACGCTGAGGCGATGGCGGGTCCCTACTCTCAGTGGCAGACAGCCATGGACGCAGATATGGCATCCTGGAAGTCCACAGGCACCTACGTCAACGAGGTTCCCCCACCTGGGGCGAACATCGTCAGTGGCATGTGGATTTTCAGGGTGAAGCGGCCACCGGGTTCTCCTCCTGTCTTCAAGGCGCGCTACGTGGCTCGAGGCTTCAGTCAGCGAGAGGGAGTCGACTTCTTCCAGACCTTCTCCCCCACCCCGAAGATGACCACTCTTCGGGTGCTGCTGCACATAGTCGCTCAGCGCGACTACGAGCTTCACTCACTTGACTTCAGCACTGCTTTCTTGCAGGGCAGCCTGCACGAGGAGATATGGCTGCGCCGCCCTCCTGGCTTCACTGGGTCGGTTCCTCCTGGTACCCAGTGGAGGCTCCAGCGGCCGGTCTACGGTCTCCGCCAGGCACCGCGTGAGTGGCACGACACACTGAGGACGACACTTGCGGCTCTTGGGTTCGCTCCCTCTACTGCTGACCCGTCACTGTTTCTACGCACAGACACCTCGCTGCCGCCGTTCTACATCCTCGTGTACGTTGACGACTTGGTCTTTGCCACTGCTGACACCGCGGCACTCGCCCACGTGAAGTCGGAGCTGCAGAGGAGACACACGTGCACAGACCTGGGTGAACTGACGAGCTATCTTGGCTTGCGGATCACCCGGGACAGAGCACGGCGCACCATCACCTTGACTCAGTCACACATGGTGCAGCAGATCCTCCAGCGCTTCCGCTTCACGTACTCCTCGCCTCAGTCCACTCCTCTGCGTACCGGTCACTCGCTCTCAGCTCTGCCTTCGGATGAGTCCGTAGAGCCGAGTGGCCCGTATCCAGAGCTTGTGGGCTGCCTCATGTACCTGATGACCTGCACTCGACCTGACCTGGCATACCCTCTTAGCATCCTTGCACGCTATGTCGCTCCTGGCCGTCACAGGAAGGAGCACATGGATGCCGCTAAGAGGGTGTTGCGCTACTTGTGCAGTACGTCGGGCATGGGGCTAGTGCTTGGAGGGCGGGACCGAGTTGTACTCACAGGACACTCAGACGCTTCTTGGGCGGACAACCAGGCTACTCAGCGGTCGTCTCAGGGTTACACCTTCAGCCTTGGCTCTGGCTCAGTTTCTTGGCGTTCCACACGCTCTTCTTCTGTTCTCAGCTCCAGTTGTGAGGCTGAGATCTACGCCACAGCCATGGCTGCCCAGGAGCTACGCTGGCTGACCTACCTGCTGACCGACCTGGGAGAGCGGCCTCGTTCTCCTCCAGTGCTGTACGTCGACAACAAGGCTGCCATTGCCTTGTGTGAGGAGCACAGACTGGAGCACAGAACGAAGCACATCGCCCTGCGGTACTTCCTTGCTCGAGAGCTGCAGCAGCGCGGTCAGCTTTGTCTGCGTTACGTGGCCACTGAGGCCAACACTGCTGATGTGTTCACCAAGGCGCTTCAGCCTTGTGACCATCAGCGCTTCTGCACTCTGTTAGGCCTTGTGCCTACTGGACCTCACTTGCTTACTTCTTGACCCTGCTTGTACTGTGATCACTATATATATATATATACCTGCATGTTTACTCTTGCTAGGTTGTGATCACTGTATCTCTTGCTTTGTTATAAACCTGCATGTGAACTGGCCTTGTGGCCACCTGCTTGTGCTCAGACTGTGTGGTGTCCTTGAGATCCACCCTGAGCTTTGTCTTGTTTGCTTTTCTGCTTGACTGGTCTTGTGACCACTGTTAGGTTTGGCTATCCCCCCTACTTCACCTATGGGGGTGTGTCAAATTATATGTTTCATATTATTTAGTTCTAGGTTGTGTAGGGGTGATTCTTAGAGGGTACAACAATTCTCTCGATACTCTTGTACCCCCCTCCCCTAACCTAATCGACATACTTTCCTCTCTAGTCTTGACATCCACGCAACACTCCGCGACACTGCAGACAAACACCCTGGCGTGCTATGTTTGGCGTATGCGGACGACGTGACATTTATTGGGGAAGCAGAGGATACTGTAGCGGCTTTTTCCCACTTCACCAGCAAACTGTCACCCCTGGGGCTCGAACACAACCCCCAGAAGTGTGCGGCGTGGAGCTCGCGTACAGTGACAGCTGCCCACCTACCACCAGGAGTGCCGTTCTCAAAGGACGGCGTGCAGCTGCTGGGCAGTTTCATGGGCCCTGACGACGGGGCGGCAACTTTCCTAGCAGGGCAGCTGGCCGAAATGGCGAAGCCACTGACGCTCATCGAACGAACGGATCCCCAGGTAGCAGCACTGCTAATCACGCGCTGTATCTCAAGGCGCGTCGCGTACTTGACACGGACGACGCCGCTAAACCTCCTTCCCCGCGACAAATGGAGCCAGTGGGGTATGGACCTCCTCACCACACTTCTTACTGCCTGCGACCTCCGCTTGCCTACCTGCCAAGCCGAGCAGACACGGGTTTGGGAGCAGGCGTCGCTACCTCCGTCTTTGGGGAGATTCTAGAGAAGGAGCGGCTAGAACGATCCGACCTACGGCTTCAACACGTTCTCGGACTGAAGGTGCACGGCAGTAGATACGCCGTGCAGGTGCAAGCGACGAGACGCATGCGGCTGAATCCGCTCGCGGGGCACACACAGCGGATGTATTCCTTGACTGGCTACGGCACTGGCGACTGGATCACGGCGGTCCCAGTGGCAGCGACGCGGCGGCCAGAATTTTTTCGCTCGCTCGAAAGAGCGAGAGAGAGAGAGAGAGAGAGAGAGAGAGAGAGAGAGAGAGAGAGAGAGAGAGAGAGAGAGAGAGAGAGAGAGAGAGAGAGAGAGCCTCTGCCCTCTGCCCTTAGCCTCTGCCCTTGCCTCCCGGTCCTACTTAACTTAAGGCCTCCCTAAGGCCGTGCTAGTCATTGTTAGGTGGCGGCCAGAAATTTTTCGCTCGCTCGAGAGAGCGAGAGAGAGAGAGAGAGAGAGGAATAGCCTCTGCCCTCTGCCCTTAGCCTCTGCCCTTGCCTCCCGGTCCTACTTAAGGCCTCCCTAAGGCCGTGCTAGTCATTGTTAGGTGGCGGCCAGAAATTTTTCGCTCGCGCCGGCCGCCTTCGGCGGCCGACGCCCGACGACGCGGCCTTCGGCCGCGCGTGAGGGAACGGCAAGATACGGCACACATAGCGGTTCATAACAAAAGGCATTACAAGCATGGCATCACCTACTGAAGCCTAGTCAAGCTCAACGAACATGGTGCACAAGGAGCCCGCAACTACATGCGGTGAGCTCCAAGGGCGTGAAGAACGCCCGTCAGGGAGCGCCACAGCTCCCGGACCACAAGCGTGCTTGCGCCGATCGCCGCGGCTCCAGATCCTGCGCGCAAATGCCGCTTCAAGCTCCGGACAGCCTCGTCCAGCTGTCCCGCAGCAGCAGCGCCACCCTCCGCGGGCGCAGCCAACACGGGCGCCAGCAGCACGGCGAGCTGGTCCGCCGCATCCAAGCAGGTCTCGCGCGGACGGTCGCGGAACGTCTCAGGAGGGATCACGGGGAGGGACGAATGAGCAAGGACCTGGATCAGCAGCAGCGCGTGAAGACTCTCCGCGAGGCGATATAGCTGGCCGAGAGTCACCTCGGGAACGCGCGTCTGCGGAGGCTGGAGCGCCTCCGCCAGGAACAGAAGCGGCTCTTCAGCAGCAACGAGGTGGGGGTGCTGAGCCGCAGAGCCTCCCCCCGCAGCAACGAATTCCACGCCCGCAACAGGCGGGACCGGTGGCAGATGCAGACGAGCGCCGGGAGCAGTCGCAGCGACGGATGGGGCAGGAGCCGATTGTGCAAGTACGGGAGGAGGAAACGCAGCAGCGGGCGGAGGACCAACAGGAGGTGCAACCTGATGAGGAGCCACGGGCGCCGGCGCAGCCCGCAGCGAACTGCTCTGGCTCTGCGCCGCCCGCTCCTCGCGCACGGCCCGTGACACCTCTCGCTGCAGATCCGCCATCGTCACAGGCGGACGATACCGCCCACCGCGCCCCTGGGGGCCCCGCCATCCCCCATTGCCACCCGGGTGAGCAGGCCACTGGGCTTGCTGCGGGTAACGCCGGGGGGGAGTTGCGCTGGCGCCGCGACGTCTCGCGCTCCTGCTGGGGCGCTGGAGAATGTGGCCGTGAGTGACGGCGGTCAGGTGACTGGGGACGGGACGGCTGACCAGCAGGGACCGTCGGCGGCAGAACAGGAGCCGTCGGGTCCGCGCCGGGAGGCGTTACCATCGGAGCCGGCCCGACAGTGGTGGCGGACGCCGCCTTCGGGGAAGAAGCAGACGCCGGCGCAGGCACGTCGGGGACAGAAGCAGCCGGCACAGCGAGCGCGCCAGGGGCAGGAACAGGGAGGTCAGCAGCGCCCCCAGCAGGAGCAGGTGCCGTCGGCGCACCAACAGGAGCAAGGAGGGCGGGAGCAGCAAGCGGAGCGGGCGGAGCGACAACTGGGGCAGACGGGCCAGGGTCACGCATGCCAAGGGGATCCGCGGGTTCGAGGGGAGGAGTCTTTTCAGCGTCTGCTGTCGAGGGTTTCAGAGCCGGCGGTACAGGAGGCTTCGACGCCGTGGTCCCCTTTTCGGGTGCCGACTGAGGCCTGGCGACGACTGCCGACCAGGCGGCAGCGCGCTCTGGCGACGGCTCAGGCGCTCCAGCAATCACCATCTCTGATGCGAGGAAGTCGCGGGACGGTCCACGTAGCAGGAAGCGGAGTTGGCGGAGGACCGGAGAACGGATATCAGGAGGCGGCTCGGGTGGCTTTAACTAATTTAGAAGCAGCTAATGAAGATGACGAAAGAGGGGACCCCTCTTATAGAGAGGAGCCCACGCCAGATAGCGAGAATGAAGGAGAGGAGGAGGGAGGCGGGGTGAGTGAGAGCTCTGGGAGACGAGAAGCAAGGGATGGGGAAGCACGAGTGCAAACGCCCCAGGAGGCACGCACGCCGTACGATGCCGATCGGACGATGGAGATCCCAACATCTGCCTCGCCTGCGGGACTGGGCCGTGCTCGACGAAATCGGGCCGCGAGTAGGGGTGCTGCGACGCGACCGGCCGCTCCGACTCCCCGCTATTTCTCACCAGAAGAACTGGCGAAGCGAACAGACCAGTTCGTTGCAATCGGAAATTGGGACATCGCGGCTTTGTGCGACAGTCGTCAGCCTTCGCTGTCACGGCGTTTACCGCCAAATCTATGTCAGCTGTTCTCGCTGGTGTTACTGACGCCGTTACTGCACCTCTCACGAAACCCAGAGTCAGAGACAGGTTGGCGGCTGCTGTTGTTTCTCCCGCGCCTGACTCTTCGCCAAACCTCGCCGCAACGACCGGACTGGCCAAAAATCAAAGCCCGGCTCCGAGCTTTCCAGCGTGGCGAATGGGATCAACTGTACCGGGACACGCTAGCGGCAGTCAACACGCCACCTCCGCCTCGGCACAGGCCTGACGCGACCGGGGTAATCAAACGAGCCGAGGGCCTGGCGAAACGTGGCAGTCTACGACGAGCCGTCCTTGCCCTGGAGTCAACGCCAGTCTGCACGCCCTGCCCCGAAATTCTGGAGGAGCTGCGCCAGAAGCACCCACATGCTGCTGATGAGGAGGTGATCTGGCCGACGCCTCCGGAGGGGTCAAAGCTTTCAATCGCCCACGCGGATTTCGCTAAGATGTTGGGCAGATGCGACAATGGAGTGGGGGCAGGGCCGTCGGGGATGACATTTGAACATTTGCGCGACTCGGCGGTCACAAATGCACTGGTCAGCACCCATCTGCACGCCCTCGTTAACACCATCTTGGGCGGAAATTTGCCCGACTCGGTGGCAAATTTGTTGACCGCGTCGCGCCTCATCGCCTTGGCCAAACCTGGAGGCGGGGCTCGGCCATTCGCGATCGGTGAATGTTTGACGAGGCTGGCAGCCAAAGCAGCCCTGTCAGCTATGGGCGACGCTGCCCGCGACTTCTTTCTCCCACTACAGTACGGCGTGGCAGTGCCAGGTGGCGCCGAGACAATAATCCACGCGGCCAGGGCTTTCCTGGACGCCCGCCCCGCTAGCCTCGTGCTGCAAGCCGACATCAGGAACGCGTTCAACACCATCTCGCGAAAAGCCATCGCCACCGCGTTACAGACCCCCGCCCTCTCGCCACTCCTGCCGCTCGTCAAATTAACATACGGTAACCCGTCGCAGCTGCTCCTGGATGCAAATTTCGCGTATGAACCACTCCGAAGTGAACGTGGTGTTCGCCAGGGGGACCCACTCGGCCCGCTACTGTTCGCGGCAGGGATGCACGCAACACTCCGCGACACTGCAGACACACACCCTGGTGTGCTTTGTTTGGCGTATGCGGACGACGTGACGTTCATCGGGGAAGCAGAAGACACTGTAGCAGCTTTCAACCACTTCACCAGCAAATTGTCACCTCTGGGGCTCGAACACAACCCCCAGAAATGTGCCGCATGGAGCTCGAGTACAGTACAAGCGCCCCACCTACCTCCAGGAGTGCCGTTCTCAAAAGACGGCGTGCAGCTATTAGGCAGCTTCATCGGGCCTGACGACGGCGCGGCTACCTTCCTGGCAGAACAGCTGGCCGAAATGGCGAAGCCGTTGCCGCTGATTGAACGGACGGATCCCCAGGTAGCGGCACTGCTAATCACGCGCTGCATTTCGAGGCGCGTCGCGTACATGACACGGACAACGCCCCTGAGCCTCCTTCCCCGCGACAAGTGGAGCCAGTGGGGCATGGACCTCCTCACCACCCTCCTTACCGCCTGCGACCTCCGCATGCCGACCTGCCAAGCCGAGCAGACGAGGGTTTGGGAGCAGGCGTCGCTACCACCGTCTTTGGGGGGTCTCGGCATCACAAATCCCCTAGTCGAGGGGATCTACGGCTTCGCAGCAAGCTTCACCCAGGCGGCGCTGTTTCTCAACAACCTCGCGCTGGGTGACGTGAATGCGCTCGCGCAGGCGCGGGACCACATGCTCCTGCCGCGGGACAGCAGCACGCCTCTGCACGTTTGGCTGACGGGGTGTGAGGAGGCGCTACCGACGGACGCCCGCGAGATATTAGAGAAGGAGCGGCTCGAGCGATCTGACCTACGGCTGCAGCATGTCCTCGGGCTGCAGGTGCACGGCAGCAGATATGCCGTACAGGTGCAAGCGACGAGGCGCATGCGGCTGAATCCGCTCGCGGGTCATACGCAGCGGATGTATTCTCTGACTGGCTATGGCACAGGCGATTGGAT
Source organism: Closterium sp. Yama58-4 (assembly GCA_947470075.1). Classification (NCBI taxonomy): domain Eukaryota; kingdom Viridiplantae; phylum Streptophyta; class Zygnematophyceae; order Desmidiales; family Closteriaceae; genus Closterium; species Closterium sp. Yama58-4. The sequence continues at coordinate 455,791 of CANIUD010000711.1, forward strand.
CACGGCGGTCCCAGTGGCAGCGACGCGGCGGATAGGGCCAGTGCACTTTGCGAACGCGGTGCGCTTCCGTCTCGCCCTGCCATTCTCAACCCCTAAGAACTGTGACTGCCCTGAGCACACGGCCATCCCCGACCCCCGCCTTCCGAACCATCTGCTTCGGTGCGCCACAGGCAAGCACCGCACGAACACCCACAACGAGCTGCGGGACGCTTGCGTCAGCATGGCGCAAGATGCGGGCTTTATAGTCCATCGGGAGTCCACCGCCTACTGCCCCATCGAGGAACAGACGGCGGATTTCACCATGACAGACAGAAGCACCGGAGCCGTCTACATCTGCGACGTCACCGTCACTGATCCCATCAGCACCAGGGACCCAGAGGCTCAGAAAGGCAGAGGGTGGGCGGCCCGGGAGCAGGCCGACAAGAAGATTAAGCACTATGCCAACCGCCCGGAGACGGTTGGCTTTTTCCCCCTCGCAGTAGACACCTATGGCTGCCCATGCGCGGAGGTTCCGGTATTCCTTAAGCTTCTCGCGGACTCAGCGGCTCGGCGCCACTTCAACGCCGACTCAAAATCTTTCTATGCCGCCAAGTTCTTGCACCAATTCCGGCAGCGTTGGTCGGTAGCCCTCCAAAGGGCCCAGTCAGTGGGACTTCTCATGAAGTTGGGCGAGGCAACAGCAGCAGAAAACCCCCCGGTGGGGGGGATTGGGCATGAGCTGCACCTGGGGGATTGTTTCGCAGTAGTAGAGCCCCTCTTAGAGCTTTAGCGAGGGGCGGTAGGGTGATAGCAGGGGTGCTTTAGCATTGGTACTTTGTGTTGTTTGTTGCTTGCTCCATACTCTGCATGTGTGTACCTTCTTGATCTATCAATACACGGACCATTAGAGAGAGAGAGAGAGAGAGAGAGAGAGAGAGAGAGAGAGAGAGAGAGAGAGAGAGAGAGAGAGAGAGAGAGAGAGAGAGGACTTAGCCTCTGCCCTCTGCCCTTAGCCTCTGCCCGCGCCTCTCAGCCCTACTTAAGGCCTCTCTAAGGCCGTTCTCTTCTTCATTAGTTTGGCGGCCGGAAAAAATTTCGCTCGCGCCGGCCGCCTTCGGCGGCCGACGCTCGACGGCGCGGCCTTCGGCCGCGCGTGAGGGGACGGCAAGTAATAGCACACGGTGCCGTTAATAGTAAGAAGCATTACACACATGGCAACACCTACCGCGGCTTAACCCCGCGATACACTACATGGAGCAACCGGAGCCCGCGCCTACATGCGGTGAGCTCCAAGGGCATGAAGAATGCCCGTCAGGGAGCGCCAAAGCTCCCGGACCACAAGCGTGCTTGCGCCGATCGCCGCGGCTCCAGATCCAGCGCGCAAATGCCGCTTCAAGCTCCGGACAGCCTCGTCCAGCTGTCCCGCAGCAGCAGCGCCACCCTCCGCGGGCGCAGCCAGCACGGGCGCCAGCAGCACTGCGAGCTGGTCCGCCGCATCCAGGCAAGTCTCGCGCGGACGGTCGCGGAACGACTCAGGAGAGATCACGGGGAGTGAGGAGTGAGCAAGAACTTGTATCAGCAGCAACGCGTGGAGACTCTCGGCGAGGCGGTGGAGCTGACCGAGAGTCGACTGGGGAACACGAGTCTGCGGAGGCTGAAGCGCCTCCGCCAGGAACTGGAGCGGCTCATCAGCTGCATACTGAGCCGCTGCCGCGCCACCACCCGCGGCCACAAATTCCACCCCTGCAACACGCGGAACCGGCGGCAGATGCAGACGCGCGCCGGGAGCTGGCGCCGCTACAGAAGGAGCAGGAGCAGTCGGGGCGAGGACGGGTGGAGGAAGTGCAGCAGCCGGCGGAGGGACCTCAGGAGGCGCAGTCGGTCGAGGAGCCACGGGCGCCGGCGCGGCCCGCAGGCAACTGCTCTGGCTCTGCGCCGCCCTCTCCTCGCGCACGGCCCGTGACACCTCCCGCTGAAGATCCGCCATTGTCACAGGCGGGCGGAACGCCCCGCGGGGACCCCTCTAGCCCCCATTTCCACCGTGATGAGCAGGCCACTGAGCCTGCTGCTGGTAGCGCCGGGGAGAGTTGCGCCGGTGCCGCGTCGACTTGCGCTCCTGCTGGGGTGCAGGAGAATGGGGGCGGGAGAGTCGGCGGTCTTTCAATTAGGGACGAGTCGGCTGCACCACAGGGGCCGCCGGCGGGAGAGCGGGAGCAGGCTGGTCCACGCCCTGGGTCGCAACCATCGGGACCGGGCCGACAGTGGTGGCGGACGCCGCCTTCGGGGAAGAAGCAGACGCCGGCGCAGGCACGTCGGGGACTAAAGCAGCCGGCACAGCGAGTACGCCAGGGGCAGGATCAGGGAGACCGGCAACACCCCCAGCAGGAGCAGACGCCGTCGGCGCAACAACGGGAGCAAGGGGGACGGGAGCAGCGGGCGGAACGGGCAGAGCGACAACTGGAGCAGACGGGCCAGCCTCGCCCACGCCAAGTGGAGCCACGGGTGCGGGGGGAAGAGTCTTTTCAGCGACTGCTATCGCAGGTTTCGGAGCCGGCGGTACAGGAGGCTTCGACGCCGTGGTCGCCTTTTCGGGCTCCGACTGAGGTTTGGCGACGACTGCCGACCAGGCGGCAACGCGCTCTGGCGACGGCTCAGGCGCTCCAGCAATCACCATCGCAGTCGCGGGGAGGCCGCAGGACGGATCAACCAGCAGGAAGCGGATATGGCGGAGGTCAAGAGAACGGATACCAAGCAGCGGCACGGGTGGCTTTAAATAACTTGGAAGCAGCTAATGTGGATGAGGAGCGACGGGACCCCTCTTATAGGGAAGAGGCCATGCCTGATAGTGAGAACGAAGAGGGAGAAGAAGAAGAAGGCGGTGTGAGAGAGGGCTCTGGGAGACGACAAGCACCGGATGGAGTGGCACGAGTGCAAACACCCCAGGAGGCATGCACGCCGCACGATGCCGATCGGACGGTAGAGTTTCCAACATCTGCCTCACCGGTGGGATCGGGCCGCGCTCGGCGAAATTGGTCCGCGAGTAGGGGTGTTGCGACACGCCCAGCCGCTGCGACCCCCCGCTATTTTTCGCCTGAAGAGCTGGCGAAGCGAACAGACCTGTTCGCTGCAATCGGGAATTGGGACATCGCGGCTCTGTGCGACAGTCGTCAGCCTTCGCTGTCGCGGCGCTTACCGCCAAATCTGTGTCAGTTGTTCTCGCTGGTGTTACTGACGCCGTTACTGCACCTCTCTCGGAACCCTAAGTCAGAGACAGGTTGGCGCCTGCTGTTGTTTCTCCCGCGCCTAACCCTTCGCCAATCCTCGCCGCAACGTGCGGACTGGCCGAAAATCAAGGCCCGGCTCCGTGCGTTCCAACGTGGCGAATGGGAGCAACTGTACCTGGACACGGTAGCCGCAGTCAACACGCCACCTCCGCCTCGGCACAGGCCCGACGCGACGGGGGTGATCAACCGAGCCGAGGGCCTGGCGAAACGTGGCAGTCTACGACGAGCCGTTCTTGCCCTAGAGTCAACGCCCGTCTGCACGCCCAGCCCCAAAATCCTGGAGGAGCTGCGCCAGAAGCACCCACATGCTGCTGCCCACAAGGAAGTGATCTGGCCGATGCCGGTGGGGTCAACGCTGTCAATCGCCCACGCGGACTTCGCTAAAATCTTGGGCAGATGCGAAAATGGAGTTGGAGCTGGGCCTTCGGGGATGACATTTGAACATTTGCGCGACTCGGCGGTCACAAATGCACTGGTCAGCACCCATCTGCACGCCTTGGTTAATACCATTCTGGGTGGAAATTTGCCGGACTCGGTGGCAAATCTGTTAACCGCGTCGCGCCTTGTCGCCTTGGCCAAACCAGGGGGGGGGGGGGGGGGGGGGGGTGCTCGGCCAATCGCGATCGGGGAGTGCTTGACGAGGCTGGCAGCCAAAGCAGCCCTGTTAGCAAGGGGTGAGGCTGCCCACGACTTCTTTCTCCCACTACAGTACGGCGTGGCAGTGCCAGGTGGCGCCGAGACTGTAATCCACGCGGCCAGGGCTTTCCTGGATGCCCGCCCCACCAGCCTCGTTCTGCAAGCCGACATCAAGAACGCATTCAATAGCACCTTGCGAAAAGCCATCGCCACCGCGTTACAATCCCCCGCCCTCTCGCCACTCCTGCCGCTCGTCAAGTTAAATTACGGTAACCCGTCGCAGCTGCTCCTGGATGCAAACTTCAACTCTGAGCCACTGCAAAGCGAACGCGGTGTCCGTCAGCGGGACCCACTTGGCCCGCTACTGTTCGCGGCAGGGATACATGCAACACTCCGCGACACTGCAGACACACACCACTCTGGCGTGCCCTGCTTGGCGTATGCGGACGACGTGACGTTCATCGGGGAAACGGAAGACACTGTAGCGGCATTCTCCCACTTCACCAGCAAACTGTCACTCCTGGGGCTCGAACACAACCCCCAGAAGTGTGCGGCGTGGAGCTCGAGTACAGTGCAAACATCCCACCTACCTCCAGGAGTGCCGTTCTCAAAGGACGGCGTGCAGCTACTAGGCAGTTTCATGGGGCCTGACGACGGCGCGGCAACTTTCCTCGCAGGTCAGCTGGCCGAGATGGCGAAGCCACTAACGCTCATTGAACGGACGGATCCCCAAGTAGCAGCACTGCTAATCACCCGCTGTATTTCGAGGCGCGTCGCTTACCTGACACGGACGACGCCGCTAAACCTCTTCCCCCGCGACAAATGGAGCCAGTGGGGTATGGACCTGCTCACCGCCCTCCTCACCTCTTGCGACATTCGCATGCCGACCTGCCGAGCTGAGCAAACACGGGTCTGGGAGCAGGCGTCGTTACCTCCATCGTTGGGAGGTCTAGGCATCACAAACCCCCTCATCAAAGGGATTTACGGCTTCACGGCGAGTTTCACCCAGGCAGCGCTATTCCTCAACAACTTCTCGTTGGGAGAAGGGAATGCGCTTGCACTGGCGCGGGACCACATGCTCCTGCCGCGGGACAGCAGCACGCCACTTCACGATTGGTTGACGGGGTGTGAGGAGGCGCTGCCGACAGATGCATGGGAGATACTAGAGAAGGAGTGGCTGGAACGATCTGACTTACGGCTTCAACACGTTCTCGGACTGAAGGTGCACGGCAGTAGATATGCCGTTCAGGTGCAAGCGACGAGGGGCATGCAGCTGAATCCACTCGCTGGGCACGCACAGCGGATGTTTTCCCTGACCGGCTACGGCACTGGCGACTGGATCACGGCGGTCCCAGTGGCCCCGACGCGGCGGATTGGGCCAGTACACTTTGCAAACGCCGTGCGCTTCCGCCTGGCCCTGCCATTCTCAACCCCCAAAAATTGTGATTGCCCAGAGCACACGGCCATCACTGACCCCCGCCTTCCGAACCACCTGCTTCGGTGCGCCACAGGCAACCACCTGCTTTACAACACTAGAGCCCCCGCAGGGGGGTTGCTAGGGGGTGTGGGTAGTCATTCATATAATTGTTTCTGCTTTTTGTTAACTCTATACGTTGTACTGCATGTTATATCAATAAAGGACCGTTTGAGAGAGAGAGCGAGAGAGAGAGAGAGAGAGAGAGAGAGAGAGAGAGAGAGAGAGAGAGAGAGAGAGAGAGAGAGAGAGAGAGAGAGAGTGTCACCACCACAGCTCCCCATTCCACCACCGCTTGTCGTCCTCGGGGTTAGGAGCATCAGGAGGGAGCTCGAGAGAACGGGCGCGAGGAGGAGGAAAGCGGGCCTCGGGGGCGGGCCCTGACGGCACGAATGGATGCTGCCTCTGGGGAGGCTCAAAGGGAGGCGGAGAAGCGGAGGGGGGCGGAGACGGAGGGGGAGACACCTGGAGGGCCGCGGGTGATGCTGGCTGAGGAGGAAACACCGGAGGAAGGGAGGAGGGGGCCGGAGCCGGGAGTGGTGACGGCGGAACCGGGAGAATCGGGGACAGCGGAGGAGGAGGGGGTGCAGCCACACCAGACGACAGCTGGCGAGATGACTGGGGGGTCGCGGCCTGCGACCCCGCATGCGACGCACCCAGGTGGAGGACCGACGGCGGGGGAGAGCGGAGCGGCCCCACAATCTCCCGCTGAACAGCGGGGGAGGGGCGAGGCGGGCGGCGGCGACGAAACAAACCACCGCGGGCTCGGAGATGGGGGTGAGTCCGCCCACGGGGAGAACGGTAGATCGGCTCGCGACGACGGGCGGGGGTTGCGGCCTCCTCGTGCTCGACCAGCGCAGCGGCAGCTCGGAGCAGGACTGGCGCCAGCCCTTCCCGGGCCCGCGACGGGCTGGTTGCGCCAGACCCCGTCGAACGGCCCGATTGGGAGGGGCGACGTCGCTTTGCCGCCATCAAATGAGGGCCTGCAAGCGCAAGACAACACGGGACGGGACGGTGAGACAACGATCGACGTCCACGGCGAAGGAGAAATTGAAGCGAACGCGCGGGGAATGGGAAGCCACGAAGTTCGTTGGACTGAAACAAGCAGGCAGAGGGCATTACGCGAACAGGCTGAAGGGCGCGCGTCGGCGAGGCAGCCGCGAAACGCGGCTGGAAGAACGGCTCCCAGAGGACGTGGTCGAGGCAGGGGCAGAGGAGGGAGGGTGGGCGACCTGGCCCGAGCGGTTGCGAGGGAAATAGCTAGATCTGGAGATTGGCGGGAAAGGCATGGGAGGCCAGAGATGCAGAGCGGGGATCCAATGAATGACCCTTCCGAGGAAGAGGAGTCAGAATATATGGGCGAGGAGCAGGCAGAGTCGGAAGAAATCTCGGTCGAGGCGGAGGAAGGCATCCCAGCTGGCAACGAGGGGAGGAGGAAACGGGGCGGAATACGAGGAAGGGAGGAAAGAAACCAAACAGGAGCAGGACAGGTGGGCGAATCGGAGGCACCGCGGGACAGCAACACTGCCAGCAAAGAGCGATCTCCCAGTGACATCGCTGATGACGATGCCACATGACAGCAGGTAGAGGGCTGGAATCTGGACCCATTACGCTCCAGCGCACAACCATTCCTGATCCGGAAACTTCCCTCGGAAATCCTGAAGTCCTTCAGCCACTGCCTCACCATCCCACTTTTGAGGTTGTCGAGGCGCCCAGGATGCATGGGAGCGTGGCGAATTCTGCAATTCCTGCCCCGGCTGACACTCAGAGCAAGCGCGGAAAAAGTGCCGGGCAAAAGCCTGGACGAGGTGGAGAAACGCCTCAGGCAATTTCGGGACGAGGAATGGGGAACACTGTACCTCCAAGCCTGCACCTTCGCGGCGGATTCCCAACCAAGCAGACACGAGCCCGATGCAGAAGGAACCTGCGCACGGGTGGAAGGGTTGGTTAAAAAAGCCAACCTGTCGAAAGCAGCAGCGGCGTTACAGAGTTCGCCACTCGCTGAACCGTCGCAGGCAGCACTCGCGACACTTAAGGCGAAACACCCACGGGCGGAAGTGGCGATACTTGAAGGGTTAGGGGGTTACGGGGAAACGGCACTCGTCATTGGGGAAGACTCGTTCCGCGATGTCCTAGCGAAGTGCCCAAATGGGATAGGGGCGGGCCCTTCTGGCACATGCTTCGAACACCTTCGCGATCCTGCACTCACAAACGGCGAGGTCTTCTTACTGCTCCGTGACCTAGTTAAAAACCTCCTCAGTACGTTTCAGGAGGGACCAGTGAGGGACCTGCTACTACCTGCCAGGCTGGTCGCTTTAGGGAAACCCGACGGCGGTGTCAGGCCAATAGCGATAGGAGAAGCGCTACTAAGGATTGTGGCTAAAGCGGCGCTGAGGGAGCTGTCGGGAGAGATCCGGAAATATTTCCTCCCGGTGCAGTACGGGGTGGCTACACCAGGAGGGGCGGAGTGCATCATACACGCTGCGCGGGCGCTGTTGGGGGAAGACGAGACGCGGGTGATTCTGCAGTTAGATATAGAAAACGCGTTCAACTCGGTCGAGCGCGGGCACTTCTTGAACTCGCTGCGCTTCACAAACCTGATCTCCTTCCTCCCCCTCGCACGAACGCTATATGCCGCCCCATCGGCGCTGCTGCTAGACGAGGGATTCGCCGTCAGCTACATCGAAAGCACACGAGGGGTCCGCCAAGGCGACCTGCTCGGCCCCACACTCTTCGCGCTAGCAATACAACCGGCTTTGCTGGCGGCGGCGGTGGAGACACCAGATGCGACAGTGATGGCGTACGCCAACGACATTACCATCGTCGGACCCCCAGCAGCGGCGACCCGGGCTTTCAACAGGATCACACGCGAGCTCGGGGGAGTTGGCTTACGGTGCAACAAGGTCAAATCCTCGGCGTGGTGCCCCGCAGGGCACGCGGGGGACCTACCGGAAGGGCTGGCAGCAGCGGTGGATGGGGTGCAGGTCCTGGGAAGCCCGATAGGCACCACTGCTTACTGCAGACAGACGGTTCGGGAAACACTGGAGAGAATAGCACTACCACTACGGCTGATCGGCAAACTGCACCCGCAGCATGCAATGCTGTTGTTGTCCAGATGTGTTTCGCGCAGGATTTCCTACCTTCTGCGCACGACGCCCGCGGACGTGCTGCCACTAGCTGAGTGGCGCGGGTGGAGCGAACGGCTGCTGTGGACGGCTCTAAGGGCGGCCCACTTACGGGTGCCATCCAAGGAGCTGGAACAAAGCCTGGTGTGGAGGCAGGCGACACTGCCTATCGCGCTGGGAGGTCTGGGACTGATCGACCCCCTTTCAGAAGCACCAGCGGCGCACATGGCGTCGCTGAGAGCGTCGCAACTGCTGCTACAACAACTGCCGCACTCGCCCAACGAGCAGCTACAGCAGGTGGAAAAGCTGGTGTCGCCACGAGGAGATGGAGTGGCGGGCGGGAGAGGAGCAACATTGAGGGATATGTGGAACCGACTCCCGAGGCGAGCACAGGAACTTCTAGAAGACCCGGTGGGGAGGAGGGGGGGGGAAGGGCCGTCTACAGGAGGCACTGTCCCAGCAGATCAATCTTTCAAGGGTGGCGGGGCTGGTGGGGGATACGAGGAAGGATAAACCGGGGGAGGAAAACGGCCACGTGCTGCGGCTCATCAGCCTACAGGGAGTGGGGGCGGGGGATTGGCTACACGCCATCCCAACGAGGGCCGATCTCACCTTCTCACCAGGGCAATATGCCCTGGCGCTTGGCTTCCGGTTGGGCTTGACCCTACCAGTGACCAAGAGCTGCCCGTGCCAGGGGGAGAGGGGGAAGATAGAGGATTTGAGCCTGCCGAACCACCTGCTGCGGTGTGGGGAGGGGAAGGACTGGACAAACACACATAACACACTCGTCTATGCGGCGCTGCGCATGGCGAGAGAAGCTGACTATATAACCTTACATGAGACCACGACCTACTCGCAACCAGTCAACCCCAAGCGAGCGGATCTGGCCTTCACGGACGTGTCCATAACAGATCTGGTTCCGCCAGCGGCGCGACACCAGGGCGGTGAAACCGCCAGGATGGGCAGCGGAAGAGGCTGCAAGGGGGAAGAGGGGGCTGCATGAGGGGCGCCCGGACTATGTTGGGGTGTTGGGGCTGGCGGTAGAGACGTACGGGGCCCTGGCAAGGGATACGCAACGGTTCCTGAGGATGCTAGGCACACAGGCTGCTAAAAAGAAGTTCCGCCAGGGGAGACTAACGGCAGTAGCCTCCAAGCTGACGGCACATTACCGACAACGCTGGTCGGTAATACTGCAGCGCAGCCAGGCGAACACATTCCTGGCTAAATCCAACAGAGCCACGGAGATGGCACACCCCCAGGTGGCGGCCGACCCATGGGAACCCCGTCTGGGAGACCTATGGCAGGTCATAGAGGACGACCTGGAGTGGGGCCCACCCCTAGACATGTGAGGGGTGGGGTAGAGGGCACCTCTCAGGCAGGGGTGTGAGCCTCAGCGGCAGCACTGGGACCACTTAGGCTAGCAGGCGGCCTGGGCTCAAGGGACAAGCGGGATGTGCATGCGTAGTGATGGTAGTGGTAGGCTGGGGGCACGTGGTTGCGGTGTAAAGGCTTGGCATGCTGTACTGCTATGTACCTTGTTTTGATATCAATGAAGGACTGCTTGAGAGAGAGGAAGAGCTTCTCCCCCCAGCCCTTAGCCTCAGCCCTTGCCCCTAAGCCCTACTTAAGGCCATCCTAAGGCCGTTCTTCTCATTGCTAGTTTGGCGGCTGAAAAAATTTTGCTCGTTCGAGAGAGAGCGAGAGAGAGAGAGAGAGGAAGAGCTTCTCCCCCCAGCCCTTAGCCTCAGCCCTTGCCCCTAGGCCCTACTTAAGGCCATCCTAAGGCCGTTCTTCTCATCGCTAGTTTGGCGGCTGAAAAAAAATTCCTCGCGCCGGCCGCCTTCGGCGGCAAGAGAGCGCACACGAAGCCGTTAATAGTGAGAAACATTACACACATGGCAACACCTACCGCAGCCTAGCCGCGCGATACACTACATGGAGCAACCGGAGCCCGCGCCTACATGCGGTGAGCTCCAAGGGCATGAAGAATGCCCGTCAGGGAGCGCCAAAGCTCCCGGACCACGAGAGTGCTTGCGCCGATCGCCGCGGCTCCAGATCCTGCGCGCAAGTGCCGCCGCAAGCTCCGGACAGCCTCGTCCAGCTGTCCCGCAGCAGCAGCGCCACCCTCCACAGGCGCAGCCAGCACGGGCGCCAGCAGCACTGCGAGCTGGTCCGCCGCATCCAGGCAAGTCTCGCGCGGACGGTCGCGGAACGTCTCAGGAGGGATCACAGGGAGTGAGGAGTGAGCAAGGACTTGTATCAGCAGCAACGCGTGGAGACTCTCTGCGAGGCGGTGGAGCTGACCGAGAGTCGACTGGGGAACACGAGTCTGCGGAGGCTGAAGCGCCTCCGCCAGGAACTGGAGCGGCTCATCAGCTGCATACTGAGCCGCTGCCGCGCCACCACCCGCAGCCACAAACTCCACCCCCGCAACAGGCGGAACCGGCGGCAGATGCAGACGAGAGCCGGGAGCTGGCGCCGCTACAGAAGGAGAAGGAGCTGATGGGGCAAGGACGGGTGGAGGAAGTGCAGCAGCCGGCGGGGGGACCACGGGAGGCGCAGTCGGACGAGGAGCCACGGGCGCCGGTGCGGCCCGCAGGGAACTGCTCTGGCTCTGCGCCGCCCTCTCCTCGCGCACGGCGCGCGACACCTCCCGCTGAAGATCTGCCATTGTCACAGGCAGGCGGAACGCCCCGCGGGGACCCCTCCAGCCCCCATTTCCACCGTGATGAGCAGGCCACTGAGCCTGCTGCTGGTAGCGCCGGGGAGAGTTGCGCCGGCGCCGCGACGACTCGCGCTCCTGCTGGGGTGCGGGAGAATGGGGGCGGGACAGTCGGCGGTCTGGCGATTGGGGACGGGTCGGCTGCACTACAGGGGCCACCGGCAGGAGAGCGGGAGCAGGCTGGTCCACGCCCTGAGGCGCAACCATCGGGGCCGGGCCGACAGTGGTGGCGGACGCCGCCTTCGGGGAAGAAGCAGACGCCGGCGCAAGCACGCCGGGGACAGAAACGGCAGGTGCACCGGGAGCGCCAGGGACAGGGACAGGAGGAACAGCAACCTCCCAGCAGGAGCAGACGCCGCCGGCGGCACAACAGGAGCAGGGGGAGCAGGAGCAACAGGCGGAGCGGGAGGGGCAACAACCGGCGCAGACGGCGCAGCCCCGTTCACGTCATGAGGAACCACGGATTCGAGGGGAGGAGTCTTTTCAGTGGCTATTGTCACGGGGTTCGGAGCAGACGGCGGCGGGGACCCCGTCGCCATGGTCCCCGCTCCAGAGGCAGACGACGGCTTTTCGAACGCAACCGACGCAGCGCCAGCGCGCATTGGCGAGTAATCGGTCACTCCAGCAATCACCATCGCGAGGCCGAGGAACGCGCGGCGGAGGGCGAGAAGCAGCTAGCGGACAGGGAGGAGGGCCGGAGAACGGCTATCAGACGGAGGCTCGAAGGGCTTTAACTAGGCTAGATAATGACGAAGAGGGAACGGACCCCTCTTATAGGGAGGAGCCCATGCCCTCGAGCGAAGATGAAGGGACGGAAGGAGAGGAAGGAGTACGGGAGAACGGGAGGAGGACGGGAGCAAGACCAAGGCAGTCCCTTGGCGAGCAAAGAGACACTGCAGGTGGACCGTCCGATGCCGATCGTACGGGCGAAATTCCAACCACACCATCACAAGCGAGGACGGGCCGCACCAGGCGACATCGGGCCGCGACAGACACGGAGGCGGTGCGAGAAAATCCCAATCTCCCTCGCTATTTCACGCCAGAAGAGCTGGCAATGCGGGCAGACTGGTTCGCGGACATCGCGAACTGGGATATCCCAGCCCTCTGCGACAGTCGACAGCCATCCCTGGCACGGCGGTTACCGCCAAACTTGTGCCAGTTGTTTTCGCTGGCGCTACTGACCCCGTTACTCCACCTGTCACGAAACCCGGAATCAGAGGCAGGTTGGCGCCTTCTCCTCTTTCTGCCACGTCTGACGCTTCGCCAAAACTCGCCACGGAAACCGAACTGGCCCCAGATCAAGGCCCGGCTCCGAGCCTTCCAGCGTGGCGTTTGGGACCAACTGTACAGGGACACGATTGAAGCAGTCAACTCACCCGCGCCACCACGTCATCAGCCCGATGCTACCGGGGTCATCAGCCGAGCCGAGGGCCTGGCGAAACGTGGCAGCCTGCGCCGAGCCGTGTTGGCGTTGGAGTCAATGCCAGTCTGCATACCAACTCCTGAAATTCTGGAGGAGCTCCGACGGAAACATCCGCCAGCTGAAACAGGTCAAACGACGTGGCCACCAACACCCGAGTCAAAATTGTCCATCACCCACGCTGACTTCGCCAAACTGCTGGGGAGGTGCGAGAACGGGGTCGGTGCCGGACCTTCGGGAACAAATTTCGAGCACATGCGCGACGCGGCAATCACGAACGGACGAGTCAGCACCCATCTGCACGCATTGATAAACACCATTTTGGGGGGCAACCTACCAGCACCGGTGGCGGACCTACTGACAGCCTCGCGACTCATAGCCCTGGCCAAACCTGGTGGGGGGGCTCGACCAATCGCCATTGGCGAGTGCATCACCCGGCTGACAGCCAAGGCAGCCCTCGCAGCCATGGGCGATGCTGCACGTGCCTATTTCCTGCCTCTACAGTATGGGGTAGCTGTGCCAGGAGGAGCCGAGGCAGTTATCCACGTGGCGCGGGCGTATCTGGACAAGCTACCCAACAGCCTGGTGCTGCAGACCGATATCTCGAATGCATTCAACAGCATATCCCGACAAGCTATCGCGACGGCGTTACAAGAGCCCGGGCGATCGCCACTAGTGCCGCTGGTGAAACTGACCTACGGTAACCCGTCCAAATTGCATCTCGACGCAAATTTCGAATGTTACCCGCTGACCAGCGAACGGGGCGTGCGTCAAGGGGACCCACTTGGCCCTCTACTGTTTGCCGCGGGAATACACCCAGCACTTCGCGACACTGCCGATGCATATCCCCATGTGCTTTGTCTGGCCTACGCCGACGATGTCACATTCCTGGGGGAGGCGGCGGACACTGTAGCTGCATTCAATCATTTCACCGAGAGGTTGGCGCACCTGGGGCTAAGACACAACGCGCAGAAATGTGCAGCCTGGGGCAGGGAAGCAGCAGTGAAGGATCTGCTGCCGCAGGGAGTTCCATTTTCCCAGGACGGCGTGCGCTTGCTTGGAAGCTTCGTTGGTCCTGACAGCGGGGCGTCACAGTTCCTATCGGGTCAGCTACGGGAAATGGCAAAGCCTTTGCCACTCCTTGAGAAAGCCGACCCCCAGGTAGCTTCGTTTTTTCTCACCCGCTGTATCTCAAGGCGGGTGGCATACCTCACCAGAACAACACCGCTTCACCTTCTGCCTCACGACACCTGGAGTCAGTGGGGGACTGATCTGCTTGCAGCACTACTCACAGCATGCAGCATCCGCGTCCCCACCTGCCGCACTGAACAAGCACGTGTCTGGGCGCAGGCTTCACTACCGCCATCCTTGGGGGGGATAGGCATTACCGACCCACTAATTGAGGGAGTGTACGGGTACGCAGCGAGCTTCACACAGGCCGCGCTTTTCCTGGCATCACTAGACGGCGCCCCTGAGGGCGCGCTGACGCAGGCTCGGGACCACATGCTGCTGCTTGCAGACGTCGTCACGCCTCTCCACGCATGGCTATCGGAGTGCAAAGCGGCATTACCGGACGACGCACGGGAGATCCTGGAGAAAGAGTGGCTGGAGCGATCAGACACCAGGCTCCAGCACGCATTGGCACTGAGGGTACATGGGAGCAGATATGCCGTACAGGTCAGGGAGACACGACGGATGGCGCTGAACCCCCTGTGCGGACACACGCAGCGGATGTACTCACTGACCGGTTACGGGACCGGGGATTGGCTGACCGTTATCCACATTGCGGCCAACAGGAGGATAGGGCCCACTCACTTCTCTAATGCCGTGCGTTTCCGGCTGGCCCTCCCCTTCTCCACACCAAAGAACTGTGACTGCGCTGACCACATTGCCATCACGGACCCCCGCCTCCCCAACCACCTACTCCGCTGCGGCACGGGCAAGCATCGCATCAACACCCATAATGAGCTATGCGATGCGTGCATTAGCATGGCCCAAGACGCGGGGTTCATTGTGCACAGCGAGTCGTCGGCGCACTGCCCCATTGAGGAGCAGACGGCTGATTTTACAATGACGGACAGAAGCAGTGGGGCTGTCTACGTATGCGACGTCGCCATTACTGACCCTATTAGCACTAGGGATTCAGAGGCGCAGAAGGGCAGGGGCTGGGCGGCACGGGAGCAAGCGGACAAGAAGATCCAGCACTACGCCACCCTGCCAGAGATGGTGAAGTTCTCCCCACTAGCGGTGGACACCTACGGCTGCCCCTGCGCAGAGGTGCCAGTCTTCCTGAAGCTCTTGGCGGACACTGCAGCTCGGCGCCACTTCAACGCCGACTCCAAATCGTTCTATGCTGCAAAGTTCCTGCACCAGTTCAGGCAACGCTGGTCGGTGGCCCTGCAAAGGGCCCAATCTGTGGGCCTCCTGCTCAAGCTTGGAGAGGCTGCGGCGGTAGAGAACCCGCCTGTGGGGGGGATTGGGGACGAGTTGCACCTTGGGGACTGCTTCGCAGTCATTGAGCCCCTAGTGGAGTTGTAGATCTGTGGTGGTTGTGCATTGCATGCGTGTTACTTATGACTCTATAACTTGCATGTTTGTACTTGCCGGCTATATCAATACAAGGACCGTTCGAGAGAGAGAGAGAGAGAGAGAGAGAGAGAGAGAGAGAGAGAGAGAGAGAGAGAGAGAGAGAGAGAGAGAGAGAGAGAGCAAGTAATGGCGCGGGTCAAAAATGAGCTAGAGGAGATCTCGTATAGGGAGTGTTAAAGCACTAAATGCACGGACGGAGTTCACCAAGGTTAAGTACTGGAGGGGATAAACGGGCACGCGAAGTCTTACAGGCTGCGTCAGAGTATTTTGGGGAAGCATACAACAACCAAGTAATAAGAAACAAACAATGTTTAAAGGTTCTATTGAACAGCAGAAGCCGTGGTCAGAGTAGGGACTAATGGAAGCGTGAACTCTCATTGAGTGATAGGAGCGTGAAATCAGCGTGACGTTAGAGGAGTTGATATGATTGAGAAATCTAAGTAAGGTATGAGGGAGTGATGGGATTGTGAAATCTAAGGGAGTGATGGGAGTGTGAAATTAGAGGAGCGATCATAGTGTGCCATTTGCAATTGTGATGGGAGTGTGAATTTTGAGTAATGGGAGTGTAGAATCTGAGGGGGTATTATGAGTGTGAAATATGAGGGAGTGATGCAAGTGTGCAATGAGGGATTTATGGGAGTAGATTTAGAATTAATGATCAGAGCATGAAATCTGAGGGAGAGACACGGGTATGAAATCTGAGAAGGTGTTAGGAGTGAGAAAAAAAAAGATAAAATGGTGGGGTGTGAAATCTAAGGGAGTATTGGGAGAGTGAGTGAGGGAGCGATGGGAGTGTGAAGTGGGAGTACGAAATATGAGGGAGTGATGGGAATGTGAAATTTGAGAAATGTAATGGGAATGTGAAATGTCACGGAGCGATAAGAGCATGAAACCTGAGAGAAGTAATGGGAATGTGAAATGTGACGGAGCGACAAGAGCGTGAATCCGAGGGAAGTAATGGGAACGTGAAATGTGGAGTGATGGGGGTGTGAAACCTGGGAGTGTGATGAGAGTCTTTAATCGGAGTAAATGATGGAAATGTGAGATATGAGGGTTGATTGGAGTGTAAAATGTAGGAGAATGATGTGATTGTGAAATAGGCTATTTAATCAGAGGGGGTTTTGGGAGCATGAGATATGAGGGTGTGATGCCATTGTGAAATCTGAGATAGCGATGGGAGCGTGAAATCTGTGCGATTGATAGTAATGTGGAATCTGAGGTTGTGATACAAGTGAATTTTAAGAAAGTGATGGAAGTGTGAAATATGAGGAAGTGACGGGAATCTGACGGAATGAGAGGAGTGTAGAACCCGTGGGTGTGATGGGAGCGTGAAATCTGAGGGAGTGATTGGAGTGTCAAATGTGGGGGAGACATAGGAGTATGAAATCCGAGGGAGTGATGGGAGTGGGGATTACGAAATACTGATAAAAATGTGAAATCATAGTGTAAGATCCAAGTGTGGGAATGTGAAATCTAGAGGAGTGATTAGAGCATGAAATATGAGGGGGTGATAAAAGTGTGAATTTGGTGGGATCGACAGAAAGTGATGGGAATATGAAATTAGAATGTGTGGAGAGTGTAAAATTTGGGGGAATCAATGTGGAGAGTGAAATTTGAGGGACTGAAGGGAGTATGAGAGCAAAGTAATTGACATGAGTATGGCTGAAGGAGTGATGGAGTGTGAAGTGTAGGGAAGAGGCGGAGTGTGAAAAATGATGGAGTGTTGAATTTGAAGTGTGAAACTCGGGGGAGTGATGGTAGTGTGAAATCTGAAAGAGCGACAGAAATGTGAATATTGGGGGAGTTTTGGGAATGTTAAATACAAGGGAGTAATCTGCAGTTTGAGATTTGAGGGTTGTTTGGGAGTGTGAACTCTGAGGGAGTTATGGGAGTGTGAAATCAGGGAGTGATGGGAGTGTGGAATCTGATAGAATGATGGATGCATGAATATGAGGGAGTGATAGAATGATAGATTCAAGGGATTGGTTGGAGTGTGACATTAGTGATAGATGGAGTGTGGAAATGACGGATTGATGGGATTGTAAACTCTGAAGGAGTTGCAGGAGTGCGATATCTGAGGTAGTGATGGAAGAGTTGTTAAGTCTAACGAATTGATAGAAGGGAGTGAGGGGAGTGAGGAATCTGAGGGAGAATTAGGCGTTTGGAGTTTGAGGAAATAATGGGAGTCCTAAATCCGAGAGTGTGAAATTTGAGGGAGTGATGGGAGCGGTAACTGGGAATGACGGGTACACGGAATCTGAGGGTGACATGGGGGCATGAAATCAAATGCATAGATGGGTGTCAATTGTGAGGGACTGATGGGAGAGTGAACTGTGGGGGAATGATAGGAGCGTGAAACTCGAGGGAGTGATAGGATATCGAAATCCAAGGGTGTGATAGGATTGTGAACTCTAAGAAAAGGATGGGAGTATGAAATTTGAGGGAGTAAAGGGAGCATGAAATCTGATGGACTGATGGGAGTGTGTACTTTGAGGGAGTGATGAGAGATAGGTCTTTGAGGGAGTGATGGGAGATAGGACTTTAAGGGAGTGATGGGAGATACTTGAGGGAGTGATGGGAGATAGGATTTTGAGGGAGTGATGGAAGATAGGACTTTGAGGGAGTGATGGGAAATTAAACTCTGAGGGAGTGATGGGAAATATGACTTTGAGAGAGTGATGGGAGATCGGAGAGGGATTGATGGGAGATTGAACTCTGAGGGAGTGATGGGAGATTGAAATAAGAGGAAGTGATGGGAGTGTGAAATCTGAAAGATTGATAAGAGAGTGAATTGCAAGGAAGCAATGGGAGCGGGAAAGTAGAGGGTGTGAAGGGGGTGTGAAGTATGAAAGATTAATGGGGGTGAAAAAGCAGAGATTGTGATGGGAATTCTGATGGATTGATGGGAGTATGAAGTCCGAGGGAGTGATGGGAGTGTGAAATCTGAGCGGGTGAAAGGAGTGTGAAGTGAAACCTGAGAGAGGGATGAGATTAGTATCCAATGCTCTTACGAGTGCAATTAGTGGAATGGGAAAAAGAAAATACTGGACAACATGAGATGAGTGCATGACTTAATGTGTCAACACATTGGTCAATGCCTCCAATACCACTCTTCTGGAGCCCCGGTGCTCAGCCCCTGGTACTTAGCCCGCGGTGCTCAGATTTTCATTGGTGTAAAAACCCTGAGCCCCCAATGCTCAGCTCACACCTATCGGGCGGTTCTAAAATCAAAGGCAGCACACTGATGTTAAAGCTGCGGTCTACATACTAGAAGGGATTTTCTGGGGTTAATTCAGGTGCACACCCTTTGGGACAATATGATTCGAGGGCGAATTGAGATTCTTCCTCAAACACTAGTGCGATGAATTCCAAACCGCTAGCGATGACAAACATTTTCGTGAACTGGTTTGCTTGGGGGAAGTAATCCACGGAAAGGGGCGGAAGACCCTGCGCCCAACACAAAGAATGCCAAATACACAACGTATGCAATCTACGCCATACACCTCTAGGCTGCAACTCCCCTAACTACAGCCAGCGCAGCAGAATACTGCACGCCACCGCGCCCCTGCCTCGAAATGCTCCTGGAGCGCGTCGTGTAGTGTTTTGTTTTGCGCAGCCATGCGAATAGCCGCGATTCCTAGTAGCAGCGTATAGCGTAACGACTGTTTCACGTCACCCCGCTCACAGCCTCGCTTCTGGCCAGGTGCGCGTTAGCTTAGCGTCTTCTCCACGCCACCACAATTAGCCGCGATTCCTGCTTGCGGGTTTAGGGTCGCGTCACCACGCTAAGAGCCGCGATCCACGCTAGTAGCGTCACTCGTACTGTCTGTTTCACGCCACCCCTCTCACATTCGCTATTCTCGCCACGTGTGCTTAGAGTGGTGCATTTTCCATGACACCACACTCGCAGCTGCCCTCCCTGCTAGGGTCGCACCTCGTTTCCCCCCGGTCGCACCTCCCTTTCCCCCACAGGGCGCACCGCCGTTTCAACGCGAGGGTCGCACCTCCATTTTCTCCAGATCGCGTATCCCCTTTCCCCCAGGTCGCACCTCCGTTTCCCCCAGGTCGCACCTCCGTTTCCCCCCAGGTCGCACCTCCGTTTCCCCCCAGGTCGCAGCTCCTCCTCCTATCTCCTCCCATCCCTCAACTCCATCTTCCCATTCCCCCCAAACCCTCTATCAGCTCATTCTATCTCCCCCCTTCCCTCTCCCCCTTCTTTCCCTCATGTATCCCCTCCCTTCCCCTCATTTCACCTTTTTTCTTCCCCATTTCCCCACCACTCTCTCTTGGTTTCCCCCCTCTCCCCTTCTGCCACCCGCGCCTGCAGCCTCGTGACCGCCACGAAACCGCCAGCTGCACGTTTGAGGAGGTGCGCGAGATGCGCCCATTTGTGCGCCAGCGCCTTTCCCCATCACTCCGAACCTCTTCCTTTCCGCCCTCCAGTAGTGGTGAGTGCATGCGTGGTGAGTGAGGTGGCAGTAGCGTACAGAATGAGGGGCAGAGGCATGGCGAGTGTGGGTTTAGGGAGGGAAGTGCATCGTGCACTCAACTGCGCTCAAACAAACCCGTGCATTCCTCCTCATCCCCTTAATCCCCTTCTCCTCTGCCCATTCCTAGCACACCTGAATTGCATACCTCCCTCACGCTCCCTCATCCTCCCTTGCGGAGATTCACTCTTCAACGGTAGTGAGCTAGACTAGGGGGGTTGGCACGAACTACTAGGAGTGATCATAGCTTTGCTTGGTTCCTTAGCACTTGCGCATTCACGGGAGAGATTGGCAAGAGTTTCCACTAGCAAAGTTGGAATTTTAGAATGATTGAACAAGCAATAACAGAATGACTACATCAGGCACCTAGCAACTCTGCAGCTAGCCTGGTCGACCGCCAGCACAGCTCGGTCGACCGCCTGCCAGCGTTGCGTAGAGGAGCCGCGCCAGCACTGCAGAAGAGCGGCGTGCCAACATTGCAGGTCGACGGCGTGCCAACGCTGCAGCTGTGCGGCTGTCCAGCGTTGCCCCGTAGAAGACAGCAGTGCGCACGATTGCAGGTGCACGCAGACGATTGGCCCGACTTGCCTCGTTGGGCATCCGTCGGCTGTTGTCTGCGCCTGACGAGCCACATCGACTTCGGGATACCAGCCCGCAGTCGCCTTCGCCATCGCGACCTCGACGACGTTCGCGTGCCTCCGCAAAACTCGTCGAGCAGGTTACCCGGTCGATCCGGACACCACCAGGTGCTTCTGGTCGACCACCAGGTGCCTCTGGTCGAGCACCTGGTACTCTGGTCAACTGTAGCTCCCGTCAAGCATCTCCCTGGTCGACCGCTGCTCACTTGTCAGGTCGACGGACTACTCCGCTGACCTCCCCGTCGAACTGTAGGCCGACCGGCAGCTCCGTCGACCTCGTGGTCGAGCTGTAGGTCGACGGATTGCTCCCGGTCGAACTGCCCCTCCTGGTCGACGGCCCACCCGTCGCCCAGACCATTCCGTTGCAGCTGTTAAGCTCCCTGGTCGACAGGAACACCACAACGGTCTCCTGCAGCTCGACGAAACATGTCGAGCAGCTCTCCCACTATGAACGGTCGGATGCAACTCCCGTACATCCGACCAAGTCGTCGGCGTTGCCCAAGCGAGGGCGGGGCCAACACTCCACTCCCGTTAACACTCCCCTGCCGCGCTCACGCTTGGGCCTCCAGCCCACACGGCAGTACTCCACGGAGAAAACTCGTCCTCGGCGTGCACCCCACACACAGCACGCCGTCACCGCACCAGCCGTGCAGAAGGGCACGGCACCTACTGCTGCACATCGTCATCTCTATCACCGGCGCACTTGGCCGATTGCAATGGAGCACCGGTTGAAGGCCGGAAAATGCAGCGCCTTCGTCATGAAGTCTGCCGGCTGCTCGGTGGTCGGGATGTACTTCAGCACGAACTTCCCGCGCCTCACCATGTGCTGCAGCCAGGCATAGCGTCGCTCCATGTGCTTGAGGTTGCCCGTCAGCCCCAAGCCGTTAGCGACCGTGATTGCCGACTTGTTGTCGACGCGGAGGATGGTCGGCTCCCCAGCATTGAGCAGCTTGAATTCCGCTTGAAGGAAACGAAGTCGGCGTCCCTCCTTGCCAGCATCCGTGGCCGCGAAGATTCCGACTCCGTCGAGGAGAGCGTCGCGCACTTGATGCGCGAGCATGACCAGGAGACAGCGGCCCCTCTGTAGACGAACACGTAGCCGCCCGTGCTCGTCTGGTTCTGCTTGTCGCCCGCGTCGTCGGCGTCCACATAGCCGACCAGCTCCAGCGACTCTGGTCCACCGCCGAACTCCAGGGCGGTGTCGCGGGTGTCGGCGAGGTAGGCGAGGCAGCGGTCGACCTCGTGCCAGTGCTGGTCGCTCCTCACCGTGAGGCCGCTCCCCAGCTTGCTGCACGCGAATGCGATGTCCGGCCTCGTCGTCGTCGCCGCGAACTGCAGCAAGCCGACCTTCTGCCGGTACTCCTCCTCCTCGCGCTCCTGCGCCTCCTCGTCGTCGAACGTCAGCTCGGCGTAGGCGTCGACCGAGACCGGCATCTTCGGGATTCGACCACCCTGCTCCTCGTCAATGAAGCGCCTGCGCAGCTTGTCGGCGTAGCCCTGCTGGTGCAGCCACAGCTTCTTTGCTGGCCTGAAGCGCACGATCTCTAGCCCAAGGTACTTCACCACCGGCGAGATCTCACGCAGCTCGAAGGCGGCCTCTAGCAGCTCCTTCAGCTCCTTCAGCATCGCGGTGCTGCTGCTCGCGGCGAGGAGGTCGTCGACGTAGACCAGCACCCAGCAGGTCACTCCGTCGTCGCCGGACTTGAAGTAGAGCGCCTCGTCGACCTGGCTCTTCTTCCAGCCAGCCCCCAGCAGCACTCTGTCGAGCGCTCTGTACCACAGCAGCGGCGACTGCTTCAGCCCGTAGAGGCTCTTCAGCAGCTTACACACCCGGCCGGTTCCATCGTTAAAGTAGTCTGGCTGGTACATGTAGAGCACTCTGTCGAGCTTGCTCTGCAGGAAAGCGTTCTTCATGTCGAGCTGCATCAGATTGAGGTCGAGGACGGCGACGATGCTGAGGAAGATCCTCAGCGTGACGTAGCTGCTCACCTTCGAGTACGTCTCGACATAGTCGGCACCGTACACCTGTGTGAAGCCCTTCACGACCAGCCTCACCTTCTCGCGCTCGAGGGTGTCGTCGATGCGGTACTTGGTCGTCAGCACCCACCGGTTCTTCATGATGTTCACTCCGCGTGGGCGTTCGACCAGCTCCCAAGTGCCCATGCCGATGAGGCTGCGGATCTCTTCTTCCATAGTGGCCTTCACCGCCTTGCCTTTCCAGCTCGCCAGCGCCTCCTTCACCGTCATCGTGGCGATGTCCCAGCGGTGTTCGGGGTCGGCATGCACGTCGGGGTCGAGCTCCGGCAGGTCTTCATCCTCCTCGGCGTCGTCGTACAACAGGTCGTCGTCGACCTCGTCGTACACCGTGGTGAAGGCAGCTGGTGGCAGGCAGGCGTGGAAGCTCAGCCGATCCAGCGGACGTCGAGCTCGACCAAAACGTCGCAGCTCCGGCGCAGACTTCTCGACCGGAACCTCCACCACATCACTGTCGGTGGACTCCTCTCTTGCCGACAGTTCCCCTTCCTCGTCGACGTTCGCATCGTCGACCAGCTGCTTCGACCCGTCGACCGGCTGCTCGCCCGCTGCTGACTTCGACAGCTCCCCTGTCGACCGCCCCGGCTGCTGCTCCCCTGTCGACTTCCCCCTTGCTGCTGCCTCCTATTCGACCGGCTCCCCTGTTTGCTGCTCCCCTGTTTGCTGCTCCCCTGTCGTCGACTTCTAGCCCTGGTCGACGAGCTTGGCGCCTTGTCGACCGCCGGCGATGCCACTGGCTGGCGCCATGGGCGACGCCGCAAGGCTCCCCTCATCGCCGGTGGCCGACACAGGGGTCGATGCCGACCGATCTGCGACGGGGCAGGGAGGAGCAAGAACCAGGGGAGGCGGAGGAACCTCCACCTCATCAGCAGGCCCGTCGACTTCGGCGAGCAGTGGAGCCGGTGTCGTCGAGGTGTCCGTCGGCGGGTGCGCCTGCGTCCGCCTCGATGCCGGCCCATACTTCGCCTTCCACACCTCCAGCGACAGCGTCTCGTAGATCATCACCTCGACTGACGTGACCACCTTATTGGTCGAGCACCTTATCGGTCAGGTCGAGCACATCCCAGCCCTTGCTCGTCGGCGACACACCTAGGTAAAGCCCCCAGCGAGCCTTTGGTGCCAGCTTCCCACCACGTTGCTGCTCAAGAACCATGAACTGCACCATGCAGCCCCACACCCGCGCCAGCGTGAGGTCGGGCTTCTTCCCGGTCAGCAGCTGGTACGGAGTCGTCCCCGGCGGCGTCGTCGACCGCTCCAAGCAGTTGCGCACCCAGACGGCCTGTCGAAGAGCGAGGTGCCACCAGTGGTGCTGCACGCCCATATGCAGCAGCATCGTCCGCACCGACTCGATGACCGTGCGCATCTCTCTCTCAGCCATGCCGTTCTGCTGCGGGGTGTAGGGGCATGTCAGGTCGTGGACGATGCCCTTCCCGTCGACGAAGTTGGTGAAATCCCGTCCGAGGAACTCCCCTCCCCGGTCAGAGCGGAGCGACAGTTTCGACGTCTTCGACTGCCGTTCCACTAGCACCAGCCACTTCTGGAACTGCTGCAGCACGTCGCTCTTCTTAGCGACCGGCATTGTCCACACGAAACGAGTGTGGCGATCCTTCAGCAGCAGGAAGTACAAGCTGCCATCCTTGGCAGCCACCCGAAATGGCCCGCACAAGTCAATGTGCACGACAGCCAGTGCCTCCTTGGCGTCCGAGCCCTTGTCGGGGAAGGTGTGCCGCGCCAGCTTTCCTCCGACGCACGAGACACACGGCGGGTCTGCTCCGGTCGACGGCGTGATGTCGAGCCCAGTAGCAACTTCATGCTTTGCCAAGCTCTTGATCGTGTCGACGCTGACGTGTGCGAGCCTCGCGTGCATTCTGT
The DNA here is from genome assembly GCA_947470075.1 of Closterium sp. Yama58-4. Classification (NCBI taxonomy): domain Eukaryota; kingdom Viridiplantae; phylum Streptophyta; class Zygnematophyceae; order Desmidiales; family Closteriaceae; genus Closterium; species Closterium sp. Yama58-4. The sequence continues at coordinate 480,051 of CANIUD010000711.1, forward strand.
CGGGGGTCGACTTCGTCGCCGAGGCGATTGTCCGCAGAGCCACCACATCGATCGATGGCGACTGCATCGAGCAAGGGCGAAGGACGGTGCAGAGGATTCGTCCGGTGTAGCACGCTCGACCAAGCACCTCCCCGGTCGCTGCGACAAGCAGAATCTCGTCGCCGTCGCCCTGGAAATGCACTCCGCTCTCCTTCAGCTGGCCAGCTGACAGCACATTCGCATGTACGCCTGGAACATAGAGCACGTCGGGGATGAGGACCCGCTTCCCGGCCTCCCCTTGCAGAGCGACGGTTCCACGACCCTCGACAGGCTGCAACGCCCCATTGAAGCCGCGCACATGCTTCACCTCGTTGCTCGGCGCCATGTCGAGGAAGGCCGCCTTCGTCCCCATCAGGTGGTGGGAGCACCCGCTGTCGAGCAGCACCGCCATCGGGTTGGCCTGCACGGCGGCCGCCACCGCTGGTAGTGCTCGCCAGCCTCCGGTGCCAGCGAGACTGTCGGCTCCACCATGCCGACCATCGAGCACGACGCCTCCCCGTCGCCTCGGTCCTTGCCGCTGGAGCTGTCGACTTCCTTCGTCGACGACGTCGACTTTGACGCCTTCTTCTCCTTACGCGGCTTCTCATCTCGACGTGGGCGACGGCTGGCCGATCGACCGCGGCCTCCCTTGCTGTCGTCCTCGTCGCTGTCATCGCGGTCGGGGCACTCGAAGGAGAGATGGTCGGGGTCGCCGCAGATCCAGCACTCCCGCCGTCGACCACCACCTCCACGACCCTTGCCCCGCGTAGACTTCTTCTCGTCGACGTCCTTCGTCGACCGCCCACCTCCGCTACCACCTCCGCCCGGCTTCCCGCGCTGCTCCTGCTTACTTTTCTGCTTCATCGGTGCAGCGTAACTCGCCTGTGGAAGGAGCTCCGTGGGCTGCTCTGCCTCCTGCATAGCCTCGTCTTGAAGGATGTAGCTGGTGATGGAGTCCTCGTCGAGAGACTCACGCGTGCCAGGCACCATCATCATCCTCTTCATGAGGTTGTAGCTACGCGGCAGGCCCTTGACGACGTGGGTGATGTAGGACGCCGTCGAGTATTCGGCGCCCGCCATCCGCATCTCAGCCAGGATCTGTCGAGTACGGTTGCAGTAGTCCGTCGCCGACTCCTGCTCGCCCATCCGAATGTGAGTCATCTTCTCCTCCAGCTGTCCGATGTACAGGTCGTCCTTCACCTGGTACGTCGACAAAATGAAGTGCCATGCCTGATGACCAGCGTCAAGCTGCTCTCGACAGCTCCTGAGCGCTAGCTGCACCACCGACGAGCAGCACCTCAAGATGACCATGAAGGTGAGCAGGTGAGCCGCACGAAACTCCCCACGTAGCTCGACATCCTCCTCGGGCGGAATCGGCACGGTGCCGTCGGCGAAGCCTTTCAGCCCGGCGACCTCCAGCTGAGGTTCTATCGACTCCCTCCAGGTGATGAGGTCCCGTCGACCTTGCAGCGGGGCGACGGTGATCCGGTCCGGCGAGAACTTGAAGTAGCCATACGCCGGTGCAATCCCGCCCGCCGTCACGTGTGTCATCGCCGAGAGACCTCCACCGCTTCGTAGAGGAGAGCGACGTCGACCATCGACGTCGACACGCAAAATGCCTGCAGCCGCCGTCGACCGCTGCACTCGCGCCTGACTCCTGTCGACGCCATCATCGACCTTGATCACCCCTCTCTGCCTCGTGCCTTCGCTGCCGTTGACTTGAGCACCACCGTCGACCTCGTCGTCGACGCCACCTTCGTTTCGCACCAATCGAGGAGATGCAGGAAGGAAGGGTGATCCGTCGCCCACTGCGCCCGGATGCCCAACTCGACGATCGTCAAGGGGATCGTCCCGTACTCGCCATCCGCATGGCGTCTCCTCGCATCAGCCAGGCATGTCTCCAAGGTGTCCGCTACGCCCGCTTCTACAACGGGGTCGACCATGACGACTAACGCTGCTGCCGGCCTACGAACGACTTAGTAGGTGCAAAAGTCGGCTCCTATCTGAAGGTCGCGTGTTCGATCCACGCTCACCGCACCATGCGGAGATTCACTCTACAACGGTAGTGAGCTAGACTACGGGGGTTGGCACGAACTACTAGGAGTGATCGTAGCTTTGCTTGGTTCCTTAGCACTTGCGCATTCACGGGAGAGATTGGCAAGAGTTTCCACTAGCAAAGTTGGAATTACAGAATGATTGAACAAGCACTAACAGAATGACTACATCAGGCACCTTGCATCTAGCCTGGTCGGCCGCCAGCACAGCTCGGTTGACCGCCTGCCAGCGTTGCGTAGAGGAGCCGCGCCAGCACTGCAGAAGAGCGACCTGCCAACACTGCAGGTCGACGGCGTGCCAACGCTGCAGCTGTGCGGCTGTCCAGCGTTGCCCGATAGACGACAGCAGTGCGCACGCTCGCAGGTGCACGCAGACGATTGGCCCGACTTGCCTCGTTGGGCATCCGTCGGCTGTTGTCTGCGCCTGACGAGCCACATCGACTTCGGGATACCAGCCCGCAGTCGCCTTCGCCATCGCGACCTCGACGACGTTCGCGTGCCTCCGCAAAACTCGTCGAGCAGGTTACCCGGTCGATCCGGACACCACCAGGTGCTTCTGGTCGACCACCAGGTGCCTCTGGTCGAGCACCTGGTACTCTGGTCGACCGAAGCTCCCGTCGAGCATCTCCCTGGTCGACAGACCCCCTTCCGTCGACCAGAACAGTTAGCGGTTGTCACCGAGCTCCCCTCGTCGACCGCTGCTCACTTGTCAGGTCGACGGACTACTCCGCTGACCTCCTTGTCGAACTGTAGGTCGACCGGCAGCTCCGTCGACCTCCTGGTCGAGCTGTAGGTCGATGGATTGCTCCCGGTCGAACTGCCCCTCCTGGTCGACGGCCCACCCGTCGCCCAGACCATTCCGTTGCAGCTGTCAAACTCCTTGGTCGACAGCAACACCACAGTGGTCTCCTGCAGCTCGACGAGCATGTCTAGCAGCTCTCCCACGGTGAACGGTCGGATGCAACTCCCGTACATCCGACCAAGTCGTCGGCATTGCCCAAGCGAGGGCGGGGCCAACACTCCACTCCCGTTAACATCCCTCCCCCCTGTCCTCCTCCCTCCCCCTTGTCCTCCTCTCTCCCCACCCTCCCGCTGGCAGGACTTGGGTCGGTTGTTGCACCTTGACCTTGAGAACCATCTCTGCCTCCTCTCTCATCCCTTCCAGGGGGCGCTCTCCTCTTTCCCCCAGGTCATACCTCCCTTTCTTTCCTTGTCGCACCTCCCTTCCCGCCAGGCCGCACCTCCCTTCCCCCCAGGCCGCACCTCCCTTCCCCCCAGGCCGCACCTCCCTTCCTTCCAGGGTCTGGGGCGTCCTCACTTAGACCGATCTACCATGGTAAGGTTTCCTTCAGGCGCCGCCGCTAAGTTCTTCTCCTCCTTCCTCCCCAACCCCCTCCACCTCCTCCTTTCCCCCCATCCCATCAGCTACCAGTTACTGAGGGAGATGGGAGCAATGGAAGCGGGCGGGGACCGTAACTTTGCAGGGCGGGGAAGCGGACACGGAGCGGAGCTGTGGCTCCGTGCAGAGGTAGTTTCAGCCTCCTTGCGCCTTCTCGCTCCCCCCCGGTCGCACCTCCGTTTCCCCCCCGGTCGCACCTCCCTTCCCCCTCGGGTCGCACCTCCCTTCCCCCCCAGGTCGCACCTCCCCGGACTCTCCTTCACTGCGTACCTTCGCACTCCCTCACAATGCACTACCCCTCCCTTCCCTTCCATTCCCCTCCGATCCCTTCCTTTCACTTTGCTTCCCAAACCCATGGCAGCAGCATGGTTGCGAGAGGCAGAGGCGTGGGGGGTGTGGGTAACGGGAGGGAAGTGCATCTTGCACTCAACTGCGCTAACACGAACCCGCGCATTTCTCCTCATCCCTCCAATCCCCTTCTCCTCTGCCCGTCCCTAGCAACCTGACTTGCACATCTGCCCCATGCCCCCCCAACTCTCTTTCTCACTCGCCCTTCCGTTTCCGCTTCTTTATCCCTCCGGGTGCCCTTTTTCTCCCTTTATTTCTTTGCCTCTCCTTCTTTCCCACTCAATTCACACTCCTATCCCTTCCTTTCACTTTACTCTCCTCTTTCCGCTGCGTGCCGGGCTGAGTGTGCCGTGCAGGCGGCAGCAGGGCAGCGGGCCGCCATGCAGGGTTTAGGGAGTGGGCGGGGATGCAGCAGGCGTGGGCTCTCCACTCGCCCTGCCTCCACACGTGCTGCTCATCCGCCCCTGCTTCCTACCTGCTTGGGCCTCTTAGTTGCTGATGCAGCTGGGGTGACTGCAGGAGCCCCAGCACAGCATGGCCTATCACCACTCAACTTGAGCTACATTAGTCACGTGTGTGCAGAGGCCACAATATGAGTGGTGCAAAAGGCTGTTTTGTACCTCCAGCAATATACCGTATGAGTAGTTATTGTCCCCACACCCACTAGTGCTGCAAAAGGGGGAGACCATAACAATGACCACACATACCGTAATATATGTCATCATTATTGGATATATAAAACCCCAAATTGTGTTCCACTTGCAATTTGAGGTTATAATACAGCAAAGACCCACCCAGCCCAAACCCTATCCTCCTAAATCTAACCAACTAGTCTGCCTGGTTGCTTCATCCATGACGAGCTGCACCACAGAAGGGGGGAGGAAGGAGGGAAGACTTACGGTGACAGTACATGCATTCACATACAATGCCAGAACTAATGACAAACCCGGACCGTATGCTGCGATGAGATGAGTAGGCCGGCTTGCCGCTAGTAGACTAAGAGGCAGGAAGACAATGTGGTGAGAAGGCGCTAAGGCGAGAAGGCGAGGAGGCAGAAAAGGGAGAGAGGGCAGGGCGGGAAGAGAGGGCAGAGAGTAAAGAGGGGACAGGGAGGAAAGAGAGGGCAGAGAGGGAAGAGAGAACAGGACAGGAAGAGAGGGCAGGGAGGGAAGAGAGGGCAGGGAGGGAAGATAGTTCAGGGAGGGAAGAGAGGGATGAGAGAACATGGAGGGAAGAGGGTACAGGGAGGGAAGAGAGGACTGGGAAGAAAGCGCAGGGAGGGGAGATAGTGGCGAAATTGAATTGAAATAGGGGAGCAAAGGAGAGAGGGGAGGAAGGGGGAAACAAAGAGACAGCAGTGGGGAAGAAAATGGTAAGAAAGGAGGGAAACAAAGGGTAAGCAGGGGGGAAACAAAGGTTCAGCAGTGGGGTAACAAAGAATAAGCAGGTGGGGAAACCAAGGGTATGAAGGGGGGAAGCAGGGGTGTAACGTTGGGGGAATAAGCGAGGGGGGGGGGGGGGGGGGGGGGGGGGGGGGGGGGACCAAGGGTAAGACATAGGACAGGGAAAGGGAGGTGAGGGGGCTCATAAGGGCCTTCCTGGACAGCGGTGGGAGAGAGGGGAGCTTGCCTGTGGACAGGGAGGAAGGTGAGTGGACGGAAGGCAGGTGAGCGTGAGGGGGTAAGGGAGGCAAATAAGGGACCGAGGGGCGGAAGGAAGCGTGTTGACTAGGGAGAAGCGCGAATATGGGAGAGGTCTAAACAGGAGAGAGGGGAAGGAGGGACCTATGGGGGGGATATGGCAAAGATGAGGGATAGGAGAAATGGTTATGATACAGAGAGCTATGAACAAGGGAGAGGGTAAGGCAGAAAGTGGGATGAGGGAGAGATGGGAGTAAGGGGGAGCGCTAGAATCAGGGCGAGCAAGCATATGGCAGACAGGAGAGAGGGGAACGTGGAAGAAAGGGGATTCGGGGAGAGGTGAGAATAAGTGCGAGGGGTGATTGAGTGAAATACGCAGAAGGTATGAGGGGGGAAAGAAAGAGTGAGCAGGGGGGAAACAATGGGCAAGCAGGAAGTAGTGCGGGAACTCGCATTGTTTTGGGGTGGGAGGTGCGATGTGAGAGTGGAAAAATTGGACACTGGAGAATGTCTACCCCCCCCTCCCCCTCCTCCTCCCCGCTCCCCCTCCCCCTTTCGCCCCCTTCTCGCTGCTTATTCGCTCTCCTCCCCTCCCCCCACCCCAGCCTTCTCGCTCCGCATCCCCTCTCCCCAAGGTGCTACGCTTCTGTCTACCACCCCCGCTTTCCTCGATGCTGGTGGTTATTGGCAATGGCAGGGATGGGAGTAGTGGAACAGAGACACGGCAAAGGGAAAGGGGAAAGGTGTATAGGACAACGGAAGGCAGGGCGAAGGGAGAGGGGAAAGCCGCCAGTAGGGAATGAAGAAACCAGCGCGTACGGAATGAGAAAAGCAGCGTGAGGGGAAGCAGGGAAGAAGCGCGAGGGGAAGAAGGGAAGCAGCGCGAGGGGAAGCAGGGAAGCAGCGCGAGGGGAAGCAGGGAAGCAGCGCGATGGGAAGCAGGGATGCAGCGCGAGCGGAGGGAGGGTAGAACGAGGGAAGGGAACTGGGAGGGAACGAAGCAAAACAGAAGCAGGGGAAACGGATACCATTGGGCTAAACCGCACGAGTGGCGACGCTGAAAGCGAGGAGCGGAGAACTGGGAATAGAATGCGCTGCGCTCGAAAAGGGGAGTGGGATTGCACGAGAAAAAAGTTGGACAGTGGAAAGCGATGCGATGGTTGCAACGAGCGATGCGATGGTTGCAACGAGCAACGCCGATCTCGCGGCAACCGTCGCCAAATGGACGCTTCGACACGCGGCGACTAGCAGCGACACTAGAGCTTTGAGCTGAGAGCGAAAGGCGACGCACGACGATCATCCGCCTAGCGTATTTGCTTCAACACGGCGAAAAACGATGACTTGAATGGCGAGCGCAGATCGGCCACTGAGACATTTTAGGTCCAAGATGTGAAAGGATACGATTGGCGACGAACGACCATCGTGCGAACAGAAAGCGGGGAGCGGTAAGAGGTGGAGAGCCCGAAACGATGAGCTCCGCCTTGTTGCAGATCGGCAACGAGACGGAAGTGACGAGATGAAAGCGTGGCAGAATGCGGCGAGTCTGAACGCGGGGAGCACGTTTTTATTAGCGACTATTTTTTGTCTGAGTCACTAGGTGAGGGAAGTTGTCTCAGAGGTTGGGGCCCGACTTTTGGTATACAAACTCACCAGCGAAGTGGATCAAGTTCTAAACTCGCGAAATCGTTCCCGCTGTTGATTTGGGAACCCCACCCCCCTCCCGAAACCTTCCGCCACATTGTTCGTTTCTCCGCAGAGGGGTACTTGTGGGACAGGTTACCCTGTTCTCAAGTGATAAACCTTTGCCTACCGCTCTAAGTATGTAGACCGCAGCTTTAAATCCTTGGAAGCTGAGCATGCGGATTCATTTCTTCTTCTTCTGTTTCTGCTGCCTCCTTTGCTGTTGAAGGCAGTGCTGGCAGCAGCATGGCTGGAGGAGGAGCAGCATGATGGGGCGGAACAGGAGGAGTTGGAACAGATGGGAGTGGCATAGCAGCAAGAGGGCGTGGGTCCCAGCTGTTTCTATGATTGGGAAATGCCCTGTTCTTGTGGAGCCTCAGCATCCCCAGCTTCATTAGGTATGAAGCTACCAGTGGATGTTGCATGAGATATTTTTTTGCGAAATGAAACAAAACAAACATATCGTCACACAGATTATGCGTCTAACACTGCAGCAACACCAACCAAACCTCGACCCACTACCAACCTGCTACTAGCCACACACCAAACATTGATAATCTACTACCAGCCACACACCACACATTGATAAGAATGTACTACCCCCACACACCACACATTGATGAGAATCTACTACACGCCACACATTGATGGGAATCTACTACCAGCCACACACCACACATTGATGAGAATCTACTACCAGCCACAAACCACACATTGATGAAAATCTAGAATAACGGGACCCTCTTCTTCAACTTGCACCTGCTGCAGATGGCATGGTTATTGAGAGGGGTAGAGACACTGACGTAGTACTTCGTCGGATCGTCAAGGAAAGCGCCGTCAAAGTTACTGGCAAGCGAGACATCAATTCTCTTCTCGTATTTTGTTATGAAGCTGTCGCGGTGCGAGAGGCGACCAATGATGGTGGTTGTCTTCTTCCAGAATCTTTTGTTCACTGTGTAATCTGGCACAGCGGGCCAGCAGGATGTTCCAATCGTGATAGTGGGGGCGCTACCATCTGACTTGATGTTACGGACGTGTACGGAAGTTATATATGTCATCATAGCACTTGCTACATCACTGGAAACCAAGCAGGAAGGGAAGGAGGGGGAGGGTGGGGAAGTTGAGGGGTTGGTGGGGAGTGGGGGAGGGGGGGAGAGGAGGGACTATGGGGCTTGGAGAGATATTACTACAGCTGCAAACCATTTCCGGGAGTGATGAAAAAGACTCGTATAATGGGGGACAGAGTGTAAACATGGTGCGCTGATATTACTAGTAGTAAATCTGCCAGAACAATCGAGATGATGATCAGAAAACGATGAAAGCATAATATGGGGTCATACGTGGGCTGAGAAATGAGTGGCAACTTACAAGAAAACCTTTCTGGAAAAGAATCCAGTAGCCTGACCCTTGAAGGTAGCAACCGATTTGACTGTGAGGTAGGGTTTGTTTATTGAGAGAGGGATGCGCAATAAATAGTTACCACTCGCTGGCTTAAACGCATGAGAATGGTTTGTGATGTGGCAAAGAGACTAACCAAGGTTCAAGCACAGCCAGGTCGGACCTTTACTCAGAGACTTACTATGACGAATGATACTTACAAATTAGTTTCCCATTCTGGGCAGCAGAAGCAGCGGCGGCAGTGGTAGTATTTCCAGTATCATCAACTTCAAGGTTCGTTGCCGTCTCGAACGTAGCGGCACCGTCGGTGGTGAGCCCCGGCGCAGCAGAAGCGGCTTTCATGATGTGGAAGACGACGAAGACACCTGCCAGGACAGTCCACAACGCGTTTATGAGAGAGATGAGCCACAGGTGTAGCGAGAAAAACAACACGCCTAGGGAGCTTACACAGCAGAAACAGACGCAGGGTCCTGCTCTCCATGGTGCAGTCGTTGGCAGTAGCACTGTACTAGGCTCTCGTATGCCTGATCGATCGTCTTTCCAGCACCAACGAGTGGTGTTAAGTTCACTGATGAAGGCAGTAGTATCGTGCTGAAACAGTTTTGCTGCGAGGGAATTAAAAAGAGGCGCTGGGTGAATCAGAATGTACGGAATGTAGTTCCGTACGGTACGGAGGAAGTGGTAGTGGGAAAAAACTCACTGTAAGTTTCCCGTACTGGATAATGCACGGAAGCCTAGCGCTTCGTACATTGCGCCTCGTTGTGGGGTGGGATAAGTTGTGGTGCAGGCATGTGCAGAAGTACATTCGGGCTTGTACTACTGTATCCCCATGATGCTGTGTTTTCGAGCCTACTCGGTGCAAGCACAAAAGCCAGTACAACGGCAATTTCATCAGGGCAAGTCACACGCCATTTTAGCGCACAGGTTTCCCAACGATTTTTTCAAAACGTTTTTCCCAGTTGCAAGAATGCACGAAACCGAGCATTTTTGTCATTTGCTCGCGATTTGCAATTTCCATTCAACCGAGCCCGCTTGAAATTGTCCGTATTTTTTTTCCAACTTCGAACCGCGCTCTCAGGAACGCACCAAGCCAGCACTGCAATTTCAATCTCCAAACACCGTCCGTTCCACGTCACAGTTTTCCGCCCGTACATATTTCCCGTACGGAGCAATCCACAGCTGCTTGGCGAAGCAGAACCTCGAATCTGAGGACACTCGATGTCCATACACTTGTCAATGGATGTCGACGTGTATTACGCAGGTGGATAGAGTCACTGAAGTCAACATGTGTTTTAAAGGTCACCACGCCTAGTCAGCACAGTTGAGGGAGCACAACCACATGTGACTGCGACTCGGAAGGGAGGTACAAAAATACGCCGACTGCCCCAAGGCCCCAACTACGGAATGATCCACTATTTGTTCAAGTATCGAGTGCTACAAAAAAATGTTCTGTTTAGTTAGAGAATAAAGGTTACGGGACGTATTATTCATTCAATGGGAGGAGGCTCCCAGATAGGGTTCGTGATGACGTGGGTTCGGCCCGTGTGGAGACCAATTCGAGTATTTTTGGGAGGAGCTAAAAACGGAGCAATTCCAAATCACTTCTTTGAGCTCCAAAACAACATTATTATAGATGTCGATATGAACAGACCCGGGTCTTCTAAAAAAAAATACCATTTAATCATAACCCCCAGCCTTTTTAGGGGTGAATATCATAAGACCCTAGGGTCTTATATACGGGGAATTACAGTAACACTGTTTATCGAGTTTGAGCACATCCTTGGCTTATGGAGAGCTTTATTTCCATATGTTGTTCTTCCTTCTTGCATATAATAGATGTTTTGTATGCGGAAGCGTAGCATGTCTACACTTGTGGACATAACAAACTCCATAGAGGGTAGGCATCGTATCGCATGTATCCTTCGGGATATGCTATCCATATCCGATCTCATGAACATTGGACAAATCACATGAATCTTTGGAGATTTGCAGTTCGTGAACTCTCTCATCGCCATTGGACAATAGCCTGTAAGGTTTAAGGTTTAAGATTTTATTAAGGTCGTGACCTGTTACAAACATGCATAGAGCAAGTCGGGAATATAATCAAAGGACCAACAACCTATAAGGAGTACGTCAAGACACGTTATTCCCCTACCCCAAAGGGAATATCCCCCAGCCGTCGTGGGGGAGTGCTCTATGATGAGGGCAGCATCTATGGGGGACGGAAGGGGTTGCCAAGTAGCCACGAGGCACAAAGGGCATGATGGATGAAGGGGACGCCGGAGGAGTCAAAACAGATGAACCAGAGGCGTATGGCAGTCCTGATGCAGGAGGCGGAGCGCCGTTAGTGGTGAGGTTGTGTGTAGTGCAACGTGGGAGTGGGTTGTTTAGATGTGTGGGTTGTACCGTGGGTGATGTAGTGTGCGGCTATCAAATGTTGTAGCCTGTAGTGAGGTTTGTCTTAGGGGGTACAGAGGTTAGGGTTTGTTATATGTACCCCAACTCACATCAATGCCACCATCACTTCCTTTCTAGACATGGTATCACCTAGGTTCGGATCCTGTGGGATCCCGCTCCTCCCGACCTCGTTCGTTTTGCCAGAGCCTGTCTTACTCAGTCGTACTAGTTGCGCACTTCTTGCCCGAGCCAAGCGCCGGCCCGCTCTAGTCGCGTTCGTTCGTTACCGCCCGTTCCGCCGATCCACTGCTCTCGTAGCGTAGCGACCTTCTCCACCCCCTCCCCCCTGCTGCCCGTCGCGTTTTCCCCCCCCCCCTGCTGCCCGTCGAGTCGCGTTTTTCCCCCCGCTGCCCGTCGAGTCGCATTCCCCCCCCCCCCCCCCCCCCGCCCGTCGAATCGCGTTTTCCCCCCCCCGCTGCCCGTTGAGTCGCGTTTCCCCCCCCCCCCCGCTGCCCGTCGAATCGCGCTTTCCCCCCCCCACTGCCCGTCGATCGCGCCTTCCCCTGCCCCCGTCGCGTCGCGCCTGCCTACCGTCGTCGTCCCTATGCCCGCGCGCCCGCTGCGCCCGCGCCTTCCCGCGCCCTACGCCCTACGCCCTGCTCCCGTCGCCCGTCGCCTCCCTATGCCCTGCGCCCTGCGCCAGCGCCTCCCCGCGCCCTGTGCCCTGCGCCCCTTGCCTCCCCGTGCCCTGCGCCCTGCACATGCGCCTCCTCGCGCTCTGCGCCCTGCGCCCTGTGCCTGAGTGCTCGCTGCGCTCGTTTCTACGCACGCCCGCCCTTCGCCCGCTGTGCTGTCTCGTCTCGTTCTGCACGCGTGCCTGCTTGCTCACGCTGCCACGTCTGCTCGTTTTCTCCGCCGCTGCGCCTGCTTGTTAGGCCTGCCGCGAGCCCTCTCTCTGCTCTACTACACATCCTGTCGCTCGTACTTCCACTATGGCGACTCCTAGAGTTCTTCGTTTTGCACAGACGGTCGACCCCTCGAGTTCTCTGTCTGGCTCCAGCGTGCGCGTGCGTCGCCTTTTAGAGAGTCAGGTCCAGGCGGGTGAGTCCCTCTAGGCGCACGCTACTGGTGATCTTCCTGCGCCCGACGACCCTGCGCCTTTAGGCACTGCCCCTGACGACGCTGCTAGAGCCCGCTTTGCCAGCCAGCGTGCTGACCTGACGGCGTGGAAGTCGCGTGACGCTGCGGCCTGCATCGCTCTTAGCAGCCTCCTCCCTGAGTCTGAGGAGGCCCACTTCACTCAGGTTCGCACTGCTAGTGAGTTCCTGACTGCGATTAAGGCCCGCTACGCTACTCCCACCACTGTCTCTCTTGGCCGACTCTTCCTACCGTTCTTGTTCCCTGACCTCGCCTCGTTTGAGCGCTCTGCTGACTTGATTGCTCACCTCCGCTCACTTGATTCTAGCTACAGCGCTGCTTGCACTGACGCACAGCTTGCACTGCTCCCTCCCCCCATGGCGATTACTATTTATTTCATCGCCACTAGCCTCCCTGACCGCCTTGCCTCAGTCCGTGACACGCTTCTTCTGAAGCACCCTAGTGAGCTCACTATCGAGGTCCTTGAGTCTGCGCTCAAGGACGTCGAGAGCAACCTCCGCTCCGTAGCCTCCGCCTCTGGTGCTGTGCCCCCTCCACTGTTCCACGGGTGCACTGTCCCTCAGCTGCCCACCTTTACTGCCTCTCTCGCCACTGCCACTACTGACGTGACCGCAGCTGTTGTTACAACTTTCTTCGCGGTCTCGAGGTAGAGGTGGCAAGAGGGGGGGTCAGGGTACAGGTGGCGGCGGCGGTGGAGGCGTTGGCGGCGGAGGTGGCGGGGGTGGCGTGCCGACTGGTGGTGGCGAGAGTGCAGGGCCTGGAGTGGCGTCTCGTGCAGCGGCCGGTGACTCAGTTACTGCAGCTGGTGGAGGCGACGCCCGGGCTCGTCAGCCACCTTCTGGTCTGCCGGCCGTGGCGAGTGGAGCAGCGGCGTGGTACTTAGCCCAGCGGCAGCAGCAGCAGCAGCCCCTCCCCTTGCAGCAGCCCCCGCAGCAGCAGCGGCAGCAGCAGGTTTTGGGGCCAGGACAGCGTCAGCAGCAGGTTTTGTTCACCCTTCGTGCATCTATCAGTTTTTGACAGGTGCTCGCCGAGGCCAGCCTTGTGGTTGCACCCACCCTCCTGGTCAGTGCTTTGCTCAGCTCACTGACACGGTTCGCTTGGCCTACGACGTTGGAGGCCCTGCCCCTAACTGGTTTCCTCGTGTTCAGACGTACGGCTCTGCCCTTTGAAGCATGTCAGCTTCTCAGTTGCTTCATCTCTTAGGAACTCCTCATGCTATGTATGCTGTTGTTGACTCTAGTGCTTCTGACTCTGTTTACTCGAGTGTTGTTAGCTTAGGTGCTTGTCTTACTGAGTTGCCTCTTGCTAGTGTAGGCACTTGTGTAGACACTAGTCCAGGAGCTCGCTCGGAGGACGCTTCGCTGTCTTTCACTTTGGACTCTGGGGCTTCGCACTGCTTCTTCAGGGACCATACGACACTTACTCCGCTTGCTGCGCTAGTCTCTGTGGCACTGGCTGATCCCACCTCGGGACCAGTCACTGCTCGCTACACTACTACTCTTCCGTGCCCTGCTGTTCCCTCTGGGTCTCTGACTGGCTTCCACGTCCCCTCGTTCTCGAGGAACTTGGTGGGCGTGAGGCCTCTTGTGAGTCAGCACGTGGGTGTGTGGATTGAGCCCTCTGGTGAGACGGCGGTTTGTGTTGACGGAGACACTTACGCGCCTCTTGCCACCTTTACAGCGGAGCGGGGCTCAGGTCTCTACACACTTCACACTGACCCTGGTGTGCAACAGCAGCAGCAGCAGCAGCAGCAGCAGCAGCAGCAGCAGCAGCAGCAGCAGCAGCAGCAGCAGCAGCAGCAGCAGCAGCAGCAGCAGCAGCAGCAGCAGCAGCAGCAGCAGCAGCGCCTACTGCCCTCGGCCCCTGTTCCTTCCCCCAGTCTGGTCCTTGCGTCTCACCAGGTTGCAGCGTCCCCCCAGGTAGCTGTGTCTGGTCAGGTTCCTGCGTCAGGTCCGGTTGCCGCGTCGTGCTCCTGCCGGTCGCTTGCCCACCCCACCGTTCTGTGGCACCACCGGATTTGACACCCGTCCCTTTCTCGTCTGCGCGCTATGTCTCAATAGCGTCTTGTCTTAGGCCTCCCGCGTGTCTTGCCATCGCTGCCGCCTTCGTTAGCACCACCTTGCAGTCCCTGCGTCGAGGGTCGGCTGCGCGCCACCCCTCACTCCTCCTCCCTTTGATGGTCTGGCCACCGAGCCCTTTGAGACGCTCCACTTGGAAGTCTGGGGCCCTGCCTGTCGCCTTGGCCCTGAGCAGGAGCGTTTCTTTCTGGTGGTCGTTGACGACTACTCCCGCTACACCACAGTGTTCCCCTTGGCGAAGAAGTCTGACGTGACTTCTACGCTGATCAGGTGGTTGCTTATCACGGAGGACACTCGTGGTCGTCTTGTCAGCTGTCTTCACTCCGACCGCGGGGGTGAGTTTCGCTCCGGCATTCTCGCTGGATTCTGTCGCGAGCAGGGCATTCGTCAGTCCTGGACGCTTCCAGAGTCCCCACAGCAGAATGGGGTTGCTGAGCGCCGCATCGGCTTGGTCATGGAGATCGCCCGCACCTCCTTGACTCACGCCCGTGCCCCCCATTTTCTGTGGCCCTACGCGGTTCGGTACGCCGCTCACCAGCTGAACCTCTGGCCACGCGTCTCTCGGCCAGAGGTTTCACCGACCAGTCTTTGGACCGGGTCCCCTGGTGTTGCGTCGCGGTTTCGTGTCTGGGGTTGCTTGGCTCTCGCCTCGCGCCGTTCCCTGCGTGTTCCTTGGTTTCCCTGAGGACTCCTCTGACTTCACCTTTTACCACCCTCCCTCTCACCGGTTCTTTGACTCCCGTGACGTTCGTTTTGAGGAGTCCACCCCCTACTACGTCAGGTACCCCTGTCGAGGTCTCCCGGTTCCTCCTCCCCCTCTCTTCCTGACTTCCGCTCCCCCTCCTGCTCCCCCGGTACAGCCTCCCCCCCCTGGTCCAGCCCCGTCAGGTGTGTCCCACGCTACCCCTCCCCCCTCGGTAGCCCCTCAGGTGCAGCCTCCTTCCCCGCAGTCCTCCTCGCAGCTTGCTGCGACCCTGCGGGAGTCGGTGTTCGTGGCGCGGACCCTGTAGGTGCTTGCTCTCGAGGAGTTGGAGTTGGTGCTGAGAGCGTCCCTCTGCCGATTTCTGGTTCTGGGGGTGCTGGAGTTGGAGCTGAGCCCGTGGCTGCAGGAGACGCTCGTCTTCCAGGAGCTGGTGCTAATAGCGCTGACCCCGGGGGTGCTACGTCTGGGGGTGTGGGTGCGCCCCGTACGAGTTCTGCTGAGCTTGGCAGTGTTACTGTTGGTGGTACTGGCTCTAGGGGTGGTGTGCCGGGTGCTTTGGAGGGCGGTCCTGGAGCTGCAGCTGCCTCGGACACTACTCCTCCCCCCCACCCCTACCCGACCCGGTTCCAGGCTCGTGTTCGCCGTGCTCGTGAGGAACGGCTGGAGTTGGATAGAGAGGAGAGCGAGTTGCAGCGGCTGGAGGAGCAGGAGCGGCAGCAGCAGCAGCAGCAGCAGCCGCAGCCGCAGCCGCAGCAGCAGCAGCCGCAGCAGGAGCAGCAGCAGCAGCAGCAGCAGCAGCCGCCTCCTCCTCCTGTCTCGGGTCTTCGGACCCTCGATCTCCCCTCTCGCTCTCCTTCCTCCTCCCCCTCTCCTCCCGTCTCTGGTCCTCCGCTTCCTCCTCCTGACCCCTCTCCCGCTGTTTTCCCTCGTTCTCAGTCTTCGTTGTCCCCTCCTCCTTCTCAGACTTGGGCCTCTCGTCGCTCCCCTCGTGCTCGTCCCTCGTCCCCTGTTCCCTTCACTAACCTTCGTACTGCCTTACTTCGTTCTAGTCCGCCTCGTTCGTCTCCGTCTGTGCTTCCGTCTCCTCCTGAGTCGGCCCTCACTGCTTCGCTTTCTACTCCTGTCACTGACTACTACCGCACGTACCGTCCTGTTCTCTCTCGTGTTCTCGCCTCTCTTGTTACCCACCCTCGTGCCTCTGTGTCCTCTGTCTCCGCTCTTACTGCCGCAGTCACTGAGTTTGCCTCTACTCGCCGCCTTGACTTCGCCACCAGTCTTGTGGCTACTCCTCGTTCCAGTCCTTTGGCCGTCGGGGGTGTGTCTACCCTTGGTTGTGACGCCCTAGAGGATAGGCAGTTTGAGCTAGAGTTCCTGACAGCCGCTTCCCCTCATCTCTGTGCCATGCTGCTTGCACCTGAGGGAGACCCCGACGCCCTTGACATACCGACTCCTCGCACTACGTGGCTACGCCCTTGACGCCCTTGACATACCGACTCCTACGCCCTTGACGACGGTTGAAAACCAAGGCGCGCTACGTGGCTAGAGGTTTCAGTCAGCGCGAGGGAGTTGACTTCTTTCAGACCTTCGCGCCCACCCCGAAGATGACCACTCTTTGGGTGTTACTGCACGTAGCAGCACAGAGAGACTACGAGTTACACTCTCTCGACTTCTCCACTGCTTTTCTTCGGGGTAGCCTATACGAGGAGGTCTGGCTACGTCGTCCCTCTGCCTTCACTGGCACTTTCCCTCCTGGGACCCAGTGGAGGCTGAGGCGACCGGTCTACGGTCTCCGTCAGGCTCCTCGTGAGTGGCACGACACCCTTCGTTCTACTTGCTGACCTTGGTTTTCAACCGTCGTCTCCCGACCCGTCGCTGTTCTTTTGACGTGGCTCTACACCGTTCTTTGTTCTAGTCTACGTCAACGACCTGGTTTTTGCCACTGCTGACAGGGTTGCCTTGGCAGACGTGAAGTCCGAACTGCAGAAGAGACACACGTGCACTGACCTTGGTGAGTTGCGCCACTACCTTGGCCTGCAGATCACCAGGGACAGAGCTGCTCGCACCATTACACTCTCACAGTCACACATGGTGCAGCAGGTTCTTCAGCGGTTCGAGCTTCAGCACTCCACAGTACAGCGCACACCTCTTGCTGTTGACCACAGACTCACTGGACCCTTTCCTGACGAGCCGTTTGAGTCCAGTGGTCCCTACGCAGAGCTAGTGGGCTGCCTCATGTACCTGATGACTTGTACTCGCCCGGACCTCGCCTTCCCTCTCAGCGTCCTTGCTCGCTTTGTTGCGCCAGGGAGGCATCGCCCTGTTCACTGGACGGCAACTGTGAGGGTGGCGAAGTACCTAGCGACGACATCAGGCGTGGGGCTAGTTCTTGGAGGGCAGCAGCCTGTCGTACTTACTGGTCACTGTGACTCTTCTTACGCTGACGACGCTGAGACTCACAGGTCTACTCAGGGTTACTGTTTCAGCCTGGGTTCTGGAGCTGTTTCCTGGCGGTCCACGCGCTCCTCTTTGGTCTCGACCTCTACAGCTGAGGCTGAGATCTACGCTGGTGCCATGGCGGCACAGGAGCTGCGTTGGTTGGCGTTTTTGCTCGCTGACCAAGGTGAGCGGCCGAGCTCTGCACCGACCTTGTTCACTGACAACAAGGCGTCGATTCTCCTCTGTCGTGAGCCGCGACTGGAGAGCAGAGTGAAGCACATTCACGTGAGGTATTTCCTTCTGCGAGAGTTGCAGAGACGTGGACAGGCTCGCTTCGAGTTTGTGGAGTCCGAAGCCATACTGTAGACATCTTCACCAAGGCGCTTCCGCCTTGTGACCACCAGAGGTGTTGTGTGCAGTTAGGCCTTGTTGACACAGGTTCTAGTCGTGTATAGGCTTGAGTTTACTGTTTGCTTTGCTTGTACTCTTGCTATACACACTTGTGAACTCTTGGACTGGCCTTGTGGCCACTGTTGCTTGTGCTCAGAGTGTGTGGTGACGTTGTGATCCACCCTGAGCTTTGTCTCTTTGTAACTGGTATTGTGACCGTGGTTTTGCTAGACACCCCTCACTTAGGCTATGGGGGTGTGTCAAATGTTGTAGCCTGTAGTGAGGTTTGTCTTAGGGGGTACAGAGGTTAGGGTTTGTTATATGTACCCCAACTCACATCAATGACACCATCACTTCCTTTCTAGACAGCGGCTTGTGATGTGTCATTACCTGCACATGATTACCGGCATAAACATACCGTAGTAGCAGGTCAGTTTCCAGAAAGCAAGCACAGTTGCATGTGAGTGGCCTTTCCACCCCTCCATTCTCATTTCTTCCTCTTGACTTGACACCAGCGTTCCTTTTTGCACAAAACATGCACGTCACTTGCTATCAGTATCTCTCACCCTCATCCCACTAGCATCGCTCAATGCAGCTATCACATGTCGCGTTGTGGGGAGCGTGTCCCGCACACTAGGCAGGTGGAACGGCGCTCGTTGTGTGCTCTCAAACAACCATGGAGTCAAAACACGCTTGAACTCATCAAAGCTACTGGCTAGTAGCGCTTCCCAATCCACCTGTTGTGGTTGGTCAGGGGTGGAGTGGGGTGAAGAAGGATATGCTGAGTCAGCCACCGATTCACGTGGAGAAAGATGAAAATGAACGCTCCACCAGCAGCATTTAGAAGCGAGAAGGAGGGGATGGATGGATGGATGCAAAAATGTTGCTCGAACAGCAGCAATAGGAATGAGACCTGGGAGAGGAAGGAAGGAGGCAATAGGAACAGCAGCAAATTTAGATACGGCCGGGGCCGTGCGCGGCATCGACTTACCAGGATATCTCGAGGAACATGCGCAGTGGTTTGCATGTCAGCAGCCATGGAGAGGGCGAGGATGGACATGAGACCCACCATGGCCGACCCGCGAGACAGCGGCATCAGCTGGAACCTGCGCACCTCAGCACGGCATGTGATGTGCACACAGGTTGAGCAGACAAAGAACGGGGGAGTGGGGAAGAGGAAACGGTGAGAGTGGCCAGCAGTCAGACCAGGCAGACCCACCAGTAGTAAGCGACGGCGCTACACGTCTGGGCAGTCTGAGTATGAAAAAAGGAGAAAACAAGCGCACTAAAGGATACTCATGTGGCCGGGCTGGTGTGCGGAGGACCCACCAGTAGTAAGCAATGGCGATGATCTGATCCTGGATGCGCTGCCGGTACGCGTGTGGTGAAGTGGCCTTGCTGTGGTGGTCCAGTGCGGCCTGCATGAAGCCCTGCCACGCTGCTGTGAGCTCCGAGTCGAATGAGATCCACCGCGTTGAGTCGATTGGGGTGACAGTCTCAAAGTCCACTGCCAGGGGGCTGGAGGGAGGGGGGAATGGGGTGTGTGATGCGATAAGAACTGGTGCGGTGCGGTGGTCTAGTGTCGCCCCGCCATGAAGCCCTGCCACGCCGCTGTGAGCTCCGAATCAAACGCATTCCACCGCGCTGCATCGATGGGGGTCACCGTGTCAAAGTCCACTGCCAGAGGGTTGGGTGGATGAGGGGGTGTTGATGGGAGGTGGTGTGATGGAATGGGGAAAGGCGGTCTCCGTGAAGCCGTGCCACGCGCTGGCCCATCCATCACACCACCCCCCATCAACACCCCCCCATCCACCCAGCCCTCTGGCAGTGGATGGTCCAGGGCAGCCTCCGTGAAGCTCTGCCACGCGCTGTGAGCTCCGAGTCGAATACATTCCAGCGCGCTGAGTCCACTGTGGTGAACGAGTCAAAGTGCCGTGCCTACTGGCTGGGAGAAAAGGGGGGGAAGATGATGGGGTGGTGATGATGTGATTGGTAGAGGAGAAGAGAAAGGGAACGGGTAAGGAGAAGAGGGCAAGGGGAGGATTCGAGTACACAGATGTACGGATGGGTGCATGTGTGTTGTGTATATGTCCATGTGTCCATGTGTGCATGTGTGCATGGTGTGTGCAGGAACGACTTGACTCACCGTTTTTGTAATTTGAATTCTGTGCCGCCCAAATCTTTCCTGCACGGGAGGGTGGGCAGGGAGGGGCAATCTACGAGGATTAAGAGTCAGAACAGGTGCATGCAGCTGGCATGGGAGGCAGAACAGGTGCATGCAGCTGGCATGGGAGGCAGAACAGGTGCATGCAGCTGGCATGGGAGGCAGAACAGGTGCATGCAGCTGGCATGGGAGGCAGAACAGGTGCATGCAGCTGGCATGGGAGGTAAGGGAAAGGGCGCAGATGAGGCATGAAAGCATCTTGAGCGTGAAAGCATCTTGAGAGGAAAAGCATCTTGAGCGTGAAAGCATCTTGAGCGTGATGTGGCGTGCTGTAGCATGGCAGGCACACTAACCCTGGGAATGCCCGGCTGTAGCACGGCAGACGCACGTAGAAGTCCCGGCCAATCACGTTGAAGAGCCCCTCGTGATCCTCCGCTGCCTCCAGCTGTTAAACCAATCGCACAGAACAGCCCACCATGACCCTCATGAGGAGATGGGGAACATGGGGGCATGGGGCCAATGGGCTGTGGGGTCAATGGGCCGTGGGGGGCATGGCATGGCAAGGATGTGAAAGGGTGGCATGGTTGACATGAGAGCACACACCTGGGCGCCGAAGGTGGAGCGAGGCACATCGAAGGGCTGGTGCGAGTCCGCATCAAACGCCCTCTCTGCTTGCAACAGGCCCTGCCTTGTGACGGTCACCGCCCTGTGAGTGACACAAGGGAAGGGAGGGACGGGAGAGAAAGGGGGGAGGGAAGGGAGGGATGGAAGGCGGAAGAGTGGGGCGAGGCACGTCAAACGCCCTCTCTGACTGCAGCGGGCCCCGCCTTGTGATCCTCACCGCCCTGTGATGCTCACCGCCCTGTGATGGGGACTGAGGCAGAGAAGGAAGGGCAGGAAGGGAAGGAAGAGGGCAGTGAGAAAAGGAAGAAGGCAGGGAGGGAAGGAAGAGGGCAGGGAGGGAAGGAAGAGGGCAGGGAGGGAAGGAAGAGGGCAGGGAGGAAAGGAAGAAGGCAGGGATGCGAGGGACGGAAGGGCATGGGAGGAGAAGGGTGGCTTCTGAGTTGAATCAAGGTCACCTCGGCATCAACCGCCCTCTCTGAGTTCAGCAGTCCTTGCCTCGTGATCTTCACTACCCTGTGGTGGAAGCGGATGGATGGATAGAACAGGGCAACAATGAGGGTTTTTATTCTTGTATAAGCAGCCGGAGAATGATGATGTGAGCTGGGACGACACGGCACAAGGCAACTCGCTTGAGACACACAGGGAAGCCACTCACTTGGGATAGAGGGCGAGGTAATGAGCGGTGTCCATCACCCAGGTTAACTGAAGATGGGTGTGCCGGTGAGATAGCATAGCGCATGTCTTGCTTCCAGCACTGCTTCTACCTGAACGCCTTCCATGCGACGGGCTCCACGGTGTCTCACACCTGTCTCCACGCCACCAGTCGGACTCGAAACTCACTTGGGATAGACGGCGAGGTATCGAGCGGTGCCCATGACCCAGGTGAAGATGGGAGTGCCTGTGCGATACACCATGTCTTGCTTCCAGTGCAGCCCCGGGGCGAACGCCTTCCATGCGATGGGCTCCATGGCGTCTGACACCTGCCTCCAAGCCACCAGCACTCGAAACATGTCCCGCCAGCTCGTCACCAGGTCAGATCGGTCCAACGGACTCCGCCCACCCCCACCGCTGCTGCTGCTGCTGCTGCTGCTACCGCTGTTGTCAGTGCTGCTTTCCTCAGCGCCTTGAGCCACGCTGCTGCCACCGCCGCCGCCGCTGCTGCTGCTGCTGCTGCTGTTGACGGCTGTGGCCAGTGCGCTGCCCGACCTGCCTCTGCTGCTGCGCCTCCTCCAGCTGCTCCCGCCACAGCTCCCGCCCCCCACTCGCCCCGTCGGCCCTGCCTGCCCCACCGTGCCCATCCCCCCCGTCCCCATTCCCCCCGTCCCCATCCCCACCGTGCCCATCCCCCCCGTCGGGCCCAAAGAGCAAAGGGGCGATGCGCATGTGATCCGCGATGAGCAGCAGCGTGCGCCTCACCTGCTGCATCACGTCCAGCGCTGCCAGCCCTGCCATGCGCAGCTGTGTGTGGAGAGGGCGGGAATGGGAGACATGTGGGGGGTGAGAGAGATAGAGGCGGTGAGAGCGTGCGCCTCACCTGCTGCATCAAGTCCAGCGCTGCCAGCCCTGCCATGCGCAGCTGAGGGGTGGGAGGGAAGCATGGAGGCAGAGAAGGAGTGGAGGGAGCCTGAGTTGCGTGGTCACAGGGGCAACGCGGGGAGCACATGGTGCTGCTGCTGCAGGCGGTGCATGCAGGGAGATTGGGCTTGACAACACACTATGCCACTGCTTATCACACACGTGCGCTTTGAGTCGACTCAGAAGTCACCTCACAATCAGTATCATTCTGACTGTGCCACGCCTGTGCCATGCCACACGGACCTGCCGTGCCATGCCATGCCGTGCAGTGCCATGCCATGCCATGCCATGCCGTGCCG
Source organism: Closterium sp. Yama58-4 (assembly GCA_947470075.1). Classification (NCBI taxonomy): domain Eukaryota; kingdom Viridiplantae; phylum Streptophyta; class Zygnematophyceae; order Desmidiales; family Closteriaceae; genus Closterium; species Closterium sp. Yama58-4. The sequence goes on from CANIUD010000711.1 coordinate 502,412, forward strand.
TGCCATGCCATGCCATGCCATGCCATGCCATGCCATGCCATGCCATGCCATGCCGTGCCGTGCCATGCCATGCCATGCCATGCCGTGCCGTGCCATGCCATGCCATGCCATGCCATACCATGCCATGCCATGCACCTGCTGGGTGTTATGCAACATGCCATCGGTGTCGTAGTGAGTGCGAGCACCAATCACGTCCGCCGCTTCCACCAGCTGCACTGCCGCCCCTGACAGGCGCGGCAGGCGCTGCCACGTGGCAGCTTGCAACTGGTGCTCGGGGATCTCCAGCGGGACAAAGCCCGGCAGCTCCTCCGGCCGGCCCCCCGTCGCCCACTTGTCCTGGCGGCCGTGGGGGGGGAAGAAGGGGGAGGTGGGGGTGCAGAAGGGGTGAGAGAAGAGGGGGAAGGGAGAGGTGGGGAGGAGAGGGGAAGAGCAGGGAGGAGTGGGGATGATTCGGGGAATTGGGCTATTGAAATGAAGCCCGTGGGAAAACGGTAAGCTTGATAGCGGAGGTAAACACTTGCCCGTCAAGCTTGACACAAGGGCAAGCCTTCCATTCCACCACCCCCATCACGCGCCCCTGACGCCTTACCCACCCTTCTCCCTCTCTCACCCTTCTCTCCCTCTCCCGCTCACACTGTTCTCTCGCCCTGCCCTGCTCACCCGCCACTCCTCATCAAGGTCATCGTCAATGCGGAAGGCAGAGAAGGGCTGGGCGAGGGGCGGCACGGTGTAGGCCAGCAGGTGGCGCTGAAAGGCCTCGGTGTTCTCTCCCTCTCACTCTGTCTTTTCTCTCACACGTGCCCTATGTCTCTCACCCCCCCCTCTCACCCGCCACTCTCACCCCCCACGCTCACCCGCCACTCCTCATCAAGGTCGTCATCAATGCGGAAGGCAGAGAAGGGCAGGTCGAGGCGCGACACGGTGTAGGCGAGCAGGTGGCGCTGGAAGAAGGTCCTGTGGCGGTATGACGTCTGCTCGTCCGGTTGCACGGGTGAGGAGAGCAGCTCGTCGTACAGCCGCATCTGGTGGGGGTGGGGAGGCACGGGGCAGAAGGGTAGTGCATGGGAGGGCAGAAGGGGAGTGCATGGGATGACACAGTGAAGGCGGGCAGGTGGCGCTGGAAGAAGGTGCTCCTGTGGCGGTGTGAGGCCTGCTCGTTGGTCTGGACGGGTGTTGTGATGACAGCAGCTTGTCGTACAGACAGACGCATCTGGTGGGGTGGGTGTCAGGGAGGGGAGTCGAGCAATTAGCAGACAGTGAGTGAATGGCATGTTGTCGTATGGTATAGTATCGCAGGGCATGGCATGGCATGGCAGGGCATGGCATGGCATGGCAGGGCAGGGCATGACGTGACGTGGCGTGACATTGCTGCGTGTGGGGGAGAGGAGAGGGAGGTCGGATGACTCACAGCAGCAGCATGCTCGCCCAGTACGTGCAGGCTGGAGGCCTCAGCGTGCAGGCTGGAGGCCTCAGCGTGCAGGCTGGAGGCCCTAGCGTGCATAACCTCTCCAGGTCACCCGGTCAGGGGGGTGTGCACGTGCATGCAGGTGAGAGCACGGCACGGCATGGTGTTGCTGGTGAATGCAAGGGACAGGGAGGGGCGTCACATGTGACTCACAGCAGCAGCATGGTCGCCCAGCACGTGCAGGCTGGAGGCCTTGGCGTGCATGATCTCCAGGTCGCCTGGGAAAGCCTGCAGCCCCGCGTCTGCCATGCGAATGACTCCCCTGGCGAGGCCAGTCGCACATGCACATGCACACATCACATGCATACATCACATGCACACATCACATGCACACATCACATGCACACGTCACATGCACACGTCACACGCACACATCACATGCACACGTCACACCACATACATAACACCGCATACGTGGGCCAGAGCAGAGGAGACGAGACAAGGTGTGGGGGGGGAGAGGGAGAGGGAGGGAAAACATACGGAGCATTTCAAAGGTGGAATTTGAGATGAGATGATGTGGGCGGACGGGTGGAGGGTTGGAGAGTTGGGGGGGGGGAGGGTGGAGGGGTGGAGGGGTGGTGGGGTGGAGGGGTGGAGGGGTGGTGGGGTGGAGAGGTGGAGGGGTGGGTGGTGGGTGGTGGGTGGTGGGTGGTGGGTGGTGGGTGGTGGGTTCTCACCAGTGATCTCCCAGCAGTCGCTTCTGCAGCACCAGGTTGTGATGCGTCTCTAGTATCCTGCCATGGGAAGTGGATGAGCAGTGAGAGTGAGAAAGAGTGAGTACGCCAATATAAGTGAGTGCAACTGGAGGGAGGGCGAGCATGTGCGAGGGAGGGAAGGAAGGCAGAAGGATGGACTGACGGAGCACCAGAGACAAACAGACTCTGAAAGAGAGGGTCCGGGAGGGAAGGAAGAGAGGCAGAGAGGCGGGGAGGCAGCGAGGGAGGCCGTGCGGATCAGATCAGGTCAGGGCAGAGAAGCAACGAGCAGAGAAGAGCAGAGCAGAGAACGGACTGTGCGAGCTGGCTGGAGTGAGAGCAGGAATTCCCTCTCAGCCTGGTCCGTGTTGACTTCTGAGTCGACTCAAGAGTCAAGCAGAGCACATACTGTCCGAGCTGGAGCGAGAGCAGAAGGTCCCTCTCAGCCTCATCCGTCTCCCCCAGCAGGCGGTGCAGGCGCCCCTTCTCCTTGCGCACATCCGCATCCCCTGGCAGCAGCTCCACCGCCCGCGCCAGGTACGGCTGTGCTGCTCTGAACTGGTTCGACCGCACCAATGCAAATCCCTGGGGGGGGGAACAGGGAAAAGTGGGGAAAGAGGGGGAAGAGTGGGGGAGTAGGGAGGAGGGAGAAGTCGGGTATGGGGGGAGGGGATGGGGGGGAAGGGGCATGGCTGTAGCGGGGAGGGAGTAGGGAGGGCGGGTGGGAGAAGCGGTGGTGAGAGGCAGAGGAGGAGAAGGCGTGGGTGTAGCGGAAGAATGGCTGGAGTGGAGTGGGATGACCTTGCCTGCCAGTCCACCTGGCCTGGCAGTCCACCTGGCCTGGCAGTCCACCTGGCCTGGCAGCCCACCTGGGCTGCGCTGGGCTGGGGTGCTTGTCTCGAGTCTCACCACGGCTCGGTTGAGGTCGGCGTCGTTGGGCAGCATGTGCAGCGCTGGCAGCAGGTCTTTGAGGGCGTCCTTGAAGCGGAAGCAGTTGAACGCGCTCAGCCCTGCACGAGGGGGTGAAGGGGAGAGGGGAGAGGGAAGGCGGAGGGGAAGGGGGAAGTTGGGGGGGAAATGGGAAGGAGGAAAGGGGGGCAGCAGGTCATTTAGAGTGCTTGAAGCGGTAACAGTTAAAAGCTCTCAGCCCTGCTCCAGAGTTGGGGAGGAATTAGGGGTAATCCCTAGAGGATCGGGGCCAATCCGAAGGCAATCTCCAATTGGTGGGTTGGAGATTGCTTGGAGATCACATTTGGGTTTGGTTGGGATGTGGCTGCGCACCCAACCAAGCACAAAGTGCAAACTACACTGCGCTAAGATATGAAAGTACAAAAACAAAAGTTGAAATTGAGGTCTAGCTCTAACACATCCCACCGCACCACACCACACTACACCACACCTGAAAGCACTGCGCAACTGTTCACCGTGCCTCTCCTCCCCTCTCCCACGCACCTCGCCGTTTGAGCGCCTCTGCACTCCCTGTTTGCAGCAGCAGGGCGCGGCTGAATGCCTCGTGCGCCCTCCCATGCTGCCCTGTGAGTCCACTCAGAACTCACCCCGTGCGCCATCCCTGCCCTCTCCTTTCCCATCCCACGCACCTCGTCGTTTGAGCGCCTCCACATTCCCCGGTTGCAGCAGCAGGGCGCAGCTGAACGCCTCGTGCGCCCTCTCGTGCTGCCCCAGCGCCTTGCGCTCCACCCCCACCTGCATCCACAGCTCTGCACTGTCGGGATTGGCGCTCACTGCCTGCGGGGAAGGAAAGGAGAGGCCAGAGAAGCACATTTTCTGATAAGATGTGGAATGCCTGAGCATTCACCTGCATCCACAGCTCCGCACTGTCGGGATTGGCGCTTGCTGCCTGCGGTGCGGGGAAGGAAAGGAGAGGCCAGCGAGCCACGCGGTGAGATTCTTGAATCGGCCGACTCGAAACACCTCTCCATCCTCAGCCCTGCACTGTTCGGGTTGGCGCTCACTGCCTGTCTGGGAGGAGAGGCAAGAGGAGCACGTTTTGTGATAAGATGTGGGTTGCTTGGGCAATCACCTCCTTCCACAGCTCTGCACTGCCAGGGTTGGCCCTCACTGCCTGTATGGGAGGAGGGGCAGGGAGCGCGCATGCAGAGGCTTAGGGGGAGAGCGCGTCACAGAACACACTTTGCTGTGGCGCTGCAGAGATTTTAACCCATGCTGCGCGTGTTTATAATAAACTGTTTTTGAGACGTCCCAAAAACAGCCGCGCGCTGCTGGGGTTGGCGGTCACTGCCTGTGGGGGAGTGAGGGAGGGCGCGCGCAGAGAGAGGCTGAAAGGGCCTGACATGAAGGTACGGTGTGTGTGACAAGGGGGTGACAATACAGAGGGTGCGCAAGAAGCAATGGAGATGTGACAGTAACGAAAGGAAGGACCTGGCTTGTCACGCCCAACATGTCAAGCCGAACATGCCACGCCTAACATTTAAAGCCCGATCGTCATGCGGTGCGGTGCGAACAATGCTATGCCGGTCTGCCCCACATGATGCGGCGCCCGGGGGCTTGGGCTCACCTGGCGCCATGGGCTTGGGCTCACCTGCTCGAAGTCCGCTACAGCCGACTGGTGCATGTGTAGCAGCGACTTGGCCACGCCACGCCCGTGCAGCACTCGCTCGTACAGCCGTCGCAATAGCCGCTCCGCCTGTGGGGCAGCGCAGGGCGGTTGGGAGCAGCAGAGGAAGGAGGCTTCAAGGGATCTTGTTTCATCTCGCCGCGCACCTCGTTACATCTCGCCGCGCACCTCATTACATCCCGCCTCGCACCTACATCTAGCCGCTCACCTCGTTTCATCTCGCCTCGCACCTCGTTACATCTCGCCGCGCACCTCGTTACATCTCGCCGCGCACCTCGTTACATCTCGCCGCGCACCTCGTCACATCTCGCCGTGCACCTCGTTACATCTCGCCGTACACCTCGTTACATCTCGCCGCTCACCTCGTCACATCTCGCCGCTCACCTCGTTACATCTCGCCGCGCACCTCGTTACATCTCGCCTCGCACCTCGTTACATCTCGCCGCTCACCTCGTTACATCTCGCCGCGCACCTCGTCACATCTCGCCGTGCACCTCGTTTCATCTCGCCGTGCACCTCGTTACATCTCGCCGCGCACCTCATTACATCCCGCCTCGCACCTACATCTCGCCGCTCACCTCGTTTTATCTCGCCTCGCACCTCGTTACATCTCGCCGCGCACCTCGTTACATCTCGCCGCGCACCTCGTTACATCTCGCCGCGCACCTCGTCACATCTCGCCGTGCACCTCGTTACATCTCGCCGCGCACCTCATCACATCCCGCCGTGCACCTCGTTACATCTCGCCGTGCACCTCGTTACATCTCGCCGCTCACCTCGTCACATCTCGCCGCTCACCTCGTTACATCTCGCCGCGCACCTCGTTACATCTCGCCTCGCACCTCGTTACATCTCGCCGCTCACCTCGTTACATCTCGCCGCGCACCTCGTCACATCTCGCCGTGCACCTCGTTTCATCTCGCCGTGCACCTCGTTACATCTCGCCGCGCACCTCATTACATCCCGCCTCGCACCTACATCTCGCCGCTCACCTCGTTCCATCTCGCCTCGCACCTCGTTACATCTCGCCGCGCACCTCGTTACATCTCGCCACGCACCTCGTTACATCTCGCCGCGCACCTCGTCACATCTCGCCGTGCACCTCGTTACATCTCGCCGCGCACCTCATTACATCCCGCCGCTCACCTCGTTACATCTCGCGGCTCACCTCGTTACATCTCGCCGCGCACCTCGTTACATCTCGCCTCGCACCTCGTTACATCTCGCCGCTCACCTCGTTACATCTCGCCTCGCACCTCGTTACATCTCGCCGCTCACCTCGTCGTATGTGGCGACGGCCTCTAAGAGCCGGTCGCCTTTCAGCTGGGCGCGTCCCTCCGCAATTAAAGCCATCATTTGCTCGCTCACGCGCCGCGCCACCTCCGCCTCGCTGCTTCCGCCGCCGCCGCCGCCCCCGCCGCCGCCGCCGTCGCCGCCGCTGCTGCTGTCGGGGCTTCCGCTGTTGCTGGTGGAGCTGTTATCGTCATCTACAAGCCGCCAGCCGTTGACGGCAGCATTAATTCGCGCGTCCCGCTCACGAGAACCGGCGCGACTCGGCGCACACGTCTCCTCATTTCCCAGGCAAGAACCACCCAACGGCGTTTCTGCCGCAACTTCCGCCACAACTGGCGCTGCAGGATGTAACGCCACGTTTGCCGCCGGATCCAACGCAGGAACGCTAACGCCGGCGCATTCGAACGTGCCAATGAGGACAACCATTGCCGCCCAAGCTATTGAACTCTTGCTCAACGACCGAGTCCGGCGGGCATCCAACGGAAACGCCATTTTTCCGGCCGAAACAAAGGGCTTTAACTCCGGCTCAGATGCTCGTCGCGCGCATCCGCGATACAAGCGAGGCGACTCGAACGATACTATCGTATTTCCAGAGAATTAAGAACCAGCAGTTGACCAACGAACCACAAAGCAACGAAGAATGGTAAGAAGAGTGAGGAATCTTCTCGACGCAGCTCTCGAACTTCTACTCGATCGACGCGAGGGAGGAAAGGTATACCTTGAGCGAATACCCGTGCCGAGGCTGTTTCGTACAGATAGAGCCGACATAACTTGAGAATGCCGTATGGGGGGTAGGTCATTTGTGTGGTCTCCTCCACCCCAGGAGGTCTGTCTCCCGGGGCCACCGTCGACCGCCATGCTTCTGCAATGGGAGTGACTGCAGCCGATTTCGTTGTTTTTAGGACAACTAGTAGGCGTAAGCGGTGAAGAACACATTGTGCGTGTCAGGAACGGTCACCCTCTTGCCTGAGAATGCGATCTGAGAAGGGCAGTAGGTGAGGGACCGATGATGATGTGATGTGTGAGTGACTTGTCGGCGGCAACCTCCCTGACGAGCCTCCAAATTTCCCCATCAGTGCCTGCCTGGACCTGGAGTGTTGCGCTGCTGCTTTCCATAATCTTCCCGTGGGTTCGTCAACGTGAGAATGACTATGTGGAACAAGGCGGGATTAGCTGGTGGTGACATAGGATCGTCTCGAAGTTGTCGCCTCGTCTCCTCGCAGGACAACTGTACACGCCTTCGAGCTGGCTGGCATTGCTTGCCTGGCCTTGCGCGTTCCAGCATGGGTTGGTGTCGTCGTTCGCCGACACCTCTGCTGCTACGACGTGCGGACTTGTCGTCACTCTCGGCAAGCTCAAAGTGGGCATCCTTGATAGTGGTACGGAGATCCATTTATTTGGACTTGAGAACAATCGAGAGTACGGTCAATATTATATATATGAGGTTGTTTAGTTCGTATTTTGTTAAATTGTTTTGACATGGTTGAAGAATGTCACAAAACTTTTTTATTCAGGTTTTACAGCATATAAATAAGGGCGTGTTGGCACAGAACTTTGGCCACCATCCGTCGGGCCGTTTTGGCGAGATTACCCATTTCAACCCCTAAGTACCAAGCTGTCTCGTACCCGAACCCATAAGTACCCTATGGCCGAAAATCCGGCCATTAGCAAATTTCGGATGCGTGCGGCTATTTAACACGCCCTGAGTCTAATGCTTGTGTTGAACGATCCCTTTTAGCGAGAGTGAGTGAGCCAGACCAAGAGTGAAAAAAAGGAGGGCAAAGAGAGGGCGAGGGCGGGCGGGCGGGCGGGCCGGCGGGCTTGGGAAGGTAGGCAGAGAGGAAGAGAGGCGGGAAGGCAGCCGGGGTAGCATGGAGTTAAGCACAACTTCATATATACAGTCATATTGAAGAATCTCAAACAACGAGCACTCACTGCCCCTGACTATTTGTCCCTGGTGCGTAATGATAACGAGAAGGTGGGGACACATAACAGATGGCACATGGCACATGCAGGCCTACATGCGAGGAGTTGCGCATGCATTGGGGTGTGGGTTGGAGGGAAGGGAGATGGGTGAAAGGGGGGATGAATAAAAAAGGATGGGTGGAAGTGGGGATGAATGGGGGGGGATGGTGAAAGGGTGTCAAATGTTGTAGCCTGTATTGAGGGTTGTCTTAGAGGGTACAAATATTATGGTTTGCTGTGCGTACCCCAACCCACATACAACACTTTCATTCTTGACATGGTATCACCTAGGTTAGGATCCTGTGGGATCCCGCTCCTCCCGTCCACGTTTGTTCCGCCCGAGCCTGCCTCGCCCTGTCGTTCTAGTCGCACCCGTCTTGCCCGAGCCTAGAGCCGGCCCGATCCCGCCTCGCTCGTTCGTTAGCACCCACTGTGCCGATACGCCTTCCGCGTAGCGTAGCCCCCACCCCCCCCTTGCCCGTCGAGTCGCGCCCTCCCCCGCTGCCCGTCGCGTCACGCCTTCCCTCCTGCCCGTCGAGCCGCGCCCTTCCCCGCTGCCTGTCGCGTCGCGCCCTCCCCCGCTGCCCGTCGCGTCGCGCCCTCCCCCACTGCCCGTCGCGTCGCGCCCTCCCCCCGCTGCCCGTCGCGTCGCGCCGCGGCTGCCCTACGCGCCCGCCCACGCGTCTGCCTTCCGCGCTCGCCGCGGCTGCCCTACCCGCCCGCCCGCGCGTCTCTACGCCTGCTTGCCCACCGCGCCCGCGCCCCGTGCCTCCCTTTGTCCCTGCGCGCCGCGCTGGCCGCCGCGCCTGCCCGTTTCGCCCGCCGCCGCGCCTGCTAGTTAGGCCCGCCGCGGGCCCTCCCTTCGCACTGCTGCGCTTACCCGTTCAGTCCGCCGCGGGACCGCCCCTTGCGCCCGCCGCGCCTGCGTTTTGCGCCCGCCACGGACCTGCCCTCACCGCCCACCGTCCCTAATAGTGCCGCCTGCTGCTCCTGTCTTTGCGCCCTGCCAAACTTGTCCCTTCTGCTTTCGCTATGGCGACCCCTAGGGTCCTTCGCTTTGACGCTGACGGTAGACCGCTCAAGTTTCAAGTCTGGCTTCTACACGCGCATCGCCTTCTAGAGAGTCAGATTCAGGCGGGCGAGTCCCTCTGGGCGCACGCTACTGGTGACCTTCCTGCGCCCGACGACCCTACGCCTTTAGGCACTGCCCCTGACGACGTAGCCGCGGCGAGGGGCTGCTGCTGCTGCAGCTGCTGCTGTCGCTGAGTCAGGTACCACGCCGCTGCTCCACCCACTGCAGCCGGCAGACCAGGGGGCGTGTCACGAACCCGGGCGTCGCCACCACCAGCTGCAGCAGGGGAGTCACTGGCCACTGCACAAGACGCCTCACTAGACCCTGCACTCCCGCCGCCACCGGTCGCCACGCCACCCCCACCACCTCCGCCGCCTGCACCCTGACCGCCCCTCTTGCCACCCCTACCCCGAGACCGCGAAGAAGTCGTAACAGCAGCTGCGGTCACGTCAGTAGCGGCAGTGGCGAGAGAGGCAGTAAAGGTGGGCAGCTGAGGGACAGTGCACCCGTGAGAGTACGACGGCTTATGCCAGCTATGCTTGCTTGCCTTTACTTTATTATGCTATTTCTAGCTTAGGTTTATTTTATGCATGCATGAATTGCTTGATTTCCTAGGCTAGGTGCTTTCCTATATTATACTATAGTTATAGCACCGAGCTAGGTTGCGTACACCGAATTCTGGGCTATTCGGTTGCCACCGAATTGCCTTCTACCGAATTCGGGAAGGCTCTGTTCGGGACGCTTCGCGACCCTCGGAACCTTCGCGTAACACCTGGTTATTGCCCCTTGTGTCGAGCCTATATATAGCCTCGTGTTGTACCCAGGTGATTCATTCAATTCACATTCTCTTTTCTGAGCTCGATCCTAGATCCTCACACCTAGCACCCGTGGAACAGTGGAGGGGGCACAGCACCAGAGGCGGAGGCTATGGAGCGAAGGTTGCTCTCGACGTCCTTGAGTGCTGACTCAAGGACCTCGATAGTGAGCTCGCTAGGGTGCTTCAGAAGAAGCGTGTCACGAACCGAGGCAAGGCGGTCAGGGAGGCTAGTGGCGATGAAATAGATAGTGATCGCCATGGGGGGAGGAAGCAGTGCAAGCTGTGCCTCAGTGCAAGCAGCGCGGTAGCTAGAATCGAGCGAGCGGAGGTGAGCAATCAAGTCAGCAGAGCGCTCAAACGAGGCGAGGTCAGGGAACAAGAACGGTAGGAAGAGTCGGCCAAGAGAGACAGTGGTGGGAGTAGCGTAGCGGGCCTTAATCGCAGTCAGGAACTCACTAGCAGTGCGAACCTGAGTGAAGTGGGCCTCCTCAGACTCAGGGAGGAGGCTGCTAAGGGCGATGCAGGCCGCAGCGTCACGCGACTTCCACGCCGTCAGGCCAGCACACTACCAAACACATCCGCAGCAGCAGCAGGCTTCGGGGTCAGGAAAGCGTCAGCTCCAGCGAGGTGCTGTTCACCCTCCGTGCACCTATGGGGTTCTGACGGGTGCTCGCCGGGGCCAGCCTTGTGGCCGTGTCCACCTTCCTGGTCAGTGCTTTGCTCAGCTTACTGACACGGTTCGTTTGGCCTTCGGCGTTGGCGGCCCTGCCCCTGACTGGTTTCCTCTTGTTCAGACGTACGGCTCCGCTCTGTGGGGCATGTCTGCTTCTCAGTTAGTTGATCTCTTAGGAACTCCTCATGCTATGTATGCTGTTGTTGACTCTAGTGCTTCTGACTCTATTTACTCGAGTGTTGTTCGCTTAGGTACTAGTCTTGCTGTTGCTAGTGTAGGTACTTGTATAGAAAATATTCCAGGAGCTGCTCCGGAGGACGCTTCGCTGTGTTTCACAATGGACTCTGGAGCTTCGCACTGTTTCTTCCGCGACCGCATGACACTCACACCGCTTCCTGCGCCTGTCTCTCTGGCGCTGGCTGATCCCACCTCGGGACCAGTCACTGCTCGCTACACTACTACTCTTCCGTGCCCAGCTATTCCCTCCGGGTCTCTGACTGGGTTCCACGTCCCCTCGTTCTCGAGGAACTTGGTGGGCGTGAGGCCTCTCGTGAGTCAGCACGTGGGTGTGTGGTTTGAGCCCTCTAGCGAGACCGCACGTGGGGCCTCCTTCCAGCCTCTTGCCACCTTTACTGCTGAGCCGGGCTCCGGTCTCTACACTCTTCACACTGGCCCCGGTGGGCGGCAGCAGCAGCAGGAGCAGCAGCAGCAGCAGCCGCAGCAGCAGCAGCAGCAGCAGCCGCAGCGGCCGCTACTGCCCCCGGCCCCTGTCCCTTCCCCCCGTCTGGTCCCTGCGTCTCACTAGGTTGCCGCGTCCCCCCAGGTAGCTGTGTCTGGTCGTGTTCCCGTGTCTGGTCCAGTTGCTGCGTCTTGCTCCTGCCGGTCGCTTGCCCACCCCACTGTTCTGTGGCACCACCGGATGGGGCACCCGTCCCTTCCTCGTCTGCGCGCTATGTCTCGTCAGCGTCTTGTCTTAGGCCTCCCGCGTGTCTTGCCGTCGCTGCTGCCGTCCCTTGCACCACCGTGCGGTCCCTGCGTCGAGGGTCGGCTGCACGCCACCCCTCACTCCTCCTCCCTTCGTCCGGCCACCGAGCCGTTTGAGACACTCTACTTGGACGTTTGGGGCCCCGCCCCTCGCCTTGTCCCTGAGTGTGAGCGTTTCTTTCTGGTGGTCGTTGACGACTACTCCCGCTACACCACAGTGTTCCCCCTGGCGAGGAAGTCTGAGGTGACTTCTACGCTGATCAGGTGGCTGCTTTGTCAGAAATAACTGAGCAGGAATGGTGTGACTAACAGGAACAACAGTACAAATATGAAACCCTAACCTGGTATACCCCCTAAGGTATCACCCACTACAGCCTAGAACAATATAAACATATAATGTTTGACACATCCCCATAGGCAAAGTGGGGAAGACCTAGGGGTCACAAGACCAGTCAAGGCAAAGCAAGGCAACAACAAGCTCAGGGTGGACCTCAAGGGTTCCACACAAATTCCGAGCACAAACTAGCGGTCACAAGCCCAGTTCACATGCAAGTTTATAACAGATCATGATATACAATGATCACAACCTAGCAAGAGTAGACATGCAGGCATATATATATAATGATCACAGTATAAGCAAGGTCAAGAAGTGAGCAAGTGAGGTCCAGTAGGCACAAGGCCCAGAAGAGTACAAAAGCGCTGATGGTCAACAGGCGGAAGTGCCTTGGTGAACACATCAGCAAGGTTGGCCTCGGTGGCCACGTAACGCAGACGAAGCTGACCTCGCTGCTGCAGCTCTCGAGCAAGGAAGTACCGCAGAGCGATGTGCTTCGTTCTGTGCTCCAGTCTGTGCTCCTCACACAGGGCAATGGCTGCCTGGTTGTCGACGTACAGCACTGGAGGAGAACGAGGCCGCTCCCCAAGGTCGGTCAGCAGGTAGGTCAGCCAGCGTAGCTCCTGGGCAGCCATGGCTGTGGCGTAGATCTCAGCCTCGCAACTGGAGCTGAGAACAGAAGAAGAGCGTGTAGAGCGCCAAGAAACTGAGCCAGAGCCAAGGCTGAAGGAGTAACCCTGAGACGACCGCTGAGTGGCCTGGTCGTCTGCCCAAGAAGCGTCTGAGTGCCCTGTGAGAACAACTCGGTCTCGCCCTCCAAGCACAAGCCCCATGCCCGACGTACTGCACAAGTAGCGCAACACCCTCTTAGCGGCATCCATGTGCTCCTTCCTGTGACGGCCAGGAGCGACATAGCGTGCAAGGATGCTAAGAGGGTATGCAAGGTCAGGTCGAGTGCAGGTCATCAGGTACATGAGGCAGCCCACAAGCTCTGGGTACGGGCCACTCGACTCTACGGACTCATCCGAAGGCAGAGCTGAGAGCGAGTGACCGGTAGCCATAGGAGTGGACTGAGGCGAGGAGTACGTGAAGCGGAAGCGCTGGAGAACCTGCTGCACCATGTGCGACTGAGTCAGGGTGATGGTGCGCCGTGCTCTGTCCCGGGTGATCCGCAAGCCAAGATAGCTTGTCAGTTCACCCAGGTTTGTACACGTGTGTCTCCTCTGCAGCTCCGACTTCACGTAGGCGAGTCCTGCAGTGTCAGCAGTGGCAAAGACCAAGTCGTCGACGTACATGAGGATGTAGAACGGCGGCAGCGAAGTGTCGGTGCGCAAGAACAGCGACGGGTCAGCTGTAGAAGGTGCGAACCCAAGAGTCGCAAGTGTCGTCCTCAGTGTGTCGTGCCACTCACGTGGTGCCTGGCGGAGACCGTAGACCGGCCGCTGAAGCCTCCACTGGGTGCCAGGAGGAACCGGCCCAGTGAAGCCAGGTGGGCGGCGCAGCCAGATCTCCTCGTGCAGGCTGCCCTGCAAGAAAGCAGTGCTGAAGTCAAGTGAGTGAAGCTCGTAGTCGCGCTGAGCGGCTATGTGTAGCAGCACCCGAAGAGTGGTCATCTTCGGGGTGGGGGAGAAGGTCTGGAAGAAGTCTACTCCCTCTCGCTGACTGAAGCCTCGAGCCACGTAGCGCGCCTTGAAGACAGGCGGAGAACCCGGCGGCCGCTTCACCCTGAAAATCCACATGCCACTGACGATGTTCGCCCCAGGAGGGGGGACGTCGTCGACGTAGGTGCGTGTGGACTTCCAGGAAGCCATCTCTGCGTCCATGGCTGTCTGCCACTGAGAGGAGTAGGGACCCGCCATCGCCTCAGCGTAAGTGCGCGGGGTCGGGATGTCTGGTGCATCCGGGTCTCCCTCAGGGGCAACTAGCATGGACACGAGATGGGGCAAAGCAGCAGCAAAGCAATGGAACTCCTCCTGTCTGTCCTCAAGGACGTCCGTGCCAAGAGCACACGCACCCCCGACGGACGGAGGACAGGCAGACTCAGACTCAGACTCAGCCACTAGGCTAGCAGCGTAGTCTAGGCGACAGCAAGCAGCAAAGTCAACTAACTCAGCGACCAGAGCAGACGCAGCGGCGGACTCAAAAGAAGGGTCAGTGACAACGGTAGCAAGGAGACGCGTAACAGTGGGACTGGCAGCACGACGGGCGTCAGACTCCGGGTCAGGAAGAGTAGGTAGGGAGGACGCAGGAGGAGACGGCAGCGGGACACGCTGCGGAGCAGTGGAGGGACGCAGAGTCATGTAGTGAGTGCCAGGGACAGGAGGAGGACGCTCACGTGGGACACGACGACCAGTGCGAGCGGTACGAACAGGCGACGCAGGACGAGACTCAGGCTCACGACGCTCTGTAAGACCTCCTGTGGGACCAGCGTAAGGAGAGGGAGCAGGGAGAGGCGAGGCGGGCGGTAACTGTGACTGCGGCTGGACAGGTAGAGGACCCTCGACGGAGGGAGGAGGACCAGGAGGAGGAGCCTGACCAAGAACCTGCTGAAGGAGCGGGACGAAGTACGGTCGCGGCTGCGCAGCGTCTCCAGAAGCAGCAGGGACACCAGCGGCAGCCCCAGCGCCCAAGTCCTCAGCACCAGCAGTAGCTCCAACACCCGAGTCCTCAGTACCAGCAGTAGCTCCAACGCCCTGGTCCGCAGCACCAGCAGCAGCGTCACCGGTCGGGTCCTCAGCACCAGTAGCAGCGCCACCAGTCGGGTCCGCAGCACCAGTAGCAGCTCCAACGCCCGGGTCCTCAGCAGCAGCAGCAGCGCCACCGCTCGGGTCCTCAGCTCCAGCAGTAGCTCCAACGTCCGAGTCCTCTGTACCAGCAGCAGCGCCACCAGTCGGGTCCGCAGCACCAGGAGCAGCTCCAACGTCCGGGTCCTCAGCACCTGTAGCAGCTCCAACGCCCGGGTCCGCAGCGCCAGGAGGACCACTCCGAAGACTGCAGCGCCGTGTGTACCACTCTCGAATCACCTGAATGGGGGGGAGCTCCTGGGAAGGAGGGGAAGTACCGGGACGAGCTCCAGCAGCACCTCTCCGGAGGCGGCAGTACTCGAGGTACCTCTCCTGCAGCTGCTGGGAGGAGAGGGCTCCTCCAGGCGTAGCACGCTCAGGCTCAGCACCCCCAGACGTAGCACCCCCAGACTCAGCACCTCCAGGCTCCGCACCCCCAGGCTCCGCACCCCCAGGCCCAGCACCCCCAGGCTCAGCACCCCCAGGCTCCGCACCCCCAGGCTCCGCACCCCCAGGCTCAGCACCCCCAGGCTCCGTACCCCCAGGCTCAGCACCCCCAGGCTCCGCACCTCCAGGCCCAGCACCCCCAGACTCAGCACTCCCAGGCTCAGCACCCCCAGACGCAGGACGCGAGTCAACAGCTACCTCGACAGGCTCACCCGGGTCTACCTGGGACACACCTGAGGGAGCGGCACCCTGAGGGGGGAGGGGGTCGGGTACCTCAGCACCTGGAGCGAGGAAGAGCGGCGGAGGGGGGAGGGGGGCAGTGCGGTAGGGGAAGAGGCGGTAGAAGGGGACGGACTCGTCAAAAGTGACGTCCTGAGAGGCCAGAACCCGGCGCGAGGTGACGTGGTAAAACTGCCATCCAGGCGCGTCGGGAACAAAGCCAAGGAAGACACAGGGAAGAGCGCGACGGGAGAGCTTGTCCACAGACGTGTCGCGGACAAAAGCTCGGGATCCCCACACCCGGAAACGCGACGCATCGCCAACCTCTCCCGTCCACCGCAGAGTCGGGGAAGTCTCCGGCAAGGAGACACGGGGCCAGAGGTTGAGCTGATGCGCAGCGTACCGGACCGCAAACGGCCACAGAAAGTGGGGAGCAGCCGCATGGGTCAGGGAGGTACGAGCGACCTCCATGACTAAGCCAATGCGGCGCTCAGCAACCCCATTCTGCTGTGGAGAGGCCGGAAGCGTGTACGACTGCTCAATGCCGTGCTCAGCACAGTAGGCTGCCAAGAGGTCGGAGGCAAACTCACCACCTCTGTCAGAGTGCAAGCGCAGGACAGGAAAGTCCGAGTGAAAGCGCTCGCCTAGCTGGAGACGGGCTCGGCTGATCCAGGGGATCAAAACACCAGGGACGTCACCCTTGGCGCGCAAGGGGAAGACCGTGGTGTAGCGCGAGTAGTCGTCAACAACTATCAGGAAGTACCTCTCCTGACCCTGACCACGGACGCGGGCTGGGCCCCACACGTCCATGTGGAGCGTCTGCAGGGGAGCGGTCGTCGGGGGAAAGGAGGAGGAGTGAGGAGCGGCGCGCTGCCGCCCCTCGACACAGGGAATGCAGTCAGGAGCAGGGGAGTCAGGAAGGGGAGGGAGCACCCTGGGAAGACCAGCAACAAGGTCCCGTTTGTGCATGGCCCGCAGGCGCTGCACAGACGGGTGACCAAGGCGGTGGTGCCAGAGGACGGTGTCGTTCGCCAGAGAGCGACACGAGCAGGGGGCGGACAGCTGACCTGACGCTGACGCAGACGCAGCTACCTGAGGGGACTCAGTGGTCAGTGTGTACAGGTCAGACCCCGGCTCTCGAGTGAAAGTAGCTAGGTGGCGGCCCGTCCGAGCACACGTGCAGTGAGTCACACGCTCGTAGGCAGGGGTGAACTGGTGAACACCCCCGTCCTGGAGCGCACTACCTGCCACCAAGTTCGTGGAGAACGAGGGGAGGTAGAGACCTGAGAGCGTGCCGGACGGAACCGCTGGACACGGAAGGGTGGTGGAGGAGGTCGCAAGGACCGGACCCCCAGAGGGGTCAGCAAGAGAGACAGCAACCGGCCGAGCTAGAGGCTCAAGGACAGTGCGGTCACGAAAGAAAGAGCGAGAAGCACCTGAGTCCAGTGTGAAGGTGTGCAGTGCTGCAGTCGACTCAGTACCAGGGGGCACAGACGCACAAGCACCTAGAGCAGCAGCTGCAGTAGTACCTGTGGAAGCAGACACACTAGCACCTAGAGCAGCAGCGGGGCTGGCCTGAATGCCCGGGTCGGGCGGAACACGCAAGTACTGAGCACCCTCTCCACTAATAGACATCGCATACATGGCAATGAGAATAGCATCAAAGTCTAGTGCCCAAATATCAACACCCTTCCTGAGCAGCTCAGCCCAGCGCGGCAGCTCACCCCCACCAGGAAACTGGGTGCGCCACGCGTCGTTGAGGCGGGCGAAGCAGCGCTCCGTCTGGTGCGGCCCCCCACACGTCTGGCCAGTGCGGTCACCTGTACGAATAACGTACTGGCAGGTGACGCTGCGCCGCGCATACCACTCACGGGCGGCCTGAAGGGTCGGGGCAGGCTGCTGACTCTGACCGCCCCCCGGGCCTCCACGACCACCACCCCCTCCGCCTCCGCCCCGGCCACCTCCACCCCTGCCGCTGCCACGACCACCTCCGCCTCCGCTGCCACCTCCGCCCCTGTCACCACTCCCAACGCCGCTGTCACCTCCACCACTGCCGCCACTAGCCTCTCCAGTCGCACCTCCACCGCCACCACCTCCACCCCCGCCTCCTCCGCCACCACCCCCACTCCTGCCACTCCTGCCCCTGCGTCGTCCGCCTGAAGCAGACGCAGCCCCGACCTTCTCAGCACCAAGGAGGTCGACAGCAGCAGCAGATGCGACAGAGGGGAGGAGGGGGGAAGGGGAGCACCCCTCGAAGAAGGGGCCGCGGGGGTCGCCACGAGAGGTGCCTACAGCGACGATACTAGCCTCGGCTGCAAGCAGTTCCTTCTCGAGGAGGTCTACGGTGAGCTCAGTGGGGGAGCGAGAGAGGAACTGGTCCCTGACAGGGCGCAGAGAGTCAGGGAGGCGGGTGACAACGTGGTAGAGAGTGATCCAGAGCGGGGGGGGGTTGCTAGCGAGGAACTCGTCAGGCATGGCAGCGCGAAAGCGAGCCTCACTAGTCTTAAGGTGGGTGATGAGGTCTGCGACAGTGTGAAAGGAGGCTAGGTCGGGGAACAGGTAGGGGAGAGTGAGGCGGCCTAGCGTGGCAGAAGCGGGTGAGGAGTAGCGGGCCACTACAGCTGTGTAGAGGTCCTTAGCAGTCTTGCACTGGCCGAAGTGCTCGCGCTCATCTAGCGGCAGGGAGTTGCGAATAGCAAAGCGAGCGTGCGCGTCACGGGTCTGCCACTGTGAGCGCTCAGCTGGGGGGGCAGTAGCGAGTGGGGCGGTCGCATGGCCGAGAGCGTGGTCGTACAGTGTAATATCTTCCTTGGCAGTGAGCTGTAGGAAAAGGTGCAGGTCATCTAGCCAGGTTTCGAATTTGACCGGACGGCCCTCGGCGTCGAAAGCTAGAACAGGAGGACTAGCCATAGCGACAGCGGCAGAAGTAGAAGCAGTAAAGTCACTGAAAAGGCGTGCGCAGGGTCAGCGGGGCCGGTGGGGCCTACGGACTGTAGTGGCGCACAAGCAGCAGTAGCAGGAAGTGTAGTAGTAGGATCTGCAGTGGTGCACAGGCGCAGCAGGCGGCAGCGAGAGCCGGCGCAGCAGGGGCGGGCTCAGCAGCGACGGGCCGGGAGCAGGTAGCGCGCGGGCCGTGCGGGCCGTATGTGAGCTGTGCGGGCAGCGTGCGGGCCGGCGGCGGTCAGCGCACGAGCCGCGCAGGCTCAGCGCGGGCTGCGCGGGCTGCTCGCGGGCTGCGTAAGCGGGTCGCGGGCGGCTCGCGGGGGTTCGCGGGCAGGTCGCGGGCTGCTCGCGGGCAGTTCGCGGGCTGTGCGCGGGCTGCGCGGGCTGGTCGCGGGCTGCGCAGGCGGTTCGCGGGCTGTGCGTGGGCGGTTCGCGGGCTGTGAGCGCGGCGCGCTGTGCGGTTCGCGGGCGGCGTGACGGGGCCGATCGGGGCGCTAAGGGGCGACGCGACGGGGGCCGTGAGAGGCCGCTAGGAAAAAAAAAAAAAATTTCGACGGGGCCGCAGGGCCGCTAGATCGTGCTAGATCGACGGGGCCAGCGGGGCCGGAAACAAGCGAAGGTAAGCAGGTAGGTAAGTCGGTGGGCCCTAAGAACAGTCCTAGCGAAGGACCTGCTCTGAAACCATGTCAGAAATAACTGAGCAGGAATGGTGTGACTAACAGGAACAACAGTACAAATATGAAACCCTAACCTGGTATACCCCCTAAGGTATCACCCACTACAGCCTAGAACAATATAAACATATAATGTTTGACATGCTTACCACAGAGGACACTCGTGGTCGTCGTGTCAGCTGTCTTCACTCCGACCACGGGGGTGAGTTTCACTCCGACCACGGGGGTGCGTTTCACTCCGGCGTTCTCGCTGGATTCTGTCGCGAGCAGGGCATTCGTCAGTCCTGGACGCTTCCAAAGTCCCCACAGCAGAATGGGGTTGCTGAGCGCCGCATAGGCTTGGTCATGGAGATCGCCCGCACCTCCTTGACTCACGCCTGCGCCCCCTACTTTCTTTGGCCCTGTGCGGTTCGTTACGCCGCTCACCAGCTAAACCTCTGGCCGCGTGTCTCTCGGCCAGAGGTTTCACCGACCAGTCTTTGGACCGGGTCCCCTGGTGTTGCGTCGCGGTTTCGTGTCTGGGGTTGCTTGGCTCTTGTTCGCGACACCTCCGCGGACAAGCTCTCGCCTCGCGCCGTTCCCTGTGTCTTCCTTGGTTTCCCTGAGGACTCCTCTGACTTCACCTTTTACCACCCTCCCTCTCACCGGTTCTTTGACTCCCGTGACGTCCGTTTTGAGGAGTCCGTCCCCTACTACGTCAGGTACCCCTGTCGAGATCTCCCAGTTCCTCCTCCCCTTCTCTTCCTGACCTCCGCTCCCCCTCGTGCTCCCCCAGTACAACCTCCCCCCCTGGTCCAGCCCCGTCAGGTGTGTCCCACGCTACCCCTCCCCCCTCGGTAGCCATTCAGGTGCAGCCTCCTTCCTCGCAGTCCTCCTCACAGCCTACTGCAAACCTTGCCGGAGCCGGTCTTCGTGGAGAGGGCCCTGCCGGTGCTAGCTCTGGAGGCGTTGGGGTTGGAGCAGAGAGCGTACCTATGCCGAGTCTTGGTTCTGGGGTGCTGGAGTTGGAGTTGAGCCCGTGGCTGCAGGAGACTCTACTCTTCCGGGAGCTGGTGCTGGTCGAGCTGACTCTGGGGGTGCAACGTCTGGGGTTGCGGGTGCACCCCCAGCGGGTTCTGGTGAGCCTGTGCGTGTTGCTGTTACTGGTGCTGAGTCTGGGGGTGGTGCGCCTGGTGCTCTGGAGGGCGTTCCTGGGGCTGTCACGGCCTCGGACGCTACTCCTCCCCCCCACCCCTACCCGACCCGGCACCAGGCTCGTGTTCGCCGTGCCCGTGAGGAGCAGCTGGAGTTTCAGACCCTCGGTCTCCCCTCTCCTTTTCCTTCCTCCTCCCCCTCTCCTCCTGTCTACGGTCCCACGTTTCCTCCTCCTGACTCCTCCCCAGTTGTTCTCCCTCGTTCTCTGCCTCCGTTGTCTCCTCCTCCTTTGCACGCTTGGCCCTCTCCTCGCTCTCCTCGTGCTCGTCCCTCGTCCCCTGTCCCTCTCACTGACCTTCGTACTGCCCAGTTCCGTCCTTGTCCGCCTCGTTCGTCTCAGTCTGTGCTTCCTTCTCCCCCTGAGTCGGCCCTCACTGCTTCCCTCTCTACTCCTGTCACTGACTACTACCGCACGTACCATCCTGTTCTCTCTCGTGTTCTCGCCTCTCTTGTTACCCACCCTCGTGCCTCTCTGTCCTCTGTCTCCGCTCTTACTGCCGCAATCACTGAGTTTGCCTCTACTCGCCGCCTTGACTATGCCACCAGTCTTGTGGCTGCTCCTCCTACTAGTCCTCTGGCCGTCGGGGGTGAGTCTGCCCTTGGCTGTGACGCCCTAGAGGACAGGCAGTTTGAGCTAGAGTTCCTGGTAGACGCTTCCCCTCATCTTTGTGCCATGCTGCTCACCCCTGAGGGTGACCCCGACGCCCTTGACATACGGACTCCTCGCACTTATGCTGAGGCAGTGTCAGGGCCTTGGGCCTCTCAGTGGAGAGCTGCCATGGACGCAGAGATGGCCTCCTACAGATCCACAGGCACCTACGTCGACGAGGTTCCCCCCCTTGGGGCGAACGTAGTCGATGGCATGTGGATCTACAGGGTGAAGCGGCCACCGGGATCTCCTCCGGTCTTCAAGGCGCATTGCGTGGCTAGAGGTTTCAGTCAGCGCGAGGGAGTTGACTTCTTTCAGACCTTCGCGCCTACCCCAAAGATGACCACTCTTCGGGTGTTACTGCACGTAGCAGCACAGAGAGACTACGAGCTACACTCTCTCGACTTCTCCACTGCTTTCCTTCAGGGTAGCCTACACGAGGAGGTCTGGCTACATCATCCCTCTGCCTTCACTGGCACTTTCCCTCCTGGGACCCAGTGGAGGTTGAGGCGACCGGTCTACGGTCTCCGTCAGGCTCCTCGTGAGTGGCACGACACTCTTTGTTCTATAACGTGTCTGACCTTGGTTTCCAGCCGTCTTCTGCCGACCCGTCACTGTTCGTTCGTCGTGGCTCCACACCGTTCTTTGTTCTTGTCTACGTCGACGACCTAGTTTTCGCCACTGCTGACAGGGTTGCTTTGGTCGACGTGAAGCGCGAACTGCAGAAGAGACACACGTGCACTGACCTAGGTGAGCTGCGCCACTACCTTGGCCTGCAGATCACCAAGGACAGAGCTGCTCGCACCATTACACTCTCACAGTCGCACATGGTGCAGCAGGTCCTTCAGCGGTTCGGGCTTCAGCACTCCACAGTACAGCGCACACCTCTTGTTGTTGACCACAGACTCACTGGACCCTTTCCTGACGAGCCGTTTGAGCCTAGTGGTCCCTACGCAGAGCTGGTGGGCTGCCTCATGTACCTGATGACTTGTACTCGCCCGGACCTCGCCTTCCCTCTCAGCATCCTTGCTCGCTTTGTTGCGCCAGGGAGACACCGTCCTGTTCACTGGACGGCAGCTGTGAGGGTGGCGAAGTACCTAGCGACGACATCAGGCGTGGGGCTGGTTCTTGGAGGGCAGCAGTCTGTCGTACTTACTGGTCACTGTGACTCTTCTTACGCTGACGACGCTGAGACTTACAGGTCTACTCAGGGGTACTGCTTCAGTCTGGGTTCTGGAGCTGTTTCGTGGAGGTCCACGCGTTCCTCCTCGGTCTCGACCTCTACCGCTGAGGCTAAGATCTACGCTGGTGCCATGGCGGCACAGGAGCTGCGTTGGTTGACCTTCTTGCTCGCCGACCTTGGTGAGCGGCCGAGCTCTGCACCGACCTTGTTCACTGACAACAAGGCGTCGATTCTCCTGTGTCTAGAGCCGCGACTGGAGAGTAGAGTGAAGCACATTAACGTCAGGTACTTTCTTCTGCGAGAGTTGCAGAGACGTGGACAGGCTCGCTTCGAGTTTGTGGAGTCCGAGGCCAACACTGCAGACATCTTCACCAAGGCGCTTCCGCCTTGTGACCACCAGAGGTGTTGTGTGCAGTTAGGTCTTGTTGACACTGGTTCTCGTCTTGCGTAGGCTTGAGTTTACTGTTTGCTTTGCTTGTACACTTGCCATACACCTTTGTGAACTCTTGGACTGGCCTTGTGGCCCCTTTTGCTTGTGCTCCGAGTGTGTGGTGACGTTGTGATCTGCCCTGAGCTTTGTTTCTTTGTGACTGGTCTTGTGACCGTACACTTTTGGTTTTGCTTGACACCCCTCACTTAGGCTATGGGGGTGTGTCAAAAGTTGTAACATGTAGTGAGGCTTGTCTTAGAGGGTACAAATGTTAAGGTTTGCTATGTGTACCCCAACCCACATCAATGATACAACACTTTCATTCTTGACAAAGGGAGATGGATGGAAGCGGGACGGATGGAAGTGGGATGGACAGACGGGTGTTGAGTTCGGATCATATGGAGCAAAGGGGAGACTAGCAACATGCCAGCGTCTGTAAGAAGGAAAGGGCATAGCAAAGACATGGGAGGGCGTGGGATTCTGTGGGAGGCTCGGGGTGTTCAGGGAGTGCGAGGGGGGGGCGAGGGGGGGCGAGGGGGGGCGAGAGAGGGCGAGCGGGGGCGTGGGGGGCCGAGAGAGAGTGAGGGTGGGTGTGGGAGATCGCGAAGGACGTGAGAAGGCGTAGGATGGGTTGGGCGGGCGTGGGAGGGCGTGGAAGGGTGTGGAAGGGTGTGAGGCAATGGTACCTCCGCCAATGGTGGCCTCAGGCATGCGCTCAATGGAGTACTTGCGCTGCGTTATGTACATTATGGGCACTCCCGGCACCTGCGAGGGGGGGAGAGGGGAGGATGGGGGGGTGGGGAGGGTGGGGGATGGGGGATGGAATCATGCCTTAGCTGCCTCAAGCATGAAGCGATGGAGAACTTGCGCTGCATTATGTACATTATGGGCACTCCTGGCACCTGTGAGGCGGGGGGAGAGGGACGGACAAGGCCGAGCGGTGGGAAAGAAACAGCCAATGTACATGCTATGTACATGATGGGCACACCTGCCAGCTGAGAGGACAGGGGAGGGCATGAACATGCTTTAGCCGCCTCAAAAATGAAACGATGGAGTAGATGTGTTGTGTTCTGTACATCTGGGCGCCTGCGGGGAGACGGGAGATGACGAGGCATATTAATATTTGGGGGCCTCAAAAATCGGCTCGATTGAGTGCTTGCGCTGCGTTATATACATTATGGCACTCGATGCATCTGATAGGCGGGGGAAAAAGGGATGATCGGCGGAAAACAGGCCGGCAAATGCAGATGTAATGCACATGATAAGCACTGCCACCTGGAAGGGGAGAGGGGGGTCATATTATTAGAGAAGGCTACAAAAGTCGTCTCAAATGGAGTGCTGATGTTAAGTTGTGCTCATTGCAGCCTTGCCCGGCATCAGGGGAGAGGGGAGGAGGAAGGGGGAGGGGGAGGCGGGAGGAATGGTAGGCAATGCACGAACAATAAGACAGTGGAAGGATTTTGAGACGAATGATAGGCACTCGTGTGCTTGCAAGGCATTCGTGTGCTTGCATAACGGAAAGGCATTAGAGCAAGTGATGCTGGTACTTTCCTTCAACACTTCCTTTCAGAATTTAGATGTATAACTATATTTTTTACTGACAAGTGTTTGAGTGAATGCATTGGGTGATGCTGGCAACCCATGAGGCACACAATGCTGGCACATCAATCTACCTCATGTCTACAACCAATCTTGTCCCTTCCGCTGATGCGTTGCCAGAACAACATTCTAAACCATGTTCACCGCAGCATCGCATGCAATCAGTGTTTCCGCACGAGAGTAGCTGTGTTTGTGCATGCATGTTTGCGCGGGATTAGGTGCGCGTGCGTGTTTGTGCCGCGGAGTAAGTGCGTGTGTGTGTTGCGCGCGCGTGCGCACAGGAGCAGGCGCTCGTGCGCGTACGTGCATGCGTGCGTGCGTGCGTGTGCTCGTGCGCGTGTGTGCGTGTGCGTCTGTGCGCGCGTGTGTGCGTGTGCGTCTGTGCGGGTGGGTGTGTGTGCATTTGCACGTGCGCGCGTGCGCGCGTGTGTGTGTGTGTGTGTGTGTGTGTGTGTGTGTGTGCGTGTGTGCGTGTGTGCGTGTGTGCGTGTGTGCGTGTGCGTGTGTGTGTGTGTGTGTGTGCGCGCGCGCGCGCGTGCGTGCGTGCGTGCGTGCGTGTGTGTGTGCGTGTGTGCGTGCGCGTGCGTGCGTGCGCGCGCGCGTGTGTGCGTGTGTGTGTGCGTGTGTGTGTGCGTGTGTGTGTGCATGTGTGGCGGAGTGGGTATGTCCATGTGAGCGTCTCGGTGCATGAGCTCTTACCTTGCAGATGCGGCGTTTGAGGTCACGATCGCACGTGGCCATGATGTAGCACTTGTGCTGCGAGCACACAGTGAAAGAGAGGACGCGTGGGCTGGGAAGAGAGGGCAAGGGCCACGAGGGCAGGGGAATAGGAGCAGGAGGAAGAGGGCAGGCACACGAGTGTAGGGAAAGGGGGCCGGAAGGGAGACGGGAACAATAAGAAGGCTGGGAGGAAGGAAGGTGTTAAGCTTCAAAAGGAGACACAGCAGGTGGTGCAAAGCACTACACCATGCTAGGCCCGATAGGGAAGAGCAGCGGACCACAAAAGTGGATGGGATTATTAGAAGAGAAGCCAAGGAAGAAAGCAAGTCCCAGAGGTACTAAGACCAGGATGGGAAATTGAGGGGAATTTGTGGCATTAGGAGTGACACGCGATGGTGATAAAGCACTGCGCAGAGACTATAGTCCAGGTCTAGCTTGCAGCAGTAGAAACTACGGTGACTCAAAAGTCATTGGGAAGAACGTGTTAGAGAGAGTGAGGGCCACAAGTGCATCTTAGCTCGACACGCTCGCAGTGCTGCCTCTTGTGTGCGGCCACTCAGCAGAGCTGAGAGATGAGGATGCGAGTGTGATTGAGGCGAGGGAGATAAGGGGGAGTGTGTGTGTGAAGTGTGAGAGAGGAGGGTGTGACAGAGAGGACAGCAAGGGAAGGGAAGTTGGAAAGAGGGCTGCTCGGCATAAGGGAGGGCAGAAGGGAGGGCAGGAGGAAGGGCAGGAGGGAGGGGAGGGGGGAGGGGAGGAGGAAGGGCAGGAGGAAACGGCGTGAAACGGGGCAAGAGCGAGGGCCGAGGGGAGGGGCAGGAGTGAGAAGAGGAGGGAGGGGATGAGGGAGAGCAGGAGGAAGGGGAGGAGGGAGGGCAGGAGGGAGGGGAGGAGGGAGGGAATGAGGGAATGGAGGAGGGAGGGGAGGAGGGAGGGCAGGAGGGAGGGCAGGAGGGAGGGCAGGAAGAAGGTCAGGAGGGAGGTTAGGAAGGAGGGAAGGAGGGAGGGGAGGACGGAGGGGAGGAGGGAGGGGAGGAGGGTCTCGTCTGCCCTCAAAGACCAGGGTGCCTAGGGATTAGAACCCGCACGGCTGTAAAATTTTATGGGCAACCCATTTTCGAAAGGGGGAAAGAGGTGGTGGGGTGGGGGGGTGAAGAGTGTGCTTTTGCACGGTATTTCCGTGGCACTCGTCAGACTTATTCATCGACATGAACGGTTCCTGTTTCGTCAACATCTGACATCGCACAAGGATTTCCGCCAACATCGTGTGCGTCTATATTATCCGATTCACGTCGGACACATCGACGGCTTCTCTTCACTCGTGTATTGAGATGAACATTTCATCAGCAAACGTTATATTGTTGTCTAGAAGATCAACAGCTGCCTCAGCCACGCGTTAGCTTGATGGTCAGCGGCCCTCTACACCGTCAGATCAGATTCAACCGACGATAAGCATTTTTCACGCTACTGCAAGACTCGCCTACATACAAGGAGGCCTTTTCTAGAAGGTAGGAGAGTGTAATGAACATGGCAATTCATTATTGTAGGCTGGCAATAGTGAGGACAGCCCGAGGACTTCGTGTTAGTTGGGTTCGGCCTATAGTTTCGGCCCGAACCACTTCCGAGTCGCCCCGCACCAATCGCGACACTCCCAACCCACGCACCTCCCAATGTCCACACCTAGCACTTGTTCGCCCTTTATTTGCTCGCCTTCTTCATTGTCTCGTCGTTCTGTACTCACGGTCTCTTAAGTCTTTTGCGCACTCTGTTTAATACATCTCATAACAATGGTAAACCCAGAAAATGTGGTACCAAATACACAAATTAAGCACCAAACATCAATGGTTGGTACATTGATTCACAAAAGGTGGATTTCCGAAAGATTGCGATTAATAGAAACTCTCACACAAGCAAAAGAAGCAAACACATAAAAGACTGCACACGAAAAAGCTAACAATCTGTTCTAAAGAACAAACATCACACTTTATTGGTCTAAAGGCAAATCTAATGTGTGGTATGTATTCTTGCACACACACAAAATGGCTTGAACTAGCCATCTGTCAAACATTATATATGTTGGGTTTGTTAGGCTACAGTGGGTTAGCCTATATGGGGTACACAATTCTAGGGTTTGCTATTTGTACTGATTTCTCTGTTAGTTCAACCATTCCCTGTCTGTTAACTCCGACATGGTTTCAGAGCAGGTCCTTCGCTAGGACCGTCCTAAGGGCCCACCTACCTACCTACCTACCTACTACCGGAGTGCCTTCTTAGCGCCTCCCACGTAGCGCCCTCGAGCGCTTTATTATTAACCTTTTTTTTTCGGCCCCGCTGGCCCCGTCGATCGAGCCCCGCCTAGAGGCCCCGCGGCCCCGTCGTTTTTTGACCTAGAGGCCCCTCACGGCCCCGTCGCGCCGCCTCGCAGCCGCCCGTCGCCCGTTAGCGCACGCCCCGCAGGCCCTCAGCCCGCCGTCGCAGCGGCCGCTCGCTCGCAGCCGCCCGTCGCCCGCTAACGCGCGCTTCGCAGCCGCCCGTCGCCTGCTCGCGCGCGCCCCGCAGCCGCCCGTCGCCTGCTCGCGCACGCCCCGCAGCTGCTCGTCGCCCGCTCGCGCACGCCCCGCAACCGCTCGTCGCCCGCTAGCGCACGCCCCGCAGCCGCTCGTCGCCTGCTCGCGCACGCCCCGCAGCCGCCCGTCGCCTGCCCGCGCTCGCTCCGCAGCCGCCCGTCGCCTGCGCACACACGCCCCGCAGGCCCGTAGCCCGCCGTCTCAGTGGCCGCCCGCCTGCAGCCGCCGTCGCCCACTCGCGCACGCCCTGCTGCCCGCAGCCGCTTGTACGCCGCTTCTTCCGCTGCTGCTTGCGCACCGCTCCCTCCCGAGCACCGTTGCTGCCCCTACGCTGCTGCTGCCCGTGCGCCACCGCTACTCGTGCACCGCCGCTGCCACTCGTGCGCTTCTTCAGCCGCAGCCCGCGAGGCCCACGCTCTCACTGCTATTATTTTCTATCTACCGTGCACACTGCTGCCACTACAGCTACCTACTACTGCCGCTAGTGTGCCACTACGGACAGTCGACCCCGCCCGCGCCTTACCTAGTGGCCCAGCCGGCCCCGTTGACTCTCCGCACACTGTTCCAGCGGCCTGATTCCTACTGCTACTGTCGCTATGGCTAGCCCTCCCGTTCTAGCTTTCGATGCCGAGGGCCGTCCGGTGAAGTTCGAAACCTGGCTAGATGACCTGCATCTGTTCCTACAGCTCACTGCCAAGGAAGATATCTCACTGTACGACCACGCCCTAGGCCATGCCACTGCCCCTGACTCGACTGCTGACAGCACTCTGCGTTCCCAGTGGCAGACCCGTGATGCGCATGCTCGCTTTGCTATTCGCAACTCCCTGCCACTAGACGAGCGCGAGCACTTCGGCCAGTGCAAGACTGCTAAGGACCTCTACACCGCTGTAGTTGCCCGCTACTCCTCACCCGCTTCTGCCACGCTAGGCCGCCTCACTCTCCCCTACCTGTTCCCCGACCTAGCCTCCTTTCACACTGTCGCAGACCTCATCACCCACCTTAAGACTAGTGAGGCCCGCTTTCGTGCTGCTATGCCTGCCGAGTTTCTCACTAGCAACCCCCCCCCACTCTGGATCACTCTCTACCACATCGTCACCCGCCTCCCTGACTCTCTGCGCGCAGTCAGGGACCACTTCCTCTCTCGCTCCCCCACTGAGCTCACTGTTGCCCTCCTCGAGAAGGAACTGCTTGCAGCTGAGGCGAGCATCGTCGCTGTAGGCACCTCTCGTGGCGACCCCCGCACCCCGTTCTTTGAGGGGTGTTCCCCTTCCCCCCTCCTCCCCTCTGTCGCCTCTGCTGCTGCTGTCGACCTTCTTGGTGCTGAGAAGGTCGGGACCGCGTCTGCTTCGAGCGGGCGCCGCAGGAACAAGGGGGGCAGGGGTGGGGGTGGTGGCGGAGGAGGTGGGGGTGGAGGCGGTGGGAGTGGAGGCGCGGCTGGGGAGACTGGTGGCGGCAGTGGGGGAGGAGACAGCAGCGGTGGGAGTGGTGGTGGAGGCGGCAGCGGAGGCGGAGGTGGTCGTGGCGGCGGCAGGGGTGGAGGTGGCCGGGGCGGCGGCGGTGGGGGTGGTGGTCGTGGAGGCACTGGCGGAGGGCAGAGTCAGCAGCCCGCCCCGACGCTTCAGGCCGCCCGTGAGTGGTATGCGCAGCGTAGCGTTATCTGCACGTACGTCATTCGCACAGGTGACCGCAGCGGCCAGCAGTGTGGGAGGCCGCACCCCACGCAGCGCTGCTTCGCGCGCCTTAACGACGCGTGGCGCACTCAGTTTCCTGCTGCCACTGAGCTGCCGCGCTGGGCTGATCTGGAAAAGAGGGGTGTTGATATTTGGGCTTTAGACTTTGATGCTATTCTCACTGCCATGTATGCGATGTCTATTAGTGGAGAGGGTGCTCAGTACTTGCGTGTTCCGCCCGACCCGGGCATTCAGGCCAGTCCGGCTGCCGCTCTAGGTGCTAGTGCGTCTGCTCCCACAGGTCCTGGTGAGGCTGCTGCCCTAGGTGCTCGTGCGTCCGTCCCCCCTGGTACTGAGTCGACTGCAGCACTGCACACCTTCACACTGGACTCAGGTGCTTCTCGCTCCTTCTTTCGTGACCGCACTGTCCTTGAGCCACTAGCTCGGCCAGTTGCTGTCTCTCTTGCTGACCCCTCTGGGGGTCCGGTCATTGCGACCTCCTCCATTGTCCTTCCTTGTCCGGCGGTCCCGTCTGGCACGCTGTCAGGTCTCTACCTCCCCTCGTTCTCTACGAACTTGGTGGCAGGTAGTGCGCTCCAGGACGGGGGTGTTCACCAGTTCACCCCTGCCTACGAGCGCGTGACACACTGCACGTGTGCTCGGACGGGTCGCCACCTGGCTACCTTCACTCGGGAGCCGGGGTCGGACCTTTACACACTGACCACTGAGTCCCCTCAGGTAGCTGCGTCCGCGTCTGCGTCTGCGTCAGGTCAGCTGTCCGCCCCCTGCTCGTGTCGCTCTCTGACGCATGAGACTGTCCTTTGGCACCACCGCCTTGGTCACCCGTCTGTGCAGCGCCTTCGGGCCATGCACAAACGGGACCTTGTTGCTGGTCTTCCCAGGGTGCTCCCTCCCCTTCCCGACTCGCCTGCTCCTCCCTGTATTCCCTGTGTCGAGGGACGGCAGCGCGCCGCTCCTCACTCCTCCTCCTTTCCCCCGACGACTGCTCCCTTGCAGACGCTCCACATGGACGTGTGGGGCCCAGCCCGCGTCCGTGGTCAGGGTCAGGAGAGGTACTTCCTGATTGTTGTTGACGACTTCTCGCGCTACACCACGGTCTTCCCCTTGCGCGCCAAGGGTGACGTCCCTGATGTCTTGATCCCTTGGATCCGCAGATCTCGTCTCCAGCTCCGTGAGCGTTTCCGCTCCGACTTCCCTGTCCTGCGTCTGCACTCTGACAGAGGTGGGGAGTTCTCCTCTGGCCTATTGGAGGCCTTCTGTCAGCAGGAGGGCATTGCGCAGTCGTACACGCTTCCGGACTCTCCACAGCAGAATGGGGTTGCTGAGCGCCGCATTGGTCTGGTCATGGAGGTCGCTCGTACCTCCTTGAGCCATGCGGCTGCCCCCCATTTTCTGTGGCCGTTTGCAGTCCGATACGCTGCGCATCAGCTCAACCTCTGGCCCCGTGTCTCCTTGCCCGAGACTTCTCCGACACTGCGTTGGACGGGAGAGGCTGGCGATGCGTCGCGTTTTCGGGTCTGGGGATCCCGAGCTTTTGTCCACGACACGTCCGCGGACAAGCTCTCCCGTCGCGCTGTCCCCTGCGTCTTCCTTGGCTTTGTCCCGGACGCCCCTGGTTGGCAGTTCTACCACCCCACCTCGCGGCGTGTCCTGGCCTCTCAGGACGTCACCTTTGACGAGTCCGTCCCCTACTACCGCCTCTTCCCCTACCGCACTGCCCCGCTCCCCCCCCGCCTCTCTTCCTCGCTCCAGGTGCTGAGGTACCAGACCCCCTCCCCCCTCAGGGTGCCGCTCCCTCAGGTGTGTCCCAGGTAGACCCGGGTGAGCCTGTCGAGGTAGCTGTTGACTCTCGTCCTGCTTGGGGTGCTGAGCCTAGGGGTGCTGCGTCTGGGGGTGCTGAGCCTGGGGGTGCTGCGTCTGGGGGTGCTGAGCCTGGGAGTGCTGAGTCTGGGGGTGCGGAGCCTGGGGGTGCTGAGCCTAGGGGTGCGGAGCCTGGAGGTGCTGAGCCTGGGGGTGCTGAGTCTGGGGGTGCTGAGTCTGGGGGTGCTGAGCCTGCGCGTGCTACACCTGGAGGAGCCCTCTCCTCCCAGCAGCTGCAGGAGAGGTACCTCGAGTACTGCCGCCTCCGGAGAGGTGCTGCTGGAGCTCGTCCCGGTACTTCCCCTCCTACCCAGGAGCTCCCCCCCATTCAGCAGATCCGCGAGTGGTACACACGCCGCTGCAGTCTTCGAAGTGGTGCTCCTGGTGCTGCGGACCCTGGGGGTGGCGCTGCTGCTGGTGCTGAGGACCCGAACGTTGGAGCTGCTGCTGGTGCTGCGGACCCGCCTGGTGGAGCTGCTGCTGGTGCTGAGGACTCGGACGTTGGAGCTGCTGCTGGAGCTGAGGACCCGGGCGGTGACGCTGCTGCTGGTGCTGAGGACTCGGACGGTGGAGCTGCTACTGGAGCTGAGGACCTGAGCGGTGGCGCTACTGCTGGTGCTGTGGACCCGGACGCTGGCGCTCCTACTGGTACTGAGGACCCGGCCGCTGGAGTCTCCTCTGCTTCTGGAGACGCTGCGCGGCCGCGACCGTACTTCGTACCGCTCCTTCAGCAGGTTCTTGGGCAGGCTCCTCCTCTTTGTCCTCCTCCCTCCGTAGAGTGTCCCCCGCCTGTCCTGCCGCAGTCACAGTTACAGCCTACCTCGCCTCTCCCTGCTCCCTCTCCTTACACTGGTCCCACAGGAGGTCTTACAGAGCGTCGTGAGCCTGAGTCTCGTCCTGCGTCGCCTGTTCGTCCTGCTCGCACTGGTAGTCGTGTCCGTCGTGAGCGTCCTCCTCCTGTCCCAGGCACTCACTACATGACTCTGCGTCCCTCTACTGCTCCTCAGCGTGTCCCTCTACCGTCTCCTCCTGCGTCCTCTTTGCCTGACGGTCCGGACCCTGAGTCTGACCGGTATCGTGCTGAGCACCCTACTGTCACGCGTCTCCTTGCTACTGTTGTCACTGACCCTGCCTTTGAGTCCTCGGCTGCGTCTGCTCTGGTCGCTGAGTTGGTTGACTTTGCTGCTGCCTGTCGTCTAGACTACGCTGCTAGCCTTGTTGCTGTGTCTGAGTCTGCGTCTGTCTGTCCTCCGTCCGTCGGGGGTGAGTGTGCTCTTGGCACGGACGTCCTTGAGGACAGGCAGGAGGACTTTGACTCTCTTGCGGCTGCTTTGCCCCGTCTCGTGTCCTTGCTAGTTGCCCCTAAGGGAGACCCGGATGCACCAGACATCCCGACCCCGCGCACTTACGCTGAGGCGATGGCGGGTCCCTACTCCTCTCAGTGGCAGACAGCCATGGACGCCGAGATGGCTTCCTGGAAGTCCACACGCACCTACGTCGACGAGGTTCCCCCTCCTGGGGCGAACATCGTCAGTGGCATGTGGATTTTCAGGGTGAAGCGGCCGCCGGGTTCTCCGCCTGTCTTCAAGGCGCGTTACGTGGCTCGAGGC
Organism: Closterium sp. Yama58-4; assembly: GCA_947470075.1. Lineage (NCBI taxonomy): Eukaryota > Viridiplantae > Streptophyta > Zygnematophyceae > Desmidiales > Closteriaceae > Closterium > Closterium sp. Yama58-4. Next base: position 534,875 of record CANIUD010000711.1, read on the forward strand.
TTCAGTCAGCGAGAGGGAGTTGACTTCTTCCAGACCTTCTCCCCCACCCCGAAGATGACCACTCTTCGGGTGCTGCTGCACATAGCCGCTCACCGCGACTACGAGCTTCACTCACTTGACTTCAGCACTGCTTTCTTGCAGGGCAGCCTGCACGAGGAGATCTGGCTGCGCCGCCCACCTGGCTTCACTGGGTCGTTTCCTCCTGGTACCCAGTGGAGGCTTCAGCGGCCGGTCTACGGTCTCCGCCAGGCTCCGCGTGAGTGGCACGACACACTGAGGACTACACTTGCGGCTCTTGGGTTCGCGCCTTCTACAGCTGACCCGTCGCTGTTCCTGCGCACCGACACTTCACTGCCGCCTTTCTACATCCTCGTGTACGTCGACGACTTGGTCTTTGCCACTGCTGACACTGCAGGACTCGCCTACGTGAAGTCGGAGCTGCAGAGGAGACACACGTGCACAGACCTGGGTGAGCTGACAAGCTATCTTGGCTTGCGGATCACCCGGGACAGAGCACAGCGCACCATCACCTTGACTCAGTCACACATGGTGCAGCAGGTTCTCCAGCGCTTCGGCTTCACGTACTCCTCGCCTCAGTCCACTCCTCTGCCTACCGGTCACTCGCTCTCAGCTCTGCCTTCGGATGAGTCCGTAGAGCCGAGTGGCCCGTATCCAGAGCTTGTGGGCTGCCTCATGTACCTGATGACCTGCACTCGACCTGACCTTGCATACCCTCTTAGCATCCTTGCACGCTATGTCGCTCCTGGCCGTCACAGGAAGGAGCACATGGATGCCGCTAAGAGGGTGTTGCGCTACTTGTGCAATACGTCGGGCATGGGACTTGTGCTTGGAGGGCGAGACCGAGTTGTGCTCACAGGGCACTCAGACGCTTCTTGGGCAGACGACCAGGCCACTCAGCGGTCGTCTCAGGGTTACACCTTCAGCCTTGGCTCTGGCTCAGTTTCTTGGCGCTCTACACGCTCTTCTTCTGTTCTCAGCTCCAGTTGCGAGGCTGAGATCTACGCTACAGCCATGGCTGCCCAGGAGCTACGCTGGCTGACCTACCTGCTGACTGACCTCGGAGAGCCGCCTCGTTCTCCTCCAGTACTGTACGTCGACAACAAGGCTGCCATTGCCTTGTGTGAGGAGCACAGACTGGAGCACAGAACGAAGCACATCGCCCTGCGGTACTTCCTTGCTCGAGAGCTGCAGCAGCGCGGTCAGCTTTGTATTCGCTACGTGGCCACTGAGGCCAACACTGCTGATGTGTTCACCAAGGCGCTTCAGCCTCGTGACCATCAGCGCTTCTGCACTCTACTAGGCCTTGTGCCTACTGGACCTCACTTGCTTACCTCTTGACTTTGCTTGTACTGTGATCACTATATATATCTATACCTGCATGTTTACTCTTGCTAGGTTGTGATCACTGTATCTCTGACTCTGTTATAAACCTGCATGTGAACTGGTCTTGTGACCACTAGCTTGTGCTCGGAATTTGTGTGGAATCCTCGAGATCCACCCTGAGCTTGTTGTTGCCTTGCTTTGCCTTGACTGGTCTTGTGACCCCTAGGTCTCCCCCACTTTGCCTATGGGGGTGTGTCAAACATTATATATGTTGGGTTTGTTAGGCTACAGTGGGTTAGCCTATATGGGGTACACAATTCTAGGGTTTGCTATTTGTACTGATTTCTCTGTTAGTTCAACCATTCCCTGTCTGTTAACTCCGACACCATCAGCCATTTATTCCTGGCCTCCGAACAACCGCATGCAGTTGCTTGCACCTCTGCTCCATCAGCCCCCGCCAATCTGCCGTTCCTCCTTGTGTTGCCAGCTAGCACCTCCTCGCCCCGTGTCCATCCAACTAGGGCCGCTCACGTGGAACCAGCCCCCACGTGGTGAGCACGATCAGCTCGCTAAGATGCAAAGAGAGGGAGGATGGAATGGGATGAACAACAAACAAAGAGAATGTGGATGGTGAAGCCATGACTTGTTGTATAGTCGAGTGGAGAAATGGGTGATATAGAAGCACACAGGCAGCGTATATGCATGTGGAAGAAGGGAAGAGACAAAAACAAGCACACTTTGCCTTTCTTACGTTTGCACTTGTTGGTGCTCCAGTCCATCTTGAACCCCTGATTGCACTGGCACTGCGGCGTTCCTTGCACCATCTTGCACTGGGCATTATTGGGGCAGCCAGCCGGGCATTTTCCTGCCACATTGAAACCTGGGGTGTGCGGCAGATGCAAGGAATGGAGGATGAGCGGGGTTGACAGGGAAGGCATACATGAGAAGTGACGGTTGGAATGGGATTCAGAAATTGTGAGAGAGGGCAAAGAGCATAAGATTACTTAAGGTGAAATAGCTTTCAAACAGGTAGAAGAGAAAGGAAAGCATGAGTTGTTTCTCTCCCTTACGTGTGCACATGTTCTTGTTCCAGTCCATCTGGAACCCCTGCTTGCACTGGCACTGCGGCGTTCCTTGCACCATCTTGCACTGGGCATTATCGGGGCAGGCAGTCGGACATTTGGCTGCCACATGAAAAACGAGTGTGCGGGAGGTGTGAGGATTAGAGGATGAGTGGGGCTGACAGGGAAGGCATACGAGAGAGTAGACGGTTGGGATAAAAGAAAGGCAGAAAGAAGAGCACACGCTGTCTCTCTCCCTTACGTGTGCATTTGCTCTTGCTCATATCCATCTTGAACCCCTGCTTGCACTGGCATTGCGGCGTTCCTTGCACCATCTTGCACTGGGCATTATCCGGGCAGGCGGTCGGACATTTGGCTGGCACATGAAAAACGAGGGTGTGCGGGAGGTGGGAGGATTGGAGGAGGAGCAAGATGGACAGGGAAGGCATGCATGAGAGGCGGCGGTTGGAATGGGATTCAGCGGTTGTGAGAGAGGGCGATGAGCATAAGATCGCTCGAGCTGTCATAGCTTTCAACTTATCAAAGCAGAAAGGAAAGGATAAGTTGTCTCTCTCCCTTACGTGTGCACTTGTTGTTGCTCTTATCCATCTTGAACCCCTGCTTGCACTCGCACTGCGGCGTTCCTTGCACCATCTTGCACTGGGCATTTTCGGGGCAGGCGGTCGGACATTTGGCTGCCACATGAAAAAGGGTGTGTGGGAGGTATGAGGATTGGAGGATGAGCAGGGTTGACAGGGAAGGCATACGTGAGAGTAGACGGTTGGGATGGAAGAAAGGCAGAAAAAGAGACTCTCTCTCTCTCTCTCTCTCTCTCTCTCTCTCTCTCTCTCTCTCTCTCTCTCTCTCTCTCTCTCTCTCTCTCTCTCTCTCTCTCTCTCTCTCTTACGTGTGCACTTGTTCTTGCTCTTATCCATTTTGAACCCCTGCTTGCACTGGCACAGCGCCTTTCCAAGCCACGTCTTGCACTGGGCATTATCGGGGCAGGCAGGTGAACATGCAGCTGCCACATGAAACGGTGGAGGGCGAGGGGTCGGGAAGAATGGAGGATGAGTAGGGTAAGGATTGGCTTGTATGAGAGTGAACGGTTGGAAGGGAACACATAGTGTTGTACATGCATGCAGGTGAGCGGTGGTGGGTGTGGATGAATAACACAATAATTGAGAGTGCAGCTTCGAAGTACGCATTGCAAAAAGCAACCGATACGCTATCTCTCCCTTACGTTTGCACTGCCGCGAGCCCTGATCCATTTTGAACCCCGCCTTGCACTGGCAAATCGCCTTCCCTCCCACCACCGTGCACTGTGCCTGAGCAGGGCAGGCCGGCTTGCACATGGCTGGCGTGTTTGGGAGGTGGAGGGTGGGGGATAGGGGAGAGGGGAGAGGGGAGAGGGGAGAGGGGAGAGGACTTGAGGAGTGCTTGGAAGGAGGAGGAACAAGTGGATGCTACACAACACCCATGAGAAGCCACACATCACCCATGAGCTCTCAAGCTCAACTCACGTTGAAGCACCATGATCACTTTCAGTGTACCTAACCCCCTGGTGACCTCACCTCTTGACCTCAACAGCTTTTGAAACACAGCCTTAAGTAGACCCCCTGGTGAGCTCACCAGTGCAGAAGCCGTTCGTCTTGGTGTAGCCGGTGTTGCACTGGCACGTCCCCTGCCCGTTCTTCACAACGCACATGGAGTTCTTGTCGCACTTCAGTGTGCCCGTCTTGCAAGGGTTGTCAGCTGCCATGGGTAGAGGAGGGAAGCAAGTAGAGAAGGGAAGCAATTAGAGAAGCATCAGCCTGCCAGGGCGACAAGAGGCATGCGAGAGAGGCGGGTTGGTCTAACTCTTAAATGTTGGCAAGAATTCAATACTGGACGTACCAGGATTGAAGGTCTTATCACTGCAGATCTTCTGTGCTGCATCGAACATGTAGCCCCAGGGGCACTGGCACTGGGGCTGGCCGTCCTTCACAACGCACTCAGCAGCTCCGCAGTCCTTGTGGCACGTGGCTGTTGTGGGCACCAGAAACGGAGGGGCAAGCAGTTACGCATATTCAGGCTAACGTGCATGAGAAAGAGTTTTAGGGATCAGAACAAGCATAGGCTAACGTGGGTGAGAAAGATTTCTAGGGATCAAAACAGGCATTGGCTAACGTGCATGTGCATCTGCATCTTCACCTAACGTGCCTTAAAGTTGTGTTTGATCACTTTTACGATATCGGTATTAACAGAGTTGTGTGCAAGGGTTTCAAGGAAGTTTCTCAAACTTAAGAGACACGTGCTCGAACTTACTGATCTCACAGCCAACTGATTTTGGCAAATCCGTCGCTTTGACAGTCCTGAGAGAGGGGGGAAAGGTATTCACGAAGAGCACAGATGAGGGTAAATGCGTTGTGACGTTCCTGCGCCTTTCACACTAGGACGTGGAAAACGGATATCGTTGATTGGAATGCTTGTTCTTCCCTCAGACACGCTAGAACCACACCAGACAAAGCCACACATGACGTGGCGTGCAGTGCAGCACACTCACACACCTGTCTGTGTTGTGGTAGGAGCCACCATCCTTTGCAGGACGCGGGATCTTGAGGCCCGGGTTGCCCGTGCAGCCCGGGTTGCTGTAAAACGAAACGCTCTTGCACATGCCGTTGCCGGCCCCCTGAAGGCCGTAGGATTGCCACTGGACGCTGATCTGGGTGTCGCCGGGGAGGCTCAAGCTGGAGGTGAGGTCGGTGCAGGCGGTGCTGCCACTGGCTTGCTCTGCCGGCCCGTCTGTGCTGAACTGGACGTTCTCCGGGTAGCTGCGCGGCCGACCATTCTCCTTCACCTGTAGCTGCACCTGCACTGTCGTCTGGAGGAGGGAGGCTGATGCCGTATCGTGGCCGTTGTGTGTCGTGTGGTGATGTTGGGGGTTTGAAGAAAGAGGGAGGGAGTAAACAGGGGCGGAGGTGCGGGGTGTGAGAGAAGAAACGATCAAGTCCGAGTTCTGGTGGAATATTGTGTTTGTAGTAATAGCAACGTTGCAAGCTGAAATGCCTTTCTTATTTCAAAAGAGCAGAAATTTGCTAATGACGTCACACCCACCCACACTTGGACCCTCACTTACCCCAGCACTTACCCCCAACATCATCGCCGCATGTATAGTCAGCGTCATTGAAGGCAGAACCGTCCTTGCAATGGCACACACCGGTGCCAATACCAATCACCACGCAGTCAGCATCCGTCCCACAAATGCCGCCGCACTCGTCTGCACAGGAAATCATGGATAGTTTCAAGGTAGATTAGGGAATAGGGGTGAGCATAGGGGATTTTGCAAATGATGTCACACCCACCCACACTCCATCCCTCGCCAGCATCCCAGCACTTACCCACAGCACCATCGCCGCATGTATAGTCAACTTCGTTGAAGGTAGAACCGTCCTTGCATTGGCACACATTGTCGCCAACATCATTCACAACGCAGTCAGCATCCGTCCCACAAATGCCGCCGCACTTGTCTGCACAGGAAATCATGGATAGTTTCAACATAGATTGGGGATTAGGGGTGAGCAGAAATTTTGCAAATGATGTCACACCCACCCACACTCCGTCACTCGCCAACATCCCATCCCAGCGCTTACCCACAGCACCATCGCCGCATGAATAGTCAAAAGCGTTGAAGGCAGAACCGTCCTTGCACTGGCACACACCGTCGCCAAGACCATTCCCAACGCAGTCAGCATCGGTCCCACAAATGCCACCGCACTCGTCTGCACAGGAAATCATGGGTGGTTCCAAGGCAGATTAGGGATTAGGGGTGAGCAGAGATTTCGCTAATGGCGTCACACCCACCCTCACTCCGTCCCTCGCCAGCATCCCAGCACTTACCCACAGCACCATCGCCGCATGAATAGTCAACTTTGTTGAAGGCAGAACCGTCCTTGCACTGGCACACACCGTCGCCAAGACCATTGTCAACGCAGTCAGCATCAGTCCCACAAATGCCACCGCAATCGTCTGCACAGGAAATCATGGGTGGTTCCAAGGCAGAGTAAGGATTAGGGGTAAGTACAGATATTGCTTATGACGTCACACCCACCCACAGTCCGGCCCTCGCCAACATCCCAGCACTCAGCCGTATAGCTGGACAACGGACAACGGACGGACAACGACTGAGGCTGAGCTTGAGAAACAAGACATTAAAGATTGAGAGTGGGGTGAGAAGATGTGGGTGAGAAGCGAGTTGCGGCGAAGCAAGCAGGTAAAATAAAGAGCGCGCGGGAAGCAAAGAGGGAGAAGCAGTGGGCGCCATGCACCTGCCGGTGGTGTGCCGCGGCCTTCTGCTACTAATTGCGAGGAAGACTCACCGATTTGAGCGCTGGCGTGTGTCGCGAGGAAGCTGATCGCAACGAGACCCGACACGAAGGCGGCGAGACCGACTTGCAGGGCAGACCGGCGCTGCCCGTAGGGCTTCATGACGGCAGGAGACCGCCCGTAGGGCTTCATGGCGACAGCAAACGGTAGTTAGCGATCACAGCGGCGCGATGACAATTGGCTTCAGCGACTCTTGCTCCGCGAATCAGTGAGATCACGTCGTTGGTGGTCGAGAGGAGGTGAGGTGATTTAAAGTTTGATGGGACTCGGTGCGACTCAGAAGGGAGGAGAAGAAGGCACTCAAATGAGCGAACATCTTGAATGTGACTAGGGACTCCCAGTGTCGATTTATACATGTGAGTGAGTGGGTGCACAGACTGATTTATTGTTCTTAGTACAATAATTTCAATCTGACTAAAGCGCTGCGGGGAGGGGGAAGGGGGGGAAGGGACCGCAGCTGCGCTGGCCTGAAAACGTGCATTGAGACTACTAGTCGGCGATTCGTGTTGAATAATACCAATGGACGCAGGGAAGAGCGCGCGAAAGGAGTTGCGGGCGTAGATCACGGGCCGCGCTGACAGCGGGGGGCTCGTCAAACGCGCCATTCTGATTGGACGAGGCGGATTCAAACTCCGACTCGTTTGCGACGGCGCGACGGGGCGCAATGTGGCGCTACAATTATAGAACTAGTACCAGCAGCGCGCTCGCACACACCAGCGTGACTTGCGGCGCTACGATTATAGCACAACTAGCACTAGTAGTGCCAGCAACTCGCTCGCACACACACCAGCATGACTTGCGGCGCGACATTAGGAGAGTTGATTTTTTATATGAGTAAGGCCACTCAGTGGCCACAATTATATGATCTCTGCCTTTCATGGCCGGGGGAAGGAACGAGTTTTGGGAGGGGCGGAGGCGATGACGGAAGGCGCCAGCGTGGCTAGTCAAACACGTTAGGCTGGCCATGCATTCGACGAGGCGGAACTTAAAATCTGCGTTTGGGGCGCAAGGCGAATAGGTTTCCAGCTCTAGTACAGGTGTTCCATTCGAGCTCGCGCACACCAGGTTCCGATAATTGCGGGGACTTGCGCGAGTGATGCTGGACGAATGCATTATTTGCTTGCAGGTAAGCGGCGGGAGTCATGGAGGCTGAAGGCGTTTGGCAGCGCGGGAGAACGAGGGGGAGATGTGCTACGAACGTTTTTTCCTGTGAGAAGCTGATAGGCGAATCGGGGAGAGGATTGGCGACGTTTTCATTGACGTCTTAGTGTTTGACAAGGGATTCCCTGTCCGTCACTTCCCCGCACAAACATGGGCTGGGGCCGTCGCAGCCAGAATCCGTCGCTCACAAACTCTCGACACGTCACACGAGCCAGTTCCCCGCCCATGCTGAACGCGCCCCGTAACTCGTCGGGAATCGAGATGCGATGCGGGTACAAAATGTCTGACCGGGAAAGTATTGTCTGTGCTGAGAGGGAATGGTACAAATTTATGACGCGGGTCAATTGAGGTCGCTCGCTCACGTCCCAGTCAGCCGAAGTCCAACACACAGTGGCCATCGTGCCCCACCAGCCAGGTAACAACCAGAGAAAGCTTGTCGTTGACCGGCCTGAGTGCAGCTGTGGGAGGGACTCGCGAAAGGATTCGTGCGGGCAACAAATGCATCGTCTGCACGCCGCGCACACACGCAACACCTCCCCTCGCCGCCAAAGGGGTGATTGGCGTACTCCATTCACTTTCGCCAGCCGCACGAACCTCTGCCCCAAGAAACAATTTCTTTCAGTTCCACTTCCAATTTCTGCCCCAAGAAACAATTTCTGCCCCAAGAAACAATGACAGTTCTCTTTTTATACAGTTCTCCGTTTAGGATAACCCTTGAAACCCATGCAACTTCGCATACGTCCGATATGCCTGATTGAACCTCCTCTATTTTCGAATGTTCGATATAAAAAGAAGGGGGTCCTCACAGATTGGTCTTCTATTCGAGTACCACCCCCGCATAGAAGACACATGGGACTCTTAAACTGGAGGGACCTATATACGGGATATTACGGTACTTATCAAAACCTGCTTCATTATAAGCGCAGGGCGCTTAGATCCAGGTTAGCATGATATTAGGCACTTCTTCATATATACAGTTGTGACGAAGAATTCCAAACAGCGATCATTCACTGCCCCTGAATATTTGCCGCCGCCATGAGCACAAGGTTTCAGTAAATGCCTTCAGGCAAGTCAAGGAAAGGGTGCGCTCACTGATGCTGCCGCGGCCTCCGTCTCTGCTGCGTAATGATGACGAGAAGGTGGGGACACATAACAGATGGCACATGGCGCGTGCAGGTCTACATGCGAGGAGCTGCGCATGCATTGGGGTGTGGGTTGTGGGGGGAAGGGAGATGAGTGAAAAGGGGATGAATGAAAAGAGGGTGGATGGAAGGGGGATGGATGGAAGGGTGTTCGGTTCACATCACATGGAGCAGAGGGGAGACGAGAAACATGGAAGCATGTGTGAGAAACAGGCATGCTAAATGGAACAACAGCTGGCGACATGCACAAACCCGGAAAACAAGGCCCTCGCACAGGTGCGAGAAGGCTACTTTTGAGTCAACTCACAACCACTGGCGACATGCACAAACTCGAAAGGCAAGGCCCTCACACAGGTGCGAGAAGGAAACAGGCACAGCGAAGGTGAGGGTTGCGAAGGCATGGGAGGGCGTGCTAGACTGTGGGATGTTGTGAAGGCCGAGGGAGGGTGAGGGAGGGCGTGGAAGGGCGCGGGAGGGCGTGGGAGGGCGTGGGAGGGTGTGGGAGGGCGTGGGAGAGCGTGGAAGGGTGTGAGGCGATGGTACCTCCGCCAATGGTGGCCTCAGGCATGCGCTCTATGGAGTACTTGCGCTGTGTTATGTACATTATGGGCACTCCCGGCACCTGCGAGGGGGGGGGAGAGGGGATGGGGGAATGAAAATGCTTTAGCCACCTCAAGCATGAAACGATGGAGTACTTGCGCTGCGTTACGTACATCATGGGCACTGCAGATTGATGAAAGGGGGTAAATGAGGGAGTTGGAGAGGAGGAGGATGGGGGAACGGAAGATGGCCAATGTACACCACGGGCACACTTGGCACCTGCAAGGAGAGGGTTGGAAGGGGAGGAAGGGCGGGAAAGAGACGGCCAATGCACATGTTACGTACGTGACGTGCGCCGGAGTAGGTGTATGTGCGTGCGTGTTCAACGGAATGTGTATGTGTGCATGTGGGCGGTGCATGCGTTTTCACCATATTAATTGTGTATATATGTGTGCATGCGGGTGGAGAAGGTGTGTGTGCATTCGTGTGCACCGAAAAAAAGTGCGTACGTGTGCATGTGGCCGGCGTAGGTGTGTGTGCGTGTGTGCCAGAGTAGGTGTGAGTGTGTGGCGTGTGTGTGAGTGAGTAGGTGTGTGTGCCCGCGCGCGTGCGTGCGTGCGTGCGAGCGAGCGCGCGGGTGTGTGTATGTGTGTGTGTGTGTGTGTGTGTGCGTGTGCGTGTGCGTGAGTAGGTGTGTGTGCGAGTGCACGAGCGTGTGTGTGTGCGAGTGCGCGTGTGTGTGTGTCTGTGCAGGAGTGGGTGTGTGCATGCAATGCCAGTGCTCGAGTGCACAAAAAGCTCTCACCTTGCGGATGCGGCGTTTGAGGTCACGATCGCACGTGGCCACGATGTAGCACTTGTGCTGCGCATCACAAGAGGGGAAGCGGACAGGGGCAAGGGGGCAGGGGCAAGGGGGCAGGGGCAAGGGGGCAGGGGCAAGGGGGCAGGGGGGGAAGGGCAGGGACACGGGGACAGGGGGAAAAGAGCAGGGACACGGGGGCAGGGGAGACATGTTAGGTTTACAGGCAGGCACAACAGGGATTGGAGCACAGCAATTCGGCAAAGGAAGGCCTGAATGGGAAGAGAGGACGGGCGCGAAAGTGGATGGGAGGCACAGCAAGAGAAAGCAACGAAAACAAGCACAACTCTTAACGGAATGTCGAAGCCATCCATGACAGTCAGGATGGAAGAAATGAGGGAAGGTGTGGTAGACGGTAGAAGGTAGAAGGTAGAAGGCAGAAGGCAGAAGGCAGAAGGTAAAAGGTAGAAGGCAGAAGGCAGAAGGAAGAAGGCAGAAGGTAGAAGGTAGAAGGTAGAAGGCAGAAGGAAGAAGGCAGAAGGTAAAAGGTAGAAGGTAGAAGGTAGAAGGTAGAAGGTAGAAGGTAGAAGGTAGAAGGCAGAAGGCAGAAGGTAGAAGGTAGAAGGTAGAATGTAAAAGGTAGAAGGTAGAATGTTGGAGTGAGAATGAATGGTGGTGGTATAGCACACATCAAGGATGCTAGTGCAGGTGCTTGTATTGGGCGTCATTACTGATGTGCACCTGAGTGACTCGCTGCACGAGGCATTCGTCGGCATATGTGCCTGCATGGCTGCATGGCAATGATAGGACCTGGGTTGTGGACGTCTGTGTGTAGCAGCGGGCGTGTGTCTGAGGTATTGGGCGTCACAACTGATGCGCACCTGAGTGACTTGCTGCACGAGGCAGTCGTCTGCATATGTGCCGGCATGGCTGCATGGCAGGCGGAGAAACGACGGTGACTTGGCTATTCTGCACGTGCAAGCACAACGGGAGAGGGGAAAGAGGGAGTGAGAGAGAGGTGGAGGGAAGGGTGGGAAGGAAGAGATGTGCTAGTGAGTGAGGGAGGGCCATCAGAGCAGCATAGACATGAGCAGTGGAGTGGAAATTTGTGATATCACAAGGCACTAGCATTTCTGCCTTGTATATGCCTCCTATGCATTTCTACAACTCAACACACTTGCAATACAGCCTCCTGTGTGCACCCTTTCAGCCTTTACCCTCCTGTGGTCAGAACCGAGACCTGAGAGATGAGGTGGAGCGTGTGTGAGGTGCAAGAAAGGAGATGGAGTGTGTGCGTAAAGTGTGGTAGAAGAAGGTGTGCATCTGAGTAAGGTGCAAGGGACGAGGGTGTGACGGGGTGGGCGGCAAGAGGAGGGCAGTCAGAGAGAGGGCAGGAGAGAGGGCAGGAGAGAGAGGGCAGGAGGGAGGGCAGGAGGGAGGGCAGGAGAGAGGGAAGGAGGGAGGGCAGGAGAGAGGGCAGGAGGGAGGGCAGGAGGGAGGGCAGGAGGGAGGGCAGGAGGGAGGGCAGGAGGGAGGGCAGGAGGGAGGGCAGGAGGGAGGGCAGGAGGGAGGGCAGGAGGCAGGGCAGGAGGCAGGGCAGGAGGCAGGGCAGGAGGCAGGGCAGGAGGCAGGGCAGGAGGGAGGGCAGGAGGGAGGGCAGGAGGGAGGGCAGGAGGGAGGGCAGGAGGCAGGGCAGGAGGCAGGGCAGGAGGGAGGGCAGGAGGGAGGGCAGGAGGGAGGGCAGGAGGGAGGGCAGGAGGGAGGGCAGGAGGGAGGGCAGGAGGGAGGGCAGGAGGGAGGGCAGGAGGGAGGGCAGGAGGGAGGGCAGGAGGCAGGGCAGGAGGGAGGGCAGGAGGGAGGGCAGGAGGGAGGGCAGGAGGGAGGGCAGGAGGGAGGGCAGGAGGGAGGGCAGGAGGGAGGGCAGGAGGCAGGGCAGGAGGGAGGGCAGGAGGGCAGGGCAGGAGGGAGGGCAGGAGGGAGGGCAGGAGGGAGGGCAGGAGGGAGGGCAGGAGGGAGGGCAGGAGGCAGGGCAGGAGGGAGGGCAGGAGGGAGGGCAGGAGGGAGGGCAGGAGGGAGGGCAGGAGGGAGGGCAGGAGGCAGGGCAGGAGGGAGGGCAGGAGGGAGGGCAGGAGGGAGGGCAGGAGGCAGGGCAGGAGGCAGGGCAGGAGGGAGGGCAGGAGGGAGGGCAGGAGGGAGGGCAGGAGGGAGGGCAGGAGGCAGGGCAGGAGGGAGGGCAGGAGGGAGGGCAGGAGGGAGGGCAGGAGGGAGGGCAGGAGGGAGGGCAGGAGGGAGGGCAGGCAGGAGGGAGGGCAGGCAGGAGGGAGCGCAGGGGGGAAGGCAGGAGGGAGGGCAGGAGGGAGGGAAAGAGAGAGGGCAGGGGGGAGGGCAGGGGGGAGGGCAGGGGGGAGGGCAGGGGGGAGGGCAGGGGCGAGGGCAGGGGGGAGGACAGGGGGGAGGACAGGGGGGAGGGCAGGGGCGAGGGCAGGGGGGAGGACAGGGGGGAGGGCAGGACCTGAGCGCGACGCGGTACATCTGACCGAGCTTCTCCAGTTCCGCCAACACACAGTCCGTTATGCATGGCGTGCCTGCGATCCCATGCATGCCCATGCCCATGCACACAGGGGACCACACGCACGCACACACACACAATGGGATGAGGCAACGAGCGGAAGAGTTGGAGCAATGGAGGTTGGAACGTGGAGGGACGATGTAATGAACAGAAATAACCGTCGAGTGCACGCATGCAACAATTGAACCTGGAGAGAGTCAGCTGTGACATGGGAGATGGAGTTTAACGGCCACAAGAAATCATGGGAGATCACGAGATACTATGGGAGATCATGAGACGGGAGATCATGAGATGGGAGAGCATGAGATGGGAGAGCATGAGATGGGAGATCATGAGACGGGAGATCATGAGATGGGAAAGCATGAGATGGGAGAGCATGAGACGGGAGACATGAGACGGGAGACATGAGACGATTATGGGCGATTATGGGCGATTATGGGCGATTATGGGCGATTATGGGCGATTATGGGCGATTATGGGCGATTATGGGCGATTATGGGCGATTATGGGCGATTATGGGCAGTGCGGCGGAATGAAAGAACTGACATTTGGCATAGAGGCAGTCCATCATGGCCTTCTCCAGATCAAGCTGCTCATGTGCCCAGCCCGGCATGATGGCCCCAGCAACGCGCACCAGCAACGCACACGGCAACGCGCACGGCAACGCACACGGGCACAACCAACATGTCGCCAAGGAGGGCACACACGAACAGGAAGGACGGGGATAAAATCACGGGAAAGAGATGGAAAGTCAGGAGAGTGAACGGGCAGCACGGACGGAAGGAGATGGTCTTGTATCGAGAAGGCCATGTGTGGGAGGGAAACGTGTGAGAGATGATCCGATGCATCAACGGCGCCCTGCAGCAGCAGCATGCAGCAATGACAGCGGCAAATAGCGCGGTGCAGGAACGTCAACTCAGATGTGCCCAACGCAACGTGCGACAAGGTGAAAACGCGACATTGTAGCGGACTGAAATTGGCATGGCATGAAGTGGGGAGGAAGGCCGACCTTTGAGTGCACTGGACAGGGCTTTTGGGGGGGGGGGGGGGGGGGGGGGGCACACCTTGTTGGAGATGGTGAAGTTGATGAAGTTGGTATCCACGAGCACTTGGTACGGCGGACCCAGCGCCGTGTTGTGCTTGAAGAACAGCGCTGATGACACGTTGGGCCTGTGCCGTGACACATGGACCACCATAACCACGCGTTACATGGCGCATGCCACACGGCACACACATGGGATGGGAGGAGAAATGGAACAAGCCAGCGATGTAGGGAGACGTGACGGAAGAGGAGGACGAGAGGGAGGGTGTGAGAGGGGCGGACAGAACGGGAGGTGCGTGCATGTGCGAGTGAATGTGGAGAGTGCGCGACAGAGTGAGATTTTTTTACAGAAGGACGGAGATCAGATGGGAATTTCAAGCATTAGGGTTTACAATCCATGACAGACCAAATTACAGGTGGTAGGGTTTCTGGTGCAACATATTCTTTGGAAGTTGTCATACTCTAATGCAAAAACGGATACTATGTACGGACAGGCATCTTCCATTTATTCCAAACATCAGCACCACCGTCAGCATCATCACCATCACCACCATCACCACCATCACCACCATCACCACCATCACCACCATCACCACCGTTAGAACCATCACCACCGTCAGCACAACGCGACTTACACATTTCGCGGAAGTTTATCTTTCTCGGTGTCCGGCTTCTTGGGGTCCAGCACGTCCTTACGATACCTGCCCACCGCACAGCACCGCACACAAGCACACGCACGCACGCACGCACGCACGCACGCACGCACGCACGCACACACGCACGCACACACGCACGCATGTTCGTCACGCCCAAGATGACTGCTGAGTCTCTACTCAACAGTCGCACACACGCGACGAGCACGCACACGCATGTGTGCCCCGCGCCAAGCTTGTATCTTATCCCCTTTCCCACGGGGTTTAAAGAAATTAAGGTTTATCACTCTCGATTTTTTTTTAGAATTAATCGCCGTCCTGTCCATCCCGCGCTCTCTCACTCACTCTCTCTCTAAATCTCTCTCTGTTTCCCTCCTCCTCGTGCGTTGGCGCAACCGTTCCGTGCGGCCCTCAGGCTTTGCGCGTCGCAATCACCGCCCACTTGCCACCAACATCGAAAGGTGCCGCCGCACACGACAAGCTACAGTAATGAGAAGATTGCGGGAAACGAAAGAGGAATAACGCGCGGATGCGGCCACACGGAGCAGTCCAGCCCAGGAGCTGCTGGTATTCATAATCCGCACGGCGGGAGGAGCTAAGGAAGCGGCGAAAGCGCCTAATATGCGACGCACGCCGAGCAGTCTGATATTACGCTGGGAAGAACCGCCTCACTGATCAAAGTACCTTTGCTGATCAAACGTAGGGATGCAACTCACTGTTTTATCTCTTTAGGATTGAATAGCCGTTTCACCTCCGCGTATTTCCGGGCCTTGCGTGCTCTCCCCATGTCCTTCTGTTCCCAATCAGGAGCTGCAGGTGGGTTGCTAGACGTATACAAACTAGAGCGGAAAAAAACGGTAGCCAATGCCCATGGCTGGTTGTCGCAAAAAGGTAAATAACAGTTTGAGACTGGCACAACCTGGTGAGCTTGACTTTTATGTTGTGGGCCTTGCTGTGAGATACAGTATGGAGTGGATGAAGGCGTACTCAGGGCGAGATTGTGCGGGGTTCCAGAAGCCACTGTAAAGGGATTTTGTATCGGCCGTAGGTGGTTACCGTTCCGCATGTTCTATCGACCCACCAAAATGCTTGTGACGGGTTTGCGGGTTTCTGGGTTCCAAAAAGTACGGGACTTTGGTATTCTTGGTGGCGATGGTGAGGTTTGTGATGCAAAAAAAATATCATCCATCCAACCAACCAGCAAACTTTGTTTTCTGACCTAATCACATGTTAAAATGTTATATTAGATCGCAATCCTGACTTGATCACATGAACACAAAAAGGCTCCGCATGTTCCTTTCGATGCAAGTGCAATGTAATCACGCCCTACGAGACGAAACTTCAGCAATGCCCTGGATCGCGTTACAATAAGCTCCGCGTTCACATTAAAAAATTGCCTCGACAGAAGTCACTGGTAAGCAATTATAGAAATGCACCCTACTTTTCAGCAGTTATGGAAGTATATCTACAGAACATCCAGCATGCAAATCACCTCCAGATCAGAAGGATCATCCGCTGGTAAACTGTATATATTAAAAACCTACCGTAAGATCTCATTCCATGGTAATCAATCACATCACAGAACAGTTGCTGTGGAACGGACCTAGTGTGATCTACTCGATTACACGCTTGGATAAATGAGAGGTCACAAACAGGCTCGAGACTTGGTTCCCTACTCTCAGAGAGGAGTCCTCCTCTGCCTTTAAATGTCAAAGCTGGCTCTGTCAGGTTCAGACCGTCGTTTGCACGGACGCTGCAAGCTCCTCCAGCATCTCCTTCTGCTCCATCGCCACCATGGACTGGTAGGGGCAGGGAAGGGAAAGGGGGGGAGGAGGATTAGCACCAGAGAGAGTTGGTCAGAGGTACGGTGCTCCTTCTGCTCCATTGACACCATGGAGGGAATAGGGGGAAAAAAAGGTGGAGGACAAAGAAAGTCAGAAAGACTTGAAGAACAGGTGCTCTAGTGATTCATTGTGTGCTGCCAACTCCTCTACCCCTTCCTTGTGTGCCACTGACACCATGGAGGAGGGGGATTGAGGGGGGGAAGGTTGGGGAAGAGATTACTGTAAGGAAGCGAGACGAATTGGAGGGGAAAGATCTCTCTGACCCATGAGAACTTAGACTGCTGGTGGGCAGGACAGGAGCGAGGGAATGGGGGAGGGGACGATAGTGGTGATCAGGCATTTGATGATCTTTCCCCGCGTTTGCCCTCCACTGATGACATGCAGTGACGGCAGGGAGAGGGAGGGGGGAGAGGGGGGGTGGTTTGACTGAATGGCATTGACAACCTTAAAAGAATGGCACTGCTAGCCTTACATACATACATGTTGTATGTACATTTTTACACATGGTTGCAGGACATGAGTCGTCACCTGGATGGCGTTGTCAATATCCCCGTTGAGGAACGAGTTGAGGTCAAAGTTGATCTTGGTCCGATGGTCTGACACGCGGTTGTCCTGATGGTGGGGGGGAAGGGGGAGGGATGGGGGGAGGGGAGGTGAGGGTGTTGACGGATGGAGAGGCAGGGAAAGGCTTTCTTCAGCTGCATGCCATGCAGGGAGCACAGAAGAGTTGACCTCGGTGCCATGGCGAGACTCTCTAGGCTCACTTTGGAAGCTCGAGTTGTTGACGTCACTGGTTTCCGTATGTTCACACCTCATTTTCTACCATGAGCCAAAACCTCATAGCCAGCATCACATCACATCACATGCGCACCTTGTAGTTGTACGTTCGAATCTTCTCGGAACGTGAGCCTGTGCCGACCTGCAGCGGAGCAGACCAGGAGAGACGGACAAGTAACAAGGGAAGGCACAAGAGGCCATAGGTTTGCGTGCGCCTCAGTCTCCGAGTAAAGCAACGCATGAAGATGAGTGAGGAATATTCAGGCGCCTTAACAAACAAATGGGTGGGGTGGAGGGAGAGTGGACCTGAAAGGTGATGAGGGGTGTGCGGAGGAATGCGGCGAGGAGTGCATAGAGAGGGAGGTGCCAAAGGCCCACGGAAAGCAGCCGTGCCACATTAGGCAGCACTCATCCCACCTGCACTCATCCCACCTGTGATCGTCTGCGAGAGCTGACTTCATCCTGTTGCTCCTGCAGCATGCGCTCGTAGCTGTGCGGGAGTGGGAGGAGTGAGGGAGGGGGGGGTGAGAGAGGAGGGAACAGAGGGGAGAAAGAAACTGAGTGAGAATAGATGACTAGATTCGCCTTCCTGCTCCAATGAGCCCTTCTCTCAACATCTCCTCGCTTTCCCACCGACCCGCACATCTCCACCCTCCCCGGCACTCACAGCTTGGCGCGCAGCAGCTGCATGGCACTCACAGCTTGGCGCGCAGCAGCTGCATGGCGCGGATCTTGTTCTTCAGCTGCGAGCGCTCCTCTTCCACACCTGCCCTTCCCCGACCCAGACCCTCCCCCCCTCCCCCCCCTCCCAGCACTCACAGCTTGGCGCGCAGCAGCTGCATGGCGCGGATCTTGTTCTTGAGCTGCGAGCGCTCCTCGGTGCAGAAGATGCGGATGCCCGTGGGCTTGTGGAACAGGTCTGCTGCCGTCTCCACCTTGTTCACGTTCTGCCCGCCTGCACCTCCTGACCGCGCTGTCGTCAATTCAATGTCCTTGGGGTCGATGACCACTTCCACCTCGTCTATCTGTTTGTATGAAGGGCAGGCAGAGGGAGGGGGGACGAGAGAGTGAGGGATGCCCGTGGGCTTGTGGAACAGGTCTGCAGCCGTCTCCACCTTGTTCACGTTCTGCCCGCCTGCACCTCCTGACCGCGCTGTCATGAGCTCGATGACTTTCGGATCAATCACCACCCCCACCTCGTCTCTCTGCGCGCAGTGGGGGGATGGGTAATCGGGGGAGGGCGGGAGGGAGAGATGGAAGGAGGGGGTGGAAGGGAGACTGAAACCTTGCAGTGCAGCAGCAGCAGTAGTAGTGCAGGTGTGCACCTGACTGTGTGCCTGCTTGCTCCCCTCCCCACTTCCTCCCCCATTCCCCTTCCCAACCGCTCACCTCAGGCATAATTGCCACAGTAGCTGTGGAGGTGTGCACCCGGCCATCGGACTCAGTGGCGGGCACGCGCTGCACTCCGCTCGCCTTACCTGTTCCCTTTCCCACCTCCTACCCCCACCTTTCCCCGTTGCACCCTGCTCACCTCAGGCATAATCGCAACAGTAGCAGTGGAGGTATGCACCCGGCCTGCAGACTCAGTGGCAGGCACGCGCTGCACGCCACTCCATGTACCTCTGCGTACCCCCACCTTTCCCTGTTGCACCTCTCTCACCTCAGGCATAATAGCAACAGTGGCAGTGGAGGTGTGCACCCGGCCAGCAGACTCAGTGGCAGGCACGCGCTGCACGCGGTGCACACCGCTCTCGTACTTGAGCTTGCTGTAGACTCGCTCGCCTGCTATCTCCATCACATACTCCTTGAAGCCACCCATCTCCGCCTGTGAAGCATAGAAGGACGGGGAAGAGCACGGTGGAGGGTGGAGGGTGGAGGGAGGAGAGGGGTAACTTTGTTTGCGAAGTATATATGCAATCTAGTGCTTCACTAGTTTGCTGTACACACGCTCGCCCGCTATCTCCATCCCGCACTCCTTGAAGCCGCCCATCTCCGCCTGTCAGGGGGTGAAGGAAGAAAAAAGAGAACTTTGCCTGCAAGGTATAGCTGCAGTCTCATTCTTGGTTTGAGCTTGCTGTTCACGCGCTCGCCCACTATCACCGTCACGTACTCCTTGAACCCTCCCATTTCCGCCTGTGGAGAGTAGGATGATGAGAGGGAGAATTGTGTGAGTGCCCCACAGCCAGCACTCGCATTTTTTAGGTTGAGTTCTGCTCGTCGTCCGCTATCTCCATCACCTTTTGAGCCGAAACGATGCAAGACGAGTTTTTCGTTGACTCAAAAGTCACTTCGTGACAATGGCACACGGCACTATCTCCATTACATACACTTAGAACCGAGACGATGCCCGCAACAACGTACTAGATTACCCCCTCTCATCCCCTCTCATTCATCCCCTCTCATTCATCCCCTCTCATTCATCCCCTCTCATTCATCCCCTCTCATTCATCCCCTCACTCCCTCCCACATTCCCTCACTCCCACACTCCCTCCCTCGCTCATCCCCTCACTCATCCTCTCGCTCCACCCCTCACACAATGCCTCACCCTCTCCCCTCCCCCACTCCCTCACGAACCTCAGTGCAGGAAACAGGGGACACTCGCCATCCGTTCTTGTCCGCGTAACGACTGTACATCTTCACCTGGTGGAGAGCGGTGCAGATGGGTGCACAGGGGGCAGCATATAGAGCAAAAAAACTAAGAACTGCCAACCAAATATGAAGGACATCACGTGTGAGGGGTAAGAGCATATCAATGTGGTGCAGAGCGGTATAGTGCAGTCCAGTGAACGGCAGTGCAGCAGAGCTCAGAAAGGAGACGTTCCATTACACGCTATGCAGGGCTTGCTGCTGCGGATTCGGTTATGCTCAAGGGTCCTTTGACAGACTTGTATACACCTGTTGACTTTTGAGTCGACTCAAAAGTCACCTCGCTGCTGCGGATTCAGTTATTCATTGACAGGCTTGTCTACACCTGTTCTCACAGCACTGCCTACTTGCACATGCAGTTGCAGAGCGGATCAGCATGGCAAGGCGAGTCAACTGCAGTCAACGGCGGTCAACACAGCAGAGAGCAGAAGTCCACATGAGTGCACTCACCAGGTCGCCTGCCCAGATGCCTGCTTCATCCCCTCCTGTGCCCGCCCGCACTGTTGTGAGGGACAGGGAAAAGGGGAGGGGGAGAAGGGTTGGGAAGGGGCGAGAGGGAGTAAGAAATGCGGCTTACCAGGTTTCTTGCCCAGATGCTTAAATCATCCCCTCCTGTGCCCGCCCCCACTGCGGGACAAAGAGGGGAGCAGAGGGAGGAGGGCGAGAGGGGAGTATGGAAAACAGGCGGCGAGGGAGAGGAGAAGGAGAATGGAGAGGAGAAGCACACCCGCACCTCCCAGCACGCCCCCCTCTAGCATGATGTTTGGTGGGCAGCAGCAGTACTCCCCTCTCACCCTCCTTTTCACATCACACACACACACCCCTTCCTTTCAGCACACACCCCGCACCTTCCAGCATGATGTTGCGGGCGTCGAGCGGGTCGGTGGGCAGCAGCAGCCCCTTGAGTCGCCCCTCTTCCTCTCTTCCTCTCCCTTTTCCCCCTCCCCACATGCCTTTAAACAACACAACCCCCACCTTCCAGCATGATGTTCCTTGCATCAAGGGGGTCAGTGGGCAGCAGCAGCACCTTGAGTCGCCCCTCTTCCTCTCCCTCTTCCCCAACCCACCCCACATGCCTTTAAACAACATCCACGCACCTTCCAGCATGATGTTGCGCGCATCAAGCGGGTCGGTGGGCAGCAGCAGCACCTTGAGGCGCCCCTCCAGTTCCTCTATCTGCGCCTCCAGCTCCCCCACCTCCTCCCCCGCCATCTCCGCCATCTCTGGGTCCGATGCACTGTCCTTCATTAGGGCTGATACGAAGCGAAGGGGATGGAGTAGTAAGGAGTGAAAAGGGGTGAACAGGAGTGAGTAAGCTGCCTGCGCCTCCAGCCCCCCTCCCCCACCTCCTCCCCCGCCATCTCCGCCATCTCCGGGTCCGACGCGCTGTCCTTCATTAGGGCTGAAGATAGGAGTGGGGAGGAGTGGGAGGGAATACGAAGGAGTGGAAATGAGTGGGGAGTAGGTGAGCTGTCTAATTCTCCATCTCGCGCACCTCCTTCTTCCCCCACCATCTCCGCCATCTCCCCCACCTCCTCCCCCACCATCTCTGGGTCCGATGCACTGCCCTTCACTAGGGCTGATGCGAAGCGAGGGGGATGGAGTAGAAAGGAGTGAAAGGGAGTGGGAGGGAGTAGGCGAGGGGGATGGAGTAGAAAGGAGTGAAAATGGAGTGAGAGGAATAATATGGTATGATTGCATTGCATTGATGGAAAGAAACAAGATCACAGGGGTGGGAGTGATATGGCAGCATGCTTCACATCACAGCATATTCATTGACATGTGCATCACACCACACTGCACTGCACTTCACTGCAGCACCATCAGGAATCGTTATTGTCACCTTTTGCGTCAGCCAGCTGCTGCTGCTTGTCCTTCCACTCCTCATAGGCCCTCGCCACCTGCCCAGTGATGGTGAGGATGTGAGATGGAGGGAGAAGCAAATGTTTCTGAGGCGCCTTAAACCAACACTGGACTGAATGTACTCAGTCGCGTTCGACGCAACCTCAACTTCTCTCCCCATCCCGTCACCTCCTCCCCCCTCTCCCTCACCTCCTCTCCCCATTCCCGCACCTCCTCCCCCCACTCCCTCACCTGCTCTCCCCCTCACCTCCTCTCCCCCTCACCTCCTCCCCCCACTCCCTAACCTCCTCTTCCCTTGCCCTCACCTGCTCAATCTCCCCGGCTGACTTGGCAATGCGCATGTACTCAGTCGCATTGGACGCCACCTCGGGATCTGCCAGCCGAATCTGGTGGTGGAGCATGCATGGGATGGGCGGGTGTACGGAGGGTGGGGGGTGGAGGAAGGATGGGGAGAACGGGTGGGGGGAACAGATAAAATGAAAGGATGGTGGCAGAAATTGGGGGAAAGGGATGTGAGAAAAAATGGGAGGAAAGAATGGGAGGAAGAATGGGAAAAGAGTTAGGGGAAAGGCTTGTGGGAAAAGAGAAGGGGGGAAATGGTTGGGTGGGATGGGAAGGAAGGGGGGGCGGAAGGGGGGAGGAGGAAGGGGAAAAGCAGGATGATAGAAACCCTGGGAGGTGGAAACAAGTGGAGCAACGACAACGGGACATACGGGGGAAAAAATGGGAAGACGACGAGGGAAGAGATAGAACGCAAGGAGAATGGGACTCACAGAAAGTTCTTTGAAGGTTCGTTCAGCTGAGTCTAGCTTCGTGATGACGTAAGGCTCCTGATAGGGGAAGAGAGAACGAGAAGAGTAGAGAGCGAAGATGGAAGAGGAGAGAAGGGGGGGCAGCGCGCGGAGTGGGCGGGGAATGGAGGGGCTAGGGTGAAGGAGCTGGCTGGGTAGGCGGGAGGAAGTGATGAGGCTTAAACCCCTCGGAGAACTGGGAGACAACTCTGAAAGAACCTGAGCGCTGAACGTGAGTGAGTGTCGCATGGCAGAGAAGCGTTGGTCTATTTCCAACATGCCGCACTCCTGATAAGCCGGTTTTCAGGCTCTCAAGAGACCTCGAAAGGCACTCTCAGGCGATTCTGACAACCCCCCCATCTCCTGTTGAACAGTGCGAACCCACCCAGAAGTTACTCCCCGAGCTCTCAAGACGGAAATAGAAGCGAAACTTCCATTGTGCTACCCACCAGAAGGTCGACAGAAGGGACCGTGAGAGCCAGGCTAAGGAGGAGCGGACGGCACTGGGTTTATCGTAAATCGTGATTGTGACTCGATTAGAATCGTTGAGACTTGCGTTCGTCCGGATTCTCTGCGCTACGGAGACACGGAACTGGCGGCAGCACGCACCAGAGCACTACGGACAACGGATGCCATCCCTGGCCGAACCTCGCGCACCGAACCTCCTGCATTCCCCGCAATCTGCGCAGCGGAGCGCTGCCGCCACGCGGAGGCTCCGCCAAACGCGGAACAGCTGGCTAGCGAATGGGCTTACTGGTTGCTGGAAAGAACATCCTGCGGCAGACCCGGCGAGATTTGCGGCGGGACTGGCGGTGAGGCGACACGAGTGGACCGCATTGCACCTGCCGGTTCCCGTCGCCGTCGACGTGACAGGCGAAGTGGTAACAGCGCTGCACGATGTGGTGGCGACGGACTGGAGACGAGAAGCCATTGCGAAACGACTGCTAAGAAGTTGGTTTCAGAATAACTTCACTCGGCGTGTAGCAAGTGGATAGAATTTAGGGAGGGCGGGTTGGTGGGGAATTCGAGGTCGCTGCCATCTGATTGGCTGGGCCGGCTGATGACTCTGTTGTTCCTGCCTGAACACTTTTAGCGAATGTTACACAGCCGACGCAAGCAGGTTTCTCGATTGGCGAGGTGGACGAAGTCACTTTCGCCCATATCACATCACGGTGGATTGCGACTCTCACGAACTTGTGGTGCCCACAGCGCCACGTCAACCGACGCTACTCTGTCACGATTCTACCATTCAATTAGTTCGTTATGAGATCACTCGCTTACTAGCAGGTGTTAACAAATCATATAGACGACTTGTAGACCCACACATAACTTGCAACCAGCATTCTTTTGCAACAGGTGTGGATCGTGATCCTGATGAATCTCGATTTTACAGTGCTTCTTTATTCACAACTTTTCACGGTTATCACTCATATCATACACATGAATGCACAGGAAAAAGTGGGAGAAAGGGGCACGAGAGAAAGGGGGACACTAAAACAGAAAGGCGGTGCGTCCACCACCAGCATCACATGCAGCCCCTTATTCCATGGCGCATGCCAGCATCAAGTGCTACGCCTGCTCCCTTTTTTGTTGCTCGTGATGCTGCTGCTGGTGGTGATGTTGATGCTGATGATGCTGGGGATGGGGCGGATGCCGCTGCTGCTGCTGCTGATGGTGTCGCTGGTGTGGGTGGTGGTGGCGGCGCTGCTGCTGCAGGCGGCGCATCTCGCTCTTCTCATGCTCCTCGTACACGGGCAGGCTGCGGATGTTCTGCACCTCCTTCAGCAGCACCTCCTCCGTGATGTTGTCTCGAATGCTCTCCATCACCTGGGGGGGGGGGGGGGGGGGGGGGGAGGTAACAGCACACACATTCCCTCCTACACATGTTCTGCACCTCCTCCAGCAGCACCTCCTCCGTGATGTTCTCGAATGCTCTCCATCACCTGCCGTGAGGGGAGGCATGACGGCGGCATTGCAGGAATGGGCAGGGCCCACGCACACACATTTGCATACATGTGTGTGTGCCACGAACTGGAATGCTCGTTGGTGCGCACCCTCATCTCCTCCCACACACCATCCGCATAACCATCAGCAGGAATTGCCTCGAGATACGCGCCGCATGCATTGGGGTGCTCCTTGTCGCTGCGCACACGCACAAACTCCCTTAAGGCAAGGTGCATGCTAACCAAGGCATTCAACAGCCTCAGGAATCACCTTGAGACACGTGTGTCAGGCATTCAGGTGCTCCTTGTCAGTGCGCGCGCGCGCGCGCGCACACACACACACACACACACACACACACACGACCCCCCCCTTAACACCATAATACCCATAACATTCTGCAAGCATCACCTTGAGGTACGTGTGCCAGGCGTTGGGGTGCTCCTTGTCAGTGCGCACGCGCATCAACTCCCACTCGCCCTCATACTACAACAGGAAAAACACAAACCTTCGCCACAAATATCAATTAGCATCACCTTGAGGTACGTGTGCCACGCATTAGGATGCTCCTTATCAGTGCGCACACGCATGAACTCCCACTCGCCCTCGTCCTTCTTCCAGCAGCACTCCACTATCTTGCCCTCTAGTTCCTTCGCCTCCTCCTCACTCATGCCTACAGGAGGGGAAGGAAGGGGAGGGGGGCCGGAAAGGAGAGAGGGGAGGTGGGGGGTGTGCTTCGGGGGCGAAGAGAAGCGTTATGAATGACTGAACGAATAGAACTGAAACTGCACGCTGTGGCACAACCAGCACTCCACTCTCTTCCCCTCCAGCGAGCTCGCTCCTCCTCACCTCAGTCATCTCTAAGGAGGGTATGCAAAGGGCAGGGAGAGGATACGGGGCGGGGGGGCAAGAGAGGTTGGGGGTGGTTTGGTTGGTCTTAGGGCAAGAGGGTGTTTATAAATGAACTCGAAGTTTGGTTCAGCAGCAACCCGCTATCTCCCTATCCAGCGCATTGGCTCCTCCGCACGCATTTTAAGAATTCTCAAAGGTATTCCTATCCAGTGAGTTCGCTCCTCCACACGCATTCCTCAGCAGAGAAAGAACGGAGAGGGGCTTTAGGCGAGAAGCGTTCTGAAAGCGCCACTTGCTTGCCCTCCAACTCAATTGCCTCCTCCTTACTCGCATGGAGGAGCGGAAGTGTGGATTGGACCAAGAGACGCGGCTATGACATTATTATAACGCTTTTTTACACCGAGCGTCCAGAGCAGGAGAGCAGGAGAGCATAGCAAGAGAGAGGCACGGACCAGGGTGGGTGAACTTGGCTGCTGGTAGCGCTCGCAGCGTCTTCCTGTCTGACAGCAGCAGCACCCACTTGCTGTCCGGTGACTTCTGCACCGCACAGCACACAAGGGAGACGGGAGGGAGGTAGGAAGGAGGGGGGGGGGGGGAAGGGGAGGGGAAGATGATGCACTGGCAGTGCCCGCAGCGTCTTCCTGTCTGACAGCAGCAGCACCCGCTTGCCGTCTGGTGATTTCTGCACGGCACACAACAGGAATGAAGAGTCAACATGAGTCACGAGCAGTTAACAGGAGTCAGCCGGGGTTCTTAAGGGTCAGCAGGAGTTAGCAAGAGTCAGCAGGAGTCAGCAGGAGCTGCTAAAAATATATTGTGCAGCATGCAAAGTATTTGTGACTGTACATCAAGTGTGATGTACAGTTGAGTTGGGCACGTACCCCATTGTGGGTGTACAGTCGTCCATGGAATGCCACTCCACCCGTTTGTGGTGGAGCCTCCAATCACAAGTCAAGTGACCATCGGTTGGCTCTGCCACTTTGGTCCCTCGTTTGTGGTTGGTCCTTCCAACCCATCTTGAGGCAGAAGTCAACGCACCTTGAGGCAGAAGTCAACGCACCTTGAGGCAGAAGTCAACGCACCTTGAGGCAGAAGTCAACGGAGTTCATGTGAGCGTACTTCCACTTGAGCAAGCCCTCATGCGTCCGCGGCACATACGCGTCGTTCCACCCCTGCAGGGTGCAGAACAATGTAAGGGCAGGCGAGGGCAGAACGTGGGCAGAATGTGGCGTTTGGGAAACTAGTGTGTATGCGATGACAAACTAGCGTGATTTGAGTCAACTCAGACACTAGTGCGCATACACACCAGTCCATCCCTTTGTGCAGTGCGGAAACGAGACGTGGGATGGGATGTGGGAAACAGCAGCTGTGTGTTGAGGAAGCAGACGCTTGGAACTACGAGGATGAAGAGGTGCTTCCCTCAATTCCTCACTTAAACAACCAACCTACTTGCTGAACAAAACACCAAGTCAAGGTGTTGGGTGGAGAAAAAGGCATCCGAGGAGAGGAAGTGACAGTGCAGGCCTGCAGGACCACTCGCAACAAGCTCACCTGCTTGTGTTGCCAGTCACTCACTCACTGACTGACCTGCAGAATGAGCCCATCGGACTCATGGCTGAGCTTGGGAATGAAGTCGTGCAGCAGCTTGCCCACCGTGCTCAGCATGTAGAAGTCCTTGCGCCGCACCTGGTGACGTGGGGCATGGGGCACAAACAAGGCATGGACACACATGATGCACAAGGCATGGGGCACAAACAAGGCACGGACACACATGATGCAAAAGGCATGGGGCATGGGGCAGAGCAGCTTGCCCACCGTGCTGACCATGAACAAGTCCTTGCGCCGCAGGTGGGGTCAAGTGGGTTTGGGGCATAGTGCATGGGGTATGCATGGGACATGCATGGGAAAAAGGCAAAGCAGCTTGCCCACCGTGCTGAGCATGTAAAAGTCCCTGCGCCGCACCTGGTGGGAGTCATGTGTGGGGCATGAATGGTAAATAGGGCGTGGAGCATGGGACATGCATGGGACACCCATCGGCACGGGGCGCATGAGCTTGCCCACTGTGCTGAACACGTAAAGGTCCTTGCGCTGCAGCTGGTGGGCATAACGTGTGTTGGGCATGGGGCATGTTTCATGCGGCATGCCCCATGCCCGCATGGGCGCATGGTGCAGGTGCATGATGTGCAGTGCGTGACACATTTTGCCGCATGGCACATCGTGCATGCACATGTGCATAACACTCGGCACATAATATTACTTGGCGTGAGGAGTCATAGAGCATATTTTAGCATTCTCAAATGTCACTCACACATGGCACTCTACACATGGTATTACTTGGCGTGTGGAGTCATAGAGCATCCAAATCATTGAAAGTTCCCCAGCTGACCTCATCTTCAACTCCTTTAAATGACTTAAAACCTTCCGCCTTTGCATTCACCTTTCAGAACGTTCAGCCTGCACCCACCAAGCAAACCTTCCCGCAAAAATCACCTTGAAATCATCCCTGCTCACCGCTGTGACATACACGAAGTTCATCGCTGCGTCCATCTTCCATGACTGCAACCAACTACACCTTAAATCATCAACTGCATTCAGCAGCAAGCAATCACCTTGAAGTCTTCCATGCTGTAGTCACACACGGGGTTCACGGCTGCATCCATCTTGCATGACTGCGACCATCTGCACCTGTTCAAGTGCTATATGTGCAACCCATCAATCAGCGTTCACCTTGAAGTCCTCCATGCTGTAGTCGTAAATGGGGTTCATCGCTGCATCCATCCATTCACCTTGATATCCTTCAGTCAGCCTGCGATCACCTTGAAACTGTCAATCAGCAATCACCTTAAAGTCTTCCATGCTGTAGTCATAAATGGGGTTCATGGCAGCATCCATCTTGCGCGGCATCACCACCTCCTTCTCGATCAAATCAAACCGCTCCGCAAACGGTCTCTGAGGGGGGAGGCACGGAGCAAGGGACAGAAATCGTGAGAGGGAAAGCGGAGGAGTAGAAGAGCGGGACACGCATGTGCACACATGCACGACCTTTCCACTACCATGTTCCCCAAAATACCACGCACGTCACTCACACCCCTCTCTCAACTTAGCCCCTCCCTTTACCCTCCCCACTCACATCCCCCAGCAGCACGCTATCCTGCATCATGAGATCACAGATGAGGCAGTGCCGCTCCTGCATGCCAGTGTGTGTCACAGAAACCAGTGCTATGTGCCACAGTCACTCCCCACACAATAGTCACGTCCCCCAACACCACGCTATCCAGCATCATGAGATGATGAGATCATAGATGAGGTAGCGCCTCTCCTGCACGCCAGCGGTGCAATGTGTCACACTCTCACCCCCACGCACCACTATCAACCCCCCCATCTCGGCTCACATCCCCCGGCAGGGAGCACACTGTCCAGCATCATGAGGTCGTAGATCAAATAGCGCCTCTCCTGCACGCCAGTGGTGCAATGTGTCACACTCTCACCCCCACGCACCACTCTCAACGTCCCGATATCGACTCACATCCCCTAGTGGCACACTGTCCAGCATCATGAGGTCGTAGATAAAGTAGCGCCGGTCCTGAACGCCAGTGCCGGGCAGCTCATCGATCACCATACACGACCATCATGTACCAATCACACCCAACACGCCACTCACATCCCCCAGCGGCATGCTGTCAAGCATCATGAGGTCGTAGATCAAATAGCGCCTCTCCTGCACGCCAGTGCCGGGCAGCTCATCAACCACCATCTCGCCCACACACCACCCAAACCCCCCTCTCTATACTCACATCCCCCAGCGACACGCCATCCAGCATCATGAGGTCGTAGATCAAATAGCGCCTCTCCTGCACGCCAGTGTGCCAGAGCAGCCAACCAGTGCCGTGCGTCACAGTCAACCCCACACACCACTCACATTCCACCCTCTCTCGACTCACATCCCCCAGCGACGCGCCATCCAGCATCATGAGGTCATAGATGAGGTAGCGCCGCTCCTGCACGCCAGTGTCGGGCAGCTCATCAACCACTATCTCGCCCACACACCACTCAAATCCCCCTCTTAATACTCAAATCCCCCTCTTAATACTCAAATCCCCCTCTTAATACTCAAATCCCCCTCTTAATACTCAAATCCCCCTCTTAATACTCAAATCCCCCTCTTAATACTCAAATCCCCCTCTTAATACTCAAATCCCCCTCTTAATACTCACATCCCCCTCTTAATACTCACATCCCCCTCTTAATACTCACATCCCCCTCTTAATACTCACATCCCCCTCTTAATACTCACATCCCCCAGCGGCATGCTGTCAAGCATCATAAGATCATATATGAGGTAACGCCGCTCCTGCACGCCAGTGCCGGGCAGCTCATCAACCACCATCTCCCCATCCAGCAGTGTGGTGCGGTGCACGTCCCAATCGTCCACCGGCTTGCGCGCTGGAAACCTCATTTGTACTCGCCGGAACCGGAAGTTCCTGGTGGGGAGGGAGGGAAGAAAGGGCGAAGTGTGTTCAAACACACCTGCCGATGACTTTTGAGGCGCCTCAAAAGTCACAAGAAAGGGAACAGTATGTTCAAACACACGTGCCGATGAGGTAGCAGCAGTCATATATCGCGATATATGATGGCATACCGCTCATGTGTCAGGGCAAGTAAGCATCATTTTTCGCACAAAACAGCAGTCTCCGTCAATGCGAGCACCTGCAGTCCGGGCAAGCACACCTGTCGATGAGGCAGCAGCCGTCGGGGCAGATGAGCATCATGTAGCGCGTGAGAAGACAGTCACTGTAAGCTCAAGCACCTGTGCATGCATGCAAGCACCTGTCACTGCAAGCACCTGTCACTGCAAGCACCTGCTGTCACTGCAAGCACACCTGTCGATGAGGTAGCAGCCGTCAGGACAGATGAGCATCATGTAGCGCGTGCCAAGACAGCCACTATCAACTTGTCCACCTGTCAGTGCAAGCACACCTGTCAGTCAGTGCAAGCACACCTGTCAGTCAGTGCAAGCACACCTGTCGATGAGGTAGCAGCCGTCGGGGCAGATGAGCATCATGTAGCGCGTGCCATCAGCCTTCCACGTCACGTAGTACAGCCGCTGCCGCAGCAGCTGCAGGTTCTTGCTGCATCATGCACCATGCATGCATGCCACATGTGGAAAGTGGGTGGGTAGCATAGGGAGGGAAAGCGTTGAAGGTTCTTCCTGCGTTGGGAAGTCCACAGGGAGAAAATGTGAAGCGCAGTAGAGATTCGAAAGACCGCACGCACACGGGAAGAGAAGAGAGAAAAAGGACAGGCACAAGGAACGGCAGCTCATCTCTTACAGCGACATAGGACCCCACTTCTAACCAATCTTCAAGGGGCTCCTCCTTGAAGCATGATTGATGTGAAATGTGCAGAGTGATCCAGGCATATTCTTGAGCATTTGCCCCGAACGGAGCGGGTCGCCCCTACCCTACCTGACCCTACCCTACCTGACCCTAAATTCGAGATCTTAAACCCTGAGACACCGTAACAGAGGGGTTAAGGTTGGGAGGGGAATGATCGTGAGAGACCCGAAGCTTACAGGTCCAGCGAGACTGGCTGCGAGCAGCGTCTTGAAACTCAAACCTTGAAGTTGAAACGGCTTAACAGATGGGGGTGAGATGGAGAAGGGAAAGGAGGGACGGTGAGAGAGAGGGAGCTTACAGGTCCAGCGAGACTGGCTGCGAGCCGGGGAAGTGCCGGAAATTGTTCTGGAGGGGGGTGAGGAATGGGAGGAGGTGAAAATGGGAACTACTTTAAAAGGAGCTCGAGATAAGAACCAGGTAAATGGCGCAAGTTTAATTGAGAGAATGGCGGAATTGAGGAACGGGACCATGGGTACATGGGGGGAAGCGGGAGGGGGAAGTGAGATTGAGATGAGCACACAACAGAAGGAAAAAGAGGAGAGACTAGCGAATAGAATACTGGAGGAAGAGAAGGTGATGGAGGGGAAGAGGGGAGAGCGAAGAGAAGAGAGGGGAGAGGGAAGAGGAGCAAGAGGAGCAGAGTATATACGAAGGGGTGAAACTCCACGGTGACGGGGAGCACTATGTTTCTTCGATCAAGTTAAAAAGTAAAATAGAAAAAAGAAAAAAAAAAAAAAAAAAAAAAAAAACAAACAAACAAACAAACAAAAAAAAAAAAAAAAAACAAAAAAAAAAAAAAAAAACACACAATGAATCTGAGGAAGTTCATTCCTCCGTTGTCGGCGGGCGGTGTGGAGAGAAGTGACGCGAGTGATGTATACGGCACTGTCTGAGGAGTCGGCGTTCACAAGATTGAAGGAACGTAAACGCCGACTCCTCAAGCAGCACCGTATAAATCACTCGTGTGACTTCCCTCCACACCGCCACCAACAACGGCGTAATGAACTTCCTCTGATTGAATACCATCTGCTGTTCCTCCAAAATTACCATTCCCACGTTCCTCTCCAATATTTGCACATCTCTGCACCGCTCTGCTTCATTCACCTCCCCTCCTTGCTGCACGTACCGACTTGAGCCCCGTGCACACGATTTTCTGCAGCTCCCACTGCTGCTCCTCTGGTATTGCAGACCCCAGCACATCGTCAATCGTCATCTTCTTCTTTCCCTCCTCCTCCTTGCTTGCTTCCTGGATGCACACACGCGGAAAGATCACCATGCTGATTGGTGAATGCTGACAACCCTTAAGCACATCACATCCACCAACCAAGCCCAACACATGGTCATTATCTTCCTGCCCTCCTCCTCCTTGCTTGCTCCCTGGGCGGAAAGAAATAGCAGCAGCACACGGAGAGACTGGAAATGGAAACCACGCCGATGAAAGGATGAGCTCATCAGCAGCACGTGTTTTGAGTCGACTCAAAACAGAAATAACAGCCGCAGCAGACGAAGAGCCTGGAAACCATGCCGATGAACGGATGAGCTTATCAGCACCACCACCACCACCACCGCCTCTTCCAATCCAACCTGCCTGAGGCTCCTCGCCACCATATCCCCATCTACCTTGAGTTGCATGTTTCGCCACCCACACCACACAATGTGGCCTTCCACTCGGGCGTGGATGCACCCACAGGGTGAGGTGAGGGTTGGGTGGAATGGGCGGGTGGGCCTTTGGACACTATATTTACTTACTGGCTGTTTGTCTGATCCACTCACCGGCTCTGGCAACACCGCAGCAACGCACTCCTCATTACCGTCGTCCCCTCCCCTCACTCCTCCCCCTTCACCCGCCTCCTCCTCGTCCATCTCAAGAGCCACGTTGAAATCCCTAAGTCCAGGTAAAACGTGGCCTTCCACTCTTACCGGCTGCTTGTGTGATCCACTCACCGGCTCTGGCAGAACAGCAGCACCACACTCCTCGTTCCCATCGTCCCCTCCCCTTCCTCCCGCCCCCTCACCCGCCTCCTCCCCCGCGTCCTCCTCGTCCATCTCAAGGGCCACGTTGAGATCCAGGTCCAGGTCGAACATGGCCTTCCACTCGGGTGTGGTCGCATACACCCACGGGGCTGTTTGTGTGATCCACTCACCGGCTCTGGCAGCACCGCACTCCTCGTTGCCATCATCCCCTCCCCTCCCTCCTCCCTCACCCGCCTCCTCCTCGTCCATCTCAAGAGCAACGTTGAGATCCAGGTCCAGGTCAAACGTGGCTTTCCACACTCAGTGGCTGTTTATCTGGCCCACTTACCGGCTCTGGTAGCACAGCAGCGCCACACTCTTCATTCCCATCATCACCGCCACCTGCGCTGCCACCCGCGTCCTCCTCGTCCATCTCAAGGGCCACGTTGAGATCGAGGTCCAGGTCGAAGGTGGCCTTCCACTCGGGCGTGGGCGTATACACCCATGGGGCTGTCTGTCAATCCACTCACCGGCTCTGGCAGAACAGCAGCGCCGCACTCCTCATTGCCATCATCGCCACCACTTGTCTTCTCACCCGCCTCCTCCTCATCCATCTCAAGGGCCACGTTGAGATCCAGGTCCAGGTCGAACGTGGCCTTCCACTCGAACGTGGGTGTATACACCCACGGGGCTGTTTGCGTGATTTACTCACCGGCTCTGGCAGAACAGCAGCGCCGCATTCCTCGTTCCCGTCGTCCCCTCCCCTCCCTCCTCCCTCACCCGCCTCCTCCTCATCCATCTCTAGGGCCACGTTGAGATCCAAGTCCAGGTCAAACGTGGCCTTCCACTCGGGCGTGGGCGGGCAGATCACCGCGTCGGGGCGGCGCTCATGGTAGAAGGAGAAGAGCGACTGGATGTACTCCTCCTTGTATATTCCCGGGGGGCGTGCCTCCGCGAACTCTGCTAGTCTCTGCGTTTGTGGAAGCAAGAGGGGTGCGGAAGGGGGTTGGGGGGAACCCAGGGACGGGCGGACATGTGCGTGGGGGCTGGAGAGGTGCCTGGGAGGGGGCGCCGCTCATGGTAGAAGGAGAAGAGCGCCTGGACGTACTCTTTTTTGTAGATGCCTGGGGGGCGGGCCTCTGCCAATTGCGCTAGCCTCTGCATTGGTGTGGGGGAGGAAAGGAAGATGGACAGGTGGGTGTGAAGCGGCTGGGAGGAAGCAAGGCTGGTGGAGCGCTTGGATGTACTCTCCTTGCGTATTCCTGGAGGGCGCACCTCTTCGAACCCTGCTAGCCTCTGCCACGTGCCCACCTCTGCCACATGCCCACCTCTGCCACGTGTCCTCCAGGCGCGGATGAGGAGGTGGATGATCATGAGCCCCATGCAGTTGTGGTAGTGACTCATGAAGATACATGATCAGTGCACTGTGCATGTAGCATCTAGCCACCATACCTCTGCCATATGCCCCCCCATGGCGCGCATGAGCAGGTGGATGATAACAGTGTTTAGGTAGGTAGTGCCTCATAAAGACACGAAATCAGCGCATGTAGCATCCAACAACACCATACCTCTGCCACGTGCCCCCCATGGCACGCATGAGCAGGTGAATGATCATGAACCCTGTGCGGTTGTCATGGTGTCTCATCAAGACACATGATTGATTAGTGCATGCAGCATCTACCCACCATACCTCTGCCACGTGGCCCCCCATGGCGCGCATGAGCAGGTGGATAATCATGAAGCCCGTGCGGTTGTGCCCGTGCGTGCAGTGCACAATGATGCTCCTCTTGCGATCCGTTGCCCGCATGAAGTCCAGCGCCTGGAAGGAGGGGAAGGACAAGGGAGAGGAGAGACAGAGGCAAGTGGGAGAGTGCAGTGACAATGATGCTCTTCTTGCGCTCTGTGGCGCGCATGAAGTCCAGCGCCTGGCAAGTGGGACGGGGGGCGGGGGAAGGTGGGTGGAAGGGGAACATGGTTGGAAGAGTTGTTGAAGGTCGTTGAAGGGGCAGGGCAGTGCACAATGATGCTCTTCCTGCGCTCCGTTGCCCGCATGAAGTCCAGCGCCTGCGGTGAGGGAAAGGAGAGTGACGGGAGGGAAAAAGGGAGGAGGGCGAGGGCGAGGAATAAGTTTTGGAGCGGCGGTGCGTGCAGTGCACAATGATCTTCTTGCGCTCTGCGGCCCGCATGAAGTCCAGCGCCTGGCCAGAGGAAGGTGGGGGCAGGGAAGCAGGTAAGGAAAGGGGAACATGGCAATGCATCATGATGTCCTTGCACCGCTCTGCGGCCCGCATGAGGTCCAGCGCCTGGCAATAGGAAGGGCAGGCAGGACAGGGGAGAGAGCGAGAGGCAAGTGGGAGAGCGAGAGGCAAGTTGGAGAGCGAGAGGCAAGTGGGAGAATGCAGCGCAGCACAGCACCATGTGACCAGGATGCTCTTCCTGCATGGAGCCCAGCGCCTGGCAAGAGAGGGGCGGGGCGCGGCAGGTGCGGAAAGGGGAACATGGCATGGCAGTGCACCACACCACAGTGCTCTTGCTGCGTTCCGTGGACCGAATGAAGTCCAGCGCCTGACCCTGGGAGAGGGAGACACGGGACGGGTGAAGGGCCAATAGGGTGAGGCGTTGGAGAGGAGCAGTGAGAAGAGGAGCGTGGGAAAGGAGGGGCGGTGCAGTGCAGCACGATGCGATCGCATGTAGTCTACTAGTGCCTGGCAAGAGGAAAATCGCGAGGGAGGGGAGCAGGGAACGGCCGACCAGGCGACCCAGGGAACGGGGAGGGAGCGAGAGAGAGGCGCAGGAGGGGCAGTATCAATGCACTTGCGTGCGCAAATCCTTGGGACACGGAATGGGCCAAGGGAATGGGCAGTGGCATTCCCAGAGCCTTTCCAAGGAATGAAGGGCGCGGGTGTGACTTTTGAGTCGAGTAATGGGGGGTGCAGGTGTGGAACAGGACGGGACGGGACGGGACGGGACGGGGCGGGGCGGGACGGGACGGGACGGGACGGGACGGGACGGGTTGGGACGAGAGAAGGGGTGTGCGATGGTGTTTGAGAGGTGTGATGCAGTGCAGCAGGCCGGACACTTGTGGGCCAGGCAAAGGAGGATATAGGAGAGCTATCGCATAGACGAGTGTGGAGGAAGGAAGCGGAGGAAACTCACTGCATAGACAAAGCGGTTGACCGTCTCGTCGTCTGGTACCTCGTCTCGACCCCTGCAGGCCAGCTGGTGGGCACCGCACACAAGAACGGGGCGAGACAAGACAAGGCAAGGTGAGAGACACATAGAGAGACATTTTTTTGAGGCGCCCAAAAGCAGTCAAGTGTCTCGTCGTCTGGCACCTCGAACCGGCCCCTGCAGGCAAGCTGGTGGGCACCGCACACGAGAAAGTGAGAGACAAGGCAAGGCAAGGCAAGGTGAGAGACGCATAGACAGACAGGGAGGGGAGAAATGCAGTGAAGGGGAGAAAATATGTACACCCATGTGGCACGAGTGGTACGAGGCATGGAAAGGCAACACTTCTGGTGACTGAGGGAGCAACACATCCACTTCGCTCTGCTTCACTCCCTACTGAACTGGGTGGGTGCATGTGCTACCCGCCCTCTCATCTGCTTAGCTTCACACATGTGAATCCCTATCTTCCTCACCGTCATTCATACAATCCTTAGGCACTTCTCTCGCCTGCATCAGAATCCGCTCCTACTTGCCGCCACTGGACGCGCCCTTACCTTGAGGTTCTTCCCTTTCTGCTTCTCTCACTGCACCATGTGCTGCCTTGCCTTGCCCTCATTGCACGTGCTGCCTCGCCCTGCATTCTCACCTTGAGGTACTTGACGTTGAACTTGAGCCAGTCTTTTGGGTTGTAGTAGCGCGTCGTGTTGGTCAGGTCGATCACCATGCCCACCTGTGATGTGATGCGATCATCACGCATGAGGGAAGAGAGCCATGCAGGAAGCATAACACACGAGGAGGAGAAGAAAGTCTCTTTCTGAGGCGCCCTAACAAGAGAAGCACGTGGTGTTAGTCAGGTCAATCGGAACAGAGAAACTTTTTGAGTCAAGCCAAAAAGCTTCGACCGGTCGTTTGGGTTGTAGAAGCACGTGGTGTTGGTGAGGTCGATCACCAACCCAACCTGCCAACACTACACATGAGAAAAGGGAGTCGCAGGAAGCAAGGACAGACCGGAGGGAACGATTTAAAAAACCTCAGGGCACCTGCACAATTGAGAATTCTCAACAGAGAATTCTCAACAGAGAATTCTCAAAAGCGACTCAGACTTGGAGGAATCTCAAAAGCATCTCAGGGCACCAAAACACCTCCCCACCCCACACCTGCCCACCCAACACCTCCCCACCCCACAACCACCACCACGTACGTCTTTCGTCATGCTCTGCGTCTGCCTCAATGCCACATGGGGGGTTCACCGCTTGTGTGCTGTGCCCACATGCGAACCACGCCAACTGCATACAATCTCCCATTCCATACCCCCAACAACACCCCCCCCCACCACCACCACCACCACGTACGTCTTTCTTCATGCTCCGCGTCTGCCACAGCCACAGTCCACTGCTTGTGTGCTGTGCTGTGCTGTGCTGTGCTGTGCTGTGCTGTGCTGTGCTGTGCTACACACGCGAACAAACCTCGCTAACCAAAACTTGCGTACCCACATCGGGGGTCCGCGTGCGCTAACTGCATACACACAACACAATCTCTCCGTCTCCTCTCCACCCACCCCCACTGCCACCTATGTCTTTCTTCATGCTCCGCGTCTGCTTGAGCGCCACATCGGGGCACCACCGCTTGCCTGCTTCTCCCACAAGACATCCCTTGCTACATGCATACAAGCCTCGCCCTCCCCTCATCCCCATCCCACCAACCCCACCAGCCCCCCACCACCGCCACCTACGTCTTTCTTCATGCTGCGTGTCTGCTTGAGCGCCACGTCGGGTGACCACCGCTTGCCCGGCTCCACCAGCTCTCTGAACGCCTCTCCCAGCGGCGCCTTGCACGGAATGAGCAGCCCCATGGCCTCGCCCATAGAGGGGCAGTCCACCCACCCTGGATGGGAAAAAGGGAGCAGGAAAACAGGAGGAGTAGTTGGATCAGGGACGGGTGGAGGAACAAGCTGGTCTTTTCAGCTCCACCAGCTCTCTGAAGGCCTCTCCCAGCGGCGCCTTGCACGGAATGAGCAGCCCCATGGCCTCGCCCATAGAGGGGCAGTCCACCCACCCTGAATGGTTAAGGATGCAGGCAGGAGGGGAGGGAAAGTTTATCAGAAGAGAAAACAGAGGAGGGGACGGGAGAAGGTGGTTGCCCGGCTCCACAAGCTCTCTGAACACCTCTCCCAGCGGTGCCTTGGCGGGAATGAGCAGCCCCGTGGTCTCGCCCATCGACGGGCAGTCCATTCACCCTGGGAGCACAACAAGGAAACGGAAAAAGTACGGGAGACAATCAAAGGGATGGAAAGAGGGTTGGGGTGAGAAGGGGAGGTTCAAGGATAAGGAGCTTACTAGATTTTCCAACTCCCTGCACGCCTGCCTCAGCAGTGCCTTGCCTTACATGAAGCGCAGGGGCACTGCGGCAACCCTATAGTACAGGTTGCCCAATAGGTGCCAACTGGAACCGGAACTTGCCGGCAGGCAGAGGCTTTTGAGTCAGACTTCACGAATGTCTCCAAATCGGTGAAGTGACGGCGTCGGTGTCTCGGAACTGAGTGGCATGTACGTACCATCACGCAAGGGCTTTGCGTCAATCGAACCAAACAGAACGTGCCATCAGGCACGGTCTTTAAAACAATTGAATTGAATCGTTGAACAGAACGGGACGTACCATCAGGGAGCGGCCCACAAGACGGCCTCCTCTGACCCCCCGACGCTCGGTGCTCCGACCCGCCACCCTCCCCATGCCCATGGTACCCGTTACCCCCCCCACCCCCACCACCGTAACCACCGCCGCCACCACCACCACCAGCAGCACCGTCAGCGGCTCGCCTCTGGCGCGCTGCTGGGCGGCCCTCCTTCTCCTCGCGCTCCATGTTCTTGCGCTTCATCATCAGCATCCGCTCCTGCCGCTCCTGCTCATGGAAAGAAACACGGTGACACACACACAGGTGACATGTGACAGATGAGAGGTGTGAAGTTCTCATGGGCCAGTGGCCGAGTCGACAAGTGGATGATTGGACTTTTACACGAGAGGGGGGGCAGCTCATTGCGCTGCGCCGTGTTCTTGTGCGCTTCATCATCAGCAGCCGTTCCTGCTGCTCCTGCTCAGAGGAACACAGGGGCGCGGACAAGTGACACATGAGAGTTGACAGGTGGCTGGTGAGGTGACACGTGGCAAGTATCTCCAGGCAACAGTCGGCTTATGTGTGCTCCCGCTCCCTCCTCTTCCTCTCTGTCACCAGCGTCGCTTCCCTTGCTCCTGCAGATGAAAAGGGGAACGTCTAATCCGCTTTCCACTCCATCTGTAACCTCCTCCCGCTTCCCCCTCCTCCGCTTCAAACCAACTCCCCCCAGCTCCCCCCTGGAAGGGAAAGGCTGTAAACGCTGAGGTCGTGGCAATTATTTTCGTTATTATTCTTTTTTATTATTATTATTTTCCGGGCTGCATGAGGCTCTCTAACGGAAACCACGCGCTGCTGGGCGAGACTTCCGGTACGACTTCGGCTTTGAATGTGTTGCGGTCACGCACGAGCCTTTGCGATAGCTCGAGAAAGTAAGGCCCTTCATTGTTCTCAGACATCCCTACGAGCTCCAAACGGCATCCACGGCTAAGCGGGGAGATTAACAGAGTGGTTGAGAAAGGCGTGCATGCGATAGCGTCACGAAGAGTGCAAGAAAACGGGATAGGAAGAGTCAATGTTGTGGAACGACACCTATATGGTACGGTATACGCTCTCCATGACAACACCTGTGTCCAGCTATACGTTATAACACGCAGCTGCACACATCTTCCCCTCTCGCTATTCCCAGACGACGCTAAACTTAGCCTCGATGCACATAATTGGTTACGTTGGCAATTGCGTACCCGCATGTACACCGCGGAAACGGACTCTTCGCCGCCATTTTGCTCCTCTTGATTCATGCTTGCAGGCCTATCCTCCAATCAGGTCATAAAGCAGCGAAATAACGTCTGCCTAAAAATAAGATTCCTGAATTTCCCCTAATTTCGAAAGGTGCTTAGATAACAGGAGCCGCGCCGCTTAGGCCAACACCTTGAAGGCAGAAACTGAAAAGGAGCTAGCGTGTTTGGGGTATTCCGTTTCTGACACCTCCGCGCAGGGTCAAAGATGCATGTGGCGAGGAGAAATGTTACAGCCGGTAACCAGGGCGTGCAGTACAGTTTGTGTGAAACGTTCGTTATGCGCTGCCTGAATGAATGCGTTGGATTTACGTGGTGAGAAGCAGAAACGAAACCAAGCCGCGAAGAAGTGGCGAAACCACCACTCAGGCAACCAGGTTACCGAAATGGACCTCGTGCACAATTCGCAGAAGGGTGGTAGCAGAACAAGTTATTTTCCCGTACACGCCAAAAGCGATTAGCACTTCCATTCTCAAGATTTGTAAATCAGCGCTGACTTTTAGTGAACACCAGTGGTCCCAGAGGATGGACCCAGGTGCAGTGGCGACAGCTCACTGGAGTCAATCAGTGGTGGGATCTTTGCTAAAAAATAAATTCATGATTTGAGGGTACCAAGACTGTCGGGGTAAGCCCGAAACATAACTTGAACCCTCATTGCCAGTTTGGGTACGTTCCTGGCTGGTGTCAAGCTTCGGGCCTTCCCGGGAAGACCCGAAGCTTTGGGTTAAAGTTCCTGTCAAACCTTGTGTTTTCCGGAAACAGGGGCAATTTTTGGCCGGAAGACCCGAAGTTGGTCTCGGATGACCCAAAGTGGGTCTAACTTCCGGTCATCCGCGGATGACCGGAAGCTTGACACGCGCCAGGAACGCACCCTTTGCCTTCTCTCCCCGCCATTTTTCAGATTCCAGATTCTCGCGGCTGCAGCAAAACGGAATCCCAAGGTTGAACCTCCCTTGCCCAAGTTTCCTTTCTCGTTCTCCTGCGCCATCCGTCCTTCTGACCTCTTCTCAAACACTTCCCACATTCTCATTCCCGCATGTTCTTCATCCAGGGTTAATATGTCGTGAAACCCGAACAGACTCTGCGTTATCGTTTCGTTTTTTTTTCTCCATAGTCGTTTCGTTACAACCGGTAGTCCCATCGCACAGTCGCACCGATGGACGTGCGACGAGGACATGCGACAGGCGGGAGGCAATCGCCTGACGGGTCGGACCACGATGAGGCCAAGCGGAAGTCGGATTCCATTTTCGCTCCGCGATCGGCGGCGCAGAAGCGGCGACAGTTCGTCGCACAGGTCGCCATGATCACCGTCGCAGCAGTCATTCTCATCGTTATGCTCGCCAGACCGTCGCATCCGACCAATCAAAGTAAGTAACCACCATTTCCTTTCTTATTATTCATCAGGAGCAAACCCTCTGACACTTATCTCCATCACTGACCACATTCGTAATTATTAGTGAGCAACACCGTCGTCTGGAGCAAGGAGCGTCTCGTTCTGACACACTGTGCCGCTGCAGTGCCAGGGGTAGCGGTAGTGCGTATGCATCAGCCGTCTGGAAAATTGTTTGTAATACCTTTGAAGCTTCGCAAATCGCGGATCCGCAAGCTGCTGAGCTTTCTACCTTGCGCGCGAGCGACGTCGACGTGTCCTTACTTTCCCGTCCTCGTCTGTGCCACTCTCTCCTTCTCCTCCCGCTCAACCTTCTCCCACATTTTATTAATCACGACAAGAGATGCCCTCTATTCCTCCGACGTTGAATCATCTCGTCGTTCCTCCTCCCGTACCGCGGACATGCGATGCAATGCAGGCGGGTCAGACATCACCAAGGGCACCACGGTCGGCCCCGCGGTTCAAGCGACAGAACACGTACGTGAAAGGGCCGCTCGCCTAGTTACGT
Source organism: Closterium sp. Yama58-4 (assembly GCA_947470075.1). Lineage (NCBI taxonomy): Eukaryota > Viridiplantae > Streptophyta > Zygnematophyceae > Desmidiales > Closteriaceae > Closterium > Closterium sp. Yama58-4. The sequence goes on from CANIUD010000711.1 coordinate 576,583, forward strand.
TGAGACTATAGAGTTGACTCAAGCAATGCAGGCGGGTTAGACATCACCAAGGGCACCACGGTTGGCCCAGCGGTTCAAGCGACACGTGAAAGGGCCGCTCGCCTTACTACGGGAAGGCCACGGTGAATGCACGTGACCTGTTTGCGCGCGCGTAGCTGCTTGCGCGGCTGGCGGGGAAAGCCTAGTTTCGAGTTTTTCAAGAGCTGTACACTCGGTTGACGACCTCTAAGTTACTAGACGACGAGTTAGTCGATATGCGTGACAAAACCAGGACGAGCGCTTTCGTTCTACACACCGTATGCAATCTCTTCAATTACGCAATGCTGCAGTGTATGTATGCAATGTTACGATGTTTGCAATATCCCCTCATTCCGCCTCTCTCTTCCACACCCCCACCTCTCTGCCCCTCAGCTCACACACACGGAGACCACGTCATCGCTACAGGAACCGGCTCAGCCTGTTGCCGCGCACACCACTCACTGTGAGACCTTGGGGAGAAGAGAGGAGGGGAGGGAAGGGGTGGGTTACTGGGGATGATTGAGTAGACGAGAGGAGTGGAGAGGGGTGGAGGGAAGGGCGGTTGGAGAGAATGGTGGAGCAGAGGAGAGGAGTGGAAGGAGGGCGAGAGGAATGGCGAGGAGGGATTGACACGTGGAGAGAAGTGGTGTTATGGGGAAGCATAGGACGGAAGGGAAGCAGGGAGTGAGAGAACGAGGTTTTGGTGAGGACACAGAGGGAAAGAGACATACGATGAAAACAGAAGTTGGTTCAAGAACGTAGAGTAATTCTTTGAAACCGTCGTGTCATCATGCCATCGTGTCACCATGCCAGCATTTCACCATGTTGTGTTATCATGCCATCATGTCATCATGTTGTGTTATCATGCCATAATGCCCATCATGTCCTCGTGCCATCATGTCCTCGTGCCATCATGTCCTCGTGCCATCATGTCCCCGTGCCATCGTGTCCTCGTGCCATCATGTCCTCGTGCTGTCATGTCCTCGTGCTGTCATGTCCACGTGCTGTCATGTCCACGTGCTGTCATGTCCTCGTGCTGTCATGTCCTCGTGCTGTCATGTCCTCGTGCTGTCATGTCCTCGTGCTGTCATGTCCTCGTGCTGTCATGTCCTCGTGCTGTCATGTCCTCGTGTCATCATGTCCTCGTGCTGTCATGTCATGGTGGGCTTTCATTTGACCCCAATATCATGCCATCATGCCATCCATACCCCATTCACCAGCAGTCATAGCAGGCGGGGGGGAGGACGAGGCAAGCCTATTGGAGCTAGCGAGGCAGGACGACCATGCACTCGCTACAGCAGCGCAGCAGTTGAGCCAGCAGCAGGTGAGATGGAATCATTTTAGCTGACTTTGAAGTCACCGAGCCCTTTAAAGCTAGCGAGGCAGGACGACCATGCACTCGCTACAGCAGCGCAGCAGTTGAGCCAGCAGCAGGTGAGATGGAATCATTTTAGCTGACTTTGAAGTCACCGAGCCCTTTAAAGCTAGCGAGGCAGGACGACCATGCACTCGCTGCAGCAGCGCAGCAGTTGAGCCAGCAGCAGGTGAGATGGAGTGAAGTAGAGTAACACATAGCAGGCAAGGGCAATCTTTCGTCGCCCCCGTTTCTTGCCTTGACTCTCTGCTGCACACGTGATTTCTGCTGCACACGTGATTTCTGCTGCACACGTGATTTCTGCTGCACACGTGATTTCTGCTGCACACGTGATTTCTGCTGCACACGTGATTTCTGCTGCACACGTGCTCTCTGCTGCACACGTGCTCTCTGCTGCACACGTGCTCTCTGCTGCACACGTGCTCTCTGCTGCACACGTGCTCTCTGCTGCACACGTGCTCTCTGCTGCACACGTGCTCTCTGCTGCACACGTGCTCTCTGCTGCACACGTGCTCTCTGCTGCACACGTGCTCTCTGCTGCACACGTGCTCTCTGCTGCACACGTGCTCTCTGCTGCACACGTGCTCTCTGCTGCACACGTGCTCTCTGCTGCACACGTGCTCTCTGCTGCACACGTGCTCTCTGCTGCACACGTGCTCTCTGCTGCACACGTGCTCTCTGCTGCACACGTGCTCTCTGCTGCACACGTGCTCTCTGCTGCACACGTGCTCTCTGCTGCACACGTGCTCTCTGCTGCACACGTGCTCTCTGCTGCACACGTGCTCTCTGCTGCACACGTGCTCTCTGCTGCACACGTGCTCTCTGCTGCACACGTGCTCTCTGCTGCACACGTGCTCTCTGCTGCACACGTGCTCTCTGCTGCACACGTGCTCTCTGCTGCACACGTGCTCTCTGCTGCACACGTGCTCCCTGCTGCACACGTGCTCCCTGCTGCACACGTGCTCTCTGCTGCACACGTGCTCTCTGCTGCACACGTGCTCTCTGCTGCACACGTGCTCTCTGCTGCACACGTGCTCTCTGCTGCACACGTGCTCTCTGCTGCACACGTGCTCTCTGCTGCACACGTGCTCTCTGCTGCACACGTGCTCTCTGCTGCACACGTGCTCTCTGCTGCACACGTGCTCTCTGCTGCACACGTGCTCTCTGCTGCACACGTGCTCTCTGCTGCACACGTGCTCTCTGCTGCACACGTGCTCTCTGCTGCACACGTGCTCTCTGCTGCACACGTGCTCTCTGCTGCACACGTGCTCTCTGCTGCACACGTGCTCTCTGCTGCACACGTGCTCTCTGCTGCACACGTGCTCCCTGCTGCACACGTGCTCTCTGCTGCACACGTGCTCTCTGCTGCACACGTGCTCTCTGCTGCACACGTGCTCTCTGCTGCACACGTGCTCTCTGCTGCACACGTGCTCTCTGCTGCACACGTGCTCTCTGCTGCACACGTGCTCCCTGCTGCACACGTGCTCTCTGCTGCACACGTGCTCTCTGCTGCACACGTGCTCTCTGCTGCACACGTGCTCTCTGCTGCACACGTGCTCTCTGCTGCACACGTGCTCTCTGCTGCACACGTGCTCTCTGCTGCACACGTGCTCTCTGCTGCACACGTGCTCTCTGCTGCACACGTGCTCTCTGCTGCACACGTGCTCTCTGCTGCACACGTGCTCTCTGCTGCACACGTGCTCTCTGCTGCACACGTGCTCTCTGCTGCACACGTGCTCTCTGCTGCACACGTGCTCTCTGCTGCACACGTGCTCTCTGCTGCACACGTGCTCTCTGCTGCACACGTGCTCTCTGCTGCACACGTGCTCTCTGCTGCACACGTGCTCTCTGCTGCACACGTGCTCTCTGCTGCACACGTGCTCTCTGCTGCACACGTGCTCTCTGCTGCACACGTGCTCCTGCTGCACACGTGCTCTCTGCTGCACACGTGCTCTCTGCTGCACACGTGCTCTCTGCTGCACACGTGCTCTCTGCTGCACACGTGCTCTCTGCTGCACACGTGCTCTCTGCTGCACACGTGCTCTCTGCTGCACACGTGCTCTCTGCTGCACACGTGCTCTCTGCTGCACACGTGCTCTCTGCTGCACACGTGCTCTCTGCTGCACACGTGCTCTCTGCTGCACACGTGCTCTCTGCTGCACACGTGCTCTCTGCTGCACACGTGCTCTCTGCTGCACACGTGCTCTCTGCTGCACACGTGCTCTCTGCTGCACACGTGCTCTCTGCTGCACACGTGCTCTCTGCTGCACACGTGCTCTCTGCTGCACACGTGCTCTCTGCTGCACACGTGCTCTCTGCTGCACACGTGCTCCCTGCTGCACACGTGCTCTCTGCTGCACACGTGCTCTCTGCTGCACACGTGCTCTCTGCTGCACACGTGCTCTCTGCTGCACACGTGCTCTCTGCTGCACACGTGCTCTCTGCTGCACACGTGCTCTCTGCTGCACACGTGCTCTCTGCTGCACACGTGCTCTCTGCTGCACACGTGCTCTCTGCTGCACACGTGCTCTCTGCTGCACACGTGCTCTCTGCTGCACACGTGCTCTCTGCTGCACACGTGCTCTCTGCTGCACACGTGCTCTCTGCTGCACACGTGCTCTCTGCTGCACACGTGCTCTCTGCTGCACACGTGCTCCCTGCTGCACACGTGCTCCCTGCTGCACACGTGCTCTCTGCTGCACACGTGCTCTCTGCTGCACACGTGCTCTCTGCTGCACACGTGCTCTCTGCTGCACACGTGCTCTCTGCTGCACACGTGCTCTCTGCTGCACACGTGCTCTCTGCTGCACACGTGCTCTCTGCTGCACACGTGCTCTCTGCTGCACACGTGCTCTCTGCTGCACACGTGCTCTCTGCTGCACACGTGCTCTCTGCTGCACACGTGCTCTCTGCTGCACACGTGCTCTCTGCTGCACACGTGCTCTCTGCTGCACACGTGCTCTCTGCTGCACACGTGCTCTCTGCTGCACACGTGCTCCTGCTGCACACGTGCTCTCTGCTGCACACGTGCTCTCTGCTGCACACGTGCTCCCTGCTGCACACGTGCTCTCTGCTGCACACGTGCTCTCTGCTGCACACGTGCTCTCTGCTGCACACGTGCTCCCTGCTGCACACGTGCTCTCTGCTGCACACGTGCTCTCTGCTGCACACGTGCTCTCTGCTGCACACGTGCTCTCTGCTGCACACGTGCTCTCTGCTGCACACGTGCTCTCTGCTGCACACGTGCTCTCTGCTGCACACGTGCTCTCTGCTGCACACGTGCTCTCTGCTGCACACGTGCTCTCTGCTGCACACGTGCTCCTGCTGCACACGTGCTCTCTGCTGCACACGTGCTCTCTGCTGCACACGTGCTCTCTGCTGCACACGTGCTCTCTGCTGCACACGTGCTCTCTGCTGCACACGTGCTCTCTGCTGCACACGTGCTCTCTGCTGCACACGTGCTCTCTGCTGCACACGTGCTCTCTGCTGCACACGTGCTCTCTGCTGCACACGTGCTCTCTGCTGCACACGTGCTCTCTGCTGCACACGTGCTCTCTGCTGCACACGTGCTCTCTGCTGCACACGTGCTCTCTGCTGCACACGTGCTCCCTGCTGCACACGTGCTCCCTGCTGCACACGTGCTCTCTGCTGCACACGTGCTCTCTGCTGCACACGTGCTCTCTGCTGCACACGTGCTCTCTGCTGCACACGTGCTCTCTGCTGCACACGTGCTCTCTGCTGCACACGTGCTCTCTGCTGCACACGTGCTCTCTGCTGCACACGTGCTCTCTGCTGCACACGTGCTCTCTGCTGCACACGTGCTCTCTGCTGCACACGTGCTCTCTGCTGCACACGTGCTCTCTGCTGCACACGTGCTCTCTGCTGCACACGTGCTCTCTGCTGCACACGTGCTCTCTGCTGCACACGTGCTCTCTGCTGCACACGTGCTCTCTGCTGCACACGTGCTCTCTGCTGCACACGTGCTCTCTGCTGCACACGTGCTCTCTGCTGCACACGTGCTCTCTGCTGCACACGTGCTCTCTGCTGCACACGTGCTCTCTGCTGCACACGTGCTCTCTGCTGCACACGTGCTCTCTGCTGCACACGTGCTCTCTGCTGCACACGTGCTCCTGCTGCACACGTGCACACGTGCTCCCTGCTGCACACGTGCTCCCTGCTGCACACGTGCTCCCTGCTGCACATGCTCCCTGCTTAAAATGCGCTCGTTACCACCCATTCCTTCCTGTGGATGTGCGTGCATATGCCTGCACGCGTCTCATCTTGAGATAACATATGCTGATACCGCCAGTAGTCACTCTGCTGCTGCTTGCAATGTGTTCCTTATCGCCCGTTCCTTCCTCTACGTGTGTGCGCATGCCTGCAGGCGTCCCAGCTTGAGCTAGCACATGCCGATACTGCCAGTAGTCACGCTGCTGGTGGTGGTGCCAGTGGCGGCACTTCTGCTGCTACTGTGGAAGGAGGTGCTACCGCTGCTGCTGCTGCTGTGGGTGGGGAGGCAGGTAGAGAAGCAGGGCAGGGCGGGCAGGCGTATCCTGATAAAGAGCCGCAGCCATTCCCTTGGAGGGAGCGTCAGCAGCATTTACCTGAGAGGGATCATCAGCAGCAATTCCCTGAGAAGGATCATCAGCCATTCCATGAGAAGGAGCCGCACCCATTCCCTGAGAAAGAGCATCAGCAATTCCCTGAGAGAGAGCATGAGCAATTCCCGGAGAGGATACCCCATGGCAGCGGTGTGTTTGGGGAAGTGGTTCGTGATCGGCCAGGGGGAGAAGAGGAGGCTGAGGTGAAAGCGAGTGTGGGGCAAGGGAAGGAGGATGAGGATGAGAATGGGAAGGATGGTGACGAGGAGGAGGAGGAGAAGGAGGAGAAGGGTGAGAAGGACGCGGGAGGGAAGAGTGAGGGTGAGCATAGGGGAGACAATGAGGAGAGTGAGGAGGGGAGTGGAGAGGGGGAAGCGGGAGGCAAGAGTGAGAAGAAGGCAGGGGATAAGAGTGAGAGCGAAGATGAGGAGGGGGAGGATGATGAAGATGATGACGAGGAGGATGGTGGTGGGAAGGAAGGGAAGAAGAGGCGCAGTGAGGCAGGTACGGACAGCGGGAAGAAAGGGGATGAGGAGGAGGGGGAGAAGGAGGACGAGGAGGAGGAGAAGGAGGAGAAGGAGGGGAGAGAGGAAGAGGAGGCGAGGGAGGAGGAGGAGGGCTCGCATGGCAGTGGAGAAGCAGCAGGGGAGGAGGACGAAGGGGCTGGGCCTGCAGATGACAGTGCTGCTGGCGCTGGTGACGGTGGTGGAGACGGTGGTGGTGACGGTGGTGGCAGTGATGGGGAGAGTGGCAGCAGCGGGGGTGGGGAGGCGGCTGGGGAGAGTGCGGGTTCGTCTGAACAGCAGTCGGTTGCTGCCAAGGAAGTGGTGCGCATTTGCCATCTGCTCACTGTTTCATTTCTTTTGCCAATGCATTGCTAACCTCTCTTCCCCCACTCTCCACCTCTCGTCCCTTGTATCCTTTTGGCACTCTCTCTTCCCCCGTATTGCCTCCCATTCCTCCTTTCCCCATCGCTCCTCCAGAAAGCGGAGGCAGCAGCAGTGGCAGCGGACCCAGTGGGTGAACGAATAGACGTGGAGGGGTGTCGGGGGCGCACGGTGTTCATTCACAAGCTCGCCCTTCCCCTCCCCTTTTCCCCCTTCCCTCTCCCCTTCATCCGTTTACCTCCCCTCCCTTCCTCTCTCGCTCTCCACTTCTCATCCCAGAAAGCGGAGGCAGCAGCAGTGGCAGCGGATCCAGTGGGTGAACCGATAGACGTGGAGGGGTGTCGAGGGCGCACGGTGTATATTCACAAGCTGGCCGTTCCCCTCCCCTTCTCCCCCTCCCTCCTTACCAGAAAGCGGAGGCAGCAGCAGTGGCGGCAGACCCGGTGGGCGAGCCGATAGACGTGGAGGGGTGTCGGGGGCGCACTGTGCTCATCCACAAGCTCGCCCTTCCCCTCCCTTTCTCCCCCTTCCCTCCTTACCAGAAAGCAGAAGCAGCAGCAGTGGCGGCGGATCCAGTGGGCGAGCCAATAGACGTGGAGGGGTGTCGGGGGCGGGTGGTGTATATTCACAAGCTGGCTCAGGCGTACAACCGCGGGTTGGTTGAGCAGTGCGCCACGCTGCTGCCCTGGTTCTCCATCTGCCCGCACTTCCAGGTGCGTGGGCGTGTGTGTGGGGGGTGTGTATGGGTGGGTGTAAGGGTGTTAAGGGGTCTTGGGCTCGTGGAGCAGTGCGCCACGCTGCTGCCCTGGTTCTCCATCTGCCCGCACTTCCAGGTGCGTGCATGCGTATATGCTCTTTTTTTTTACCTTGAAAATTGCCTGCACCAACAATAGTGTATAAGCTTGTGATTTCGCTTGTGACATGTGCTGGCTGGCTGTCTGGCTAGGCTTGGTTAAACACTTGTGCTGGCTGGGCTCTTTTTGGACCAACGTTTCTGTTCTCGTGTCCCATGTCTCGCTGTGCATACCCCCATGTGCGTTTTTCCCCATGGGTGCATGCAGAACGATGGTTTGGGGAAGCGGATCCGCAACAGCAAGCTGCTTCTACCCTCTGGCCGATGGTTCGAGACACACATGGTACGCACTCACTGCACCGCACTGCACTGCACTGCACTGCACTGCACTGCACCGCACCATACATCATGCGTTACAATTTCTCTCAAATGCACCGTACACTGTTTCTGGAGTATATTTCATGACAGGGCTAACCAACCGCATTACCTCCCTCCCCATCTTGAGTCTCCCCTCTCTCTGAATTTCCCTTTCACTACCGCCTGCACAAGGCGTACAAGTGCATCACGAGCCACCCCCTCTCCCCTCTCCCCATTCTACCCATGCGCCTCCCCTCCCAGTATGCTTTGGAGATGGTGTTTCACTACCGCCTGCGATAGGTCTAGAAGTGCATCACCAGCGACCCGGACTGAGCAGACCTCTTCTTCATGCCCTTGTCTCTTGTTTCTCTCTCCACACTGTGTGCATGGCAGTACGCCCTGGAGATGGTGTTTCATTACCGGCTGCACAAGGCATATAAGTGCATTGCCAGTGACCCAGACAACAAGGCGGATCTCTTCTTCATTCCCTTCTACGCCTCTTCTTCACCTGTCTCTCCCCTCGCTCTCCCCCAGTATGCGCTGGAGATGGTGTTTCACTACCGCCTGCGCAAGGCGTACAAGTGCATCACGAGCGATCCAGACCGGGCGGATATCTTCTTCATGCCCCACCCTGTCACCGTTTAAGTGCATCAAGAGCGACTCAGGCAAGGCGGATCTGTTCTTCATCCCCTTCTATGCCTCTTTTCCCTATCCTCTCCTCTCTCTTTCCCCCAGTACGCCCTGGAGATGGTGTTTCACTACAGGCTCCGAAAGGCATACAAGTGCATCACGAGCGATCCAGACAAGGCAGATCTGTTCTTCATCCCCTTCTACGCCTCTTCTCTCCCCTACCCTTTCGCCATTTTCCATGTGCCCCTCCTCCCAGTACGCTTTGGAGATGGTGTTTCATTACCGTCTCCGCAAGGCATACAAGTGCATCACGAGCGATCCAGACAAGGCGGACCTCTTCTTCATTCCCTTCTACGCCTCTTCTTCCCCTTGTCTCTCCCCTTGCTCTCCCCCAGTACGCCCTGGAGATGGTGTTTCACTGCCGTCTGCGTAAGGCGTACAAGTGCATCACGAGTGGCCCAGACAGGGCGGACCTGTTCTTCATCCCCTTCTATGCCTCTTCTTCCCCTCGTCTCTCCCCTTCCTCATCCCCAGAACGCCCTGGAGATGGTGTTTCACTATCGCCTGCGCAAGGCATACAAGTGCATCACGAGCGACCAGACAAAGCGGACCTGTTCTCCATTCCCAACCCCTTCCCCACACTCCAACTCTTGTCTCTCCCGCACTGTGTGCCAGTACGCACTGGAGATGGTATTCCATTATCGCCTGCGCAAGGCGTACAAGTGCATCACCAGCGATCCAGACAAGGCGGACCTCTTCTTCATCCCCTTCTACGCGTCGCTGGACGTCACTCGCTGGCACTTCGCCAAGAACGCGTCCCTGGACGACCGTGACCGCATGCACGATGGGCTTGCCAAGTGGTTGATGAGAAGGGAGCACTTCAAGGTACGAAGCGGTTAGAGGTGATTTGGTATGGTCTGGTATGTGGGGGTGTACCTGCCCTGCTCTGCTCTGTGTGTCTCTGGACAACCGTGACCGCATGCTTGATGGGCTCGCCGAGTGGCTCATGCGGAGAGAGCACTTCAAGGTGGGAAACGGCTAGAGGTGGTACGGTGTGTGGTGGTATACCCCTGCTCTGCTCTGTGTGTCGGAGAATGCATCTCTGGACGACCGTGACCGCATGCATGATGGGCTCGCCAAGTGGCTCATGAGAAGGGAGCACTTCAAGGTGCGTAGGTTGAGTGTGTTGGGACACTACATAACATGTGCATCTTTCTTGTGCAAATGCGTCTGGGCCAGGCTAGTTATAAGTACTGTAAGCCCCAAACCCTCAACCCGAAAACCACAGGAGAAATGCATCTGGGGCCACATGTAAGCACCTGAATCAGCGATTGGTGAGCAAGGCACGGAATTATAGTATCAAAATCTCCAGCCTGAATCCTAAACCCAAAACCTGCAGGAGAAATGCATTTGGGCCTTCATGTTGTAATCTGTATGTGCATGGTGACATTGGGGCTGAGCACGACGGGTATCCACCATTCATACCGCACTGCACCCTTGGGCAGGACCCTTGCAAGTTCTGGTTATGAGAGCTGCTCCACTGGGGCTGGGCTAATGGCGTGCCTAATGTTTCTGCGTTCTTCCCGTGCTGACCAGAAAAGCAGGGGAGCGGACCACTTCATAGTGCCGGGGCAGGGCTTGTGGGATTTGCGGCGGTCAGAGAGATGCAGGGCCTCAGTGGTGCAGCACTTGTGTGCCTTTTGTCTTCTCCTTTTGTGCTGCAGAAAAGCAGGGGAGCGGACCACTTCGTTGTGCTGGGGCAGGGCAGGGCTCGTGGGACTTCAGGCGGTCAGAGGGGTCCCAATGGGGCAGGAGGGCTAACGAAGTGATTGCTCCTTGTGTTTGCTTCTTGCCTCTCCGCAGAAGCGAAACGGAGCGGACCATTTCATAGTGCTGGGGCAGGGCTCGTGGGACTTCAGGCGGTCAGAGGGGTCACAATGGGGCAACCGGCTGCTGCTTCTGCCAGAGATGAAGCACGTGAGTGGGGAGGAGGAGGGAGGAAGGGGAACAACAAGGAGCTGCCGAACATGAATAACCCTGCCTGACTTTCCTTTTTTATCTTTGCTTAGATGGGCACTTCAGAAGGTCAAAGAGATCTTATTGAAACAACCAACTGCTGTTGCTGCATGATATGAAGCACGTGTCGAGGAGGTGGGGGGAAGGGAATGAAGAAGTTTGGGAATGGAAGGGATTAGACACGTGAGCTGGATGGAAAGATGCACCACCCGGAGTTCAAAACTTGTATTCTTGTCACAGAGCGGATCATGCACTATCACTTGTGCGTATGTGAGCCAGGAGGCGTTGTTTTGGGTGCCCCCAATCCCTCTCTTGCACACTCCGTGGCATGCTCCCCGTCATGCCAAACTCGCACATCCATCCCTGCCATGATTCCGCCCTGCTTCAATGCGCTTGTGCACATTCCTTCCGTCCTATCCCGCCCCTCACAGGTGACCAAGCTGGTGCTGGCGGCAAACCTGTGGGAGGAGACGGAAATCGGCATCCCCCCTCTCACCTTCTTCCACCCGCGCTGGGAGAAGGACTACAAGGTGAGCACCCAGGGCGGAAAGGAAGTTCAACGGTGGATGTAATGGGTTGAACGGGCTCCTATACCTCGTCCAACAGATCGAAATGGCAGGCAGACATGGCAGTGCATTGGAGATTCACACAGGCGCACTCCCGTGGTGACTTCTGAGTCGACTCAAAAGATAGGCACACCCTCCTCAAAAGATATCGTTATTGGTGGCAGCTGCACATGCCAAGGACTCAAAAGACACCCCCTTGGTGGCAGCCGCACATGCCATGCTGGAAGGCACTCCCATCCTCATGGCCCACTGCCACATTCCCCCTTGATGACATTTTTCCCCCTCCCACCACCCCATCCCTCTGACCATTCCTCCCACCGTGAAGCAGGGAATAGCAGGGCCGCACCGGCACATGTCGCTGCAGCACAGGTCCATGTTTGAAGTCAATTGCATCATCATACTCCCCTGTCACTCACACTCTCCCTCCCTCACTCCACCCTTCACCACCTCTTTCACCATGCAGACGTGGCAGCGCATAGCGGAGTCGCACCGGCGCATGTCGCTAGCTGCGTTTGCATCACTGAGAGACGCGTTCAGCAAGCACAACAAGGACTGAGATACGCCTTCTCTCACCACCCCTCTCACACCACCCCTCGCACCGTGCAGACGTGGCAGCGCATAGCGGAGTCGCACCGGCGCACGTCGCTAGCTGCGTTTGCATCCCTGAGGGACGCGTTCAGCAAGCACAACAAGGCACTGGGACGGCAGTGCAAGAAGGCCAAGGCATGCCGGTGAGAGTGAGGGCATGTGGGGTGGGGTGGTACGGGGCGTATACCAGTGGGCAGCAGCAGGACTCAACTCAACAGTGGTTGTTGCATTTGCATCACTGAGGGACGCCTTCAGCAAGCACACGGCGTTGGGAAGGCAGTGCAAGAAAGCCAAGGCGTGCCGGTGAGTGTGGGGTGATGAAGGGAGTGTGGGGTCACGTTTCCTCCTCTCCTTCTCCCATCATCCCCTCCTCCTCTCCTCCTCTCCTCCTCCCCTCCGTTCTCTCATCCTGTCACCACTATCCCACTCCTCCCCTCACCACCAGCTACTCAAATGTATGGAGGGCACCTTCACGCCTCCCATGGTACTGATGCCCTTCAAGCCTCTCTCCTCCTATTCACTCTCCTAATTCCACTACCCTCTCTAAACCCCTCACCACCACATCAGTTACATCGAGTAGGTTGACGACATCTGCACGCGCCCAGAGGTCCTCATGGGTCTCTTCATCGATGCTGCAATCTGCATTCTACCGTCTGCCTGCCTGGCCGAGTTGTCTGACTGTCAAGTACCTCTCTACACCCCTCACTACCACCAGGTATCTCGAGTGTGTGGAGGACATCTGCACGCGACCAGAGGTTCTCATGGACCTCTCCTCCGATGCCCCCTTCTAAGGCTCTCCCTTTCTATTTAATACCCTCCTCCCACGACCTCTTTAAACCCCTTACCACCACCACAGCTACCTGGAGTGTGTTGACGACATCTGCACGCGCCCAGAGGTCCTCATGGACCTTTTCACCGACGCTGCCTTCCGCCCCGTACCATCTGCCTGACTGCCAAGTACTCCTCTAAACCCCTCACTATTCCTCACTACCCCTCACTACCCCGCACTATCCCTCACTACCGCAGATACTTAGAGTGTGTGGAGGACATCTGCACGCGTCCTGAGGTGCTCATGGACCTAGTCACTAACCCTGCCTTCTGCCTCGCACCTTCTGCCTGCCTGACCGTGTCATCTGACTGTCAAGTACCTCTCTACACCCCTCACCACCACAGATACTTAGAGTGTGTGGAGGACATCTGCACGCGCCCAGAGGTGCTCATGGATCTCATCACCGATGCTGCCTTTTGCATCGTACCGTCTGTCTGACTGTCAACCACCTCTCCAAACCCCTCACTATCCCTCCCAACCACAGCTACTTGGAATGCGTTGAAGATATATGCACGCGCCCAGAGGTGCTCATGGACCTCTTCACCGATGCTGCCTTCTGCATCATCCCATCGGGCCACACCGGAGCTCGCAGAGCCGCGTTCGACGCCATCGTGGCTGGGTGCATCCCCGTCTTCCTCGACTCCTTCGTGCCCTCCCAGGTGCGCTGAGTGTAGGTGTGGGTGTAAGAGTGTGTGTGTCGAGGGAAGGGGGGGAAGGGGGAGGGTGTGGGTGTGTGTGTGTGTGCATGCTCTCACTCCTCCTCTACCTATTCACCGATGCTGCCTTCTGCATCATCCCTTCGGGCCACACGGGCACTCGCAGAGCTGCCTTTGATGCCATCATGGCCGGCTGCATTCCCGTCTTCCTTGACTCCTTCGTGCCCTCCCAGGTGAGCTATTGGTAACCTCAGTGTAGTTGTCCTGTGAGGTGCGCTGAGTGTAGGTGTGGGCTGTGTGTGGGGCGGAGGGTGTGGGTGGGTGTGGGTGGGTGTGTGCATGCACTCCTTCTTCCTCTACCTTTTCACCGATGCCGCCTTCTGCATCATCCCATCGGGCCACACCGGCGCCCGCAGAGCTACCTTCGATGCCATCGTTGCCTTGCTGGCTGCATTCCTGTCTTCCTCAACTCCTTTGTGCCCTCCCAGGTAATTAGAGTGTGTGGGTGTGTGTGTGAGTGAGTGAGTGTGAGTGTGCAGCATGCTCTGGCCGTAGTGTGTTCCCTCCAGATGCCATCGCTGCCAGGTGCATCCTGGTCTTCCCCAACTCCTTCAGGCCCCCCCAGGTGCGCTGAACATAGGTGCCCTCCCTGTAAACTCAGCCCAGCGTAGGTGCCTTCCCAGGTGCGCTGCACATGTGTTCATTGAGCATGCAGAGCCGCCTTTGATGCCATCGTTGCGGCGGGTGCATCCCTGTGCCCTCCCAGGTGCGCTGACTGTGAGTGCATGCGTGCGTGCGTGCGTGCGTGCGTGCGTGCGTGCGTGCGTGCGTGCGTGCGTGCGTGCGTGCGTGCGTGCGTGCGTGCGTGCGTGCGTGCGTGCGTGCGTGCGTGCGTGCGTGCGTGCGTGCGTGCGTGGGTGGGTGGGCGTCTTGAGATGGCTGAGTGTGGGTGTGTGACATGAGTGTTCTCAAAAACACTCCCAGGTGCGCTGACTGTGGGTGTGTGTGCGCCTTGACATGGCTGAGTGTGAGTGTGTGTGACATGATTTGGGCTCAGAATGTTCTCTTCACCTGCCGGCTGCATCCCTGCGTTCCTTGATTCTACGTGTATAGCGTATCTCCCCCACCCCCCGTTCCCTCCATCACAGTACATGGTATCTATTCGCCAACAGCAACAGCCACTTGGATTCCGAACGTTGACGGTCTTCCTGTTACAAGTATTAATATTTGCCAATATTTGACAACCTCTTTCCCTCGTCCCCTCTTTCTCCCCTCCTTGCGTCACAGTACAAGTGGCACCTACCGGCCAACAGCAGCACCTACTCGGTGACATTGACTGATTATCACATTGCCCCTTCCTCCCTACCTCTATCCCTCACCTCTCCTCTTCCCCTCTCTCCCTGCATCACAGTACAAGTGGCACCTACCGGCCAACAGCAGCACCTACTCGGTGACATTGACTGATTATCACATTGCCCCTTCCTCCCTACCTCTATCCCTCACCTCTCCTCTTCCCCTCTCTCCCTGCATCACAGTACAAGTGGCACCTACCGGCCAACAGCAGCACCTACTCGGTGACACTGACTGAGAATGCGGTGCTGTCAGGGAGGGTTGACGTCATGAAGGAGCTCCTGAAGATTTCAGGAAAGGAGGTAAGGAGAAGTGGGATGGTGAGCCCCTCGAAGGCTCCTAGTGTTGCCTTGGCTGGATTGCCCCATGTCTACATTTCTACAGCGCATTTGTGGCTTCTTCTTTGTAGCTGTTATGCATGTCACTGTTATGCATGTCACTGTTACGCATGTCACTGTTACGCATGTCACTGTTACGCATGTCACTGTTACGCATGTCACTGTTATGCATGTCACTGTTACGCATGTCACTGTTACGCATGTCACTGTTACGCATGTCACTGATACGCATGTCACTGTTACGCATGTCACTGTTACGCATGTCACTGATACGCATGTCACTGGTACGCATGTCACTGTTACGCATGTCTACGCATGTCATTGATACGCATGTCACTGATACGCATGTCACTGTTACGCATGTCACTGTTACGCATGTCTTCGCATGTCATTGATACGCATTTCACTGATACGCATGTCTACGCATGTCATTGATACGCATGTCACTGATACGCATGTCACTGATACGCATGTCACTGATACGCATGTCACTGTTACGCATGTCACTGTTACGCATGTTGCTGTTACGCATGTCACTGTTACGCATGTCTCTGTTACGCATGTCACTGTTACGCATGTCACTGTTACGCATGTCGCTGTTACGCATGTCACTGATACGCATGTCACTGTTACGCATGTCACTGTTACGCATGTCGCTGTTACGCATGTCGCGGTTACGCATGTCACTGTTACGCATGTCTACGCATGTCATTGATACGCATGTCACCGATACGCATGTCACTGTTACGCATGTCACTGTTACGCATGTCTACGCATGTCATTGATACGCATGTCACTGATACGCATGTCTACGCATGTCATTGATACGCATGTCACTGATACGCATGTCACTGATACGCATGTCACTGATACGCATGTCACTGATACGCATGTCACTGTTACGCATGTCACTGTTACGCATGTCGCTGTTACGCATGTCACTGTTACGCATGTCACTGATACGCATGTCACTGTTACGCATGTCACTGTTACGCATGTCACTGTTACGCATGTCACTGTTACGCATGTCGCTGTTACGCATGTCGCTGTTACGCATGTCGCTGTTGTGCATGCTACCGTTGTGCATATGCTAGCACTGTTGCTTGTGTAAATTGACGAGCATGTACTGACCCGTGGCAAATCTGCATCGCAACAACTGCCATGCCATCAGTCGTTCATCACCACCATAGTGCGTACCCCATGCATCACAGGCGAGACGCCTTTGAAGATGTGATGCAGGTGATGTGCCACGCCTTCACATCGCCCTCTCTCCCTCCCTTACCCTCCCCCTTTACCCTCCCATTACTCTCCCTTTTGCTCTCTCTAGGTGCGGCGAATGAGGTTGAAGATCATAAGGGAGGTGATGCCAGCAGTGGTGTACAACCACCCACGCATGTACCCCATGGAACACAAGCGAGACGCCTTTGATATTGCTATGGATGAGGTGGTTAGGCGAGTGCAGCGCAACAAGCAGGCAGCAGCTGCAGCCTAAGACTGTTGGGGTTTGATTTGGGGTTTTATTTGTTGCTGGTTACAACGTCTGTATAATGTAGATGCTGTATGGTTTTTACAAGAACAAAGGCAATACCTAGTACTGCTATCTATTGTGCTTTGGTATTGACTAGGAGGGAGGATGGCAGCACACCCAGTGGTTGTTGGAGTTTCAATCCAACTAATAAGTTGGTTCCATGTTGTTTATCCACTAAAAGGAATAAGAGCGAAGAAGGGATGGAATCTTGTCGGGGCTAGAAAAGCACCTTATCAACAAAGTTCAACAACACCAAGTACGGTAGTACCACTTGTATTTCACACATGCACATAGTATCTTCATCACACCCCAAACCTTTTTCATATGATGGGGACACTTTCTTTTTACGGTTTCTTCGTACTTGAGCAATGCCCATTGCAGTCATTTTAGATTTAGATTGTATGATTCCTAGTACTCTAAAATTTACAAAACTTTTGTTGCTGAAGTAGCTGTATTCGTAAGCGAGGGAATTACAAACGAGTCTCAGCTTGCGCCTGTGCGGTGCACGTTTTTGGCTGGCTTTCGTGCCTGTGGGCAGTGGTCCGTGCCCACGAGGCCCACAGCTTTCCACTCATGGCTGCCAGGCTCCCAACCAAACCAGCCAGGTGATTCCGATGGAAAGCTGGGCCAATTCTTTCACCACACACCGCCGAATTCCACCACGAGTTTCGTAAGTTAGAAGCGGTGTACGTACGTACATCTACGTGTTTCGTTCATGAAACTCGCCGTGCAAGACCAGAACACCGCCGTTTCCTCCTCTCCTCCCATTCGCAATATGCGAGTTTTAGCGAGTTTCGCAATATTCAAGTTACCATGATCGCGACATTCGAACCTCACAATTACTGGCAAACCTGAGGTCCAAACCTCAGAGTGGCTGGCTGGCTCTTGGGTTTCAGAAACGACAACTACCACCACCGCCGCCACCTTTTTTGCGCTGTCTCTCTGTGCGGTACAATACGCAACGCAACTCAACCAAGAGAACCCTTCACGTACGTACGGTACGGCTCGCTACTCCATCTGTACAGTGCACGTACCACGTAAACAGGCAATGCTGGAGCCTGGAGGAGACTTCAGCCATGGCGGTTTCAAACTCCGATTGACCGTCCGTGTTCGACGCTTGTTCGTGCAGCAGTGCCAGCTTGTCAGCTCACCGTCTTTGCTGGCTCGCTAGTTGCCTCTGTCCGTCTGACAGAACTCAACAGTGCTTGGCTTTCCCGCAACCTAATTCCAAGTTCCTCGGCGTTTACACAGTAGTTGTGGACCTTCATATACTCTGAATATATTTATTTCAAAAGCTGTCGTCCTCGAGGGTAGTGAAAGCTTATGTACTCCGTGAATAGCTTGCAGAGTTAGCTACATCGACCCCGAGTGACAATATACATTTTCTCGTATTGCGTTCCGAGCTTTCGCTCTCGCGGATATGGTGATCGCCGCTGCTCGTTCCTCCGGAAGTCATGCCCGCAC
The DNA here is from genome assembly GCA_947470075.1 of Closterium sp. Yama58-4. Taxonomy (NCBI): domain Eukaryota; kingdom Viridiplantae; phylum Streptophyta; class Zygnematophyceae; order Desmidiales; family Closteriaceae; genus Closterium; species Closterium sp. Yama58-4. Next base: position 594,579 of record CANIUD010000711.1, read on the forward strand.
CTACAGCAATTCCTCTTCAAGAACAATCTAAGTTAAATCAACTCGGACATTTCTATAGAGTAATCACCCGTTGCTTTCTGTCCCAAAACTGCCTAAACTATCCCACAGATGGTTTGGAGGTCACTAGTAGCACCGCATTGCAGCCAATAACCTAGAAAACCCGTATCAAGTGTCCCACAGTTGAAACTGCCTAGTCCGAGGGCTTTAAGATGCAGTACCACTCGGAGCAGCCTTCGGGGCTGCCCCCGCACAAGAGCGGAAGCCGCCGGCGCGCAACGGTCGCGTCCGTCAGTCCGCTCGAGCTGCGCCTGCAGGAGTTTCACATGGTCGGGGGAGGCGGAAGCGGGGGAGGCGGAATCGGGGGAAGCGCGATTGAGCGCGGAAGCAGCAAGCATGCAGGGTTACCCGTTCGCAGCGCTTCGCCGCAAAGTGTCGCCAACCACGCGGAGTCGCCCGGGCACATGTCGGACGAACGCGGCTCCAGCAGCCACTCGAGCCACGAGGGGCGCCGCCGGCGAAAATCCTCCGATAACGTCGCCGTCGAGGCGCGGACAGCGATGGCCGGTCTTAGTCTTACCGGTTTAAGCGGCGGGTACGGGGCGGTCCCTACGGGGACGGGGAACAGCACGAGCGGCGGCGGGGGGCGAAGCAGAAGCGGCGCAATGGGCGGCGCGGCGAGACAGCCTACGCTGGAGTCGATGCGAAACGGGTTTAACAACTGCAGCAACAGCAGCATTAGTAGCGTCGTCGACCCGCGATTGCCGCTGGTCAACACGCCGGACTCCATACCGTCAGATGCGGACAAGCCGCGGTTCCTTTCGAAGCCAGCGGCGAACGCGGCGCAGTTTCCGCCGGGGAGCGCGGAGTTAGCGGCGGCGGCGGCGGCTTTGGCGGCGGCTGCCGGCGGAGTTGCGTACTGCAAGCCGCGGTATCAGTTCTGCCCGAATTGCGGGTTTCAGCTGGTAGAAAACCCGATAATAGAGCCCATCTTAAAGCCCGTTGTACCCGCTATGGCGGAGGCGGAGACGGATTCGGAACAAGACTGCGACGACGACTTGAGCGAGGTATCCGTGCCACGTGTCAAAGCGCCATTGGCGCACGACAAGGTGAAAAGCAAGAAGGGAAAGAGCCGCGCAGCGGGGGGGACTGCGGCGCACAGCCACGCGGAAAAAGAAAGGCCGCGCAGCAGACGGTCTTCCGCGGAGCATAGCAGCAGCGGCGGGGGGGACTCCGACTTCGGCGGAGCCGGCGGAAAGGGCGGAGCTTCCGCCGCCGCGGGAAGGGCGGGAAGCGACGCGGAAGAGCCGGGCGCGCGGAGGCCGCCCGCCGCGTTTCCCCCTTCCGCGTCATCCGCGGGGAAGGAGATCGAGGGGAGCCGCATGGACCGCCTGAGAGCGCCGGAGGTGGGGCAGCGGCAGGTGCTCCGCCACATGGAGAAGGGCGGCGGAGCGGGCGCGGGCGGCGGAAAGGGGCGGCATCGGCGCATCGGGAGCGTGGATCATAACATCTATTCCGCCGCCATGCCGCTCACGAAGGGGCGGCTCGCGGGCGGCGCGGGGGCAGCGGCGGGGAGGGATCAGGGTTACGGGGATGCGGAGGGGGGAGGGATGGGCGCGGGACGCGCGGCGATGAGGGGGATCGCGTCTCCCGTTCAGGAGGATGACGGGGAGGGGACGGAGCGCAGCTCGCCGACGGAATCCGTCGCGCTGTCTGACGTGTCCGCGGCTACGGGGCGCGACGCGCCGGGTGGCGGCGCGATCGGCGGCGCGAGCGCCGTCAGCGCCGCGATCTCCGCCCACAGAAAGCGGCTGGGGATTGGGGGAGACGGGGGGAGCGAGCGGGGGAGCGAGAGGGGAAGCGAGCGGGGGAGCGTGGCGGGTTCCCCCAGGGGGGAGTCTGGGGGCGCAGGGTCCCCGCGGAAATCCGCTATAGGGCTGAAGAAGCTGCAGCTAAGAGTGGAAATCGGGGCAGATGATAGCGGGGATGAAGGCAGGGAGGTCAAACTGGTGGCGGTAGGACCCCCCGCGGGGAAGGGGGGCGGAGGGGGGATGGGGGGAGATGGGGCCGGGGGAAGCGGAGCAGGGGGGGTGGGGAGAGGAGTGCGGGCGGTGGCGGGGATAGGATCCGTGAAAGAAAGGTCCGGGCTGAGAAGGGAGGGTAGTGTTGTGAGAGGGGGTGTGGGGGGTGGGGCGGGCGGGGGACCAGCGGGGTCTATAGCGCCGTTGTCTGTAGCGCCAGTCACCGTAGCACAGGTGACTGTAGCGCCACCGGCTGTAGCAGCAGCAGCGCCGCCGGCTGTAGCTGTAGCAGGTCCTGTAGCGGCGCTACAGAAGGGCGCGCACCGGCGCATTTCGTCGTGGGTGGACGGGGGCAGTCTGCGGCACACAGACTTCATCCTGCGCAAGCCATACCGCGATGTGACCGAGGTGTTTGACGTGCAGGAGGAGGAGCTGGGCGTGGGACAGTTCGGAGTCATTCGGTCGTGTGTTAACAGGGTTACCGGGGCCCTCCTGGCATGCAAGACGATCAGCAAGGAGAGGATTGTGGTGAGTGCTTGTGTGGACTTGCTGGGGAGGTGAGGGAGATGAGAGATTGTGGGGATGTCACCGAGGTGTTCGACGTGCAAGAGGAGGAGCTGGGGGTGGGGCAGTTCGGGGTGATCAGATCGTGTGTGAACCGCATGACTGGGGCGCTGCTGGCGTGCAAAACCATCAGCAAGGAGCGCATTGTGGTGAGTGAGTGCCTGCTTGCTCGTAGGGGGGGAAGGCAAGGAGGGAGGGCAGGGAGGGATAAGTCAGGTGGTGTGACCGAGGTGTTTGACGTGCAGGAGGAGGAGCTGGGCGTGGGACAGTTCGGCGTGATTCGGTCATGTGTGAATTGAACCGCATGACTGGCGCACTCTTGGCGTGCAAAACCATCAGCAAAGAACGCATTGTGGTGAGTGAGTGCCTGCTTGCTCGTAGGGGAGGAAGGGAGGGAGGTAGGGAGTCAGTCAGGTGGTGTGACCGAGGTGTTCGACGTGCAGGAGGAGGAGCTGGGCGCGGGGCGGTTCAGCAAGGAGCGAATCGTGGTGAGTGGGAGGGTAGGGTGGGTACGGTGGGATGGGTTGGGATGAGATAAGATGGGATGGCTGGGCTAGATACTGGCGCTTGTGGTTGTGTCTGAGGTTGTGGGCTGGATACACCCAGCGCTCCCCCGCTCAATGAGCTTGTGCTTGTGCCTGAGGTTGTGGGTCTGCTGCTGGTGTCTCAAACGATCAGCAAGGAGCGCATTGTGGTGAGTGAGTGGGAGGGTTGGAGGGTGGAGAGCGAAGGCCCTTGGGCTGAACTCAAGCATGTTATTTGTTGTTGGAATGAATAAACCACAGAAATCAGTGATTTTATGAAATGCCTGAGCGTTGCAAAATAAGAACCGTCTGGGCGTGGTACTGGCTGGGGATAGGTGAGGTCCGGTGAAGCTGGGTGGGGATAGGGGAGGCTGGTTGAGGCTGGGTGGGGTAAGGGTGGGACTGGGTGGGAATGGGTGGGGCTTAGTGGGCCTGGATGAGGCTGGATGAGGCGCATTGACATGGGGGCTGGACATAAAGTATGGGAGCCACATGTATGACACTCACACCTCTCCATGTGGAGAGGTGTGAGTGGATTCTCTGTGGCTCGTACATGTGAGTGGTGCATTTGGGGGTTGCAAGCGTGGCGTGAGGCTATTGATAGGGAGGGGCGAGCGGCGGAGCTGAGCGCGCTAACGGACGTGAGAATGGGAGAGTGGGAATGAGGGCGTAAGATGGACTGTGCAGAAAGGATCGGAGCAGAAAGGGGCGTGGCTTGGAGCGCGCATGGGAACAGGGGCCAGGCCAGGGCGTTTTAAATCCAGCGTGTGAAGTGAAGCAAGGAACCACCTTCGAAGCGTCAAACACCAGGGCGTTTTGTGATGCATGGCTGGCATGTTTGACAACCACAAAAGGAGGAACCACCTTTGAAGCGTTTGCACTGTGATGAGCTGATTGGCTTACTGTGATCATGACGTAAGGAAGTACTCATACCAGCAACCATGTTTGAGAGATAGTGATGCAGCAGGCATGGGCATTGATGGACGTGGGACTGACTGACTGACTGCCATGATATTGTGTTCCTCTCATGGATCATGCTGTTACTTACAGCCACCATCTTTGGCTGTTTACGCCATGGTGCCAGTCATACCCATGATGGCACGGGGATGGCATGGGGTGGGGTCCCAAATGTGGTTTTTCATTGGTGCACCTGCTGTGAGGGAGGTCCATCCATCCACGTCGTCCAGCTCATGTAGTGTCCCGATGGCTCGTTCACATGACACCATATGGAACCCACCCACCCCACCCCACCCCACCCCACCCCACCCCACCGCATTCCACCTGACCCTGACCCCACTCCACCGCATCGCACCCCTCCCTACCACTCCAGTGTCCCGAGGATGCAGAGGACGTGCGCAAGGAGCTGCAGCTGATGCAGCAGCTTAAGCCCCACCCCTCGCCCCACCACACCACACCCCTCCCCGTCCCACCCCACCCATCCCCACCCTCTCACTGCAGTGCCCAGAGGATGCGGAGGATGTGCGCAAGGAGGTGCAGCTGATGCAGCAACTGAGGGGGCACCCCAACATTATCGACCTCTATGAGACGTTTGAAGACAGCAAGGTGAGGAGTTTAATGGGTGCAAGGTGGGGCGAGGGTGTGGTGTGGTAGGAGGCGAAGGGGGGATTGGTGGGTTGGTGACGGCCGTGTGAGGGCAGCAGCTGAGGGGCCACCCCAATATCATCGATCTCTATGAGACGTTTGAGGACAGTAAGGTGCGATGAGGGTGGTTAGGGCGTGTGTGTGGTGTGCGATGAGGTGAACGGGTTGGTGAGGGTCGTGTAAGGACAGCAGCTGAGGGGCCACCCAAACATCATCGACCTCTATGAGACGTTTGAGGACAGTAAGGTGAGGCGAGTTGGTGTGGTATGGGTTGAGCTGAAAGTAAAGGAACCCCGATCTACCTCACTTCACCCCACCCGACCCCAACGTCATCGACCTCTGTGAGACGTTTGAAGACAGCAAGGTGAGACCTTTGAGGCTTGGGCGTGGTGGGAAATGAAAGGTAAGGTGAGATACCTCACACCACCCGACACCACCCCACACCACCCCACCCCAACATCATTGACGACGGTGAGTAGTAGAGGAACCACACCCCACCCCACCCCACTCCAACCCACTCCATCCCTCTCCACCCCACTCCACCCCACTTCAACCCACTCCACCCCACTCCACCCCACTTCAACCCACTCCATCCCTCTCCACCCCACTTCAACCCACTCCATCATCAGCGGCCTCTATGAGACATTTGTGGTCAGCAAGGTGAGTGTGGTTTCCTGCAAGCTGGGAAGGGGATTAGTTAAAGAGGTGGGCTTG